>CM062399.1:4150401-4868989 GCA_031304145.1 Cardiospermum halicacabum | reverse complement strand
ATTGTACTGTTGACAGGACTTTCTATTGATGGTGAGCTCGTCTTAAGCTGGACGAAATGATGGATGATAGTACCAGGCATAGTATGTTGCATAGCCAATAGCCATTGAGGCAATTTACTGTATGAAGCATCCAAATCACCAGAGATCTTTGTTATTGCTTTTTGTTTCACAATCCAGGACTATTTATACGTTGATAAGTATTGATGTTTATCATCAACATAAGAGATAATTTGAGAAATAGTGGTTGCAGGATTATTAGCAATTATCCGCATAAAAACACAATAAATGAATTTTGAATCTAACTTACAATGGCCTATAGTCATAGAGGTTAAGTTGCATGTGTGAGGATCATCGTACCGATTAGTCAACCACATATTGGTCTGTGATCCCTTCCTAGTCCTAACCCCTCGTTTTTCAACTTGTAAGCACCATCATATTTGTATGTCTCCAATTCCTTAACTTGGAAATCCACATTTTTATGAAGATAATACTATTTTAATGTAAGAAGTAAAGAATCTTTATCAGCAAATGATATACCTACTGAGGTAACTCGGCATTCTAATAATATGGGTTATAGATAAGGAGATCTTTGTCCATAACATCCTCGTTTTCACCATCAATGTTAAGGCGACTCATAAAAGGCACTCATAAGTACTCTTTTCATCTTTGGGAAAGTGATGCATGAACATAAACACCATCATCATCATCACTCCCATCATCGTCATTCACACCCTCCATCTGTGCACTATAGTCGAAGGATGACTCATTGTCCATTAAGTCTTCACCAAATGTAGCAACATCTATTTAGGAATTTAAACTATATATATTTTTAAATATAAAACTAGACTTACACAAACGACGATTTATTTAAAAAATACTTTCTTGAAGTCTCATGTTTAGTACAATATTAGTTGCATTTTCAAAAATTTCTTTATTAGGGGTTTCATGTTCTTTGATTTCTGGGTGCACCTCATAATGATTTCCATGTTCATCAGGGGTTTCCTCAAAGTTAACGATTGCCTGCTCGCCACTCCAACGATCTTCATTTATATTAAAGTATGTGTTTACCAGTTCTTCTTTACTTATCAACAATATCGACCAACAACTCTATGTATTGAAAATATTCAATCGCTCTATCAATCCCATGAAACATTTGTCTAACATCTTGGTCAGTTCGATCTTCAAACCAGTCACAATCATTTGAGCAGATTTATTACTCATAGGCATCCGATAAATAATTCTACTAATTTTTTAAGCATAACTTGGGTTGGACATCGTTCGGTAACGATCGGTAATCGGTAACATATATGTGAACTGATTACCGATTGAATTTTTTGTCGGTCGGTAATCGATCGAAGATTGTTGGTAACCTGTAAATACCAACAATCTCAACTTCACATGTTTCGATCAAAAATCGGTCGAAAATTATCAAAAATTATCGGTAATCACTCGGTAATCAATAAATAATTGGTCGATAATCAATAATTAGACAAAAATTATCATTAATCGATCGGTAATCATCGGAAATCAGTTGGTAATTGATATTTTTGACTTTTAAATTAATAATATTATTAATTAATTTATAATTATATATAAATGATAAATATTTTGATAATTTACTGATTACCAATCGGTAAATTACCGAAATTACCTGTTACCGATCTGAACAAATTTGACGAACCGATTACCGATTGTCAATTTTTTCAGTCGGTAAATAATCGGTTCGGTCGGTTGGTCCAAATTTTCCCAACATTAAGCATGACTAAAATTCAAATATTGATTTATATGGCTTCCCGATTCATCTTTAAACATTGAACAAGATTACCTCTGGAAAATGATCTAACATGAAATATAAGGAACCTCCTTCTTTTCCCACTATAGATGATGATATATAAATGTTGGACACAAGTCTATTTTTGAATTATCTAATTTCAAAGATTTTTTCAAAGTAATTTTAAAAAGTATAAATGACAAGAATATTTAAGATAGCAGAGATTGTTTGCTTATAGTTGGAAGTGTAGCGGAGGGAAATGGGTATATTTATACACTTAATATCTACCTATAAAATAGGTATGCCTTTATTTTATTAAGGAAACACATTCACCCGTTTAAAACATTTGGTGCAGGGAAAATGTAAAAAAAAAAAAAAAAAAATTAATAAAATGCATGGGTTGACTTTCATTAGCATGGAAAATTGTATGTACAATCTCCACCTAATTATGAATTTATATGAGTAAAACGCATGAGTATGTATTTCATCAACGTAATTTTTTCTCTTAATAAAGTACACGTTTTATTTGTGATTATAATTTTATTTATAAAACCAACCTTTGAAGTTTTAGTAGTAAATATTGTCTAAAGCAGAACGCCATGCATACCGTTTATTTGAAAATTTGAAAAAGTTCACGGATAATGGAAAATATTGAATGGGTATAAATTACCCAACTATATTTCTTTTCCAATCAGCCTCAAAATTAAAATTTTTAAAAAACATAAAAATAAAAATTATTTCGAAATTATTAAAATACATAATAAAAAATAAAAAAAAAAGGTTAAGATAACAAATTATATGGAACAATAGTACATGCTTTATAAACTAAACACCAACATTATGACCATTCAAAGTACATGTAAATTGTATCATCTTCAACTAATCAAATTCAACTAAACACTTAACTACTATTATTATTATGATTAATCTCTCCCATATATTTACTCACCATACCTTCCACTTGTTTGATAATTCCACCTTTCTTCTCAAACAATTTCTTTAGAGAATCTTCATCAAAAGGACTTGGCATTATACATGGAAGTTTTTGGCTGGGAGATTTCACCATTGACTCCAACATAAATTTCTTCACCAAACCCTGTTGTCTGCAAGCCAATCTTTCCAAACAGACCTGTTTAACGCCAACTGGTTTTTCCACCTTGAATTTTAATAGCTTTGCATATGCATTTAATACATGAAACATATAATCATATACATTTTTCAATTTTAGTCCTTCCTCCACAAATTTGGTTCCTTTCTTTCCTATCTCCTCTGCCTGTGAAAATTTTCATATTAAAAATGTAATTGTGAAATTTTTCGAAATGAAAATGGTTGAATTACCTTATGAGGATGGGTATTGCCCCAGTCGACGGCAAATTTGAGGTCATTGCATTTGTTTTTCTTATCGGCTCTAATAGGCCAATAGTGTTCCATAGGTACCAAGCTTCTAAAGAAGAAATCATAGTAAATAGGGTTGATCATCAGTGTTGTTGAATCACATGCCAATATGTATTTGGAGCTCACCGACCATGATATTCCTTCTATGTATATTTTGTACCTGAATCCAGACAAAGTATTTTAATTTAATCTTTTCAAATGAGAGAAAGAGTGTAATTGAGATAATTTATACTTTTTAACTTCTAGCATTAGATGAAGAGAAACATAATCACTTTTAAGCACCAATTAAGTTACCTGTGAGTGCATTGTTCACTTAAATTTGAAGACTTGAACCCTTGTTCAATTTCTTTGTCCCAATCCTGAATAAAGCAAGAAGTGAAAATGCATGGTTGAATAATAGTACAATATTAACATGTAAAAAGAGTGTGAAATACCTGGCTATAAAGGATGGTGTTGAATTGAGAAGAATTACACTGGAGAAGGTGAACTCTATTTCTGGAAACGGAAGGATTACCTTTCCAATATGCATAAGCTATTCTATCCTTCCATTTTCTTCTTCTATTCCCTTCCTTTATCTCCTCCATTTTCCCTTCCCATGGCCTTATACTTGTTTCCGCCCTAATAAATACCATATATTTTAATAAATCACACCAGGAAAAAACTTCATAATAGGTTATTCAAATACACAAAAAATAGTTTCTTGAAATCAGGTAGTTTCTTGAAATCAGGATACTAAATCACTATATTCAAATAGACTCACAATATTAAAGACATGTGGTCAAGAGTCTCTTTGGTATGATTTATATAAATACTTTCAAAACTTTCTAAATTTAAAAATACTTTTTAATATTGTTTTGGTTAGAAATTTAAAAATGCTAATAGAGTAAGAAAATACTTAAGTAAAAACTGATATTTCTACGAAAATACTTCTACTTTTCTTTTTCTTCTATCCGAATTCAAAAGTTAAAAATACAAACTATTAATTAAGAAATTGTTTGGTATGATATAACTGTCTGGATTCAATTCAATAGTATTTAGTATTAAAAAATGCTTATGTTTTTTACTTCATCTAGAGAAACCTCTTAAAGATTAAAAACACTTCTATCAGTTATCTAAATACTTTTGAAACAACTTTTAGAAGTCTTTCCGACAGTAATCTATCCAAACAGACTCATTATGTAAATACAACTAAGGCGATAGTTCTGCTTTTTTTAATAAGAAGTAACAAGTATAACAGAAAATCACTTCCTCCTTTAAAAATCCATAATTTCTTTTTTCTAATTATTAAACCCACAAAATCTACCTAAAACATAACAATTACAAACTAAATAACAGTAAAAATAAAATTTCAAAAAAATAAAAAATATACTTTACCAACCCCAGAAGGTCCAATCCGGAAAGACGATGCTGACAGTGGACTCATTTCCATTATAATAAAAAATCGACGGCGGAGGCAAACCTTCACTGGAGCCCTCATAACCCCTCTTATGAATCACCGGCAAATCAGCACACGAAAACATAAGCTCCAAATCCGGAACCATACCGGGATACAATCTCACAAGTTGCAAAATCCCCCAAATTGTAAAAATATCCCTCGTTTGAAACGCTTTTGCATATCTCTCCACATAAACTTTTCCCTTAACTATCCATAATTTGAAATCGGCCACATCTCTCGCTCTGTCAATTGTTTCTCTTGTAATGCCTGTCTCTTTCCACCACTTCAAGTCCTCGTGGATCCACCGGAAATATTCCGGGCATGTTCCGTCCGGTATTACGGCGGAGTGAAGCGGCGGAGATGGGTGTTGGACGCGGCATGTTTTGGCTTGGGTGATGTTGGTGCAGTCTAGAGTATAGTGAAAGTTTGAGGGGGTTTTGGAAGTTTTGGTGGATAGGATTGATTCGAGGAGTGGTGATCCTGTAATTACAAACTGTATAATATAATATTGGCAGGTTAATCACTGTAATTAAATAATAATTATTATTATGTAAATATATAAAAAAAAATAAATAATGCCAGCAAATTTATTTTATTTTATATTTTTAATAATTGGTAAATTTGATTTTATTTATAATTTTATAATATAAAATTAAACTGAAGAGAAGCATAAAATCAAATAGGAAAAAAAATATTTGATATAAAAATATGGATTCAATTCAAATTTAAATTTAAAATAATTAATTTTTTATTTTTAAAATCAAATTCTACTTGATTTTGAGTTAAGAACATAATCGAATTATACAGCTATTGAATTTTTAATTGATTTTGGATTTTTTTTCCTTTAACTTTTTTTTATATATATAATTTCACCCCGAATTTATGTTATTTTATTTGATTTTTTTTTTCATTCTCCAGAATATTCTGATATTTTAAATGATTGTTAAAAAATTTAAATATTATTTTAAAAAATACTATTTTTTTTTATTGATTTGTTTTTAATGTCAAAATAAGTATGATGATAAAAAAAATAAAAAATAAAATCCTGAATTTCGATTTTTTATTGTTAGAAGAGGGTCATGTAAACGTACCAGGTCTAAGCAGTAAACAATGGTGGCGATGAAGAGGACGAAGAAGAACAAAAGAGCAGTTGTTGAAGAAGCTAAATTTTTCATAAATCGACCTTGACCTTGGCCATCTCCTCCTCCTCCATGTGTTGTTGTGTTTTGTAGATTTTGATTGTATCCTTGAGACCTATAAAAAATTGAAAACAAATTCTCCATTATTAAATTTTGATTTTTCTGGTCAATTGAATTAATAAAAAAAAAAAAAACAAGATATGGTGGTTCTAGATACTTTGCTTTATTTCGGGCATCTTTTGTTGATTTAGGAAAATAATCATAATAATAACAATATCCAAAATATTAGATATAGAAAAATCAAAAAATAAAAAGAAAGAAAAGAAGATTTACTCTTGAGGTTTTTTGTTGATGATATGATGACGAATAGTCATGCTAATCCTAAATTCACTCTTGACCGAATTTATTTATCTATTCTTGATATATGAATTTTGTTTGTTTTTTTTTTTTATATATATAGATAATATTTAAAGGGAAATGAGTATTTGAAGAAGGAGAAATGGGGATGGTAGGAGAAAAAGTGTGATCTATCTGATAAATAAATTTTTGTAAGGATTTTGAATGAATATTAAAATATTTAAATTAGGATTATTTTATTATATTTGTCTCATGATATTTATTTTTTATTAATGGTAAGAGTTGTGATAATATTGGATATGATTTAATTATTGAAATATATTTAATTGAATTGACTATTTATAATGGTGATATCCGTTTTATTTATATTAAAAAAAATATTTTGAGTGTTTTAATTATATAGAAACTTTTATTTTTATTTTATTTTTAAAAAAATAAAAATATTTAATACATTATTATTTATTTTTTTAATACCATATAATTATATTATAATCTATTAATAATAATTAAATTTATTTCCATTAAAATATTCTATTTCCAATGTAAAGCTTATAATTGTAATTCCTGATCATAGTGAATTTATTTAAATAAATATTTTTATATTATTTTATTAAAATAATTTTTTTATTTTTCTACCACAGAAATTTAATTTGATTACTAAATAAAAATTTAAAAAAATAGACAATAATTATATTACTATTTTAAATAGATACAAGTTTATTTCTAAATATTTAACCACGTGCCCACTATTTTCAAACGCCACATCATCTCATCCCACATCTATATTTTTATATAACTAGTAAATTGGCTCGCGATTTGCGTGAGAAATTATTTTTTTAATTAGTTTATATATATATATATATATATATATATATATTATTTTTATTTGACAATTATATATACTTTGCAATAAAATTTATAAACATAATTATATTTATTTTTAAGTAAAATATGAAATATATATCATATAAAGGGAGGATTAATGCTACAAGTTCAATATCGTAAAGTCTGTGTATTTCATTTATTTGTTGTGTGTTTTATTTATTTGTTGAGATACTACTTGTAATATATATATATATATATATATATATATTTAAGAAATTTAAAATATAATAAATTTATTTATTTATCAAACTATTTATATTAAAAAAAGAAATAGAAAGTTTAAAATTTTGGAATATTCAATTAATTTATTCAAAACATTCAAATTCTTAACTGTAAGTCCAAATAATATTTTTTATGATAATTTAAAGAATTAATTTTATCATTTGTACTCACTAATTAATATGTATATATATATAATTACAAATAAACTTGAATATAAAGTCACCACTATAATCAATTTATAGCTTATAATTTCTAAATAAAAGTAATTTAAATTTGAATATATAGCTCAAATTTCTAAACTTGAATATAATAATTTTATGATAATTTACAGATTTATTTTTAGAATTTATCATAAAATTATTACTTTTATTTTATGATATTGTAATGGATAAAATAATTGTCCTTTTATTTTATTTATTTAACTCTTTTAAAATTATATATGTGTGTATATATATATATATATAATATTTTCTATATTTGTTCGCATATTTAAAATTGATTAAATTAATTTAAAATTTGAAATTAAAGTCACCATTAAATCTATTTACAAAATATTAATTATTTAGTAAATCAATGGATAAAATTAATTTAGCACTTAATTATAACAATAATTTAAAAAAAATGAAAAGTTACCAAATTTAAAATAATTAATTAATATATTGGTATTATTCATCAAACTAATATGATAATAACAATAAATAAATAAAGTTTTTAAATATCTAATAAAATTTATAAAATAAAATGTTATTCTTGAACTAACATACACTTATAAATCGAGAAAACATCCCAAATCGATATCTCCATTTTTTTTCTTCTCTATTTTTTTCTAAAAGTTCTTGTTTTCTTCTATTTAAAACACCTGTAAAAAAAATAATAATTAGACATATTAAAAATATTTATTGCCACATTTTTATATATAAGTGAAAAAAAACTATTAAATTAGAAAATAGAAAATATTAGAAAATTTTCCAGTTCTGTTATTTATTTCATTTTAATTTTTTTAAGTTTTATTTTTTTTTAATATTTATCTACATTAGAAAATAATAAATTGAAAATTGATTGAAAATTTAAACTCCGCAAATCTTATTACAAAAATAAAAAAGTAAATAAAAAATAAAATAAATGTTGAAAAAGGAAAAACTACATGAAAACTCACCATGTTTGTCTGGGAGACAACAATCCGCATATAAAACTAAAAAAATAAAATAAAATTACGTGAGAATATCAAGAATATATATATATATATAATAAACAAATCATTAAAAAGTACAAATTAAGAAATAATAACAATAATCAATATATCAGCAACACAAAATCAAAGCTAACATAAAATTAGAAAAATTTTAACCCCGTCAATTTACATGGCAATTGGTTGGTTTTCATGAAAATAAAAAACATGGCAATTGGTTGGTTTTCATGAAAATAAGAAACAAAATAGAAATACAAACATCGACATAGAAAAATGAGAGAGAAGAATAATTACCAATTATCACCTTTTTGCAATTACAATTTGTCATTTTGTTGAGAATGAATAAGTATAAATAGGGAGATGTTTAGGAATAATAAACGAATAAAAATATGAAAAGTTGTTATAATATATAAAAGATATATAATTAATAAAAATTTAATACTTTAATTTTTTTTTAATTTAGAGTGAGAAGAAAGTAGAAAAACTAAAAAAAAAATAAAAACTCGTCATTAATGAATGAAAAATGAAGTGAAAGGTTTTAGAAATTAACGAGAGATAAATAAAAAAAATTGTTAAAAAAAATAAGAAGCAAAGGTTATCATTTGATTCGTACAAAGTCTCCGAATTTCAAAACATCTCGTTTTTTTTATGTGAGAGGGCTCGTTGAGAGTTCTCCTCTTTTATATATATATATATATATTTATTATTAATATCTATGAGCTTGTTAGCATTTAATAATTTTGACAAATATTATAGATTTAAATTTCTACCTTCATATTCAATAATTATAAGGATAATGAAAAGATTGAATAGATTTTTATCTAAAAATAAATATATTGATTTGGAAACTTTTAATAAAATAACTTTTGTTGATTTTTTTCCTCTCTGGATTAACTTCCACTTATATTCAATAAAATTTTAAATTCATTTCCGTTTTATATTATTTTTAATGAATTACAGTATTTATTTTTTATTTGTTTAATATTCAACTAAGTAAAAAAAGAAAAAATACTAACATTCATAACATCAAAACTAAAAACACTAATATAAAACAATTCCTATCCAATCTTCCTCTCATCAACTCTCCTCCAATACTCATCTTCCCACCTCTCAACCTCCCTAATCACCCTCTCCTTCTCTTCCCCAAACCTCTTCACCTCCGAGCCATCAAACCCCTCATCCAACCTACACGGACCCCGGTCCGCCGGCGACAAAACTATAGAGTCCTCCATAAACCTCCTCCAGTTCCCATTCGCCTCACAAGCCATGGTCTCAGCACAGAGCTCAACAGCTTTGTCCGGAACAGAGGGTTTGAATCTCATGAGTTTTCCATATTCATTCAAAACATGAAACATGTAGTCATACACATTTTCCATCTTCGTGTCCTGGTGAATGTACCTGCTTGCTGCTTTTCCTATAGCTTCTGCTTTGTCCGGATGAGTGTTGCCCCATTCCACTGCGAATTTGAGAGATTTGCATTTCGAGGCTTCGCGTATAGGCCAGTAGTGTTGGAGTGGGAGCATGTTTCTTGTGAAGAAGTCGTGGTAGTGTGGGGTTACGAGAAGTGTCATTGAGTTGCATGCTAGGATGTATTTTTCGCTCACTGACCATGCCCAGCCTTCTATGTATATTTTGTATCTGGAGAAGAGAAAGGAAAGTGAGGTTGTTAAATGTTGGTTTGTGATTTGTGTGTGAGGAAGAAAATGGCGGTGCGTACCTGTAGGTGCATTGGTCTCCTACGTTTGATTGGGAAAAATTTTCTTGTGATTCTTTGATCCAGTCCTGTGGTGTAAAGATGAACAATGATTTGTGAGGGATATATACAAAAGTGAGATAGTTGCCACTACAAAAGATGTAATTAGGATGTAGTGAGAAAGACTTTTAATTTCTAAATTTTAAAAGTTATTTTATGTGGTGATTGGATAATTGATGGAAGTTCTCGTGCTTCTCAGAGGAGATTAGAAATTTAGTAAATAGTAACTATTTAGTAAATAGTAACTTTTGTGATTTAACTGATTTTTAAAAAAAATTTCTATATAGTGAATGGGTAATGATAAAATATCGGTCTTCCTTGCACTTTAAGAAGAGATTAGAAATATTAATTTTATGAAAATAATTTCTAGTAGGAAATAAAAATAAAAGTAATTTCAAACTGGCTCTATTTTAAATTAATGGTGGACCCGACCACTGATAAAATATGGTAGGTAAGATAAATATATATTTTTAAAATCATATGTCGCGAAATATCATTATTGGTCAAAATAGAATATCTTTCAATTTTGTATGTAGATAACTAAAAAAAGATTTAAAATGCCTATAAATGGCAAAATGATAGTTTGTCTTGTATAGGGATCAAATGACCTTTTTCCTTATTCTAAAAATATAACGTAGTTATTTTCCTTTCTATGAACAAATAAAATTGAGCATAAAGACATCGATTAAGCTTTTACCTGAATATATAGTCGAGCATTCCAGTCATTTTGGTCAGTGACATTACAAGTCATGAGATCTTTCCTTATAGGAGACACAAAAGGGTTACCTTTCCAATAAGCATAAGGTACCCTATCTTTCCACTCACTTCTCTCATTCCCATCTTTAATATCCTTCAACGCACCACTCCATGGTTTTATATTAATCTCCGCCCTAACAAAACATAACATCACAAACAATAATACAACAAAACAATTCAATAAAAAAATTATTAAATCATAAACCATACCATCCCCAGAAGGACCAATCAGGAAAAACAATGTCCAAGCTAGCAGCATCAGAACAATATCTAAACACCGGAGGCGGTCCAGCTTTAGGACCTTGAAAGTGAACGGACGGGACAACAGGCCGATCATCACAGTCGAACATCAAGTCCAAATCAGGTAATTTTCCAGGGTACAACCTCAGAAGCTGTAAAATGCCCCACAATGTGAACATGTCTCGTGTCTGTATTGACTGCTTGTACTTTTCTACATAGGCTTTACCGTCCAGGATTACCAGTCTGAAATGTGCGGTTCTTTGTGCTCGTTGGATCATATCTAGAGTGATACCTGTCTCCTTCCATGGCCGTAGATCTTCGTGTATCCAACGGAAGTAGGAAGGACATGTGGCGTTTGTTGAGTGGTTGGTGGTTGGGTTGTGTTTTGTCGGGTAGTGGTTTATTGGACATGTTTTTGTTGTGTTTTGTTCCTGGGTGCATTGGAGTGGGAACCGGGGTTTGATTGGTGTTGGTGATTTTGGAGATAGAGTTGATACTTGGAGGGACATAAATGGGAGAAACAACTGTTGCAAAATACAAACATATTTCAAATTTAATTAGGCAAATAGAATTATGAAATAGGGATAAAATAGAATGAGAAGAGACTTACAGATTGATATAAGCAGACTAAGCTCAAGGCAAAGAAGAACAATGTGATGATGGCAAGTGTAGAAACAGCCTCCTTGTTCTTTGATAGATGAAGATAAGTCTCCTTCATTCTTTGATGATCAAAAGCTAAGCTCATCTAATTTGTTTTTGTAGATGCAAATTTCTGAAGTAATTTCTCTGTTATTCTAGACACAAATTAAAGTCTCAAATTTACTAGTAAGACTTCTACATGGAAAGAAACATAACAAAATAAGGACTTCTATATGGGATTATAAGTCTTCTCCAAGTACAACTAGTTGCTTTCTTCACCATCAAGATCAAGATTGGCTGATTATTTTTTTTTATAAATTCAACCAAAGATAAAAAAACACCCTATAATTGTGATCCCAAACACATTTAATTTGAGGGAAGATAATTTCTAACTGTATTAATATTTTTGTTCGTGGTTTGGGAAACATCAAATTCATGTCTAAGCAAAGCAAAGACAGAGACAAAAAGTGTGTAAGACTAACAAACTAGCAAATATTAACAAAAATATATAATATGGTATTGTTGATAAAATAATTGATTTGAAAAGATAGGTAGGAAGTAACAAACTATTTGATTTAAAAAGATTTTTTATTCTGAACCTTTAAAATATCAAATTGTTGTTTTATCAAAATTGAAACTCTTGCAGGTTCATAGTGTTACTGTTACATAGAACTTAGAAACCGTGAAAAGAACCAGTAAAAATCCTTGTAGTCATGCATGCATATTGAAGAGGTGGAAGAGTGAGTTAATTACTTACAGATTGAAAAGAGGAAAGGAAAACCAATCCCAAGAATAAACATATGAAGAGGACAGTAATGGTGGCAGCAGGAGGCTTTTTGTTATTTGATTGTTGATTTTTCTCCTTCATTCTCTGGTTATCAAAAAGTTGAGGTTCATCACTCTATCAAAGTGAAACACAAACTTTTGAAGGACTATACCAGCCACTAGAATTCTTCCAGGAGGAAAAGAGTATCACTAAGTCAATATCCAAGTCTGCTCCAATTGTAAATAAAGACAAAGTGGAGATGGATTATGACTTCTATAATGAACCAAATTGAATTTTACTAACCAATATATTTATATAATAATAGAATAAATATATAATAGTTTATCCTATTAGTGTTTTGAATAGAGTAGGAAGCTAACATAATAAAAGAGAATTAAAAGTAAACATTAAACATCAACATCCATAGATTAATGTAAAATCTGCCATTTGCATAATAGTACATTTTAATAATAAATATTTTAAATTATAAGTTTAATTTACCATCCCTCTAACTTTTTAGTGGATAAAAAACCACATTTATATATTTATATTATTTTGGCTATATTTAGTTATTTATTTCTGTTTAATTCATAATATCTGACTATTATTTGGAAATAGTAAAATAATTTATTTAATTTTAAATTATTAAAATATATATATTAATGTCCTTCATACGGAATTCTGGCATGAAATATGGACATGGAACATGTAAAATATAGAAGAAGAAGACTGAAGATTGAGTCAAAGTAGTGAATATATTTTTTTTTAATTTAAAATTCTATTTGTTATTCAGTTATCCACAGTTACGATTCTACGAGATGAATTCAAATTTCTTCTACATTAATTTTTCGTTTTAAATGAATAAAAATAATTAAAATAAAAATAAAAAACACCGTTTGTCTATATACATATATGGTTCAAGAAAAGAAATTAAATTAGGTTGCGATCAGAGTAGGAGGCACTAGTCTAGCTACAGAAGAACGAGAATTCAAGACTGTAAAGAGACTGTAGCTTTTAGAAACCATTCCCTACCTAGCTTAGTTTAGTGCATTTTACGAGTTAGGCAAGATAACAGATTTTGACTAAACTAATTTCCCATCAAGTCATGAATAAATTAAGCACAACAATTGACTTTATACAACAATTAAATAATGACTTAAGCAATCGGGTAAGTTTCACCTAACCAATGAATTAACTTCCGGGTGGACAAGTGGCTTCCAGGAAAAAAGCTCAGTCAATGGCATTTTTGTAGGCACAAGCCATCTATCACTGGTAAAATGTCAAATAAGACTCTCTAGTTATTGCTTTCGATAGAAGTTAATTGATGACACTCATAACAATAACTAGACAAGTGGATATAAGAGATTAAAAATAAGTTAGGTTGCTTTCGCAGCTTACTTCATTTATTGCCACCCTGGTTCTGCGCGAACGAACAAGCTGGTTCTTCAAATCCCACGTTGGTCCTTCACCTCCCCCCACATATATTCTAAAAACGACAAAAAGAATTGATCTTCTCAACAGTGGAATCACATTAAACAGTATTCAATTTCTCGTTTACTTGCAAGTTTTGTATCAATTTCCTCCCACTAGGATGTAAAAATATAATGTACTCAGAAACAAGAACATGTTCTTGTATTAAAATTACTATAAGTCAAGGCCAGAATACCAAGGTTTGGGACTCTTTCTTGAGCATTACAAATGTACAAGTTGGCGTTGGTTCAACTGCACCCAAGTAAACAAACCATTAGAGATATGAAAGTAGTTGATCAAGGGGATAGTGGAATGCAGTTCAATAGTATTCTTTATTTCAGTTGTCTTAAGAACAGTGAACGTTTTCTCAATTGACAACAATACCGACCTAGAAAGTATGGTAAAAAAATACCAACTCTAAGACAGACACAACCAGCTATATTAAAGAGGTACCTCAGATACAAAGCAACCCAAGTAACATACAGTAGGCAAAGCCAATGGCGGCACCAAAAGTTGAATACCTCAATTCTTCGGAAAATGCCTCAAAATCTAAGGGTTTCAACAGCCAATTTTTGAATGGTGGTTTTCCTTTAAAAATCTTTGCAGCTGAATTGTATTCTTCTGCACCATCCTGCAAAACATTTGCATTATCAGACTATTGACAAAACAACAACTACACATATTCTATACCACTAGTTCAAGGATGAGCTATCTTGAATTCCAAAATAATTTACACTAATCATTCAGTATACATGCATGAGAATTCAGCCAAATGGGCATCGATATAAATCCAGAAAAATCATAATTACCTTGAGCTCCCGGTATGAAGCATCACTTTTTAGGCAATCAGTTCTCCTATCATGCCCCATCGACAAGAACACCTTCAGTAACCGCTT
The DNA here is from genome assembly GCA_031304145.1 of Cardiospermum halicacabum. Classification (NCBI taxonomy): domain Eukaryota; kingdom Viridiplantae; phylum Streptophyta; class Magnoliopsida; order Sapindales; family Sapindaceae; genus Cardiospermum; species Cardiospermum halicacabum. The sequence goes on along the minus strand of CM062399.1, from coordinate 4,854,076 downwards.
CCTATGGAGAAATATAAAGATGATTATCACGACATGCAGGCTAGATTTTGCCTAAAAATGAAATTTGAAGCAGTGCATTTATTAGCTTACTTGCATAAGGATGCCTCAGTAGATGGAGAAAGTGCTCCTTTGGCAGAGGTGCCTTGCTTTCTTCCCGTGGTTCCAAGAAGAACTTCATGGAGGCCTGACTTATTCCAACATATGGAGTACCTGTCAAAAACAACATATGGCTTCTAAATATGCAAATAGGAAAATGCTTCAGCAATTAATATAATCTTCAATTAACTTACCCACATGTTAATGTGGCTGAAGCACTCTCTGAATGCTGAAAGTCTCTTGATGGTACTGGAGCTGCCCAAAATAGTGGCTGTCATTGTCAATTATATGAACTGTTATTGTCCGAACTACATATTAGAGTCTTGAAACACCAGAAATTTCACAGACCTTGTTTACGTGAAAGGGTCTTGTTAGCTCATTTGACAATGGTGAAATTCGATAGTACAAAGATCTTTTCAGTTGATCCTCCAACAGAAATTCTTCAGAATCGGTTAGGGATCTTCCAACAGTAATTGATGAGAGGTAAATAGGATGAAGAAAGTAGGAAAGCAAAGCTCCTGATACAAAAAGGAGAAATATCTTATCAATCGGCTCCTCCAAAATTATACAGTCAAATATATCATCAACTAAGGTCAATAAGGTCATATGCAGAGCATTGAAGAATCAGAAGCATATGTTTGGGCAAGTTTTCTGGATGACTCAAGCTTTGGAAGTGATAATGTCATGCATTTAATAAATTTGGTGGGCAAATGTTTTGCACGGACAAAATTTTTGTGTGTGTAAATTAGCAAGTTTGTTTGTATGTTTTCCCGCAAATCCCAAGTTTCTTATCACTGAAATTACTAGTTTAAAGCTAATGGTGTTTAAATAAGTTAAAAGATTTGTACTATATAAACCTTGAACTCCAAGAACGTTCCACCGAGCTATCTTGTCAGAACAGCTTACGGACAATGTTGTAACACCACGACCAGGCTTCCTTTGCACCATTCCCATTTGCTGCAGACTATTCTCTGTAGGCATAAAACCATATTAGTCCTCTTTCTTAGTGAATCAGCTGTCAATTAAAGAACCAATGACCATTCAAATTAGGCCAAAACATCCAACTAAAAATGCTACGGTCAACAATGTTCACTCCATTAATTCTCATAACATGTAATCCAAACACCTTAAAAAGGAAATAAGGAAACTGGCAGTTCAATTTGACAGTGACAAGAAAGAACTGCAGTAAATTGCAGCAAAATCCAATAGTTCTCGCTTTATCTTTACTACAACATAAACTATAAACAAACATTGCAAAATAAGTTCACTAATCTACCTTTACAATATATTTCTTCAGAGATGTCATCTATCACATGCTACTGTATACTGTACCACCCAACAGTACCATAAAACTAAGATAGACGCTGCTATAGAAGATAGCATAACAAACTAGACGATTTCTTAGAAATTACTGGATAAATCAAACAACCAAAAAGATATACATAAGAACCAACAGCAAATATTAGCTCTAAAAATGACAGTATTCCAATAAAACAGTGAAGAGAGTCTGAACTCTACCATTATCATTAGTACTCCAAATTCCGTCCACAGAACCATTAAGCTTATCAACACTAGACGCTCCACTGCTTTCTCTAAGAGCTACAGGTGAACTAAGTGAAGCATCACCACCTGAATAAAGAAAACATCAGAATTATAAATAAAAGCGTATACAAGCATCTCTTCTCAAACAATCTTGGCGCTAAAATTGAAATAACAAAAATAAAAAATAAAAAATAAAAAATAAAAATTACATGGCAACTGTGATATGTACAAATGCAACTGCCAACCAGCTCTCAATCTATATTTCTCACTACAGCAATCATTAATATCCAATTCAAACAGCAAGTTCTCGTCATCTACAGACTCTTTCACACGTTGAATCTCTCCATAAAAAAACCTACCCAAACGTAACAAACAAAATCACTAAAACCAACCAAACAAACAACTAGCAGTCATTCACAATCATTAAACCTAAATCACAACAAAAACCTCAATAAAGCTCGTCTAGCTATAATTTCCGCGTGCGAGTCATTAACAACATCACCGCGCTGACTCATCATCGAACGACCGATACATTTCGTCCCAGTCCCAAGCGACACAACTTCCAAATCTGCAAGTCCAAAACAACACAAAAACAAAAATCAATTTTCAATTCTCAACAATCGAGAAATCGAGCAACGAAAACCCTAGAAAACGACCTCGACAAGGAGACGAGAGAAGAAACGCAGCAATGACTGTAACTTCATTTCCCTGCGGCTTTCCTTTCTTAGGTAGAGACTTGTACAGCGACATCACCTTCTCCGACACCATATCTCCCCATTTTTCCTCTGATGATACAACACACTCCATGCTCTCTTCAAACCAACCTCTCTCCCGCCTCAACTTTCATTTGATTTTCGCGGATGTTTTTTATTATAAAAAATAAAAATAAAAATAAATTGAAAAACAAAAAAAGAGCAGAATAATTTGGCGTGCTTTATATTGTAAACCACGTTGGATTCCAATGGATTAAAACCGAATTATGATTAGGAAATTAATTATTTATTTATTATATGTACAAATGGGTGGAAAAAAAACAGGTAATGAACCGTTTGTTCAATTATTAGCTCCAGCTCAACTTTGTAATATGACAGCTTTGGTATTTGATAAAAGTGATTGCTTTAGATTAAAGGAAGAAAACAGAAGTGATTGCTTAGATAATAAAGTGGGTTTTTCAATTAAACAAATATTTTTCTTTTCTTTTTTTTCTAAAGGTTGTAAATTAAATAATTTCTTTCTAATAGTTAATCAAAAGAAGATGACAAAATATATATTAAAAAATAATATATTTTTTTTAATTTAAAGGATGGTGTTTAATAGTATGCATCATTTTGAAAATCAGTTGAGCATATAAAAAATCTGCAGTTTTTTATTGGAGTACATTTATTAACAGGTATGAAGATGATTCGTGTTAGTTGTACCAGCTGTCACCTATGAATTCAACCGTCCAATAAACACAAGCCAGGTCACTCGAATGTACATGATCAAACAACGCTCTTAATAGCGCGTGATTCTGCGGTTTAAGCCCTTTGGGCCGAGTATCTGACATGTTGAGCCCAATAATCCAATAACAAATCACGTAAACAGTAAACTGTTTTATTTAACTAATAACGATTAATAAAAATAACTATATATTTATAATTTTTAAAATCATATTTAATATTTTCTTTGTTCGTTTTAAATATTTTTATTTTTAAAATACAAAATTATTTGTAGTTTTAATGTATGAACTGGACAAATTTTTTAATTTATTTTTATTTTAAAGTAAAAATAATTATAATAAATGGAAAAAAGAAATTAAAATTAATAGAAATTTTGATATTTTTTTTAATAAATTTAGAAAATATTTGAAAATAATTTAATATTTTGAAGCGAACAAAATACTAAATAATAGCTTACAAATATTATTTTAACTATTTTTTTAAATAAAATGATTTAAATTTTTGTTTTAAAATTTTTAAAATATCTTTACAGTTAATAAATATAAAACTAATTAAAAATAATTTTTTTTTAATTTTGTTATTAATAATTATTTAAACTAAAAAATTTCAAACAAATAATAATTAATTCAATAGTTACTGCAACTCGACCTAAATTTTAAACTAAATTCTTATACAAATTGAGTCAATTTTTTCTAATTTAATTTAATATTTATCAATTATATATTCAATTAAACTTCATTTTCATCCGTAATTGCATCCTATAATCCAACATATTCACTTAACAACACAACCCAACCGCGCGTGGGATTGAAACCGCACACCCATTTCTCCATCCAAACATTTCCACTTCATCGAATCGAATATCACCATAACGTAAACGACACACGTGGCACTAACACGTTGTTCACTCGCTCACTCACCTGTCGGCAGCGAAATAAAGATAGATAAATAGAGAAATCAATCATCACAACTAACGGAATCTCCACCGTCGATTTAAAAAATATCCACACAACACTTTACACATCACCGTTAAACAGTGATGAACACGGTTCTTACTATGAAACCTCACGTAGATAAATACCAACGACAAACAACGCAATAGATATAGATAATAGATAGACAGATAGCCCCCACACACAGACACAACAAAACACTACACAACGCAACAGTTTCAACTAAATTGTTGAAGACTTTACATTACATGGCGGAGGAGCAACAGAAGAAAATTGAATCCACGGAGGTCGTACCTCCGCCTCCGGTGGTGGTGGATAAGAAGCTTGATGAAGTGAAGAAGATTCCTGAAGAGGAGTCCAAAGCTCTTGCTGTTGTTGAAAAAAGTAAGCTCAATTTGCATACATGTGTTTGTTGTGTGTATGTATGCAATTCAAATGATTTGTTAAGTAAATTATGCAGTGATGTTCTTAGTTACTGAATCTATATCTGTTGAGAGTTTAAAGATCAATTTTTGTGGTTTTGTTTAGAAGATTTGTGTTTTGCATTCCTGTTATTGGTTGTTTGATGTTTGGTTATTGTAAAGTTGTTTACTTTGTAATTGAATCAAGATCAGATTATGACTATAAATGTCAGAACTCACTGGTTTGTTGCTGAAAATGGATATATAGCTTGATGTTTATACATATTTGTGATTGACAGAAGCACCAGAATCTGAAGAGAAGAAGAAAACAGGAGGGTCATATGACAGAGGTAGAATTTTGATTCAATAGATGAACATTTTATAGATTAAGATATTGTGTTATGTTATGTTATGTTATGATGATGGTTGTGTAATTGGGTTTCTTTTGGTTAGATGTTGCTCTTGGAGAAGTTGAAAAGGAGAAGAGATTGTCATTCATCAAGGCATGGGAAGATAGTGAGAAATCAAAAGCAGAGAACAAGTAAAACCCTGATTCAGTTTTAGATTTATGGTTTACATTTGCAAATGGTCATTGATGATTAAAACATTAACAATTGTGTTGAAAAATGTCTTAACAGAGCTCAGAAAAAGCTCTCAGCTGTAACAGCTTGGGAGAACAGCAAGAAAGCAGCACTAGAAGCACAGCTTAAGAAGATTGAGGTACCACAGATCCATCTATTAACACTCAATACAAGAATTTTCCAAATTGTACTCAACATTTCCGAATTGATTCTGTCTACAGGAGCAATTAGAGAAGAAGAAAGCCGAGTACGCAGAGAAAATGAGGAACAAAGTAGCAACAGTTCACAAGGAAGCAGAAGAGAAACGCGCAATGGTAGAAGCTAAGCGCGGCGAAGAGCTTCTTAAAGCTGAAGAAATGGCTGCTAAACACCGCGCAACCAATACTACTCCAAAGAAAGCTCTTGGATGCTTTTGACAACATGGTAAACTAAACTAGGATCTCAAATTCATATTGTTCTTTGTTCAAATCTGTTTTATGTTCAATATCTGTATATTTGCTTTTGCCTTTTGTTTTTCTAATGTTGTTTTGTGTGTTAAACTTATGAATGCACCAGTTGTTGAAGTTTTGTGTGTTTATCCTTTTACTTGTTTGTGTTTACACTAAGCAACCCAACTGTGTAGAAACTTTATAGCATATATGAAAGCTCTTTTGTGTTTGTATTGATTGCTCAATGACATTCCTATATAGTTTACAGCTAGTTTAATATGGTTTATATAGCTATTTTTATAGCTTTCCACCCTTGGCCTGGAAAAAGTTTGCCGCCAACGTATTTTTACTTCTCTTCTTCCAGAAGCCACCACAGTATTTTTGCTTCTCTTCTTCCAGAAGCTAAAAGTATAAGCTATTCCAAATAAACCATTAATCAAGAGTAGATAGATGTTTGCAATAGCTTGTGCTTTTAACTTCTTCTTAAAAAAAAAAAAAAAAAAAATGGAATATTTGTGTGAAGCACCACATTAGTTGATTTCACTTAAAGCAATTTCCCACCCTATAACCACTATTGAATTTTGGATAATTGCCAAAATCCCTCCAAGTATTGAAACGTTTGATTTTTCGCCACCAGTTTTCAAACGTTGTATCAAACCGCCCCTATTTACAAAACCAATGTTGTTTTTTTTTTATGATTGGATGTTTTATGTTGATGGACGGTTTGACACAAAGTTTCGGAAAACGGTAGCGAAAATTAACGTTTCAAAACTTGGGGGTATTTGGTAATTACAATTTATTAATTCTCTAAATGATATTGATTTGAAGATATGTTATGATTTACAAATACAAATGTGGTATGGCTTAGGAGTTTTTCCGAATATAAAAATTTAAATTAATTTTTAGAAAAAATATTTAATTAGTTAAATTTCAATTGTTTAACATTTTATTTCATATTTTGTTAAAAGCAGTGCTATTTTTCATCTAACAATTTCTTCGGATTATTTTAGTTTAAGAATACCTTTTTATTTATTTTAAATATTTAAATCAGTTTAATTTATTAATCTGTTTATTTCTTTAAATTAGGTCCTTTTTAAAAAAAATATTATATATATTATTATTTTATTAATAAAAAATAAATTAATAATATAAAACTAATGAAATAAAATATAAATCATAATTACAAGGAAACAGAAATAATATTTAAGCAGAAATAATATTTGATCATAATTGCATGTGAGCAAAATTATAATTGAAAATTAAGGAGATGTATAATGCATAATTACCTAACTTACTTGAAAGAACTTACCATTTTTTTTTCCGGTTTTGAAGATGAAATAGTGCAAATATAATTTTTTTTTCTTCTCTGGATTACCATAGTTTTTTTTTTTCCTTTTATTAAGTTTAATTTAGTGATAAATTTATTTAAGTCCATTGTTCTTTAATAACGTAGATATTTACATATCTTAATAATTGTTAGAGTTGTAGTAATAATAATTGAATATTAATTATAAATTATATATTTACATCATTCTAATTGGTAATATATTTTGTATACTATTTTAATTTTATCATTTCCAATATTAATTTATATAAATATATATTATAATTAAAATGCAGAACATTTATTCCTTTATTTAAAAGTATTTGATATTCTCATGAATTTTTATTCTAATAATTTTAATTTCGCGAATTATAATATAAAATTAATGGAATAAAATATTTAAAAAATTAATAAGAAAAAAATATAATTTTTTCTTTTAAAAAAAGGAGCAAATTTTTAAAAAAAATAACCAGATTAATAAATTAAACTAACTTAAATATTTAAAACTGAAAATAAATAAAAATGTATTATTGAACTAAAATAATATTCGAAGAAATTGTTATATGTTAGATGGAAAATAGCATTGATTTTAACAAAATATGAAATAAAATGTTAAAAAATTAAAATTTAACTAATTAAATATTTTTTCTAAAAATTAATTTAAATTTTTATATTCGGAAAAACTCCTAAGTCATACCTTATTTGTATTGGTAAATCATAACATGTCCTCAAATCAATATCATTTAGAGAGTTAATAAATGGTAATTACCAAATACCCTCAAGTTTTGAAACGTTTATTTTTCGCCACCCTTTGTGTCAAACCGCCCGATCAATAGAAAATATCCGATTATAACAGAAAACAACTTTGATTTTGTAAATGGGGACGATTTAGTACAACGTTTGAAAATTGATGGCGAAAAATCAAACGTTTCAAAATTTGAGGGATTTAGGCAATTACCCATTGAATTTTTATCCAAACAACTCAGGAATGTCGTAAAAATACTAATATAAATACTTAAATAAGGCATATCCTCAAAATCTATCATCATCAAAATCTAAATTAGTAGATAATTAATAAGAAAGGTTAACAAATATGTTATATTCTATACATACAAAAGCTAAAATCAGATAAAAGACCTACATAAAAGCTAAAAACCATCATACCCACTACAATAACACCAAATCTCCAGCAGTAGGTATACAAAATTCTATCTATCTGCTGTTACCTTCAAAAGCTTAGCTTCACAACCCAAAACCTCAAAATTCAACATGGTTGGGTTAATTAGTTCAAAGAGGACAGATCAAAGAATTCTCATCGAACATCCCAGAACCATTCCCATAACTATCTTCCAAGAAACTCATATCATTATTTATAGGAAAATCCAGCAGAAGATTCAAAGCCGAATCCGACGAATCCTGCAGATCATCACAGCTCGAAGTATCATACGACTTAGAGCTCTTACACTCCATTTCATCAACTTTGTGACAAATGTCCATCGTCACAGCAGACAACGACCCACATTTAGACTCCTGAGGAGAATTAGGACTCTGGCAAGTCTTATTACTGGTGTAGTCTTTGTTCAACTTTCTAAACGAGTCTCCTACTTCTGAGTTCCATATCTTGAGAAAGTAATCCGAATCAGGCTTGTCGGGCTGTTGCTGTGTTTGCTGTTGTGGATTGAACATAAGTGATTCGCGTGATAGTCTTGCTTCTGCTTCTAGTCTAGCACTCTCCCATTGTGCCATGTGACGTGTTGTTGGTGATGCTGGTGCTTTCATTGTTGATGGACCTTGTGCTGAAAATGGTTCGTGTGTTTGTGGATCTATTCCCATACATAGCATTCGTTTCTTCAAGTGAGTGTTCCATAAGTTCTTGATTTCATTGTCTGTTCTTCCTGGTAACTGTGAAGCAATAGCTGCCCATCTAAATTTATAATACCAAATAAAATCATCACAACAATTCAAGACAAAATAACACACATTATAAATATATATAATGATAATGTACCTGTTTCCAAGAATACCATGAAGCTGAATAACAAGCTTTTCTTCTTCTTCAGTGAAAGGACCACGCTTAATATCTGGTCTAAGATAATTAGTCCATCTAAGTCGACAACTTTTTCCACATCTAAGAAGACCTATTCATCCATATATAAACATTTTAATCAACCTCACAAACAGACAAAACAGAACCATGAAACTGACTGAAAACCTTAAACAAGTCAAAAAGACATGACAAAACAAAAACCCTGTTCCCATACCTGCTTGTTTAGGAAGAGAACGCCAGCTGCCATGGCCATTTTTCTTGATATATTCGACAAGAATCTCGTCTTCTTCAGGAGTCCAAGGACCTTTCTTCAAACCCTTCTTGTCACAACAAGGAGTTCTCCCCATATCTTCTTCTCTTTCAAAATCAAAATCTCTTAGAAAACAGAGTATATAAGTGTAAAAAAAAAAAACAAAATGAGTCAGGTTATATAGTGAGAGTGGGAAACAGAGAGATAGAGAAGTGCAATAAATGCGAGTTTGATATTATCTAGGGAAATCGAAAGTGAATAATGTGATAATTGTTGTTATAAATGACGTGGGTGCCAGGTAGTAGGGGGTCAGCGTGTTTCGAGCTGTCTTTGCATTTATTATATATACATACACATATACATATATATCGTGTATGTACATACATTTACAATCGTATTGGAAACACAGGGTATTTATTAGTCTTCTTATCTCTCTCTTTACCCAACACAACACAACACTAGTGCTAGATTTCCCAGAGACGGTTTCAATCTCAAGACAAAAGAATTAATCTCTCTGCAGTACTTATTAGAATTGAAGTTTCGAAATGAATCAGCTCTGTATTTTTTTAAAAAAAATATTGAAGTTGATTGATTTTCTTTCACTGTGATCTTGTGAAGGGTATTATTGTTATTGTGATGTGTAATGGAAATGAATGAGAGTGAATGTACAATGAAAACAGAGAGCGGAGTAAATGTGGGGCTGGTTGCTTGTTTGGGATGAATCAGCAAAACAGGGGAGGTGAGAACAGAGAGAGAAAAGTAGGGAAATGGATGTGATCATTAATGATGGATTCTTTCAAATGGAGGACAAACAAGAGAGCAAAAATTTATGAAGAGAGAGTGAAACAAACGTGTAAATATTTATTACTATCTCTGTGTGTAATGACAGTGACTTACAGTGTACGGACATAAAGGGTCTTTCTTTTCCATGGTCAGTTTATTAATTTTCCAATCCCCTGTTTCTGTATTCTGTTTGGTTGGACAGAAGCGAAAACGAAAACAGAGTAAAGAAAGAAAATGTGGGATAAGATAAATAAAGGAGAGACATTGATGATGAATAGATGGATTTGAATTGAATTGGACCCAGAAGACAATATTTTGTCTGTTTGTTTGGAGGGAAAATGAAGGAAAAAAATTTTGGGTTCCCTTTTATGGTTAAATGGAATGGTCAGTTGAAAACAGAGACTGGGGTTTGAGTTATTAAATGCAGATGTTTGAAAAATATGAGGAAGGTGGAGGCGCGTGGGAAGGAGCGTGTGAGAAAAATGGTGTGAAAGAAGATTTGAGTCAAACAAGAAGTCAAAATTGGTTGTGTTGTGTATTGTCTTGGCTACTCAATCTACTCAGCATAATAAATATGGTCAATTCAAAAGTGCAATAGAGAGACTTTTTTTATTTGATTTTTTAATTAAATAATTTTGTCTAGTAAAATATAGTTACGACAAATATGAGGGTTATTTTTGGAACAATCCATTAATATTGGCTATAGTGATGCTACCAACTATATACAATGTTTAGATAATTCAAGAAGCAATCACTACAATTATTACTAATGAATGATTCAAAAGAAGAAGACTTCCTGTCTTGTATACATAATATGACCATTTATTATCTCATATTGATTGAAGTATATGTATATGTATATACCTTCATTGAAGTGATATAAACGGTCCCGTATCATTAATCAGCAAAGCAAGAATATTGGACCATTGTTTTAGTTAAAATGTAAATATGAAAAGTTTTTTTTTTTTTTTTTTTTTCATGTTGTTGATGATGGTGATAGTAGAGTTGTATGAGTAGAAGGAGGTAGTAGAGCACATGGTAGTGAAGAAAACCATCAAGCAAATGCATGTGGATATCTCTGTACCCACCATAACCTGCAAATGGTGTGACTTGTAACAGTTGCTTAGCTTTTCATATCTGTGTTTTCCAATTTGCAGGCTTATGTCATTTTCACCATCAAAGTTGGGGTTTCGTTTTCGGATCTCAATTTGCGAACTTGTTAAAGTCAGAGAAAAATTTGAACTCAAATGGATAAATTTCGTTTTAAAAGAAATTCATTGATCTCTTACCGAAATAAATGTACTGTGTATAGACTACTGTACATTTGAGGGCTATTTTCAAATCCATACACAAAAGAAAGCTCTATTTTGTTGTGTAGCTTCTCTGAAATCACCGGCCTGCAAAAAATTTAATAGCTAGATAGATGATTTTGAACATCATCTCATTCATTTCTCTTTTGACATTTGACATCAGAGAGCGGGGGGCTCAAAGCTCCCTTTATTTACTACCACCTTTAATTCTCTATTTCTAGCATTGATTTTTCTTCAATTTTCAATAATTGAATACTTCATGAAAAGAAATTATTTTCGCAATAAATATCATCATTATTATTCCACAGTCGATCTCACTCTGAGTAGTCGCTTTCACACGATAATAAAAACACCAATTTGCCACGACAAATATGACGAAAACATTGATTCAAAGCAATACAAGCTTTTACCTAATCAGGTCTTAAAAGTTAAAAACAACATATATAAAATAGAGATTCGAACATAAGCTTTGAACGATAGTAGATATAGAGACATTCAACAGAAACATATCTAGACTGAAAACTCACAAACAGATGACTTGACTGACGACCGGCAACATCATCTCAGTTGGGTAATATTATTCGCAAAGGTTAAGCAACTGAGAAGTTAAAAGAGAAGAAAAAGACTCAAACTCTTTGCACAAAGTACATCTATCAAAGTCCAGCAGTGTAATAACAAACACTAAAATAAGAAGGAACCTCAAAGTACCAAACCCAGTTCTCATCAACTGAAACTATAAACCAACCAAAGATACGACGACCCAGGTTCTAACTGGGAATTATAATAAACCAATCTAAAAACCCTCCTACAACCCTGTTAAATATTTGGGACTATTTTTAAAATTCTTAAACCGAGAAAAATAGAAAAATCAATTCCACGGTTAAACTGCATACAGCTCTCCAAGCAAGTCTTTTCCATTAACAGATCCTCGTGCTTCAAATGCTTCCTCGGCTGCAGATTTGAAGGCCTTGAGGATCAACAGCCTCTTCCCAAACCCTGACAAACATAGAGATGACACGTGTTAATGCAACATCACACTTGATTGAAACTCCTAACTCTAAACACCTTCACATAATTTCAGGTCAATTTTCTTAACTAAAACAGCCAGTGCAAAATATTTACGTATATAAAAAAAAATTGTCACTATATAAGGGTAAGTAGTTCTGGTATTTCATCATTGATATGTATATGTTCTAATGGAATAATACAGACAATCCTACAACAAAAATGTATTTAAGTACAATTTAGAAGTTGGGGACTCTGATCACACAAGCTACCATAACCATCCATCACTAGGGCCAGTCAAATTGGTCATAAACATTATTGAAGCCATCATTAAATGACTCCATGCAACACCATCATTCTTGTGCAAACACATAAATTGATAACAATAAATAACAAAGTATGCAATTCTACACTCACCTGTTACCACCATTGGGCTGCACAGCAACTGGTCCCCTAACAGATTTACCGGCAATAAATTGCCTGATCAATGTGGGGAGGAATTTGCTTGATTTCAGTCCCAAGTTCTTGTTCAATCCTATACCTGTAATATGGATAAGGTCAGAGGGAAAAGAAAAAAACAATTCGTGAAGGAACCATGCTATATGAATAGAGAGCATACAGGTTAAAGCGGTCCTCATAAGTGATCAAATTCACAGCTAAACCAAGGTGACCAAACCTCCCAGATCGACCAACCTATACATGAAATTGATACTTAAATAACAATCAGAGCAAACAAAACCAGCAACAGAAAAATTAAGCAAATTATAAACAAAATTCACATACTCTGTGCAGATACGTCTCGGAATTCTTGGGGAAATCAAAGTTAATGACAACATTTACTGCTTGTATGTCTATACCCCTAGTGAACAGATCTGCATCAAGAAATAGTCATCATTAGAATCTAATCCAACATTACTTTCTTATCTAGAGCAGGAAAAAGAAAATATTGTAAAAAAATTCACAAACGAGTGGTTGGAATTAACACAATCATGCCGGTATCAAGCAAATAAATCTCATGTTCATGCTTAACGAACAATAAAACTTAAATCATTTATAGAAACAAAAAAGCAGAGGCTATTCACATAACTAGAAAATCTTTGTAAGAGTCTAAACACCAAAAACTTAAAGAGCGTATTTTTCTTTCCATTTCTAATCTCATTATTAAGGGTTGAGAATTCTTTAAATCATATAAAACTAAATTATGAACATAATGCAAAAATCTAGAAAGATACACATCATGAAATGAGAGGAATTATATTTATTCATACCAGTGCAGACAAGATTTCTGCATGCACCATTGCGGAAGTCATGAAATACTCTATTACGATGATCTTGCAGCATTTTGGCATGAATGTAAAAACAAGAGTAGCCAAGTTCAGTAATTTTCTTGGCCAACAATTCAACACGATTGACTGAATTGCAGAAGATGATGGACTGGTTAATTTGTAGCTGAAATACATACAGATAGTATCAGATTCAAGGCTAAACAAAGAAGAAAACAGAACTAGATAATTGATTGAAATCAAACCTTTGAGAAAAGAGTGTTTAGGCAGTGGACTTTCTGTCTCTCTTCAACAAAAGCATAATACTGAGTAATACCCTTGAGGGTAAGCTCATCCATCAGATTAATTACATATGGCTTCTGTAAGTATCTATCTTTAAAATCCTTGACAGTAACAGGGAATGTGGCAGAGAACATCAAAATTTGGCGATTTCCAGGGAGGAAACGAATAAGTTGTTCGACAGATGGTTGAAACTCCGGTGATAAAAGCTTGTCAGCCTTGAATCAAAATATAGTTTAAAATTTAGATATCCCACAGAATTCAAATAAAGCACAGCAAATAAGCAACAAACTACATCTGCACAAGGATAATCTGTTTCTTGAAACAGCTAAAACTAAAACCCCACATCCCTCTATACCACCACTCACACCATCACAGTCATGACTTTTTGAATGTACATTCAATGGAAGCACCTTCAAAAAGAGCTTCTAGTCGAATGACAAAAGAATAAAAAGATCATTGCAAAACAATTTTTTTTTTTTTTCTCACCAAGATATTAACTCATCAAAATACAAGAACACTAGAACTAAAGAAAAATAAAAGAAAGAATTACACCAGTTCCATTTCACGTCTCCAAACAGATTAGTCAAATTTTATTATTTCTATGCAACAAAGCAATACACAAATTCATTAGTCAAAGCGGTTTAATGTGTTTTAAAGTATAATTCAGGTATTGCAAACTTACCTCATCCATAACAAGCATTGAGCAATCCTTCAAAATACAAACGCCTTTTTTGGCTAGATCTAATATCCTTCCTGGAGTCCCAACAAGCAAATGAACCGGTTGATACAAACGCATAATATCATCCTTAAGACTGGTACCACCAGTGGTAACCATAACTTGAATTTTCAAATGCTTCCCAAGTTCCTTGCATACTTGAGATGTCTGAAGAGCCAACTCTCTTGTTGGAACAAGGATAACAACTGCAAAGAAACAACCAAATATATTAAACAGATAAACAATATATTTCCAAACACTGCAAATTCAGATGGATATGTTGAATTAGAAGTATTCAAATTAATTTGGTAGTAAACAATACAATACTATAAATAACACGAGTAGTTAGAATCAAGTTTATCATGTACTTTAAGAATAGCTCATGCTTGCTTTCAATAACTTCCAATTAGATAAGATAAACTTTTTTAGCCTTCCCATGTCAAAAACCTACAGTTTTCCTTCTTCAAACAGCTTCTAAACAGAGAACTGCTGATGAACAGTCCCACCAAATAAACACATTTGTTTTCCTACATGAGGATCAATTACATCCAAAAACAAAAAACAGCGTATGGCCCAAAACTCACTCTTGAAAGGCTCTTGAAAGGTAAAGCTCTTCAATAAGTATGATGAGAAAAGCTATTTTGTAAAATTCAAGCAACTTAGACATAAGAAGATCATTCATTCTCTTTAAATGGGACTCAGTCAATTACATGCAAATCAGTATAGACAGAGAACAGCAGAAAACAAAGCTTATCCATAGCCTTTAAATGGAACTTGCAGTCAATTACAAGCAAATCAGTGTAGACCAATAACAGCAGAAAACATACCTTGAATCACATTGTTATCTTGGTCAATTTTTTCCAAGGCGGGAATGCAAAATGCAGCTGTCTTCCCAGTACCGTTTTTAGCTCTAGCAAGAATATCGCTACCAGTTAAAGCAATAGGTATACTTTCTTCCTGGATGGGAGATGGTCTTTCAAATCCTTTTTCATAAATCCCCATGAGTAGCTCACGTTTCAGGAAATAGTCCTCAAATTCATTTCCTTTTGTGGCAGTCACATCCTGTAATTACAAAGAGAACATCTGAACTTTAAGAAGATAACAACAATTCCAGTGCAAAATATCTGAACTTTAAGAAGATAACAACAATTCCAGTGCAAAATAAGATGATAAGCCAATAGAGTGCATTCAGAATGCTCAAACCAAAAGCAGTCATGGAATAAAGGACAAAAGAAATCATAGTTTAAAAACACTAATGGCAACTACAAATACAACCTCCTTATTTACAAGGTTTATAAGTATAAATAGCAAAAAAAAAAAAAAAAAAAAAAAATCAACAATAAAAGGAGATAATAATTAATAAATACACAAAAGAACCACCATTTTGAAATGAATCCACAAAAAACAGAATGGAAATGTTCTCCACCTCATAGTTGAGAAAGAATACATGACTGAACACGTTTTTAACTGAAAATAATGCTCATATAACTCACATATCCAGCAAAATGGGAGAAAGCAGAAAAGGAAATGCCATCAAACACATGTCTGCTGCCAACATGATGGATATCAAACAAAAACAAACAAGCAGGAAGACAAATATATATATATATATATATATATATATATCAAGTTATATATATTATTAAGGTGATTTGGCACAAGATGATAACTGACCAGGTTCACTTTAAAAAAACAAACAAACAAACACTAAGATACATTAAATTCGAGGTAAGGTCATGATCACCGACCCATGAGTCAATTGTTTAACACATTACTTAACCCAATCAATTCAGCATGTAGCCACGAAAAAGAACAAAAAAATAAAATAAAATCTGATGAATGGGAACAATTAGAAAGGAAAGTTTCTCCTCATCTTCTACTCTTTTCTTACTAGCAAGCATACTACACAAATGAACTCATGACAGCATTGAAACCGTACCTCTGTTCTGTACCGAGTATCTGGAGCTGGAATTTTTAACCTTGCTTTCCAGTCTTGTGAACTGATGAAACGACAATAAATACATATTAGAGCTTGAAATAAATACAAGTAATACAGCGAGGGAGAGAAAGCAACTTTCGAAGTAAGCCACATTTGCATAGACCAACAAGCCAAAAAAAAATGAAAGAAACCTTCTCGTCTTTAAGATCAAAAGAGGCTACTCAATTGATAGCAATTGAAAACCACACATGCTACAAGATATACTTGTATATGCAGACACATAGTTAATTTGCCATGAAAGTGCAATGATACAGGACATTTTAATCTTTACAAATTTAAAAGGTCAACATAAGTTATAGCCACTTCCCTGCCCAACTTAATTTATTTTATTCTTTACATAAACATATCTAACTTATCTAAAGACCTGCTACCAACAAGTGCACAGATAACCAGAAAATCCCGAACCTTCAAAATATCAGTGATTAATCATTCTCATTCCAGCATTCTTATGTTAAATTAATAAAAGCACAATAACACAAATGTATATCAATTCTATTTCATCCAAACAGCTCAACAACACTCAAACAGTGACAATAGCATCCACAAATAACAACAACAAACAAGTAAGAAAACGTAAGATAAACAAATAAAACAAGAACCCAGAACTACCTCGAGTCAATAGCCGCTTCAGACTGTACGGTCTTCTCAACCTCGTCGACGACAGCCGAATCTCCTCCAGGAAAATTATTCCTCCTCAACCACTGCTGCTGTTGCTGGTTTTGATGAAACTGTTGCTGCTGCTGATGATGTTGCTGATGATGATGATTCTGTACCATACTCCGCTGCACATACTGTTGCTGAGGCCGACCCGACTGAAAACTAGGGTTCGCGGCGTTAATACCGCCTCGAACGCCACCGATCCCCGGCGGATACCTTCCTCTACTATTGTTCATCACAACCGCTCCCGCACTAATAACAACGACGACAAAAACCTAACTAAACAAACTACAAACACTAAAACACTACTCGATTCGAACCTAGGGTTATTCAAAAGCGAGCGCGCGAGACAGAGAAGCTAGGGTTGCTTTGCTGGTGAGGAGGAGGAGTAGATCGTGGATTTCGCAGGAATCAGAGAGCGGTTATGGACAGATCTGAGGAAGAGAGAACTGGAAATATTGATTTGTTTTGTTTCTTTTGGGAAAAATTAGAAGATGAGAGACCGAATTGAAGAAGAAGCGAGTCGATGATTCATCGGTTTTTTGTTTGTTTGTTTTAATTTTTTATGTTATTTATTTTTTCCTTCGCAAAAAATAAAAAGGACACGAAGCGAACAACAACAACACCGTCTCTAGGGCGTCAAAAGACTGTTTGTGAATTTGCTGAAATGGGCATGTATTTTTATGTATTATTAAAATCCGCCGAGTTATTGTTGATTATTACATTTTTTTAAACATATTTTTGTTTCTTTTATTACACCGGGAAACATGTAAAATATAACTGTTTTCCGGTGCTTTGTTTCCCGGTCCGGGAAGCAAAACACTGGGAAACAGTTATATTTTGCCTGTTTCCCGGTGTAGTTTTGCTTTCCAGTCTAATTTGCTCGGGAAGCATGGGTATTACGGTCATTTTGGTCTATTTTCTGCAAAAACTTTTGAAAAAACTTTAGTTTTGTAAAAATTTTGATTTTGGTCTAAAAATATAATTTTTTTTAATAAAAAGAAAATGCAATGGACCATATATATATATATTTTACTAAATTTATGAAAATATTTTATAAAAAAAATTGGTGAAATAAAAAATTTATTAACTATTTTAATTATTTTTTTAAAATTTAAAAATTATAATAAAATTATTAACTTAGATATTAAATATAGTTTCAAATGTTTTATTGTTTAATTTTTTGTTTAATGGTGTTAGGAATGTCCCGCTTAAACGGTTCAAGATCGGTGATTTGCTGGTCAATGCATACAGTAAGTTAAGCACCAAAACAAAATTATTGTGTAAAAATAAAATAATAAAAAAATTGTTGCTCCTAAGGTATATGTTTAATGATTTCCATTTTTTGCAATTGTTTGAACTACATGCGTTGATAAGATGATTGCTTGAAAATATGCATAGGCAACTGCAAAATTGAGGATAACAACCTAAGAACACCACAAGCTTAAAATTGCTGATGGTGTTAACCCTGTAAGCACTTTGAACATTACTTTGTGATTCTCTAGACTTTATTTAATTAACGTTTTGATTTGTCTTGAGCTGATCCTAAGTTTGAGGTCTGTGATGACATAATTGCTACGGTTTATAGAAACCTATCGGAAGTGCACAAGATCATCAAACAAACAATTGTACATGTCATGGAGGTAACAACCTAATAACATCTCCATGTTAGGTGCCCTTTAGAGTATCTGTAATATCTAGATATAACTTTAGCTTGTTTGCATGCTTTATCAAATTATCAGTTTAGTTATTCCAAGTCATCTACCACTACTAATACAACATACTTGCCGTTTAAAAATATTGCATAAAGTAGAGACATATTAAAGAATGCAAATTCCATTTCATGAACTGGTTTTCTGACACTAGCAAGCTACATCTATAATTTTGTCTTTAAACTTAAAAACAAAAGGTACAAGTGGAAGAAAATGTAGATTCAAAATCCTCATAACTAGATTGACACTTAAAGGAGTTTTAGGGCCAGGTGGAATCTCATTGGTTTCATTGCTTTCACTGTCATCTTCTGATGGTAATGATATTTACTTAAAAAGAGGCTGAACCAATAGAGTTCCACGCTTGATGAGAGAGATTGTTCTAGTGGCAGGTTTCAGCCAACAAGGTTCCCATGGCTCAATCATCTTACTTAGCTCTCTAGACACCAAGGCTAAATCATCAAAATTGACTTGTGCACCTACATTTGGTGAATTCATGTAAGGCATCAGATTCAAGGAACAAATACGCCAGATCACACCATCTTCAAATTCATTCCATCTACAACCTAAGGGGTGCATTTGTCTGCTTATTTAAAACCTAAATAAGAATTATTATACTGAAAAGATCAAAAGGCAGCTAAAACTAGGGCTGAACATAAGTCAAGTCGGCTCGTGAGCCGCTCGTGACTCGGTTCGATAATTGCTCGATAAGCTTTGTTCATAAGTCAGTGAGTCAAGCTTGAGTTTTAATTTTTAGTTCGATTATTAAATGAGTTGAGCTTGAGATTGGATGTGTTCGACTCGTTGTCTCGTGAGCTAACTCGATAAATTTTATTAATTAAAATTATAAAATATAATACATACATAGATATATAAATAATAAAATAAAATATAATTCACCTTTTCAACCAAATTGATTTGGATGCATATTCACATAATTTCTATTGAAAATAAAATTCTACAAACTAAAGTAATATAAAAATATAATTCATATTATCAAGCGTCTCTTTCTTATAAATAAATTATTATTTTAAATAAATTATACAAAATTAGTATAGTTATCAAGTATGTTTATTGAGTTCGAGCAGCTCGTGAACTTTAAGTGAGCTCGTGAGCTTTAGGCGAGTTGAGCTTGAGCTTGAAAAATGAGCTCGTTAATTAAATGAGCCGAGCTCGAGCTCGATCAAAATTAAATGAGCCGAGCTAAGCTAATGCCCAACTCGGCTCAGCTCGGCTCATATCCAGCCCTAGTTAAAACAATCAAATCAAACATAGAGGAACGTACCAGATAAAACCTTTTATATAGTCTCCTCTAACACAGAAAATTCTACCATAAACCAAGAACAAAGTTAGTAAGAACCACCTTAGATATCTAGATACATAAAATCACAAAATGACAACTAACAGAAACATACTCTTAGAACCAAATAAAATCCACACGTAATGTAGGTTAAAAACAACACTAAATTCAAGACATCCCATAAGAACTGCTTCATAGAGGATCAGTATCTCTCCTATCCTTTAAACTAAAAAGGCAATGATCCAAGTAAACCCAATTTAATAAGAGTAATGAAATTATACCCTTCCCTTTCTTATTGGGGGAAGGCAGCACATTTTTATTAACATGTAATGAATGAAACATTTAAAGAAAGAAAAGGAACAATTAGAAATACCATCTTCATCCATACGATCTTCCTCCTCCTCCTTTCCCTCTCGGGAATAAAATCATGCCAATGTGTCCAACATTTTTCTTTTAGTTTCATCATCAGATTACATTTGGCGCATCTCTTCAACTATATTCTCCCGCATGAAAGATTCAGTACAGACTGCAATTGACGCATTTCATCAACGTCAAGTTAGTGTTTAGCAAAAGAAAAGCATAATATAACAGTCAAGTTTCCTAATAACACCTACTTCAAATTACAAATACCTAGTTCAAATTTCAACAACTACTTACCTGAAAGCACTGAAGCGAACAATATCTGGAATTACATCGAGGACAGATATATTGCAAAAACTGCTTATGACGCCTATATTAGATATGAACACTTAACACAACTAGACAAAGAAAATATAACTAAATCAACATCGAAGTGAGAAGCACTTACACATGGCAGATCATCCGCAAAGGAGGATTTAAAATAGACGACGAAGTCGATGGCTTCTCAGAGGTGATGATTGTGTCTACCATAACTATGGTTAATCCGGTTAATGTTGAATTTCAAGTTCCAATGATTCAAAAGTTTTTTCTTTTTTTTCTTGAAAAGATTCGAAAGGGTTTCGGGTTTTTTTGGAGGCTTAATTACCATTAACAAATCATGAATAAAACCAAAGAAGATTAATAAAATAATAAGAAAACATCCTTCCCCGACTCTTCAAAACCTATGTCTTCTTCTTCAAAGCACAAAGTGATATATGGTGATTAAGAATGCTAATGGGAAGCTTTAAGAAACATACGCAGATGATAAATACACAAATAGGATCAATACATATTCAAACTAAAAAAAAGAACCAAATGGTTAAAATATGTAGATTCTCACCTACCGTAAACAAGATTGATATTTTAGAAGGGTGAAACCAATACTTGACTTGCCAAGAAACATCTTAGTTTGATGGCTTCCCATCACTAACCCTCCAAAATCAGTTGCTAAAGCAGTATGTGCTTTGCAGCTCATTGCATTGTGCTCCAAATGAGTCTGATAGCATCTCTATTTAGCTAAGTATGTGATTATCCTAAATGAATTAGGTTGTTTAAAAGCAAAAATAGTAATATATGTCCTATCATCATTATATACCATAAAAATATCAGTAACTTAATTAAACATATCATTAACAAAATCAATGAATGAATAGAAAAAAAAACCTATAAAACAGCACTACGTCTGCATTTGCCAAATTTCTCAAAGTAAAACCATATTCAAAAACAAAGAATAAAGAAAAAATACTACATTGCACTCGATAAAGAACGACGCATTGAAAAAAAAAATTACATTCCCGACTCTTCAAAGCACCACCATATGACCCTTCAAGAAACCAATACAGATGATGATGAATAAACAAGAACAAGAACGAGAATCACACAAGAAAATAATTGTCAAGAAAAAAGAATTACCTTATAAGTTAATAAATAAAAAACATTGAACAAACTAACAACGCTGGATCAATAGGCGGATCAGCCAATTACGATCCTCAGTCAATACATTGATAAGATTCCGCTGGAGAGTATTGCGACATGAAAATTTATTTCTTACTGTTTTCGATTTTAAATGCGAAAGAACAGACGCTGAAGGCTGATACACCGATTAAGTTGGAGATGAAGTACACACTGTGTGAGGACAATTCAGTTTATAAACATGGTGTTAGTGGTGATACAAATTAAGGGGTTTTGGTTTTTGTTTAGAAAAATTAGGGATTTGAGGAGAAAATGAGTGCTTTTTTTAGGGAATTTGTTGGGAGACAAATTGAAAGGTTGAAGATTGATTCTGGATCTAAAATTTAATTTTTGTTTATAGAAATTAGGGATTTGGAATAGGTGTTGTTGTGATGGTTTTTGTTAACAGACAAAATGAGGGACTGAGTTAGGTGATGGTTGTTGTTGTGACTCTAACGATGATTAGGTGGATCAAAACCGTGAAGAGAATGACAGGAAGGATGGCTACGAGGGTGGCTGCGACTGAGATAGAGAAGGAGAAATAGGGAGAAGAATAAGAAGAAAAAGAAAAAAATAAAGAAAAAGAACGGGAAAATTAAAAATTAAAAATTTATAAAAAGAGAAGATTTTTTGAAAAAATTAATAAAAAATAAAATTACTAAAAAAATCCTTCGATTACTATTCATCTTTAACGGATGAGCAATAACCTTAACAGAATCTGTCAAAAAGAGGTTTTTTTGACAAAAAATGAACCAGTAGAGATTTTTTGGCTAATATTGCAAACCTGCGGTGGTAAAATGGAAATATCCCTTTTAATAAAATTAAAAAATAATAATAACGAGGGTAACATTAATCAAATGAACAGACAGGTAGACCTAACCACACACGAGGGGTGTTCACAAATATCCGATCCGCAATATCCTTTCACGATTTCGGAATGATCCGATCTGAAAAGTGGATATCCGATCATATATTTTATTCCGGATATCCGGAAAAAGCCGGATCAGATACGAAATATGATTTTAGATTTTTTGATATCTGGTGGATATCCGGTTTTTTAAATAAAAAATTAATTTATTCAGTTAATGTAATAAACATACATAATTTAATCAAACTTTAACTAAAAAATATTCAGTCCATAATAATTTTTTAAATAAAAATTGAATGTGCCCAATATTATGAAAGATTGATATTTTGACAATATAGTAAAATTGTTTTTAGATTATTTTGGTTAAGATTATATTTTAATTTAATTTATTGTTTGTTGGTAAATTTATTAATTTATTACCACCAGATAATCCGGTGATCCGATCCAGTATTTTTGGATATCCGGAGTTCGGATATCAGTAAATTTTCAGACCGAATATGGAATGAGTTTTTACCGATCCGGAAGGTCCAGATATCCATTTTATTGGACTGGATCGGATCGATCCGTTTGAACATCCCTACCACACACCCTAGTTGGAGAGAGAGAAGGTGGTGCTTATCATCGACATCTCTCCTCTCCTTTTTATCTTCTAATTTTTGTCCCGAAACAAAATTAATGTTTCCAAATTGTCTGTCCTGAGATCTCTATCTATGTTTGGGCGATTTCACCCTCTCGAGATTTCTCCAATTTATTTTGTTTAGTGGTGCTTATCATCGAGATCTCTGCTCTCTTCTCATTTTTTTTCATGATAAAATCAACCAACAACAACAGCCACAGGTTTCTCGCGCCCAAAATTTTAAGTTAACTGAAAAACTACAGTGACAGACAACATCTATTCGCCTGGGTTTGGACATTGTGACTTCTATTTGGAGGGACATTCTGACGTACACTAGTAAAGTAATATATATATATATATAATATGTTTATTCAAAATAAATTCAAGAAAATAATAATCCAATTTTTTCAATTATTCTACGTTATTTTTTTTCCATATTACGCGATATGAGAGCTGCTAAGGTGGAGCCATGTATTGAAATGCAAGAAGCAAATCGGGAGATGTTTAACTCAATTATTTTCTTGGAAGACTTTGAATAATTCGCCAATTATATTCCATTTCTTAGAAAATTGGGCGGATCTGACTGAGGATCATAATTGGCTGATACACCAATTAATCCAGTGTTGTTAGTTCATTCGATGTTTTTATTTATTAACTTATAAAGTAATTCTATTTTCTTGACAATTCTTTTCTTACATGATTCTGGGTTTTTGTTTCTGTTTATTCATCATCATCTATATTGGTTTCTTGAAGGGTCATATGGTGGTGCTTTAAAGAGTGTGGAATGTGATGGTTTTTTTTATGCGTCGTTCTTTATCGAGTGCGAGGTATTATTATTTTTATTTATTCTTATTTTTTGAATATGGTTTTACTTTGAGGAATCTGGCAAATGCAGGCATAGTGTTGTTTTATAGGTTTTTTTTTTATACAATCATTGATTTTTTAAATGGTATGTTTAATTAAGTTATTGATATTTTTTATGTGTACATAATGATGATAGGGCATATCTTACTATTTTTTTGCTATTAAACAACCTAATTCATTTAGGATAATCACATACTTAGATAAATAGAGATGCTATCAGACTCATTTAGAGTATAATGCAATGAGCTGCAAAGCACATACTGCTTTAACAATTGATTTTGGAGGGTTGGTGATGGGAAGCCATCAAACTAAGGCGTTTCTCGGCAAGTCAAGTATTACTTTCACCCTCTTGGAATATTAATCCTGTTTAGTAGATGAGAATCTACAGATTTTAACCATTTGGTTCTCTTTTTTTTAGTTTCAATGTGTATTGATCATGTTTGTTTATTTATCATCTGTGTTTGTTTCTTAAAGCTTCCCATTATCATTTTTAGTCACCATATATCACTCTGCGCTTTGAAGACGAAGGCTTAGGTTTTGAAGAGTCAGGGAAGGATGTTTTCTTGTTATAGACTTATTCATCTTCTTTGGTTATTTTCATGATTTGTTAATGGTAATTAAGCCTCATACAAAACCAAAAACCCTTTCGAATATCTTTAAAAAAAAAACTTTTGAATCATCGGAACTAACCTGAAATTCAACATTAACCGGATTAACCATAATTATGGCGGTAGGGATGGCAATTTTCGCCCTGACCCGCAGACCTGTCCTGCCCCAAGGTGACCTGATTTGACCCTGACCTGCCCTACACGCGAAATGGGTCAGATACAGGCCGCTCTGCCCTGCCCCGCATGCAAGGCAGGGCAAGTCCAAATTTGATTGGTGCCCTGCTTTGTTTCGCCCTGCCCCGCGTTCGCCCTGTCATGTTATTTAGTTTTTTTTTTAAATTTTTTATTTAGATAATTTATTTCTATCCCTAATTTTTAAAAATAATTTTTATTTATTATCGGTATTAGACATAATGATATATCTAAATAAATTTAATTTTTGTAGCATCTAAATAATATAAAGAATTAATTATTTTCATTAATATTGATAATATTTAAGTAATTTTATTAAATGAAAATTTAGTTGAATATCAAATAATATAATACATTAATAATTATTATTAAATTATGTATTTTTCAAACTCAAAATATTATTGTAAGATGAAAATATAATACATTAATAATTATTATTAAATTATTTATTTTTCAAACTCAAAATATTATTGTAAGATGAAAATGTAATTTTTGACAAAATAGGGGCAACATAAAAATATAATTTAAATATATTTGTAGAGTAAAGCAAGTCCCCACGGGGCAGGGCAGGTCACGGATCCAGACTTTCTGCCCCGCACCACAAGGTAGGACAGGCCAGACCAGTCTACAGGTAGGGCAGGCCAGACCAGTCTACAGGTAGGGCAGGTCCAATATCTCAAAGATCTGCCCCGACCTGCCTCATTGCCATCCCTATATGGCGGAAACAATCATCACCTCTGAGAAGCCATTGTGTTTGTCATCTATTTTGAATCCTCCTTTGCAGATGATCTGCCACGTGTAAGTGTTTCTCACTTTGATGTTGATTTAGTTATCTTTTCTTTGTCTAGTTGTGTTAAGTGTTCATATCTGATGCAGGTGCCAGAAGCAGTTTTTGCAATATACCTGTCCTTTATGTAATTCTTGATATTGTTCGCTTCAGTGCTTTCAGGTAAGTAGTTGTTGAAATTTGAAGTAGGTGTTATCAGGAAACTTGACTGTTGTATTATGCTTTTTTTTGCTAAACACTAACTTGACGTTGATGAAGTTGGTGAAATGCATCAATTGCAGTCTGTAATGAGTCTTTCATGCGGGAGAATGTAGTTGAAGAGATGCACCAAATGCAATATGATGATGAAACTAAAAGAAAAATGTTGGACATATTGACACGATTTCATTTCCGAGAGGAAGAGGAAGAGGAATCACATGAATGAGGATGGTATTTCTAATTCTTCCTTTTCTTTCTTTAAATGTTTCATTCATTACATGTTAATAAAAATGTGCTGCCTTCCCCCAATAAGAAAGGGGAGGGTATAATTTCATTACTCTTATTAAATTGGGTTCACTTGGATCATTCCCTTTTTAGTTTAAAGGTAAGGAGAGATATTGGTCCACTATGAAGTAGTTCTTATAGGATGTCTTGAATTTAGTGTTGTTTTTAACCTACATTATGTGTGGATTTTATTTGGTTCGGAGAGCATGTTTCTATTAGTTGTCATTTTGTGATTTCCTGTATCTAGATATCTAAAGTGGTTTGCTCTTAGTTTGTGGCAGAATTTACTGTGTCAAAAGAGACTATATAAAAGGTTTTATCTGGTATGTTCTTCTATGTTTGATTTGATTGTTTTAGTTGCCTTTTGATTCTTTTCTGTATAACAATTCTTATTTAGGTTTTAAATAAGAAGACTACTGCACCCTTAGGTTGTAGATGGAAGAAACTGAAGAGGGTACAATATGGAGTATTTGTTCCCTGTATCTAATGGGTTACATGATTTCACCAAATGCAGTTGCACAAGTCAATTTTTATGATTTATTATTGGTGTCTGGAGAGCTAATCAAGATGATTGAGCCATGGGAACCTTGTTGGCTGAAACCTACCGCTAGAACAATTTCTCTTAGCAAGCAAGGAACCCAACTGGTTCAGCCCGTTTTTAAGCAAGAAGTATCAGTACCATCAGAAGAGGACAATGAAAGCAATGAAACAAGTGAGATTCCACCTGGCCCCGAAACTCCTTTAAGTTTCAATCTAGTTATGAGGATTTTGAATCTACATTTTCTTCCATTTGTGCCTTTTGTTTTTAAGTTTACTCAAAGACAAAATTATAAATGTGGCTTGCTAGTGTCAGAAAATAAATTCATAAAAATGGATTTTGCATTCTTTAATAGGTCTTTACTTTATGCAATATTTTTAAATTGACAAGTATGTTGTACTAGTAGTGGTAGATGGCTAGGAATCACTAAACTGATAATTTGGAAAAGCATGCAAACAGGCTAACATGGAGATGTTATTAGGCCGTTACCTTCATGGCCTATACGATATCTGTTTGATTTATTAGGAAGTCCAGACAAGATCTGCATGTGCACCTCTGATAGTTTCTTGTAAACCGTAGCAATTATGTCATCACAGACCTCAAACTTAGGATCAGATCAGGATAAAACAAATCAAAACGTTAATTATATACAGCCTAGATAATCATAAAATAATGTTTAAAGTGCTTATAGGGATAACACCATCAGCAATTTTAAACTTGTAATGTTCTTGAGCTGTTATCCTCAATTTGGCATATTTTCAAGGAACACTCTTCTCAGCGCATGTAGTTCAAACAATTGCAAAGATTGGAAATCATTAAACATATATACGAGGAGCAACAATTTTTATTTATTTATTTTTACACATCAATTTTATTTTGGTGCTTAACTTACTGACTAGCAAATCACCGATCTCGAACTGTTTAAGTAGGACATTATTAACACCAACGAATAGAAAATTAAACTAACACCACTTTGCATAATATATTTGTTAAAATAAAAATAAAAAATTATAAAAATAAATAAATAAATAAAAACATTTGAAACTATATTTAATATTTAAATTAATAATTTTATTATAATTTTTAAATTTTAAAAATAATCAAATTAGTTAATAAATTTTTTATTTTACCAATTTTTTAAATATTTTTAAAAAACTAGTAAAAATTTATATATATATATATATATATATATATATAACTGAAAAGAAATATTGAGGTTTTTTCATTATTTAAATTTTAAATTTTAATTTAAAGCAAAGTTTAATATAATCTACTAACTTAATATAAAATTTCAATTTATAAAAAATGAAAATGTAAAGTTACCTAATGAAAATAATCCAATCATTCATATACCTCACTCTTGATAAAAATATGATTAAACTTTACGTGAATCAGATTACCAAATTATTCATACATCGGATGGATGATATAATTTTTTTAAATATTAGTATTATTATTATTATTTAAAATATCAGCTGGAATTATTTTTGCTTCCCATAATTTTCGAGAGACTAGGTATGTGCCACCTAAAGGCAGGTGACGATAATTTTGTATATTTCCTAATTTTTAAAATAAAATATAATAATATTTTCAAATTTAATTATGAATTATATATTAAAATTATAATATTTATAAAAATTAATTTAATAAAATTTAAATAATTCAATGTGTTAATTTATTTTATTTTAACTTATTTCAAATATAATTTCATAATTTTAATAAAATTTTAAATTTTAAAATAATATAAATAGAAATTATAAAATTATTTAAAAATATTTATTATACTAATCCAATATATTTTTATATATTAAAGAAAAAATATATGGTGAGAATAGTTATTTTTAATCTCCACTTAAATATATTATTATTTTAAATTGATGTTGTATTTTTTTAAAACTTAATTCAAATTTGATATATTTAAATCAATATATATACTGTTATTATTTATATTAATTATAATTTTATTTTTTTAAGTTATTAAATATTTTTATCTTAAAAATAAAATTAATTGCATTATTGATATTATTGCCCTTATTTTTAATATTTATTTTTAAAAAATTACAACTGGTGTGATTTTATAATTTTACCGTCTCAATCTTTAGGTCAAATGAGTTTTTCTCTTCGATGGAATAACTATATCTACTATTAAATTACCCTCACATTTAAACTAAAGCTTCTAACCATAGTCCAAAGCCTCTTCTTCCTCTTTTCATTGTTTTTCTCTCAATTTATTGCATTTCCCATTCATCTCCTTCTCCACTCCTTCAACGACTAGACTGCCTCCTTCCACTTTTGCTCTGCTAAATCAGTTTAACAAAAAAAATTGCAACAATTCGCCTAAAATCTCGAAAATGACAAATAGTCAATTAAAATATAATTAAAAATAAAAAGAATATAAAAAATTATAAAATCAGAAATAAATTAAAATAACCTTAATCGTATAGCAAAAAATTAAACAAAGTAAAGACCGGTGATAGTGAGAGAGATATACGGGAAATTGATTTATTGTGAGTTGTAATTCTACCGACTCAGTGTCGTTCAGAAGATGCATATGAGAAGCGGTGAAATTAGTAAATAATAATGAAATAGAAAAAAATCATTTTTATCAAGCGGTTGGAAAAACAGTTGCTTATATATATTTAACTAGATAATTAGCCCGCGCTTTGTGCGGTTGTTAAAATATACATGGAAAAATAATTTAAAATAACTAATTATTTAAATATGAATTAAAAATATAATTTTAAAATAATATATTGTTTTATTTATATAATTTTTCAAAATTTATATACTTAATAAATTATTTAATTTTATTTAAACTAAGTAAATATATTTGAATAGTTATTTAAATAAAATTTAAGTAATTTATTATTTTATTAATAGTATTTTTGATAATTATATATTTAAAAAATTATTTAATTTTTAAAGTGTTGTTTATTCTAATAGAAATAATTGAGTGATGATAATATATCAAATGGAATTTAAATCAAGTGGTAAATTAAGTGGCATATTTTAATTCAATTAATAATATATTTAATACAATTGAATTAAATGAATTGATAAAATAATTGAGTGGCATATATGTAATTAATAGCAAATTTAACCTAATTTTTAAGTACTAATATTAAAATTAATTGGTAAAATAATTGAGTGGCATATATGTAATTAATAGTAAAACTTGAACCTAATTTTTAAGTACTAATACTAAAATTCCAAAATGTCACATCATCGGTTTTTTGTAGCTCTTTTATATAAATATATAGATAATTTTTTTTAATATGGAAAAAAATAATAAAAATAATATTTTAAAATTATTCTCTCTTTTATTCTGAGAAAATAGAATTAAAATGTATTTAATAATTTTTTAATATTCTATATATTTTTTTATATACAAATTAATTTTTATGTAAAAACTTAAATGTTATAGTGAAAGAACCTTATTCCATTAGGTGGTATTTTTTTATATTTATACACGATGATATATATATATATATATGATATATATATATATATATATATATATGTATAAACTAAATTTAGATTTGAGAATTACAAATTAAATAATTATATTTTTATAATTATATATTTTTAAATTTTTGTTTGGACATTGGTAAATACCGTATCATACCGCACCTTATCACTTCACAATTTGAAATTTTATTTTTAATAAGTTTTTAAATTTAAAATAAAAGTATTGAATCTAAACATAATAATATAAAAAATTATTATTATATTAAAAAAGTTGAAAAATAAGAGAATAAAAACTTAAAAAAAATGGTAGTACAGTGTCCTAACCAACTAAATACATTTTTATGTTGTAAAAATAAAAAGAGAAGTGGGGTAGAAGAAAATAGTTTAATATTAACTGGAAATAAATTCGGATCAGAAAATACCTGATAATCTTGGAAATCTTAGATTTTGAATATTATAGAATTATAATATAATTGAAGAAGATAATTATTGGTAAAAGAATATAAAACAAGAAGAACAAAGCAAACCAAAACACAAGTCTGTGTGTATATTTCATTCTCCAGAATATATATATATATAGTAACATATAGGCTTGTATGTGTCAATGTGCATGTACATCTTACTTGCATGCACTACAGGTGGAAATCCACCTCAAGGTTCACAACACTCCCCCTTGAATTCCACCTATTGACTGCCTCGTTAAAACCTTGCCAGAAAAATCCAGTGGGATAAAAACTGGACGAAGAAAAAAGAGTACAGCTGAGGGAATACAATTTTACAAAATTCTCCCCCTATTTACAACACCCATAAACCTAATTTTCTAATCTAGAGAGCTTTCGCATTCCGATCTTGTAAACCAGTTTTTCAAACGTTGATGTCGGTAACGATTTCGTTAGTAGATCGACGATATTATTGGAAGACCGAATTTGCTTCACGTTGATTTCACCAGTATTCTGAAGCTCGTGGGTGTAGAAGAATTTTGGGGAAATATGTTCAGTTCGATCCTCTTTGATGTAACCTCCCCGAACTTGGGCAATGCATGCAGCATTATCTTCAAATATCACAGTTGGCCTATTCGTAGTTTTGGAAATACCACATGAATTCTGGATATGTTGGATCATCGATCTCAACCAAATACACTCTCGACTGGTTTCGTGTAATGCTAAAATTTCAGCATGATTTGGGGACGTGGCTACTAAAGTTTGTTTCGTAGATCTTCAGGAGATCGCAGTACCATTATACGTGAAAACATAGCCAGTTTGAGAACGTCCTTTATGCGGATCCGAAAGGTATCCAGCATCGGCATAACCAGTCAAACCCAGAAATTTATCAGAATTTGTATAAAATAATCTCAAATCTTTCGTACCCTTCAGGTAACGCAAAATATGTTTGATTTCATTCCAATGACGACGGGTTGGTGCAGAACTATATCTCGCTAATAAATTTACAGCAAACGAGATATCTAGCCTCGTGCATTGAGCCAAATATAACAGTGCACTTATTGCATTCAGATATGGTACTTCAGGACCAAGTAATTGTTCGTCATCATCCTTCAGTCGAAATGGATCCTTTTTGGGATCAAGTGTTCTTACAACCATGGGTGTACTTAACAGATGGGCATTATCCATATTAAATCTTTTCAGAAGTTTTTCAATGTATGCTGACTGATAAACCAATATCCCATTTGGTTTATGTTCAATTTCCAGACCAAGACAATATTTCGTTTTTTCCAAATCTTTCATCTCAAACTCCTTTTTCAAATACTCAGCAGTTTGTTTTGTCTCTTCAGGAGTCCCAATGATATTTATATCATCCACATAAACTGTTATAATTGCAAACCCAGACTCTGATTTCTTAATGAAGATACATGGACATATAGTGTTATTCTGGTATCCTTTTTTATTAAATATTCACTAAGGCATTTATACCACATTCTCCCAGATTGTTTCAATCCATACAGGGATTTTTGTAACTTTATGGAATACAAGTTTCGAGATCCCAATCGATATGATTCAGGTAGTTTCAATCCTTCTGGGAGTTTCATGTAAATATCAGAATCAAGTGATCCATATAGATATGCAGTGACTATATCCATTAAACACATTTCCAGTTTTTCAGCAACTGCAAGACTTAACAGAAATTGAAATGTGATTGTATCCATGACTGGGGAATACGTTTCATCGTAATCAATTCCAGGTCTTTGTGAGAACCCTTGAGCAACCAAACGTGCTTTGTATCTTACAATTTAATTTCTTTCGTTTCGTTTTCGAACAAAAACCCATTTGTAACCAACTGGTTGAACATCTTCTGGTGTTTTCATTACGGGTCCAAAAATTTTTCGTTTATTCATAGAGTTCAACTCTGCCTGGATTGTTTCTTCCCATTTTTTCCAATTATGTCTATTTCTGCATTCTTCCATACTATGTGGCTCATGATCATCATACAAAATATCTACTGCCACTGTGTAGGAAAATAGATCATCAATTTTCACTTAATTTCTATTCCATAATTCCTGATTGAAATTTATAGAAATTTCTTCATTTTTCGATTATGATATTCCTAGATTTTCTCCTTCAGGGAGATTATTTTTAGAGATCTCAACAACGTCTGGGATTTCATTGGACGTGGTTTTAGGATCCAGATCATTTTTCTTTCTTTTCCTTGGAACTGTATCTTTTGAACTAGGGGATCTACCACGCTTCTGGCGAGGGATAGGAGTTTCATTTGCTATTGCCTTTTGAGATTGTCCTTCTGGAACAATTACCCTTACTGGTACATTAGCAGCTTCAATATAAGACTTGGTTATTTTCGAAGTATCATTAAATGCATCAGGCATTCGATTAGCTATCATTTGTAAATGTAGGATCCTTTGAACTTTTAGTTCACATTGTGGAGTACGTGGATCCATATGCGCTAATGTGGGAACTTTCCATGCTAATTCAAGTTTCTCTTCTGGAGAAATCTTTTCTTTTCCAAGTGACGGAAAATTACTTTCATCAAATTGACAGTCAGCGAATCTAGCTGTAAGCAAATCTCCTATCAATGGTTCCATATTTAATAATTGATGGAGAATCAAAACCCACATATATTCTTAAACGTCTTTGGGGTCCCATTTTTGTTCTCTAAGTTGGAGTAATGGGTACATATACAGCACACCCAAATGTTCTCAAATGCGAGACGTTAGGAGGAGGCCCAAATACTACCTGTAATGGGGAATATTGGTTATAAGCTGTTGGGCGAATACGAATCAATGCAGCAACATGCAATATAGCATGTCCCCAAACAGTTACCGGTAATTTCGAGCGCATTAATATAGTTCACGCAATTATCTGAAGGCGCTTAATTAATGATTCAGCTAATCCATTTTGGGTATGAACATGCGGCATTGATGTTCAACATCAATCCCAGATACTTGACAATATTCATCAAATGCTTTCGATGTAAATTCCCCAGCATTATCAAGTCTTATACTCTTAATAGGGTAATCTGGAAAATGAGCTCGTAATCGAGTAATCTATGCTAACAAATTAGCAAAAGCAACATTACGAGTGGATAACAAGCATACATGGGACCATCTTGCAGATGCGTCTATCAATACCATAAAGTAACGAAAAGGTCCACTAGGTGGATGAATGGGTCCACATATGTCTCCTTGAATTCTCTATAAAAATAATGGAGATTCAAAACCTACTTTCGTAAACGCTGGTTTCGTTATCAATTTCCCTTGGGAACATGGGATACACAGGTCCCTATCATTTAGTAGGATTTTATAATTTCTCAATGGATGCCCTTCTGAATTCGCTATTATTCTTCGCATTATTGTGGATCCTGGATGCCCAAATCAATCATGCCAAAGTTGAAATATTTTAGGATCACAGAACTTCTGATTCTCGATAACATGGGTTTCAATATGCCTGATGGTTGTATAATATAATCCAGATGATGAAATAGGCAACTTTTCAATCACAATCTTCTGGCATGAGTTGTTCGAAATAAGATACAAATATTTGACACCCTTTTCATCAACTGTTTCAATATGATATCCATTCATTCTTATATCTTTGAAACTGAACAAATTTCTTCTGGATTTGTGAGAGTATAACGCATTTTCGATTTCCAATTCAATGTTATTTGGTAACACAATTGAAGCTCTTCCGGAGCCTTCGATCAGATCTACTGGACCTGATATGGTATTCACTTTAACTTGAATTGGAATCAATTCCAGAAAATATTTTGTATCTCTCAAAATCGTATAGGTTTTAGTGCTATCGGCTAAACATATATCTCCAGATATAACTAATTCTTGATTCGAACCCATAACCTTTAATAAAATGAAACATAACATTAATTGAATGGAAATGTAATATTCATAACTATTTAAAAATATTTACAATCAAAATCAAAATTACATTACATTTTATTTACATTCCAAAAACAAGAAAATACATTCACTTGTAATTAACAGTTTCATCACCAATCAGGTGATCTATCTTCCCATCAGGATCTTCAAAGAAATCAGCAGTTTCCAGATTTGATATGCCGATAGGACCGGTATCACCATCGCCAAAAATATCAGCCATATTTGCTTCGTTATTCTTTTCTTTTTCTTGTTCACGCCTCAGCTTCTGATAAGCTTCAACTACATGTTTGGGAGCGCGACAAGTTCTCGAATAACAAGTGGGGGGACCACATCAATAACATGGACCACGATTGAACTTCGGTGGTTCCATAACTTCTTTCTTTTTTGCTGGAACTAGCATTATTATTATTCCACTTTTAGGGAGCATTTGGATTATGATATGGGTATCCATAATCCCTATTACGATCACGTCCCTGACCATTTCCAGAACCTCGACCACCTCGGTCATTACCACGTCCATTTCTATAATCATTCCAACGTTTAGAATTACGGCCACGACCACGACCACGGCCACGGTAACCACGACCACGGCCTAGATTTTCATTATAATGTGCATTCACTTCTGGGAATGCTTGGGTGCCAACAGGGCGCCTTTCACTATTTTTCAACAACTGGTTGTGTTTTTTTAGCAATATCTAAATGTTTAATCAAATCATCATATTTTGGGAATTTCATTTCCCGATACTGTTGTTATAAAATTGCTTGGGAAGGATGGAACGTGGTGAATGTCTTATTTAACATTTCATGGTCTTTTTTGTTTCCCCACACATTTTCAACTTATTCACAATCAAATACATAGCTGAGTTGTATTCACTCACGCTTTTGAAATCTTGGAATCTCAAATTATGCAATTCATCTCGTGCTTCAGGCAGGATGATTTCATTTTGGCGATTGTATCTAGAAATCAATGCTTGCCACAGATCTGCAGGATCAGTGATAGTCATATATTGATTTTGTAAATCATCATTCAGATGGGTTCGGATTATAATCAAAGCTTTATTCTTTTGCTGCTCAGTTGTTTTATTATTCTTATCCAGAGTCCCGTACAGGTTTTTGGATTTCAACCTTATCCCACAATCACTCAACCATCTCATATAATTTGCTCCAAAAATAAACAATGGCTCGAATTTGTATTGATTCATTTTCTGCAAAACAAGAACACTTTCTTTAAATTTTCAGATATCCACTTCAGGTGAATAATCATAATTTTCCAATTTTCAGATCTCACTATTTCTCGTAACCAAAATCACAATTACCAAACACTTTCTGATCTGGAAGATCCATCTAAGTGGCAACCAGAGAGCATACTCGTGCTGATAACGTGTTGTAAAAATAAAAAGAGAAGTGGGGTAGAAGAAAACAATTTAATATTAACTAGAAATAAATTCGGATCAGAAAATACCTGATAATCTTGGAAATCTTAGATCTTGAATATTACAGAATTATAATATAATTGAAGAAGATAATTATTGGTGAAAGAATATAAAACAAGAAGAACAAAGCAAACCAAAACACAAGTCTGTGTGTATATTTCTTTCTCCAGAATTTACATATATAGTGACATATAGGCTTGTATGTGTCAATGTGCATGTACATCTTACTTGCATGCACTACATGTGGAAATCCACCTTAAGGTTCACAACACTTTATATATAATTAACTTAAAAATTTTATTTCAGACTAAACTTTCTTATTAGACCAATGTAATAACACAACAAATTGTTAGGATTGCCTTGAATCATAAGGATTTCCTTTTAGGATGGTTTTCCTATTTTGAGTTTGGATCTATTTACTAATTGTTTGATCCTTTGTTTTGGAAAGATTTGGTTTTCCTAATTTGGTTGATTGTATTCCTTAGTTAGAAAGGAAACAAATTAGGAAAGTATATTTGGTGATTACTATAAATAGAGCTGTCTCATGAAGAAGAAAGCATCCCGTCCTTTTGGGGTGGTGATCATTGGAGTTGGGTCATACTCGTGGGGGTAATGATCATTGGGGTTAGGGTCTCGCCATTAAGGAGATTTAGAGTATTGAGGTTGGGGTCTCGCCATTAAGGAGATTTCACGTTGAGGTTGGGGTCTCGCCATTAAGGAGATTTTGAGTTGGGTTGTCTCGCCATTAAGGAGATTTTGATTTAAGGTTGTCTCGCCATTAAGGAGATTTTGATTTGAGGTTGTCTCGCCATTAAGGAGATTTTGATTTGGTTTGTCTCGCCATGGTGAAGTTGTTCACCTAAAAGAGATTCTGGTTGAGAAAGAAAACAATTTTGTGTGGAGAGAGAGTGTTGTCTGAATGACTTGTAATCCTTATTTCTCATAGTGAAGTTGTTATCTTTCCGTGGATTAGGCAATTTGCCGAACCACGTTAAATATTGTGTCTAGATTTGGGTTGATTGTTTCGGTTGAATCGAACTAGAAATTAGTAAGAAAGTGAGATAGAACCGGAAATTTCCCAACACAAATATTACTGGATTTGAGTTGATTGTTTCGGTTGAATCGAACTAGAAATTAGGAAGAAAGTGAGATTGAACCGGAAATTTCCTAACACAAATATTATTTAATAATCACTCAAACAACAACTCCAATTGGAACTCCGAAAATAAATCCCCAGAATCTATATAAAATATCTTCAAATCAAATAACTCCTTAATTTATATATTAATCAAACTCATATATAATATATCAAATAACTTTTTAATTTATATATCAATAAAACTCATATATAATATATTGAATTATTTATTATAAAAATTTAAATATAAATTGAATTAAAATATTTATAAATTAAAATATTAATTAATTAAGAGAAATGATAAATATAAATTGAATTAAAACATTCTAAATTAATTTATTAACTAAAAATAAAGATAAAATTGAAAAAGGTGCGACATTAACTAAATTATTTTGCGGTATTTACTGATTACAGTTTTGTTCATTTTATTTTATTTTACTTTTTAATATATATAATATCAAGTATAATCGGTTTTGACTTGATTTTTTTTTTTTAAATTTAAAAAGGAGAAATTTTATTTTTGACTTTTTGTAATTTTTATTTACACAATATAGCCCAATTTTAAAAACGGTACAAAAATAATCTTTCAAACTTTTACTTTTCAAAAATAGCCCATCACAATCTGTAAAGGGACCTTCACAGACTGTGAAGGGGCACTTCACAGATTATGATGTGTTATTTTTGAAAATCAAACTTTGAATGGATTAAAAATATAACTGAAACTTTTTTGGATTAATTTTGAAAATTTAAAGTTTATTTAGACTATATTATGTAATTTTCTTATCGGGAAAAGAATATAAATTCCAAAATCAAAATCCACCGGTAAAAACAAACATATAAAACGCACATCATCCAATAAAAATAAAAACCCATGTCAATGAAAGCCATATTAATCAAATCTCCCCACATTAAAATCTAACGACTCAAATTCATTCATAGATAACTGCTACTATAAACATACATCATTTTCTCTCTGTTATATAATTCCTTACTCATTACACTTTCCTTACTCAGTTATATACTTCTTTATTCATTACACTTTCTGTTTACACGCACTCCTATATTTAATTTTAATAGTAAATATTTTTAATTATATAATTAAAATTATAATAATTTTATATTTAAAAAATACAATTTTATATTTAAAAAATACAAGTTAAAACTAATAAAATAAAATCTCACTTGATTATATTTTTTTATACATAAATAACAATATACAAAATAAAATTGATGGATGAATAGTAATTACTATACAAGTGTAGTAATTAAAAAAAAAAGGAGCAAACAAATAGAGGTTAAAATTGAAAAATTGGAAAAAAAAAGGGGGGAAAAACAAGCAGGTGTAAACAATCGTGCTGCTGCTTCCCTTTTCTAATATATCTAATAGAAATAGATATGGAAGCTATGAAAAGCAACTGTTTCCCCATAGGAACATGCAAATGTTATATAGATCAGCTTTCTTATAAGAATTATCCATTCTGCTTCATCAACAGTACTGTCTTTATATTTTTTAAGGGCCGAACAAATGTGACATAGTGGATCCCTACTTTATATTTTTTAAGGCCCGAACAAATGTGACATAGTGAATCCCGGAAAAAATAGCTGTTGAAAGGCAGTAGGCCCCAACTGTTGAAAGGTTAAAAGCCTGGACTGAAACTGCGTTAATAGTAAAACTTTGTCTGTGTTAATGAAAAATATCAAATAAATAATAATAAAACAAACTTAATTCTTCACATTTAACCTGTAAATTAAAATATAAATTAAATGATAATTAAAATAAAATAAAATTCCAATTAATAATTGGACCATTGAAATTTGGGAATAAAATTATTATTTTTTTTTCTTCGTCAAAACAACAAAATATCGTTTTCTTTTTAATTTTTTTTTTTTTTTTTTTTAAATTATGTTCACGGCTCTAAGCCGGCCTCCCGCGGTCGCCCCGCCGCCCCTCAGAGCCCTGTCCATCAAACCGGCCCCTCAGAGCCCTGTTCATCAATAATACACAAAACCAATAGAACAATATACAACTTAGAGGTCAATTTTTAGTACAAGAAAACACATACAACAGCAAAATATCCCATCATGGTTGAAGTGACATTAAACAACTCCCAAGATTAGGATAAAATATGATATATCACAACATGACAATTCATACACACATATATAGATATAGATATGCCTTTTCATATATCACTCTAAAAAAAGGCAAGTGATAGTATAGTAGTACTAGTTGCTTACCATCTTCCATTTTCAGCTGGGACTTTGTCATCTTCTTGAGTGACTGTATCAACAAATGAAGCCAATTCACCATGTACATTCTCAAGTTTATCTTTCAGTGATTCTGCATTCAAAGCAGCTACAATTTCTTCCTTGATTTCACCTTGCATTTTCTCTACCTTTTCTGGATTCGAACCGTTTGCTATCTCAGCTTTCAACTCCTCAATTTTGGAACTAAGACCATTTGAATTGATAAGTCTATCAATCTCCTGGTGAATGTCTTTGTTTGCACTTATGATCTTCTCTTGCAGCTCATGCGGCGGGCTAGAATTCGCTATCTTTCTGTTTGTCACTCCAATGATCTCTAAATTTGCTGATTTCAGTACTTCAATCAGCTGTTGCTTGGCTTTTGTCACTTCATCTACTAAGTTCTCATCTAGTGGATCTCCTTTTGCCAACATTTCTTGAGCGTTCTTTAAGAGCTTCAGTTTTTCCTTTACTTCTGCTGGAAGTTTCTCATTCAGCTCTGATTTCAGCTTATTGCTTTTTGCCTTCAGGTCTATAAGTCTGTTGACAGTGTTTAGCCTCTCCAGTTTCTGTTTTAAGCTAAGATAAGCGCCTGGTTGTGATAAGTTGCGGTTGACTTCTTCCATGATTTTGTCGACCTTTTGTTTTATGTTGTGATCAAGAGGTTTATTGCTTGGAGCTTTAGATATTGCTAACTTAACTTGCTCGACCTTCTCTTGTAATCCCATTGAAATGAATGCATTAGTAATCTCCTTGTCCACATCTTTCTTCAGTTTTTCAATGCCTTGGGTGGTAATTGGATCTGAAGGCACCTTGGCTTTCAGGATACTTTGTTTTATATTTTCAAGGTCTGATTCGACATCAGCAGCCTTTAGTGTGTTGAGTTCAGATGGCTTCATTTTTCGTTTCCGCTTTGGATCTACTGGAACACCTTCCTGGAAACCTCCAAGTGATCGGAATTTGAGCATTCGGTGACGCAACAGCTCTTCTGTGTCCATTTTTGTCAGTTCCTACGTCATTTCAAATATGTAGTTTTAGTGGTGGATGACTAGGAATCACTAAACTGATAAAAGCATGCAAACAGGCTAAAGCTATATCTAGAGATAAAAATAAGATTCATGCAGATAGTGGAAGTTCAGAAGGGTTTTCTAAAGGCCACCTAACATGGAGATGTTATTAGGCTGTTACCTCCATCGCCTGTACGATTGTCTGTTTGATTTGTTGGGAAGTCCAGACAGGATCTGCATGCGCACCTCCAATTGGTTCCTGTAAATCGTAGCAGTTATGTCATCACAAACCTCAAACCCAGGATCAGACTAATCAAAACATTAATGAAATAGAGCCTAGAGAATCACAAAGTAATGTTCAAAATGCTTACAGGTATAACACCATCAGCAATTTTTAGCTTGTAATGCTCTTGGGCTGTTATCCTCAATTTTTCAGCTGCCTTTTTTCATGCAACACTCTTATCAGCACACACAGTTCAAACAATTGCAAAGATTAGATCAATTTGGGGAAATCATTAAACATATACCTTAGGAGCTGCTTGGGATGATTTCCACAATATTGCAGCACATGCTTCAGGACTGGTAAAAATTAAAGAAAAGTACAGTTGGTTATTCTCAAAACAATGATTAGGCCACTAGGAATTAGACATTCAAATAATGGTGTATTAACAAGCAAAGCATTTATAAAATAAACTAGTTGACCCTTTTGAATTAAAGGCTTTACCTACTACTGGCAATTACCTTTCCAGTTAGGAAAATATTCTGAATAAAGAAAATGAGAAAGTGAAAAGAAGAATTATGTCACCTGGCAACATAGAAAGCTGAGTTCTCTAGCATAAACAACTTATTGGCACAGGCAATTGCAAGAGCACCACCAGAACCACCTTCACCGGTTACTACTGTTACTATTGGCACTTTGAGGCCAAACATAGTCCTCAGATTTTGGGCTATGGCTTCTCCCTGAAGAAAGTAAAATAATTAGTCACGGATAATGATCAACAAAGCATTAAAAAGAAATAGCATGTAGAGGATGAAGAATGAATGCAAGCATACTTGGCCAAGTTCCTCAGATCTCAGATCAGCAAAGGCTCCAGGAGTGTCAACAAATGTAACAATTGGAAATCCATGATGATCGGCATATTTCATCATGCGCAAGGCCTTCCTATAGCTATTAACAGACAAGCAAACGATTGTCAGTTTTGAGAAATTGACCTTAGGTTTTTACACAGCAAACATAGGGTCACATTTCAAGCATCATCTAGCAAAATAGCTCTAAGAAAAAGGAAAAGCTTTCAGCATGTAGAATTATGTTAAGTATTTGACTTGCATGCAGAAATAATATAACGGAAGCCTTTTGAGTATGCCAGTGAAAGCTCCCACAATTATGTCCAAAGAAAGATCCTGGAAACATACCCATGAGGAGTTGGCATAGCAAAGTTGCGTTTAATGTTCTCCTTTGTGTTCCTACCTTTCTGATGGCCTATGAACATGTAGCTCTTACCATTCATGCTCCCAATACCAGTCACAATTGCAGGATCATCGTAGCCTGCACGATCTCCATGGAGTTCCACCCACTATCATAGTAAAGATAAGGAATAAGAAATTGAGTTTTTCAGTCTGGAAACAAATCGAGAAGTGAAGTGGTGTAATCCCAAACGTACTTTATCTGTGATGTTTATTATGTGATCCAGAACTGTTGGTCTGTTGGGATGCCGAGCAATACTTAGACGTTGTATGGGCGTCAAATGTGTATACAAATCTTTCAGGGCCTGAACTTAAAGCATTTTACAACTGTCAATATATAACGGTCAAGGAAAATAATATACTATCAAGGTAAATACGACACCAGTAACAAATAATTAATGTGGAATCAATTGATTGAAACATCACTTGTAAGATTTACCTGCTGATACTTGATTTCCAGAGCTTCAATCTGATCAGTAAAATCAAGACCAGTATCATCAGCCATATTCCGCACCTGCAACAACATTCAAAGCAAGTGTCCATGTCTGAGTATAATAATAACACCATGCGTTAAGTCAGTCAAGCCAAATGCCAAAAAAACCAAATCTTTACCTCGATAATCTTCTTCTCTAGATCAACAAGTGGCTTCTCAAAGGGAAGAGTCACCGGCTTTGGTTTCTCCAATAGTGGCTTGAATTCAGATAGGTAGCGCAAGTATCCACTACTAATATTTGGATCAAGATTTTCCGGC
Organism: Cardiospermum halicacabum; assembly: GCA_031304145.1. Lineage (NCBI taxonomy): Eukaryota > Viridiplantae > Streptophyta > Magnoliopsida > Sapindales > Sapindaceae > Cardiospermum > Cardiospermum halicacabum. The sequence continues at coordinate 4,811,300 of CM062399.1, read as the reverse complement.
CAAGGGTACTCATGCTTCTTCCATATTTTCAGCTTTGCAACAACAGGTAACTTGTTCCTACTTCCAGCCTTGGAACCTCGCAATCCCTTTCTCAAATGCCCATTCCCAATAAATAAATTGGTAACTGAATGTCTTCGCAGGAAAGAGTGAATCCCCAATTCATTTCCCTGATCATCAACTCCTATTCCTCCTCCTATTACACAACTTCCAGCTACTAATGATAGACTACTCATCTCACCAATCAAAGAAACTCAAAGATCCCAAACTTCATTTACTGCATCCTTGCATATACACAACACAATTCAAACTCTAATCACACACATTTTCAGAACTTAGAAGACAACAATACAATTAACCTCATCCCACACACAAGTACATATCAGACCGATTTCCAATACCAGTTCATAAGCAAATTGTCTCAAATTATATCTTTTAACCAGAAATTCAACAACAGAAAATCTAATAAAATTTCAAATAGTACAGGAATCACCATTTATCAACTAATAAACAAAACATCAACTAACAATAACTAACTTTCAAAAGATAATGTAAATAGTTACCTAGTCAATGGAAGATATTAGACGACTGAATTAGGGTTTATGAGTTCCGAGGACCAAAAATTTGTAGCTTGAAGCTCAAACCAACGGTGCAGATGCTTTTGTTGCCAATTATGAAACAGAAAAACCAGCTCTCTCAATTCACACTTGGATTGCTCTGCTTTGCTTGCTTTCTTCTTTTAGTAACTGGAGAGTTGCTGAGAATGCTGTTCGTTTTTCACGCGCCAACTTTGCAGATATATGATTGGGCAGTGATAGTCACGCGTTTAAAATACAGGTCGGAGAATCCACTTGCTACGTCTGGAAGATGGACACGTCATCACTATTCAGATAACTACCAGCTAAACCGGACCCACCCACTCAGCCTTTTATGGGCTTTTCAATTGGGCCTAATAGGCCCATATATCACGAACTTGATTTTTACAGTTAAGTCGGTTAATACCCGACCCGAATATAGATCGAAAGGAGCTCCACAGTTCAAATTCTAGAAATACAAAGAAGCATATTAAACCCAAAACCTCTCGGGAAAAAAAAAAAAAGAAATCGTCGGAATCTGAACTTCAACGTTAACGGAATCAAACCTAGATATGGCGGACACAATAATCACCTCCGAGAAGCCATCGAGTTCGTCGTCTAGTTTGAATCCTCCTTCGCGGATAATCTGCCACGTGTAAGTTCTTCTCGGTTCGATGTTGATTTAGTTTTCTTTTCTTCGTCTAGTTGTGTTAATTGTTTTCTGGTGTCATATCTGATGCAGTTGCCAGAAGCAGTTTTCGCAATATACCTGTCCTCGATGTAATTCCAGATATTGTTCGCTTCAGTGTTATCAGGTAAGTAGTTGTTGAAATTTGAAGTAGGTGTTATCAGGAAACTTGACATGTAGTAGATGAGGTGCGTCTAAACTATTGATTTTCTTTGCTTTTCTTTGAATAGGCTCATAGTCAACGTTGTACTGAATCCTTCATGCGGGAAAATGTAGTTGAAGAGATGCGCCAAATGCAACCTAATGATGAAACTAAAAGAAAAATGTTGAACATATTGGCACGATTTCATTCGGGAGAGGAAGAGGAGGATCACATGGATGAAGATGGTATGTCTAATTGTTCCTTTTCTTTCTTTAAATGTTTCATTCGTTTACATGTTAATAAAATGTGCTGTCTTCTGCTAATAAGAAAGGAGAGGGTATATGCTCAATATTATATGTCTTTACTTCGATGTAATTTCATTATCCTTATTAAATTGAACTTGGATCTTTGCATTTTTAGTCTAAAAAGTCAGGAGAGATATTGGTCCTCTATGAAGTAGTTTTTATGGGATAGATAAAATACCTAACCAGTCTTGAATTTAGTGTTGGTCTTAACCTACATTATGTGTGAATTTTATTTGGTTCTGAGAGCATGTTTCCGTTCAGTTGAGTCATTTTGTGATTTTCTGTATGTACAGAAGTTATCTAAAGTGGTTCTTACTGAGTTTGCTATTGGTTTGTGGCAGAATTAACTGTGTCAGAGGAGACGATACAAAAGGTTTTATCTGGTATGTTCCTTTATCTTCGATTTGATTATTTTAGCGGTCTTTTAATTCTTTTCAGTATACCAAGTCTGATTTATGTTTTAAATAGGCAGATTACTGTACTCCTTAGGTTGTAGATGGAGTGAAACTGAATAGGGTGTGATCTGGAGTATTTGTTTGCTGAATCTGATGCCTTCTTCTAAAGCTGATATGAATTCTCCGAATGCAGGTGCACAAGTCAATTTTGATGATTTATCAGTAGATGAGAAGAAACTGTTTCAAAGAGCCTTGGCATCTGGAGAGCTGAGCAGGATGATAGAGCCATGGGAACCTTGGTGGCTGAAACCTGCCGCTAGAACAATCTCTCTCAGCAAGCAAGGAACACAACTGGTTCAACCCATTTTTAAGCAAGAAGCATCAGTACCATCAGAAGAGGACAGTGAAAACAATGAACCCAGCGAGATTCCACCTGGCCCTGAAACTCCATTATCCCCAATCAGCAAGCTTAGTTCTACAGAGCCATCTCCTCTATTGGCTATTCATCTGGTTGACATTTTATACAGCTACTGTTTCACACTACGAGTCTACAACGGAGACTGGCGGTCAGATGCTTTAGGTTCAGCGATGATGGTTTTGAGTGTATCCTCAGTTTTGGGTCAAGGTAAACTACCCAAGACCATTCGAGATGCTCTGTCCTATGGCTTGGAGCAGACTTGCTCAACTTACAAACACACAGGAGGATTACAATTCGGACTTGCTATCATCGAAGATGTAGCGACATTGCTTTCTTTAGGAACTCCGGCTTTAATATGCTCACTCTGTGATCTGCAGAGACTGATTCAAGCTGGTGAGAAAGATCTGAAGTCAGATAAAACAACAAAGTCAAAGAAGGCGGATATCCGCAGCAAACTGAAGCAATCAGACAGGAAAATTTATTTCCTGATGTGCTGGGTTCATGAACAGCCAGAGGAAGCTTGGTCTTCTTCAGTAGCCATTTTAAGAGCAGAAAAAATTTCATTCACAGAGTACAGAAACAGGAAAGATTCAATGAATATGGAGGGTAGAACAGAATCCAAGAATAAGATTATCATTGAAGAGATTCAATGAGTAATTGTAACTAACTTTTAAGATGTACACTAATTTTCATTTTCACAGTAAATGAATTTTTAACGGTTTTTATACAGTTGTATAACTTGAATCGTAAGTTACAGAAGTCGTTTAAACTCTGCTGTTTCGTATCGTCATTTTTATTTTTACTTTTTACTATTGTGAAATTGAAATGGATTATCTTTGTTTCGTGTTTCCCAACTAATCCAACTATGTCGTCATCTGATCCATCTACTATAATTATAGTTTCGTTACAGTGATAGCGAAACAGTAATTGAAGGCGCAAATGGAGAATCAAGTTCAAGACAGCGATGAGATTCATGACTCCATGATCAAGCCAGTTAAATTTCATTTCTTCTTCCTTATTGGTGTGTATCGAGATACTAGTAAATATTTGATTTTGATTTTGAATTTGCAGAGAGTGAACCCTAGAAAGAGAAGAGACAAGGTTTACATTGGATGTGGAGCTGGTTTCGGAGGTGACAGATCAATAGCAGCTCTCAAGTTGCTTCAAAGAGTTGAACACTTGAACTATCTTGTACTCGAATGCTTAGCTGAGCGGACTCTCGCTGATCGCTTCCAGATTATGTCAGCTGGCGGGACTGGTTACGATTCTCGTAGTAAGTTCTTTCTTTTCCAATGTGTTCATTGCTTGTGGTTTTTCAATGCTTAAATTCACTCGCTATAGTGATGTATCAGTCTCTGAGTGGATGCATGTGCTTTTACCTTTGGCAGTAGAGAGAGAGACGTGTATCATTACTAACATGGGTGCAAGTATGGTTTTCTATTTTTGATTTCCTTTTCAGTTGATATTAGATTTGTTATTTGTCTTTCTAAATTTGGTTGTATTGGATTTGTATGTGAATAGTGGATCCACTTGGTGCTCAGGAGAAGCTTATAGAGATAGCCTCTAGCATGGGGCTCAATGTCTCTGTTGCTGTCGCTCATGAGGTTTTTGTGGAAGGACTAGGTATTAGAGGTTTATAGAAATTATGGATGCCATATTTTTCTAGCAATGGTTATTTATGTTTTCGTGTAAGACTGTTATTTTACATACTCAGGTGCTGCTGGAAACACAACTGAAAAGTCTTCTTCTTTGGTGGAAGGTGTAAGAATGTGGCACTCTTGTTGTAATCTGTGTATGAGATTAATAGTTAGGAGGTCTTTCATTCTAGCCGTAGAGTGTCTATGCACCTGTAACGGAAGAATGCTGTTTGGAGCTGATCTTTCTTGTTCTTCTCGTAAATGGTTGAATTTTGCTGACTTTTTTTCTGGTTTTCGGTACAGGGTATCAGCACATATTTGGGGGCAGCTCCCATTGTTGAATGTCTGGAGAAGTACCAGCCAAATGTTATTATTACATCCCGGATTGCTGATGCCGCTTTATTTTTAGCACCGATGGTATGTGTTAATACCGCTGACATTTCTCCTTTTTCTGCTAATGACAGTCTGCTGCCTTTTTACTTGTTGATGGTGCCTCTATCTTGTGTATGTATTTATCATTTCATGATTTCATATAACTGAAGTGGGGGATGACGGTGGTATGAACAGATTTAAACAATAAAAATTTGATGTTTGGGTTTTTGGAGTTTGTTGCTTAATCGATATCATTAGTTGGTGCTTTATGTATGTGGTGATGTCCCTTATTTTACAGATCCAACTTAAATAATCCTATTTCTAGATTCGTGATTAGGTTTATGAATTAGGATGGAATTGGGATGACTTGGAGCTGCTAGCTCAGGGATCTCTTGCAGGCCATCTTCTAGAGTGTGGTTGTCAGCTTACTGGGGGATACTTCATGCATCCAGGTGGTCCTTTTGATTTCAATTGAGCTCCGATCTAGTTTAATCACCTCACTAAGTCTTTATTAATATAAGATGCATCTTCTTTTCTCATTTCTCTTTCTTAGGAGACAAGCATCGAGATATGTCTTTTCAGCAGCTCCTTGATCTGTCACTTCCTTATGCTGAAATTAGTCACGATGGAGATGTTTGTGTGGCAAAGGCAGAAGGTAGTTGTGGTATTTTAAACTATACCACTTGTGCTCAACAACTTCTCTATGAGGTTGGGGACCCAGGTGCTTATGTCACTCCTGATGTGGTAATACCTATAACTTCTTATTGTTAAAATAGTAATCATGGAAGGTGAAGTGAAAAGAAGACAGAGTTTTAAGACTTTCTGTTTAAAATGCAGATTATTGATTTCCGTGATGTTTCATTCCAATCGTGCTCAGATCATAAAGTTCTCTGTGCTGGAGCAAAACCCTCCTCGGGATCAGTGCCTGATAAACTCTTGCAGCTGGTTCCAAAGGTGACTTAATAACTGTCTTGTAACTTATGTATAAAATGGTGCAAAGCATTTATTGACTTCCTAGAGTGCTCTACCCTCCTGACTTTTTCGGTCGTAGCTCCATTCTTTGCTAGGGTGCTGTCTTGAGTTTCTGCATATTTCAGTTTCTGTTTTTTCATTTATTAGATGCTTAGGTTCTCCTGATTGGAACTTTATTTCTGATATCTTAAACTCTTCATTTTACTCAAAAACCATTTTGAAATGGCCAGTTATTGTATTAACATCTCAGTGACCTAAAGCCTATTCATTAGGGTTTTTTTTTTCATCAGGATTGTGGATGGAAAGGATGGGGTGAAATATCTTATGGAGGGCATGAATGCATAACACGTGCTAAAGCTGCTGAATTCTTGGTCCGATACCCTTTCTTGAAACATCTTAAAATTCAACTAAGTTAGCTTATAATTTTGTCTAAAATTTGATAATCTCTTCTTATCGTATACATTAGGTTAGGTCATGGATGGAAGAATCAGTCCCAGGGCTCAATCAATGTATACTCTCTTATATCATTGGACTTGACAGCTTGAAAGCAACTAACAACAATAACAATCTCGTATCGTCGAAGGCTATTGAAGATATCAGATTAGGAATGGATGGACTCTTTGAGAACAAGGACCATGCAATGCAGTTCACCCAAGAATTCACTGCTTTATATACAAATGGACCAGCTGGAGGTGGCGGCATCAGGTTATTTTATCTTAACTTTTACTTCCCCTACTACTCTTTTGACTTATCATTGAAACATCATTCAGAGGACATGTTTATCTCTAGTGAAACTTCATTGTTATTAAGAAACTGATCAAAGACAAACAATCTGAGGCTGTGGCCTTTTTCCATTTCACTTACTAAGGTTTCTCTATATTAGCTCTTCGCTGAATCATGTTGCTTTTTTCTTGTAAATGCAGTACTGGACACAAGAAAGAGATCATCCTTGAAAAGCAATTGGTATACTTTCTCTATCTGGCTTCAAATTTGTGGTAATAACTGTGTAAAAATCAGGATGGAAGAATTAACAAATTGTTTCTTTGGTTTTCAGGTCAGTCGAGAGAACATATTCTGGCGGGCCAGTGTAAAGCACAGTGAAATAACAACTTCAAAAGCTTCAAATGTCGCCCACAAAGAGAATGTACTAAAAACCAGTGTTTCTCTAGAACCTCCATCGCCTCCGGACACCACTAGTTCATCAGCAGAAGCTAACCATTCTCCTATTCCATCCGGCCAGAAAGTTCACCTTTATCGCATATGCCACAGTAGAGCAGGAGACAAAGGAAACGACTTAAACTTCTCTATAATCCCACATTTCCCTCAGGATTTCAACAGGTTGAAGATGATCATAACACCACTATGGGTCAAGGAAGTCATCTCCAGTCTTCTAAATACCACCACATTTCCTGACCCAGAAGCTACTGATAAGAGGGACAAATGGGTTAATGAAAATGTTGAGGTAGAAATTTATGAAGTTTCAGGGATCCATTCATTGAATGTTGTCGTTCGTAATATCCTAGATGGCGGCGTCAACTGCTCCAGGAGGATCGACCGCCATGGAAAAACCATATCAGATGTCGTCCTTAACCAGCAAGTCATATTGCCTTAATTGAGTTTTATAAAATCACCATATATACCAGTTGTATGTATCCATACTCTATGTTCACTTTGCTCTTCAAGTTATTGTAATTTGTATCCTATAAGGTCTCTTATGACTTTGAGCATGGTCTCAATTTGTATGATTTGGATCAAATGTAATGTTATTCTAATTTTATATACCAAAGTCACTTATTCTATTGATATATGTCAAATGAAATCAATGGTTGCACTGCAATCAAATTCAAAAGTCAAGCTAGATAAATTAAGCAACATCAATAGATCCGCATAATCCTAGCCTTGATTTGGACAAAAACCAATCTATACCTGACAAATGTATGCTAATAACATCATTAATCTCTCTCTAATCCCAAATTAACATAAACTAAATAGCAAAAAAAGTTAAACAACACAAATAAAAAAGAAGAAAAAGTCACCCCTGAATTCACTCCATTTACATCCACAATTGAACCGCCATTGTTGCAGAATCCAATCACGTAAAAAATAGCGTTGTATTCTGATATATATCTGTTATGTATAGACTCAAACAAGAACTTTGTTTATCTGAATTTGTCTGAGGGTAACAGAGACAAAAACAACTCATCCTCGGACGACCATCAAACTATTTCCTGTCACTGATCAAGACAAAAACTTAAGATTTGAAAAACCAGACACAAAAAAACAAAATGGCATTCACCGGAACTCTTGACAAATGCAAGGCGTGTGATAAGACTGTTTATGTTGTTGATATGTTGTCTCTTGAAGGTGTTCCTTATCATAAATCTTGCTTCAAATGCACTCACTGCAAAGGAACTCTGCAGGTAAATACATATTTTATTTTATATTTTTTATTTTATTATTTTTTTTATTGATTAATGAAGATGTCGGAATGATATATTGTGTGATTTTGTTTTTGTTAGATGAGTAACTATTCCTCCATGGATGGAGTTCTGTACTGTAAGCATCATTTTGAGCAGCTTTTCAAGGAATCTGGAAATTATACTAAGAATTTCCAAACTTGTAAGACAAACCAAACCAAACTAAACTAAACTCTTTTGGCTTTTTTTGTTTCATTATATCATGATTTTCTATTTTTTCTAACAATGTTTGTGATATGACACGACACAGCTAAGAATCCTGAGAAGCTAAATGAATTGGTATGTTATTTCTATAGTTTGGTTGTTTTGTTTTGTTTTTTTGTGTGTGTATACATCTATATGATATTTTTTTTTACAGTATTGTTGAAGCTATTTGTTGGTTTGTTTTAGCAGTCCAGGGCTCCTAGTAAAGTCTCCTCCATGTTCAGTGGAACTGTGGACAAATGTGCAGCTTGTGACAAGACAGTGTATCCTCTGGAAAAGGTCTTTTTGTTTGTTTCTACTTGATAATATGAAATTTCCTTTCCTTTGAAGTGAAAATTGTTTTTAATGAGGAAGTGAATTGGATTGATGACAGGTGACTATGGAAGGTGAGAGTTACCACAAAACATGCTTCAGGTGTGCACATGGAGGGTGTCCACTGACACACTCATCATATGCTGCACTTGATGGAGTCCTCTACTGCAAGCACCACTTCTCTCAGCTTTTCCTTGAGAAAGGAAATTACAGTCATGTCCTCCAAGCTGCTTCTCACAAGAGATCTGCTTCTGCTTCTTCAGCTCCATCATCTCCTCCACATGAACCTGCTGATCCTCCTGCACCAGCTGATAATGATGATGAGGCTGCCAAACCTGATGAGGATGAACAATCCTAAACCACCATCACTATCATCAAAATCTACATCAGCTGCTGCTTTGCTTCTTCATTGACATAGGAAGCTCAAAACTATATATTATTTATATATATATATATATATATATATATATATATATATATATATATACATACCATTTTTCATCATGTTTGATTATTGTTGTTGTTCACACAATGTTTTTTGAACTTTCTTTGTTTTTTTTTTGTTGTCATACATTTACATTCAATTGATCCTTTTCCCCCATTTTTGTATGTTGAAATAAGAACATAATATGTCCAGTTTTGCAATACCCCTTTGCTTATCTATATTTTTGGTGCAATCTTCTTGTTTCTTCTACATCAATTTGGTCCTCAATTAATCACTCTACTGCATATTCTCACCCAATTCTGTATTCTCTCTTAAATGCATCACTCCTTCCACCCAGCAAAATAATACTGAAAACAAAACTACAAGACAACAGCACAAGGCACATCACACTACCTTGCTACTTGCAACCAGTCAAATGCTATTAAATTTTTATTAGTTACTTACAAGGATAATGGTTCATTCCTGCTTGATGGCCAACAGATTGCATTGGATTATCTGAACCGTACAAAATTCAGTAAATAATAGTCTATTTAAGTTAAAATAATTTTCTGAAAAGGGAATTATTATTCATTTCGACTAAAAAAATTATTTAAAAGAAAAATTATGAAATGGACAAATTTTAAAAGTTCGATTATAACATATAACTAGCGGTAATTAAAATAAAAATTCATTAAATTTTAGTCCAATTTATCCTTTTATCTCATTTGCATTATTAATCATTTTTGAGATCGGGTATCTTTTCTGTTAATATTGGTCTGTGAGTGAGTAAGAGAGTTGCAGAAGTGGAATGGAACTAGTGAAAATCATAAATGGTGTCTCCTACTTTCTATCATCATCTTCTGCATTTAATTATCTGGTCATAACATCTGGTACTGTTTATATATATAGATATATATGCATGCACTTGTACTGTATTTAGTTATTATTTCTTGTTATCAAAGACATTATTGTATTCATAATTTCAAAACAGACAGGACACAATTGTGTCTGGTCACACATACTGTTTCACTTTCTTCTTCTTCTCAGATGAAAAAAGTAACTAAACTTAGACTAATAATTCAATGGAGTCAATACATAGACTCCATTGAATTATTTTACCAGAGAGATTTATATTCACAATGATTTCCATATGTATATTTGCAGTAATAAAGGTTATATTAAAATGAAAAATAACCAAACCTACCTGGTTTTTCTGATTAATCATTGAAATGTGTTTGAAAACTTAGTCAAGTCTAAGGAGATCGATATTCATTAATACACAATAATAAGTGAGAGGAGGACCAAAGATGTAATGACAAAGCTGCCAATAGCCATTATTATTATCTTCTTCATCCACTTTTGGACCCACAATTCTTTTTCTTTAACACAACTACTTTTAGTTATATGTTTATAAACATATATATAGATACATACATATCTATATCTATATCTATGAAGAATAATCAGATTTATTAATCAAAATATTCAATTCAAGCATGCACTAATCTAACTAATCAACAAAAACAAAACCCTTTTCAACATTTGCACACACAATATCCATTACCTTTCTCTTCTCAACACAACTTCTTTTAGTCCTAATCTATATTCCACCACCACCACCACCACTTCAGTTGACACTCACTTCAGGACAAAACACACAATACTGTTGCAATCTGTACCTTATTTCTTTCTTTGATCAGTTCTATTCTATGTATGGACCCCAAAGTTGTGTCTTTTAAGACCAATGTATATAAAATTTTTAATGTGTGTAATTTTTATTTTTTTACTGTGCTGTTTACTCAACTTTACTGGAGCTGACACTTTTTTTTCAGAAATGTGTTACATGCGCTTTTTTGGTTCTATAAAGTTGAAATATTTATATATAACATATACATATGTATGTGATTGATTCTAAATGGGAAGTGTTGGTGTGCAAGAGAAATTGGCAAAACAGCTTGCAGTGACTGTTAGGAGTATACAATGGAGTTATGCAATTTTTTGGTCATCATCAACTTCTCAACAAGGGTATGTTTGTATTTTTACTGTCTTTTCAAGTACCATTGTGGTGTTTTTTGGGTTTTGTTCTTCGTTTTTTTTTCTGTATCTGTGGCAGATTATATACAATGTACTACATTGAACTTGGTTCATAGGTTGTGTTCAATAATGTCTGTTTTTGTTTGTATGATGGCATTTAAGAGCTTTGATTTCTGTATAAGATTGACCCAATTGTATTTATTGTTGGATATGTGGTTACAGATTTGGAAACTGAACTGATAAACTGGGGAGATTGATTTCTACTTTTGGGTTTTTGCAGTGTCATAAATTATAGAACCCTTTAAAATACAACCCTTTTGGATTTTCTATCTGTTGATGAAAATATGATTTTGATCAACTTTGTATAGGGTACTTGAATGGAGAGATGGGTACTATAATGGAGACATTAAGACAAGAAAAACAGTATCTGCAATGGAGGTTAAAGCTGATAAAATTGGTTTTCAAAGAAGTCAGCAGTTAAGAGAGCTTTATGAAGCTTTACAAGAAGGAGAGACTGAGCTTCCAAATAAGAGGAGTTGTGCTTCATTGTCTCCAGAGGATTTAACTGATACCGAATGGTATTATTTGGTTTGCATGTCTTTTGTATTTGATCCTGGCCAAAGGTAACTGACTTTTTAGAGTTGAGTGTTCTTGCAATTGATATGTTGTAGCTTGTGATTATCATTTGGTTGCTCATGTTACTGCAAATTGTTGGTTAGTTTGCCAGGACGCGCGTTGGCGAATAATGAAACTATTTGGTTATGCAATGCTCAGTATGCTGATAGTAAAGTGTTCTCTCGCTCTCTGTTGGCTAAGGTTTGTCTTACTTGGTGTCAATTTGTTCAAAAGTAATGATTTCTTGTGTATGAACTACAAGCAAGCTGAGTTTAGTATGTCTCTTTGATTGTTTGTTGATAAATTGTTATTGTTTGTTCTCAGAGTGCTTCTATTCAGACAGTTGTGTGTTTTCCGCATCTTGATGGAGTTGTAGAGCTTGGTGTAACTGAGCTGGTAAAGATTCTTATCCTGAAATTAAGTGGTGAACAATATGTAGTATAACTATTTTTTTTTAGGTCCCGGAAGATGCTAATTTGCTTCAACACATCAAAGCTTCATTGTTGGACTTCTCAAAGCCTGAGTGTTTTGAGAAATCATACTCACCTACTCATGATGCTGATGATGGCAATGGTCCTATATGCTTCGAGGACAGCCATGAGTTTGCGAATGAACTATGTGGAAATGTAAGCGAAGGATTGCTTGTTGAATCACCTGAATGCTCAAAGGAATGTGAGCACAATCACCAGACCGAAGATTCCTTTATGCTTGAAGGTATAAATGTTGGATCTTCTCAAGTCCAGAGCTGGCATTTTGTAGATGAAGATTTCAGCATCCGGGAAACCTTCAACTCTAGTGACTGTATATCAGAAGCCTTCGCGCATCAAGCAAAGGCCAGACATGAAAATGTCACCCACATTCCTTTAAAAGAGCTTGAGGAAGGAGATCATGTGAAGCTCAGTTTGTTGGACCTTGAAGCAGATGATTTCAAACACTACAAACAAACTCTTTCCACTCTTATTGGTAGCTCAAATTGCTTAACTGATAATCTTTTCATCCTCAGTAGTGAACACAAATCCAGCTTTGTTAGATGGAAGAAAGGAGCCAACATTGATAAGCAAATGGGGACACAGAAAATGTTAAAGAAGGTCTTATTTACAGTTCCATTGATGTATTATGTGTCTCCTTCTGGATCCCAGAAAGTGATCAGCGAAAAAGGTCATCTTGCTACTCATGATGGATTCCTACAAGGACATGTTTTCTCAGATAAGGGAACAGAAAATGAAAAGTTTAATGTCCTGAGGTCATTAGTTCCATCTATGAACGAGGTGATTAAAAGACTCTCTCTTTGCTTGTTCTTTTGTGTTTTTGTTTCGCTTATGAATTTACAAGAGGCCTTAGCAACTAAGTTTACATCTATATGCAGATTGATAAAGCGTCAATACTAAATGACACAATCAAGTATTTGAAGATGCTTGAGGCAAGAGTTGAAGAACTGGAATCATGCATGGATTTTGATGGTACACCAAGGCCTATGAGAAATTACACAGAGATTGCGGAGCAGATTTCTGATAACTATCACTATAAAAAGAACGACAGCAAGAAAACTTTGATAAACAAGAGAAAGGCCTGTGATATAGATGAATCTGACCCAGATCACGAAAATGCAGTTGATGTGAAGGTCGCCATGAAAGAAAATGAGGTACTTATAGAGATGAGTTGTCCTTACAGGGAATTAATATTGCTTGATATCATGGATGCTATGAACAATCTGCATTTAGATGCACATTCTGTTGTATCATCAAATCATGACGGCATTCTTAAGTTGGCCCTTAAATCCAAGGTTAGTCCTTGCATTGCATATTACCAAACTTAATTGGCGTGATAGATCATTCTCTCTAGATACCGCACCTTATAGTAATACACATTCTAACTGTCTTTAACTTGGTTTCAGTTTCGTGGAGGAGCTACCGCGCCAGCAGGAATGATCAAACAAGCTCTTTCGAAGATTACCGGTATGCTTTGACAAGTTATGTCAAACTAATAATAACCCTCTTGTTTTAGGCCTCTTAGATCTTAGCTTCTTAACTATCAAGAACTGGATAATTTGAAGAGTTTATTTATCTGCTAATGTCACAGTTTTTATTCTGTAATCTCATTAGGTTCGAGTTAGTTTAAAGAGTGTTTAAGTTCTGATTAGTGCTGATTTAGAGACAAACTGCTCACTATGTTGTGCTGTGCTTACCAACTCATTCTCTCTAGGCTGCTATATGTAGATCTGGTTACCTGGTGTATTGAATATATTATTTGAGTGTATTGTATATAATCTCATATTGTCAACTTGTCCTCTGCCTACTTCATGCTTTGATTTCTACATGTGTTTGTGTAGTGTATGTCATGTCTTAAGCCAACATTTGCATAGAAAAGAAAAATTCAAAGTTTTGAGTTTGTTATTACATTTTCCATTTTATTATAGGTACATACATACATAAATTACATGAATATACAATACAAGTTGGAAGTTGAAACCTCAACTATTCAGACTTTTTCTTATTAACTAACTACCAACAAGTCAAACAAAACCAAAATCAACCCCTTCACTGAACAACATTACAAAAATACAAACATGAAGAGCATTATAAACTTCTTGTCCTGATACCAGCAAAGTCTTTTACAGTAAAACCAACCTTATCAAACTTCCCTCTCACTCTATTTTCGCGAAACTTCAAGTAATCAGAACACACAAATGGCTGGTAAAATCTCATCTTTCCTTCTCCCACAACTTCATCCGGTGCGAAAATCATCTTCTCATCCTTAAAACACCAGAAGAAAGCTAGAGACAATCGGTTCACTGGTTGCTTTAAAACAACTCTATGTTCTGATGACCGAAACTTGTCGTTGCTCCATGCTTGTAACATATCTCCTACATTCACCACTAGGGTATCTTCACATGGAGATATATCCATCCATTTTCCATCTGTTGATCTCACTTGTAGTCCTCCAATATCGTCTTGATAGACTATGGTAACACAGCTCATGTCAGTATGCATTCCTAGTCCTTCTACTTCATTTTCCAGTCGTTCTGTTGGTGAGTAGTTTATGATTCTCATGTATCCATGACAACTCTCAAATTCGGATTTTAGATATTTCTTTTCAACATCTTTTCCCAAGCTTGTTAACAGAATCTGCACGATTTTCTTCGACAGTTCTGTCATCTTGGTGCCATATTCTTGTAATAGCTCACTGTAAGCACTAAAAACCAGTGGAGGGAGGAAAATTCATTAGAGAATCGAAAACATTAAAGAAACTTAAACCATAAATGAAATATAAAGCTTACCTGAATTCAGAACTTTGTTGTTCAAAGAGGACTTTCGCAGAACTCTGAGCAGAACCAAGGAAGTTTGGTCCATCAATGCGAAGACATTCATAGAAAGGAGAAGCAATGAAATGAGGTATGTAGGAAGAACCAAATTGAAGCTTAACATCTGTGGAGAGACCAAAAAGTTGCTTTGAGAGTGTATAGATTCTTCTGTAAAGATCTCTGGAGATTCCATGGTTGCTGATAAGAAAAAAACCCCATGTCTTACATGCACCAGCTAGAGAAGACAGATCACTTGGTTGCAATGCCTGAGACATGTCGAGAATCGGAAGCTGAATAGAGGTATTAGATTCAGACATAACTAACTGCACTAGATTGATTTTGTCAGATTGTCATTTATCAGTATACTTATATGTATAATCTTCATTATAGCTGCTGCTCTAAGTCTTCATGTAGTTCACATTGATTGCTTTGTGCAGAATTATAGAGAAATGCCAACTGGGTAGTAGTAGTTAACAGGTGAGACTAATTTAGAAAAGTTGGAGAATTATATGCAATCATTATATAAAAAGGTATGACATTGTCTAGTTGATTGAAAAAAAGATGAATTTTGGCTTATTATGTGGAAGCAAAGTCAATGAATTGGCTGCTTGAATATTTAAATCTCCAGTCAAATAAGACAATGTTGCCAACCTGGTTTTTATAACCCTGATCATTTGTTATATTCACATGTCAATGCTTAGATTTCTTGTTCAGAAAGTTATGTCCAACACATATACTTATTAACTAAGCATAGAACATGATCAGGAATTTAGTCTGCTAATGCCAAAAACCATAGATTAGATATATACATCAGATTCGGCTACAAATTGAGTGTAGTCTTATTATTGATTTTGAGATCATTTAGATTCCTGGTGTTTACTATTGTGAAAAATGGTGTAAATTAGGTTTAGTTTCAATTACAGATCATAAAATTTAACAAGCAGGTATAAGAAACCTTTGAATTGAAAACTCTTAAAACCAACTTGTCACTAGTGGTTTTATATTATGAGATTTGCTTGGGCAAAAATTCATGGATCATGAGCAAGTTAAGAGATATTGAGTTTTGAATACTCTACTTTACTAAGAAGACTCACATCTAAACATAAAATTTATTTAGTTTTTCATTTAAGCTTTAATTACTTCTCATTAATAACAGAATTTAACTCATTTTAACTGATTCTCATTAACACTCTCATAACTTAAAAGAACAAATGTAACTCCAAATTTATCACATCTGCAGTTTCTTTTAACAATATAAAACTATGTTATACTGTTTCTTAGTTTACATTGACACAATAACTCATGAAAGCAGGAGTTCTTGAAGTACTTCTTGTCAATGCAGAAGGCATTCGACACACGAATCTCATCGGTATCCTTTCTTTACTTGCAAGCAAAGAAATCTGTATATGTCTTATCTATTAGATCGCATTTTAACCATACAAATTCTCTTATTGAATCTCCAGGAACACCGCGGTACTATGTTGTTATACAATGTGGAAATCAAGTACATAGAAGCAAAGTATCATCAGGTTCAGATTCTTCTTCAATTCACTTCAATCAAATTTCTAAACATATTTAACACTGACAAAATTGGTATGTTTATCTCTTAACCAGTTAAAGATGGAATGGTATGGTGGAATGAGAAGTTCAGCTTTGAATACCCTTTTTCACATTGGAAAATATTCAACCACATCACATTCAGAATCATGGATTTAGAGTTCCTGAAAAAACATGGTGGATTTGTTGGTAAAACCATGTAAGTACATACACTAATGACCTCTTTGAGCTTGCCTCGGTTTTATAGTATTTCTGGCTTCCTCTTAAAGTACTTTTAAAAGCGCACAAGCTCTTCTAATAGTTATTCAATAATTGTGAAAGTCAAAATTCTATCTTTCAGACCCTAAACCAAATAAGACTTACTTGCAAGAAAAGCATCTAACTTGGTTGCTTCCATTAAAAGCACTTGCTTTCAAATGTATTAGATTAGATTACATGGTTGTATTGTGTATATAAATGCAGGTTTCACTTAGGTGGGATAATCACAGAAGGCAGTGACAAAGGACTAATAGAAGTGAATTCAGCTCCATTGAATGTAGTTCTTGAAAATGGTACCTACAGAGGTCAGATACAAATTGGATTCAAATTTACAGTTGATGTAAGTATAGAATTTATCAATCTATATATATACACCCACCCTTTTGTGTGAAAAGAAGAATGTGTGATGATTGAGTCTATTTTGCAGAAAGAAATGGAGATGGAGTTGAGAGAATCTGATGCAGAGAAAAATGCAGCAGATCAAACCATTTTTAAGTCATTTGTTAATGTTTTGAAGATGTATTGGTTCAGATTAATGTTTTACTGTAGTAAAATGAATCCTAAGCACAAGTTGAAGTCAATCTAGTGATTTGATTTTGATATTTTATGAGATGAAATCAATAATATTTATTTGACTTTATATGTCCGAAAATACCCTCTAAATTTGTGATGATGGATTAAAAGTCTAAGCCCATAAATGGGCCCAAAATGAATCTCAGGACTCAAGCCCAATATTAAGGCCCACATGTAATGGGCTTCTTGTTTAGTTCTCGGCCCACGATGGGCCCAAAATGCCATTACGTGTATTTAGACCAATCTATTTTGTCATGCTTTTTACCAGAATGCCCTAGAGAATTTTCAATATTAATTTTTTTTTCCTTTTTACTCTATTGAAATTGTCTAATTTGAACTAAATTAAATTTACAAATTAAACTCTCATGCGTAATTATTTCGTTTTATAACAATAACGGATATAATTAAAAAAATATATAACTATCTTAATTTATTTGTGATAAATTAAAATTCTAAAAATATTAATTTAATTCATATATTTAAATAAAATTTTACATATTTATAAATATTATTATGTAACATATATATAAATATTCATGAGTAGTTTTTTTTATTTTTTATAATTTTAAAATACTATTATTATTTAAATAATAATTAAAAAATATTTTAAAAGCGAATTCGAATTTACAGTATTGAAATTTCAATTTGAATAAAAATATTTATACTTTTAAAGAAAATGAATATAACGTGATAATTATAAGTTTATCGAATTCATTTATTTAAAAAAAAAAATTAATTAACTCAATTATCGACTAATATATAAATGACACTCCAAATTATACTACGTACATGAAAAAGAATACTAAGTTGGACATTAATCAGACGAATATAAAACCCAAACATGTGAATAAAAAATGAAAATATTTGTCAGTCCTCTGATCATGCAATGAAGCTAAATACAACAAACTCATTGTGCATGCATCAACAAATAATAAAAAGAAGAACCACCTTTGACATTAATTTCTTTATAACAACACCATTCTCTCAATTTAATTCTCAAACCACCTTTTAATGGCTCAACCAAGAAGTGATGAAATGGAGAGCACGTCTATATATATTTTTCATTTTCGTTTAGGATGAAAGATATATCACCTTTAGTATTATTATTATTATTATTTCATTTGTCAATGCAAAATTAAAATTATCTTTATAGGTTGGTAATCTATCAAACACATAATGTATAATGTTAATTCACGTGTTTCCTAATCCAACCTCCGACCACCATAACCACTAAAATTTTTTACATGTTTCCAACTATCATGCAATTTATAGAGTTATATTTCCAGATAAATTAAATAATTAATTAATTAATTTTCTTAAAAATAATATTTTTAATTCATTTGATATTCTAATTTGTTTTATTAAAAATAAGGAAAATTATATTAATTATTATTAAAAATAGCAATTGTTGACCCGACCACCATTTAACCAATTGTTTTATTTATTTATTTTAAAAAATTAAATATATATTTTTTAAGTAATAAAATTTTTATATTATAAATTATATAGTTACATTAATTATTATTTTTTATATATAATTTTTTGCTATTAGATTTAATTAAATTTAATTATGATATATTTAATATTAAATTATATTTAATTAAAAATAAATAATATTATTTAAAATAATTAAATAAATTAATCGGTTTAACCGTTTATGATCCTATATTTGCACGAGTCTATATTATAATAATAACTTTATGTAATTACTAAATTATTTATTTTCATAATATTTTTATTAAATTGATATATTTGATTTTGTTTTCTTTAGTAATAATAAATGGACAAAAATTTGAATGCATAAGGAGAATATGAATCAAATTATATATTGTACTTTTTTCTTAATAAAGATAAGATAATAATGGAAATGATTTTCAAGATTATTTTCTTTTTAAATTATATTTTTTAATTGACATAAAGAAGAGAATCAAAATGGCACATCTTCACACAGACAATTCATAGTTGAATTTCTAAGTACAGAATAAACAATATCATGTAATCACAACCATATATTATATATATATATATATATAATGTAAACCCAGACAAGCCATTAATGTCTATGTCCAACTCAATTCCACTTTGCATGTTCGTTCTGTTTTATAAACTTAAAAACCAAACCTTTCTTCATCTTCTACAATAAGTCTATCAATCTTTTCAGTATCTATCTGGATTCAAAAAAGAGCAAAAGTTGCAAAACACAAGAGAGGGAACTATTTTGAACTCTCTTCTTCCTCTCTTCTTTCTTCAACATTTCAAATTCAAAATCACTTCATTAAAGGTAAAATAAAAACAATGAATGTTGGACCGTTGCTTTTTCTTCATTTTTTTATCAAGCCGTTATTAGCTTTAAATTTTCAAATATATCAGTATAGTTGTTGTTTTACATGTCTGGAATCAAAAATGACATGTGAATAGCACCTTTTGCTTTTGTGTTCTTCTGAGAAAAAATTTGGTCTTTTGGGTGTGTCTTTATTTGCTTTATGTTATGATATATAGTGAAAATATTGGTCTGTTTGTGTAGAGCAGAAGAAATGGATGAGAGTTCTGATCTGGGTTATCAGCCTTCTTTGTCTTCAATGGATCAGAATTATCAGCAATCAATAACAGAAGAAACTGATTCATTTGCTTATTGTCGGACTTATTCGGAGACATCAGGATTCTCTGACCCCATTGATGATAACAGCAGTTGCAGCGAACCTTCTCCATTGAATTGGGAACCTGAAAAGTCTAGACAAGCTCTTATTAGTCGATCCGCGACAGGGAAGATAAGAGCAGGGATGTTGCAGAAGCTTGATGATGATCCTGAAGCATTGGAAATTGGTATGTTTACTTTTCTATGAAGGTTATGGAAACTGATGTATGCTTACATGTTTAAGTTCTGGGAATGGTGTTTCTGCAGAGCTTGAATTGATGAAGGAGAGGTTCGCGAAGCTTTTGCTTGGTGAAGATATGTCTGGAAGTGGTAAAGGTGTCTGCACTGCAATTACAATATCGAATTCCATAACCAATCTATATGGTAAATAATGTTTTGAGAAAGAAATGTCTACAGAGTCAGAGACCAGAACTGTTTGTTGTAGAATGTTGTTTCTTATCTGTCAAATTTGGTTCTTTTGTAGCCACAGTGTTTGGGCAAAATCTGAGATTGGCACCTCTGAAACCTGAAAAGAAGGCGATGTGGAAAAGAGAAATGGAGTGTCTTCTTTCTGTGTGTGATTACATTGTTGAATTCACTCCCCAGATATCACAGAATTTACTCAGTGGAAGAGAAGTTGAGGTGAGGTTGCAGAATCTAAAATTCAGAATCACAATCTGGAAATTCACAGGTTTTTTGATAGTGTTTTGGTGTGCATCAGGTGATGGGAAGCAAACCGCGAGCAGATATATACATCAACCTTCCTGCATTGAAGAAGCTAGATACAATGCTACTGGTAAAGTTATAAAAATCTGAATACACTATTTCTGAAACCTGATGTGTACATTGAAAGTTAACATGAGAAATACTTACTTTTGACAGGATATATTGGAGAGTTTCCAGGATACAGAATTCTGGTATGCAGAGCAAGGAAGCATGTCTTCGAATTCAACAAGATCAGGATCATTTCGAAGAGTTATAGTTCAGCGAAAAGAGGAGAAATGGTGGTTGCCAATACCATGTGTTCCTTCTGGTGGTTTATCCGAAAAGGCAAGGAAGCATCTTCACAACAGGCGAGACTGCACTTACCAGATTCACAAAGCAGCCATGGCGATAAACAGCAGCATTCTAGCTGAAATGGAAATTCCAGATTCGTACATGGCAACCCTCCCAAAGGTTAGTCAGTTCATTCCATGTAACAGTCAAAAATACCAATTCACAGCAACTATGTACACAATTGAAATATATATATATATATATATATATATATATATATATATATATATATATATTGCTTAATACAATAAAATGTTCACTACATATGCAATGTTGATGAAGTTCTCTATTTCTATTTTTTCCATTGCTGTTCAGA
Organism: Cardiospermum halicacabum; assembly: GCA_031304145.1. Lineage (NCBI taxonomy): Eukaryota > Viridiplantae > Streptophyta > Magnoliopsida > Sapindales > Sapindaceae > Cardiospermum > Cardiospermum halicacabum. Next base: position 4,790,037 of record CM062399.1, on the reverse strand, counting down.
GTGGGAGAGCATGTCTAGGGGATACAATTTACCGCTACATGTACAGTCTAGACAAATTCTCTCCTGATCATCTACTTGACTGTCTCAACATAGCATCTGAACATGAAGCATTAGAGCTAGCAGATCAAGTTGAAGCTTCGATGTATACATGGCGGCGAAAAGCTTGCATGAGCAATTCAAAGTCTTCATGGGATATGGTAAAGGATCTGATGTCCGACACAGACCGAATCGACAAAAATCATCTTTTAGCTGAAAGAGCAGAAACCTTGTTATTTTGCTTGAAGCAGAGATATCCTGAACTTTCACAAACTTCATTAGACACATGCAAGATCCAATGCAACAGAGTAAGTCTCCATCAATCTATTCCTATATAAAACACCATAAACAACAACAAAGCTTAACAGAAAACCAAATTGTTGCAGGATGTAGGACAAGCAGTTCTAGAAAGCTATTCAAGAGTATTGGAAGGCTTAGCATTCAACATTGTGGCTTGGATTGAAGATGTTCTTTACGTAGACACAACAGTCAGATGTCAAAATCAGTAACTAGAACAATTTCTCAATCAAAATCCTCTGTATTATTCAGCATACATCCTACAAAGAGACATTGTACATGTAAAAACTCACAGTTCCGAGTTTCAATATTATGCAATTTGACATCAACTCAACTTAAATCATCATCATCATCTAAAAAAATAACCTAATTTCACCAATAAATTGACTAATCAAACAAAGAATCAAGAATAATCATAAACTATAACCAAAACCTACTCAATTCTCTTTGCAAGGCTATGATATCCACTTCTGAATTCTCATAATCAGACATCGGTTAAAGATCCACTTCTGAGAAAAGGACCAGGAACAGCAGCAGGACCGGAACGATTCTTCTTCGAAGGAGTAGTAGTAGTACTAGTACCAGAAGAAGAAGATGAAGAGTGAAAAGCGTCAAGTTTCGCTTTGCAAATTGAATGTCTATTATCTTCAGCTTTGTTATCCTCTAAGCATTTGTTGAAAACCTCATTACTATCTCTAGTCTTCTTGTCTCGTCTTGTTTCATAAGTATCACTTCCACCGCTCTTCTTCTCTTCACTGGTCATTTTTCTCAGTGCAGAGAGATTTCAATTGTCGCCGGTGGTTGAAGAAGAAGAAATGCAGTTGAAGAAGTCACACGCTTTTCAATTTTTAACTGAAGAGAGAATTTTGAAGGCTTTGGTTTTTGGTTGAGTCCTTGAATTTATTACTTGACATTGGTTGACCATAGTAAGTCAAACTAATTATTATTATTTTTTTAAAATTTAATTTTCTCATTAGATTACTATACTATTATTTAATAGCTTCATATTTAATTGAGATTTGGAGAACCATCTTTTATAAAATTAAATGGAACTAGATTTTTTTATTAAATAAAAAAAATAAAAAATAAATTCAGCCAAAGTTTTTATTTAAAAAATAAATAAATAATAAATATATATATTTATTATCTCAAAAAGTTGAAATTTAATAAAATTATTTTTCTTTAATATTTTAATTTTTAATTATTATTATTATATAATAAGTTAACCAGTTAATAGGTCAAATAATTAAATATTTATCTAAAAATTATTAATTATTATAAGTAAAAAAAAATGAAAATCTAAATGCTAAAATTTTAATTAAACATTTCAAAAAAATTTTATAAAATTCAATCTCTCTAAAAAAAATTTAAAAAAATATAATTTAATATCCCATTACAGAATTATAACTTTCAGTAATATTAAATAAATAAAAATAAATATTTGTAATAATGATAATTCAACCAACATTTGGTATACATTTGGTATATTAGACAAATATATTAAAATATATTAAAAGAGTAGATTATGTAACATTATTCATAAAATATTATTACTAAAAAATTAGTGATTGCAAATTAAAATGACTTGGAAAAATCCATGTATCTTAAATAGTAAAATTATAATTTTATAAACTCAAAAAATCCGATAGCAAAGCAAATTATATTGATAATTTACACCACAAATCAATTTTTGACAATTTTGAATAATGCAGTAAGTAATATAACTGTGTTAAATCAACACCTTGATGACTTAACACTACTTATCACTTAACACTACTTATCACTGGAAAACTAACTTTAGAGTATTTGGTGTGAAATCAACTGTCCAATATAGTTCTGCCTTTTCAAATTCCCATTTCATCATTCTATAAATAGGTTTAAACCACCCTAGTAAGTAACAAAACATAGTTTTCATATGTGGTCCACATCGCATGAAACAATACTTCATTTACTGGAATCCACATTGCAAGATCAATTTGCCAAAACAAAACAAGCACAAACTGACCACAGCCACTGAGCTGAACACGACACCATCTACACACACATAGCAAAAGCTAAAGGTGGCGTGCACGACTATGTCTAACCATCCACAGTTCAATCAAATCAATCAGTGTCCCCCACAAAACACTGCCAATACATTTCACAGTCCATTTACAGACCAGTTACCTTTTTCTACTACAAAAGATTGTGTTACACTGTCTATCAATAGAGTATAAAAAGAGAGAAAATAAAAGCTAGAAGACAAACAACAGAGAGATTATACTGAGTCTGAGAGTTCACAATATCAAAGATCAAGGGACGCACATATCTAAACAATAGACATACACATTCACATATACTTGGACATGTGCGTGTAGTACTAAATTATGAATAAGAGAGACTGTGTGATAGAGATGTGCCACATGATCATCAATGAGAATGAAACAGCTACATATCATTCTTCAGATATTTTACTTGGATCAATTGGTAAAACTGAAACAATTATCTCTATATATACAACAGTTGTCCGGATCATACCCGTGAAGGAAGGGCGTTGTCCGGATAAGGGGGTGATCAAAGGGTTAGTAGTCAGTCAAGCAAGGGTTGAGATACCTGTGTTGTTGCACATTGGTTGTGTTGCGTGAGCGTGGTCTTCAAATTTTGTTAACATTCGACCGCCGCGTCAAGAGCATTCCCCATCCAGAGCATTCCCCATCCATTCGCCAAAATAAGGGAAGCAGCTTACCTCCATCAAGGGGAAGGCTTGGTACAAAATCAAATCTTGGAGCTGCTTGTGTGCGTGATAGATGTGAACATCAAATAATCCAGTTGGAGGGGTTTGCTCACTCCAGACCAACTCAAAAATTTACCTAACCTAAATTAGCTATCATCGTCCACAGCGCCAATATATGTGAGGTCTGTTCGCCTGACCCTCACTGCCCCCTTCAGCCAGCTGGCAGCTCGAAGGTTAGCATTGTCGCCACTGCCTACCCCAGCAGTGTATCCTGCACCATCTTCCAAGAGAGTCCATGGGTCAACTTCCATTTCATTGTCCTGCTGCAATGGCACTGACGACTTAGATTTTCCTTGATTAGCTGCAGATCGTGCCATTGCATTTCTCTGGGTTAGATTTGAATTACCAACCCCAGATACCGGTAAACTGGGTTGAAGTGAAGAAAGAGCTGTTGCTGGGACAGTTGGTGGTTGACAGTTAACTATACAGCGAACGGAAGGTAACAATATTGGCATGGCAGCTTGGATACGCCATCTAATCATGTCAGGCAGCTGCATCCGGTCCAACTCATTCTGCAACAGTGACAAGAGTTATTAGATTCTAACAGCCAGAATATGAATTTGGTGCATTTAGGCTGACTGAAAATTACACAGCAAAACAGACATTAAATCCATGGAGAAGAAATAAGACATGTTTATGTCTCAACGCTCTGGTTAATTTTCATCTCATGCATTAAAAACGCCTGGTGGCTGTTAAACCTCCATTAAATTCTTTATCAAAAAAAGAATTTTGTTACTTGACATAGTTAGATAAGCAACTTGTAAAATCAAAACTTTATTAAAAACAAAGTTTTTCTTTAAGACATTCATTATCATTGCATGCAAACTAAAACTTGCGATTGAAGGTTGTCTTTACCATCAATATTACTAAAAACCTACAAAAAGATAAACAGAACTATCTAAATTTTCCTGCATGATCAATCCAAACAATTAAATTAAATTCGTTAAGGGTTTACATAATTGGGCAAACCTGCAAACTCTCAGCTACTTCACGATCAAATCCAAACAAGTCCTTTGATGAGTTGTTGGTCGACTTAGAGGCGGCAGCTTTTGGCCTCAGCCAACTAGGATGGGAACTGCTCAACAACCCATGCAGGACCAACAATAATCTATCGAAGAGGCTATCCCCTGACAAATCTGTAGTAGGTATGAAAGAAACTTCATGTGAAACCTCCACCTCCTTTTTTGACATAGAACTCTGCATGGGATAGAAGGAAAGATCTGCATCCTCATGCACAACTCGATTCCCAAGCAGACGGAGAATAACAGAAGCAAGCATGTGCCTCATGTTCCGCCCTGATGGCTCTCTGAAATTCATGCCATGTAAAAACTTGGTCAAAATTTCATCCGCTATTATATATACTAATCAACAAGATACAAAAAACAAAGCAGTACTGATTGTCCATATCAAGATGAGAATTCAAAAAATTTTGACCACAAATACTGTCATCCAGAAGAAAATTTTAGGGGAACACACTAGCAGCAACTAAATCACAACAAACCAAAATTGCAAAATGCTTTACTATGTAAAAGAGGCGCTGAGACAAGTACATAATGTGCAAAAACCTATTGAGTGGAACTAGGATCTTTCAAACTCAACCTGCCCATTGTCATAATGTGCAAAGACCGATTGCATGGAACACTAAGGATCTTTCACACCCAACCCGCCATTGGCTTTATTAGCACATAAAACATAAATAATAAACAATCACAACTACACTATCAAACTCCATAGCATCAGCCAAATCTTATCAATGAATTAAAATGCCAAGCAGGAGAAGTCAAATCTTAGAAGTGATTCAGCAGTCAAAGCACCAGAACTAACAAAGAAAGCCAAGATCTTTTACCTGTCTACATACACGATGGGTAACAGTCTCAGTAGAAATTGCAACCGCAATGACATTGATGCTCGCAAAGCTGCAGGAGATGATGGAGTAGAATCTGTAGTAGCTGCCGATCTTCTAGCCAAGCCAGGACTTCCACCTCTTATGCCTTTGCGAGAACTCCCTTTATTTGTAGGACCTTCCATTCCTGAAGGAGTTATTCCAGCCATCTTTGTAGACCCACGTGTAACAGCGCTTTGCTCGATATTATTCAACTGCTTGATCAAATCACTTGCAAAGGTATTGCGTGAGTCATCCGAGCTTTGATCTATGCATGGAAGAACTAACTCTACAAATGCCCTCTCTATTGCGTGTTGTTGCATGCCATGAAAACTTTCAGCATCAAACAGCTGGGTAGATCCTTTTCCATATCGTTTCGAATCCGCACCATCTTCAACCACCTCTCCTTCTTCAAGAGAGGCAGTGGTTTCCAATTTCCTCTTATCCCCTCGATCAAAACCAGAACTAGACCATCCCCAAAACTTCCAAACTTGTGGCTTGGTTGAAAGGCCTTTACTCTCAGCAATATTAATAAGGCGCTGTCTAATGGTTTTTCGCCCAAAGAGTACATCATGACCCCCAAGGAACCATTTAGCTTGTGATAACATCGAATCCTCCAATGACTTCCCAAAGAGATGGACTAATTCAGAGAAAAGGGGTGCGGCATCAGGTCGGACCAATAACCTAGTAAGGATAATTTCTATAAAATTTTTCTCATTCTCTGACGCAGCACCTTTTTCTGGAATAGGTGATAATGAACGAATTGCATCAGCTAAGGACATATCATGGTTCTCTAGTTTCTCGATGAGGGCTTGTTCGTTCAAAAGAAGCCTCAGTTCTATCCATTGCCAATGAAATTTTGCAGGCTGAAGGGCATCCAACACTCGCACAAGCTTATCCAAAAGCTTAGTTTCATTCCCACTGTTTTTGGCCTTTTATCACTTTTTGCGGCTAAATATATTTACAAAATGCCTTGCCCGTAGAGGGACAAAAGCCATGGCTCTGCGGTGCATGTCCAAACCATTCATCTCCAACATGCTAGCAAACTCAGCATCAGTGGTATCAGCAGCTACCAGGTCATACAAACACTGGCTATCTCTCAGACACACATCTCTAAAAGGTAAGTGTCGTATAGCATCACTAATGGCAATCATCAGAGATTGGTACAACTGATTGATGTCTTCACGTGTGGAGTGGCTACCACTGAGTATAAATGGTTTCCATATAACAAAAGCAAATATTGAGTAGGCTGGTGGAAACACCAAGCCAAGGGGAAGCATTCTCTGCATCCTTGAAAGAGCTACAACAGATGGTTCACCCAAGAGTTCCACAACAAGCCCATCAGAAACAGACCTACAGTTCCCAATAAGCAGCCTAAACCAATGCACATAAACTTCAGTTGAGTTGTCCACTTTAAAACTCCCAATTGATCTGGCATTTCCATTGGAATTGGCCTTTGTACTTCTTAAAAAATGAATCACATCTAATCCTTCTTTTAACCGGAAGACCGTAACCATTCTTTCTAAACTAGTAACTCCTTGAAGAACAGCACCAATGACAAGGGCTGAAATAGCAGCTGCCATTTTTGTAGCTTTTCCATGCGGCGCTTTCCCAGAATTGCCCAAACCCTCATTAGACATGTTTGCACTGGAATCATGCACATCAGGAGACAATTGGAACTGGTTTCGAGCATTCTTTCCAGGAGCAAAAGCAGCAACCAGAGCACAAGTTGCTTCGGTTGCCAGAGCTATCTCAAAAACACGGCCTTGACGCTCACCAAGAGCTTCCTTCAGCAAGCATAGGCAACTAATATATATCCGCAAGAATCGCTTCGCAAGACTCAATGAACCTGAAGTGGATGGGTAATTTTGACTCAGATCATGCATTTTTGCCATCGTTGGTCCTACATTGCCGACAATGGCAGCAACTGCAGAAGAAACCAAAGAAGGATCTCCTTCTTGAGCAGCACCACCAGTCTGCCTAATGCGATCCATCAGCGCAACAATTATTTGCTGAGCAAACTGATTTTCTTCATCCGATTTTTCAATAGAAGAACTTTTAGGGGAGCCAGCCGCAAAAAACTTTTTCTCTTTGTCATAAAAATAGCGCAAGGCTTCATCAATGTTTTGCTGCATTGTTTCTCTCAACGTCATACCCACTCTGGATAACCGGCCCGTACTAATTTTTTGGCGTAGAAAATCGTCAAGATCCTCAACTCCTGCAGGGACTCCGAGTGGGAATCCTAACTCCCCATCCAGTGATCGTCCTGATTCAAACTCAGCCAGAATTCTCTTATCACATGTTGCTTTGAAATTCTTCTCCCACTCAATGACGCTGGCCACATTACCATATTTTTTTAAAAGATACCGAGCATAACCATAAGCTGCTGAACCTAAAACTCTTCCATTGGAAGTTATAACTGCTGCAACTCGATGCATAGTGGCTGACAAGGCTTCAGGAATAAGATCTATTGCAATAAGTATATTCTCATACCTGATAGAGATTCACCATAAGACAGAAATCCAAAGACAGAAATCAATAAATTGCTTTTCCAAGCATGTACATGGTGAAATCTAAAATCATTAGAAAATAACAAATGGGGAAGAGCAAGTACCAAATGTTTAAAAAATAAAATAAAAAATAAGAAAAGATAAAAAAGAAATAAACTAAATGAAACCAGTTTTAATTCTGTATTTTTACGGTACAATAAACAAATTTCAGGTGAAAACTTTTGCAAGATATTCTTGCATGTAGATATACTAAAACAATTTTTCGGGGTGGTGGACTTTATATTATACAAATCTACACGTGAAAATTTAGTTTGGCGCATGCACAAATGAGGGCATGAACATGTACTCACTTATTCATTTTTATGTTAAATTGAGAATAGCATGTGGAAGAGCTACGCAACAAACATCCAATGCACCAGGGAAACAATACCAAGTAAATGCTACTGACAAATGAATGCAATACAAGACTAGAAAGAAAATGATGAATTAACACAGGTTCACCAAAAAACACTTAGGGAATAGATTACAACAAAGAGATGCAACCAAAATTCCAGTGAAAAAGCAAGAAAGTAGGCACTAAATTAATCTCAGCAATATGTACATAGAGAAACCAATTGGTCACTTTAAGAGTTAAGATTGCACCTTCGTAGTGAAGACAACAGAAACGCTTCCCCAACTTGACATACATGGTTTTCAGCATTCCTAGACAGCACCAGCATGTTTCGTCCACTATGGATGGGTGTACTGGGAGTACTGAGGACCTTTGGCAACAACCAGATAAGAAATTTGACAGCAGAAACCAAGTCATTACAAACATCCATGAAATACAGCATAGCAGATAGCTCCTCCTCACCAAGCCTCCATTGCATAGAACCCCTGTCATCAACTGGAATGAAAGGCCTGCTATATTGCCCAGATTTTGGAACGGTCTTCTCAGCCTCTTCCACTAGCTGTCTAACTACTGAAACTAGCCAAACTGTAATATTCCTCTTCTCCACAAACCGTAGTTGCTTTAAGGCTTTTCCAATTGAAACAATGTCCTTGTAATTACTCGTCCCGATCACATCGATCGGCTTCAGTGGGTCTCCTTCCATTCCACTTCTATGATGAGGACAGCTAACCTTACTATCACAAACATGACTTGTGGATGCTCCCTGGCTACCCTCAATCCTAGCTGCAGCCAATTGAGCAAGACTTTGGGTTCTTCGGACAGTCTTTTGCCTTCCCCTAGAAACCTGTTTAGTTGACTTAATAGGCGGATCAGCTTTGAATGGCTCTGCAAGTTTAGGTCCCTTCCTCACCCACCACATATCTTCATCATCAGACTGAATTGGTGAAGCTATTTGTACAAAAGAACTCTTTTCCTCACTCAATTTTTGTTTTTTTGCTCGCTTACAATCTTCACACCCCGGAGTACCATCTGATGGTTCAATCTTGTTGCTCACATTCATGAAAGGCTTCTTAACATAAATCTGAGATTCATTCAATCCCGAATCACCCGATGTAGCAGAAGTGCTTGGCAATTGCAGCAAACCAGCAATAGATGCTTTCAGATCTTCAATATCAGTATCGCTCTTGAGAGTTTTATTGGATAATACATCACGAGATGGCTGGAAAGTTTTCCGTTTATCTGCAGAAGCTGGAATGCCCTCTCTTCCAAATGCTGGAGAATACTTTTGCTTCTGATTTGGCATACTAGTGCTATTATTCCGATCATTAAGAAGTTGTCGAAGTACAAGACGGCGCTCATTTGAGTAAATGTGCATGGTCTCAGAGAGTAGTGACCCTTCAGCAATTCTCGCCTCCTCTAAAGCATCACGCAAAAACAGCCCAGGAAGCTGCTTCAACACCCGATGGTGTCTTTTCCTCCTATCCAAGTCTTCCGCGGGACCAGTAAAATCCAAAATCCCACTAATTATTAGTTGTCTCACATATGCTTGGGGATAAAATATTCCAGAACGAATAAGCTCCAGTATGAAGTGCTGAAGGCGCTTAATACCTTCTCCTTTCTGAACATCATGCTGATCGATCCAACAAACTATGATATCATGTAAAGGACCTGGACTTTCAAAAATACTTGATGAATTTAATCTAATTCCATCCAAATGTTTAGCTTTCATCTTAGTTTCGAACCCATTTCCCATGAAGTTCCTGCCAGCACAAGTGTTCTGCTGACTAAAACCTTTACCCATGCTTTTGATACCATGTGTGTTATCGACTTTGCGTCGATAAAGACTACGTAAATCTCTGATTTTCATCTTCAAAAGCCTAATTGCAACAAATATCTGAGAGAAATCTTTTCTGCCTGTGAACTTAATATCATGTGGCGGAGCAGTTCGAAAATCCCTGAAATCACATGTTGCCCACTCACAAAGAAAAAATATAGAGCAAACAAATGATGAGCTAACTGTCCCAATCCATTTCAGTGATGATCGTAAGCATGGACTTACTTCTGCAATCCATCCTTCATCAACAGCTCCATCACAGAGATTTTCAAAGAGTTGTTTATAAGCTCCTTTTACATCTCCAAACATAAGAGCTCTATCCAAGGCCTGCACAGCTTTAGCCACACTATGACCAGGGTATCCAGGGCTAGCACCCTTTGCCAAATTATCTGCACGTCTCTGAATGGCTGAAACCACATGATCAAAGCATATGGATTGATATTGCGAATCAACACCTTTCCCTCTGAAGATACAAGCAGCATCTGTCATATTACTTTTCATTTTTCCTGCTTCTTCAGATGACTTCAATGCAAAATTTCCATCACTCACTGCATAAGATACTACACAAGAAGGTAAAGGAAAACAATCCAACGCAACGAAAGTATCAGGTACAGCCAGTATCAGATATCGTAGCATCTCCCCCAAGGCTGATATAGTGTAAGCTCTCCGAGAATTATCAACTAGATCAGATCCACCAGGAGATGGTTCCCGAATAAAATGAATTGCTATCCCCACAAGAGAACGTACATATGTTTGTGACAAAACAATGGTTTCTAGGACACCATATATGATAGGAAGAAGCAGCTGCAAAATCTCAAGCAGCTCTTTCTCCTGAAAATACAAAAAACATTGATCAATTCTAAGAAACCACCAACAGATAGTTACATATCACATAAACTTAATACAACAATAAAAAAATCGTACTAACAAGAAAAAATACCTTCAACTGATTTAGAACCCAATCAATGATGAGAGATGGAAGAAGCAACCCTTCAGCATAGTGCCACTGCACAAGCCGCACCATATACCACCATTTGAAATGCAAGGAAGGATCCTCACCATCGAGTAATGCAGATGCATCAGTTCTCTGCTGAATTGCCCCGGAGTAAAGCATTTGGGATGACCGATCTCGATTATGTTGAATAGAGTACGAATTATTTCTCGAAAAAAATTCATCAAGGAGGTATTGCAAGTAATCAATAACATCTTTTGTCCAAAGCTCAGAGCGAGACAACTGAATTTTGTCAGGTGCCCCTAAAGAAATACTAGCAGATCCAGGATGGACCTAACAATAAAACATAAGAATCAGCATCTTTGCACGATAAATAGAACAGGGAGTAATTTCGAAATACTACTTTAACAGGTTAAGTTGCAACCCAGCACCAATACCTGATTAAGATATGTTACTTTGATAAACCAGGTTGCTCTCAGCAGTGGAACATTGTTTCGAATAAGAACTTCAAACAAGGATTTTTTCCTATATCCATGAGGAACATGATCAGCCAAAGAACGCAAGCGTTTGTGCTGCTGAGATAAGCCCTACAGCAAAGAGAATAGACAAAATTACAAATTATTAAAATATATATGACATCTACAAAGAAATGCTAGAAAGAACATTATACAAAGTTCATACCTCGATCCATTTCTTCCTGAAATCCTCTCCACCAGATTTTTGTTCAGGATAACCAGGTTTTGTTAACAGTGAGCCAGATAGAGCCACACCATATACTTGGCCAGCCTGTCATTATAAGCATATATATTAAGAGAGCAGCTTCACCTTCCAAGTAAAAAATTTTAGATCATACAAATATTATGCGTGCGTATGCTCTGTGCAATGCATGAAAGAATTAAAATTGTTGAAAAGAGAGGCACAATAGTAGCAGCAAATGATTATATTTTCTCCTTTCAGAGAAATAAACACTGAAAGCTAGGAAATAATAAAAGCATCACCTTGCGCTTCTGAGCTCGAGATTCATTAATAGCCCTAAGACATTTTCTAATGGCCTGCAACAAATAGCAATCACACATCAAGAAAAATGCCAATAGTTTTCTCTGATATCAAATCTTCACATAAAGAAAGCAGCCATATGTTAAATGGCTCAAACTTTGCAAAACGAAGAATTCACCTCTCTACACTTCAGGGTAGCAGGCTTAACAAAAGTTTGAATCTGTGAAAGTGATATCTCTCGGACCTCCTGAAAATAGCAAAATAAAATTTTACATATCAATGGAGGCATAGATGTCGCTTGGTACCATGAACGTACTAGTGCGTAGACATGCATAGGTAACAGCGTTCTAGATATTAGAAGGATTATAAATTTCACTCATTAAAGAAATTAACTGATGGCATGATTGTCATAGATTCCTCTAAGAACGAGTTACTAGACCACTCTCTACTCAGACAATGTTGCAGGACTATGACCATTACAGATCCAGGACGACAAGCAAGCCATCACCAAGAGAAACAGCTAAAACAGATTATAGAACAGGAGAGAGGGGGTTATGGGACTAGCTTGGGATAAGGGTACATGTTTGGTTAGTTTTTACGAACTTGAGATGAAAGATTAGCACATGCCAGTTAATTCCCAGGTCGATAATTCTAAGACAGTACCTCAAGGCCTTCAACAGTCTCCTTGTATCCACTCTGCACATATTCTCTTGTGAGAGTCTCTTCAGGACAATTTGGAGCCGGCGGGTGAAAGTCCGGAGGACCAAGTCTAAGAAAGATTTCATATCCATCAATAAAAGATAATATAACCAGGAAGAAAACAGAAATGGCAACTATTACACAGTATTTCCTAATTTAAACCCAAATGCGGTGAAACAATTTATGCTGATTAATGGAAGAAATTACCGAGCATTTAAAGGTTCTTTCTCGCACTTCAACCTGTACGGTGTTAGCTGAGATGGCCGCCTGCCAAATTGAGAGCAATCTTCATACTTAGATAAATATTGAGGTAAAGTAATGGCCCAGTAAAATAATTATTACAATGCATATAAGGGCAAATAATAAAAATAAACTATTCAAAAAAGAAACTACTATAAACCTCAAAAAAAATCTCCATAGAAAACCAGACTTGATTATACTATCCATAAAAAAATTACAACTCAGTAAAGATCTCAGGGACAGCATAGATAAATAAGCAATACCTATGGTTTAATGGAAAGTTAGCTGACAATGAAGATGAATCTGCTCGGCCAGCGTCCCGCCCTGATGCACCACTTATTGAACTGTTATTAACTGCACTAGTGCAGCTGGTTGCATGATACCTTTGCATTTCCTCCAACTATTAACGGCATGCTGCTTTCAGCATCAAAAGACTACAAGTCATTCAAGCTAAACTGCATTAAGTATAATCACCACATTATTGCCAGATCAAGCAAAAGGTTATTATCTTATTAACCAGCAAGTTGTGGGAATAAGATCGACGTATAAGCAGGCACAAGGACCGAGATAAATTCTCACCTTAAGCATTAATTATATAGTCACTGCTGCAATACACTCCTGGCAGCAGCAAAGCATGTGAAAGGACTGAATGTAATTTTGCTAATCAGCTTGAAACCAATCCAAGGAATCATGTTTCAATATTTCACGGTTCCTGATGCCTGATCCGTGACAACCAAAAAAAATGTCATAAAGAAATATTCAAAAACATGCAAGTTACAAACTAAATAACAGATAAAAGAAAGATTCTGCAATACAATTCATACATAGAATGAGAAGCAAGCAAATTAACAAGCCTACTAATTAAAACAGAATTTTTTTGTCTTATAGCTTCAAACAAAGTCATTTTGTACACAACATTAATAACAACTTCTGCTAAATCACTTCAAATCCAACCTAAAAGTTCAGCTAGCAGCTTTCAGGAAATACAAAACTTCTATGCACTAGATATCTGAAAATAAAAATCAACCATACTAAAGTAACACCTAGCATATTTCAACAAACATAATCAAGAGTGGAGGAACAGCAGCATTAATAACATCCCACACAAAACGAAAAACAAAGAATAGCGAACAAAAGAACCCAAAACTACACTTAATGTTAGCAAAATCCTAGTAGTGTTTCACTTAGCATGAAATGTTAATACAAGTCAAAAAAGCCACATATAAAAGTTAAAAAAATTAACCCAGAGCAAATGCTTAAAACAAAAATCCAACATTTGGGCAAATGCTCATTACAAAACCCACAACCAGTAACCAAAAACAGATCAACACAAAAACAAAATCACACTGATCCACATGAACAATCCCATAAAAAAACATCAACAACAGCTGAAATTCACAACTTTTTCCGTCCCACAGAAGTGCCCAATCCAGTTCAAAACAACCACAGGAAACAAAAAATCAAAACAATCCAAATCACCTTACCCGAAACAAACCCCACCAAATCTATCAAATCGCACAAAATCAAACCTCGAGCATACTCTCCTCCCTCCTAAAACCATAAATTCAAACACTAATACACCAAATCACAACCAAACCAATCCCAAAATTTAGGGTTTATCTACTTTTTTCTCATTTGGATAGCAAAAAGTAAGCTAATCAGCATGGTCCAGATGCCATTCCCGAACATGTAAGCAAACCTAGGGTTTCAATGGCAAATTCGTAATTAAGTACAATAAGTCAAGGACAGAATAGGAAGAAAACAAAATTAAAAAATATAGATAGAATAGATATCATACAGATGGATAAACAGAGCCGTATCGTACCTCTGTTGATATTCTTGAATCGAAATTTCGTGATGTGTTTTTAGAGAGAGAAAACCGGTTAGAAAGAGAAAAAATCGATAGGAGAAGACAGAGAAGAGTCTCGTGCTTTTGAGGGGCTTTGACTCTTTAAAGCTCTCTATGTTATGTTGTTGTTGATGACGATGACGATGGCTTTTTCTTCTGCTTATTTTGAATTAAAACAGAAACATGGACTGATCTGGTGATTATTAAAATATAGATTTTTTCATTTTTCCAATTTTGGCCTTGCTGGTTTTAACTTGCTTTGTTATTGTAGTGCGATTTGGAGGACTAAATGGTAATATCGGCTGTGGTTGTGGAGTGAAACTATTATTTAATTTTCTTAGGTTGAAATTGGAATATTGAATTTATTAGGTTAATTATTTTTAGATCATATACAAATTTTTTATTTTTTTTTTTTAAGATTTTATAACAAAAAATGGGAAGTGTAACTTAAACAATATCAATATTATTCTTTATAAGATATTTATACTCAAATTTATGTGGTAATTTTTTTAATTTATAATATTTAAGTAAATATAGAGTCCAATATGGCAGGAACTGAATAAGTGAAAATGATTAAAAACCCTTGAACACGTTAACTAGATATAACTAAATGAAAGTGGTTATAACCATGAGAGGTCTAATTTAAAACTCATTTCACTTACCATATAGGATAATAAATACGATAATATAAATTATGATAAGCGATTTTGTATAAGGATAATAATGTAAGAAAATATATTTTGTAATACTAAGTTTGTATTTGATGATATTGATTAAATAGTGGGATAATAATGGAAAATATCATAATACCTTTAATAATCAAATATGATAGGATCTAGTATATTTTATAAGGTCAATATGGTAAAAAGCATAATATAAAGTTATGAGAACTTTTCATCTTGATTATATTTGCTAGGATGTCTTAAATCATAAGAAATTTAAACTGCTTGATTCACTAGGAACCTTTTTGGAAGTTCTATTTTGGTTTTGGATCTATTTCCTATTTGTTAGTTTTTATAATTTGAGGGGATTTATTTTTCTCAATTGTTATGGTTTGTTTTTCCTTATTAGAAAGAAAATATTAGGAAAGTAGGATTTGTGATCACTATAAATAAAGGTATCTCATAAAAAAGAAAGCATTCAGTTCTAAAAAGAATTACACATTGTGAGTGTGAGAAACACATTCGTGAGTTAGGGGTTTTAGTTTGGGTGCTTTGGGTTGTGAGATTTGAGTGTAGCCTTTTGTGGGTATTTTGTGTGATATATTGTAATCTCTTTGATCATTATAGTGGATTGTTATTCTCTTCCTTTGTGGAGCAAGCACATCACTGAACCACGTTAAATCTCTTGTGTCTCTTTCTACTTTCCATACTTTGTTGTTCTGTTTCTATTCTAGTTTGTGCTTTCTTGTCTTATCTATTCCTAACAAACTGGTATTAGAGCATAAGTTGGGATTCGTCATGGCGTCAACATCATCAACAAAGTTTGATATTGAGAAGTTCGGTCGAAACATGAGTTTCGCGATGTGGAAAGTCAAGATGAAAGCGATTCTAACACATCATGGATTGCAGAAGACGCTTTTGAAGAAATAATAATTTCCCAAATCATGGGATGAAGAGAAGATGGTGGAGATAGATGAGAGAGCATTATCCATGATCCAATTGTGTATGTCCAATAAGGTTCTGAGAGAGGTTATCGATCAGAATACTGCAAAATGATTATGGGATATATTGGAGGCTCTATATATCACAAAGAATCTCACTCCAAAATTAATTGCTAAGCATCATTTATACACCGTATCGATGGCAGAAGGTACGTTGATCAAGTCCCATATTGATAAACTCTCTTATATTGTAATGGATCTATCTAACATGGACATCAAGTATGAAGATGAAGATCAAGCCCTCATGTTACTTCATTCTCTACCTCATTCTTTCAAAAACTTTAGAGAGATGTTGATCTATAGTAATACTTCTCTAAAGTTGGAAGACGTCAAATCGGAGCTTTATTTAAAGGAGTTATTTGATAATTATATGTCCAAAAACCGAGCAGATAATCCTGCTGAAGGTTTAGTGGTTAGAGGAAGACCTGAATCTAGAGAATCTGGTAAAAATCGCTCTATATCAAAATCAAAGTCTAAGTATGTGGTTTGCAATTATTGTAAGAAGATAGGACACATAAAAAGGATTCTTCGACTCTTCAGAAAAAGAATAAAGAAAATAGTCAACAATCAGATAAACCTCCAGAAGCCAGTGTTGTGTAAGATAATGAAGAAAATTGTGATGTGTATACAGTCATTGATGATAATACTAGATCTGATCAAGTGTGGATTCTTGATTCTACATGCTCATTCCATATCTGTCGGCATAGAGAATGGTTCACTTCTTTCGAGGAATCCGAAATAGGTGTTGTGTTAATGGGCAACGACCAACCTTGTAAAGTTGCTGGTATTGGTTCTGTGAAGATTAGGATGCATGACAGCGTGATTCAAATATTGGTAGACGTTCGGTTGATAATTTTAGAATTTACCTACATTTTAGCATATTTTATGAGCTTAAATGCAAAGAAAATGAGTTCTGAAGATGAGAAGTTGACTACATTTCTAGTAATTATAGACTATTAATCCTGAGACATGGACTTGGATGAAAATAAGTGGAAAAGAAGCTTAAAGTTGCAAAATTCGGAAGAAATAAGAAACGTCTGAAATTTCATTCAAAGTCAACAGTTGAGGCGAAATAATTGTTGTTGAAAAACAAACATCGCCTAAATACGTCGCCATTAGCTGAAAAGAGAAGGCGACGTAAGAGGCGAAGTCTGGATAATGTCGCCCTGAATATCAGAACTAAGGCAATTCACTTTCGTATGTCGCCACTCTTGGAAATTTTTATCAGACGCCGAAGGTAGAATCTCGCCTTATTGAGGCGATGTCTGTGGCAACATAGGAATATATCGCCTAGATTTCTCTCAAATAGAAGAATGATAAGGCGAAAGAAAATGTTCTCGCCTAAGCTTTAGGCGACATAAAATGGCTACATGAAGAACATTTCACCTCTAAAGAATTATGGCTTGGCGGTCATGACAAGCGAAGATTATGAAAGTCGTTAAGTTCAGACGAAGGAACAGGCGATGTAAGAAGAGAAAACTGCTACTTCGCCAATTTGTGTTTCTTTGATTTTTTATTTCAAAATTGCCACTGAGCGAAACTCTATAAAATAGTAGCTCAGATGTAGTGATAGAAATCTTTGATCAATCTTTAGAAAAACTTGGAGATCATTGTGATCATCATTGAACCTTTTGACATTTTGTTATTTTTAGAGAAAAATTCTAGATTCTTCTATACGCTTTATTCAACATTTTCAGAGAAGTTTCTTGAAGAAGATTCATATTTTGTTCTTGCGATCATTGAGATTTAACTTGAAGATAGCGAAGCAACAACTGTGACAGAGTCTAGCTTCTATCTTCTTTGGTAAGATTTAGATCTTAGAAGTATATTGATGATGATTTGTGCTTTCATTGAATATGTTGAAATCGATATGCTAAGCTAAAAGCTATTCTGATCTGCTAACTTCTGTTGATGATTATTGTTCTAGATGTATGTTTCTTGTTTAATCTAAGTCAGTTTTACTTGAATTTCATAAGCTAATTGAATTACAAGAACGAGAGTTACGTAATCTTATTGATTTGAGGTTTGATTAGACCAGAGATGGCAATTAGACTCCAGATCTAATAACAGAGGATCATAGATCTAGAGATAGACTATAGATCTGATCTCTGCAGATTATGCTTAACAACTATATTTGTTGTAGTATAGAGATAGATGCAACTTTATAATTGAGATCTGTTAAATTGAATCGAGGGATCTTTTGACAGATCACTGAAGATGATCTAGAAGGTAAAACTGTGATCTTAAGTTGAAGCATACATAAGAAGTTGATTAACAGCAGAGTTTAGTAGATCAGCACAATCATTGTTTAGATCATTGCATAATAGAGTGCTGATTCATGCTTTCAACGAGAGAAAGTCATTAGTGTCTATAACCTCATTTTCATATTATGATTCCTGTGATTCGATTTGTAAATATATTCTTTTGGCAATTCAGTTTGAATCTTAATCGCAATTATGCTTCTTAGCTAACAATCCATGTGGAGACGATATCTTAAATACTACATTAGACGTTGATAGGATTTCTGTTAGTTATTACAAATTTATATGTCAGAAAAATCCTCATCATCGGTATGTTCCTGATATTAAGAAAAACCTTATCTCATTATCTACTTTAGATGATACTGGTTGCAGATTTACTGGTGAAGAAAGAGTTCTGAAGGTTAGTAAAGGTGTGCTTGTAGTTATGAAGGCGAAGAAATTTGGTAGGCTGTATTATCTGATGGGGTCTACTGTTATAGGTTCCACCTTTGTTTCTTCTGCATCAAGCGAAACAAATACTACAAAGTTGTGGCATATAAGACTTGGATATATGAATCAGAAAGGCATGACAATGCTGAGTAAGAGGGGTCGTTTGGGTGATCGGAATATATCCAATTTGGATTTTTGTGAGCATTGTGTCTTCGGCAAACACAAACAAGTCTGCTTCAGCACTGGAATACATAAAACTGAAGGTACGTCGAGTTAAATTCACTCTGATCTTTGGGGACCATCACGTGTTGCATCAAAAGGTGGTTTTAGTTACATGATGACATTGATTGATGATTTTTCAAGAAAATTCAGGGTCTATTTCTTGAACAATAAGTTTGAAGCTTTTGAGACCTTTAGAGATTAGAAAGCATTGGTTGAAAAGCAGACTGGAAAGAAAGTAAAGCACTTGAGAACTGATAATGGGTTGGAATTCTGTAATGGGGAATTTACTTCATTATGCAAGAAAGAGGGCATAGTAGAACATCTCATAGTTAGTGGGACACCCTAACAGAATGGCGTAGCTAAACGCATGAATAGAACCCTTTTGGAAAAGGTTCATTGTCTACTGAGTAATTCTAGATTGGCGTAAGTTTTTTGGGCCGAGGCTGCTGCAATAGCTTGTTACTTGGTAAATCGTTCTCCATCCGTGTCAATCGAGTGTAAGACTCATGAAGAGGTATGTTCTGGTAAACCTGCTAATTATTCTGAATTGCGGATATTTGGATGTCCTGTCTATGTTCATTCGAATAATGGAAAGTTAGAACTTAGGTCAAAGAATGGCATATCTTTTGGGTTATTCGAATGTTGTGAAGGGATACATAGTTTGACTTACTGATCCAAAGACACCAAAATCCATAATTAGTAGAAATTGCATCTTTCATGAGAATACCATGCTTCATCCAAATAAGGAAAGTGTTAGTTCTGACACTAAGGTGGAGAGTTCTGAGAAGGAGAACAGAGAGATGTAGGGTATTAAGGTGGAGTCTCCATTCGAAAATCATGAAAATCCAAATAAGATAGAGACTGAAACCATTGCCAGAGGAAGGCCCATAAGAGAGAGACAAATGCCTTCGAGATTTGATGATTATGTTACCACAGCTTGTGTCGCTGCACAAGAAATCGAAGGATCTGATGACCCAGTCACATATAGTGAAGCCGTCTCGAGTGATGATTCTGGTAAGTGGTTGGTGGCTATGCAAGAAGGGGTGGAGTCTCTTCATAAACATAAAACTTTGGAATTAGTAAAGCCTCCTATTGAAAATAAGATCGTTGGATGTAGATGAGTCTACAAGAAAAAGAAAGGCATACTTGGGGTCAAGAAAGCAAGATAAAAGGCATGTTTGGTTGCAAAGGGCTATAGTCAAGTGCAAGGTATTGATTTCAATGATTTTTTCACCTGTTGTTAAACATAGCTTTATTCGTGTTTTGTTTGGTTTAGTTGCTATTCATGATCTCAAGTTAGAGCAACTAGATGTGAAGACTGCGTTTCTACATGGTGAACTTGAAGAAACCATATACATGTCTCAACCTGAAGGTTTTAAAGTTGAAGGAAAAAAAAGACCGTGTTTGTCTACTCAAGAAGTCATTATATGGCTTAAAACAGTCACCTCGACAATGGCACAAGAATTTTCTCTCGTTTATGATAGCGCATAGTTTCATAAGGAGTCATTCTGATAGTTATGTTTACTTCAAAAGGTTATCTGATGATTCATATATCTATCTACTCTTATATGTCGATGACATGTTAATTGCTACCAAGAATAAGTCTGAGATCAACAATTTGAAGAATAAGTTGAATGGTGAGTTTTAGATGAAAGATCTAGAGGAGCAAAGAAAATTCTGGGAATGGAGATTAAGAGAGATAGAGTTGCCGGTAAATTTTACTTAACTCAAAGAAGTTTCATCGAGAAAGATATAGAGCGTTTTGGGATGAAAGACGCAAAACCGATAAGTACACTATTAGCTTCTCATTTTAACTTTCTATTGATTTGTCACCAAAAACTGATGAGGACATAGAATATATGTCATGTCACAAGTTCCCTACTCTAATGATGTTGGTAGTATCATATATGCAATGGTGTGTAATCGTCCTAATATCGCACATGCTGTTAGTTTAGTTAACCGTTATATGGCTAATCCTGGAAAACAACATGCAAGCTGTGAAGTGGATATTGAGATATTTGAAGGGTACTACTCATGTTTGCTTGGAGTTTGGTAAAGACGAATGGAATGTTATTGGTTATGTTGATTCTGACTATGCCGGTGATCTTGACAAAAAAAAATCGATTACTGGATATGTTTTTACTCTTGGAGGTTGTGCAATTCATTGGAAGGCTACCTAATAAGTGACTGTTGCATTGCCAATAACAGAGGCTGAGTATATGGCCATGGTTGAGGTTGTAAAGGAAGCAATTTGGTTGAGAGGATTGGTTGGTGAACTCAGAGAAGATTTGAAGGTGACGACAGTCCATTGTGATAGTCAGTGTGTGATTCATCTAGTAAAGGACCATATGTTCTATGAACGCACTTAGCATATAGACGTCAAGTACCACTTTGTTCGATATGTGATTTCTGAAGGCAATATTACAGTTCAGAAAATTGGTACTGAAAACAATCCTGGTGATATGATGACCAAGTCCTTATCTAAAATCAAGTTCAAGCATTGTTTGAGCTTAATTGGAATTAGTTATTGTTACAGGATACAAGGAAAATGAAGACAAATCGAAGTTTGTTTTATGGGTCAAGGTGAAGATATAATTGATAGTGATCAAAGAAAGAAGATTCAGAAAAGTTGAGGTGATTCAAGTCAAGGTGGAGATTTGTTAGAATGCCTTGAATCATAAGGAATCCTAATCTGCTTGATTCACTAGGAATCCTTTTTGGAAGTCCTATTTTGGTTTTGGATCTATTTCCTATTTGTTAGTTTTTCTAATTTGAGGGAATTTATTTTTCCCAATTGTTATGGTTTGTTTTTCTTTATTGGAAAGAAACTATTAGAAAAGTAGGATTTGTGATCACTATACATAGAGGTGTCTCATAAAGAAGAAAGCATCCAATTCTAAAGAGAATTACACATTGTGAGTGTGGGAACATATTCGTGAGTTAGGGGTTTTAGTTTGGGTGCTTTGGGTTGTAAGATTTGAGTGTAGCCTTTTGTGGCTATTTTGTGTGATATCTTGTAATCCCTTTGGTCATTATAGTGGATTGTTATTCTCTTCCTTCGTGGAGTAGGCTAGTACTGTCAAAACGGACTCAAAGTCCGCGGACTATCCGGGTCCGCCCGTAATTTGTACGGATATGGACTTAAAAAATTAGTCCATTTTGATTGCGGGCTTTTTTATCCGCTCCATATAGATAACAGACTTTAGCGGACTGGAGCGGATATATCCACGGATATCCGCTATTTTCAATATAATTTTTTTAAAAATAAAAAATTTCTAACTTGCTCTACTTTAATAAAAAAAAATCAAGATTCACAACTAATAAACCCTAAACTTCACAGTGTCGATATCCACCTCTCTTAGACATCCACCGTCGATAACTAATGTACGTATATGGACTTAAAAACTGGTGTCAATCTACTCCAGTCCACTTTAGAGTTTTTTTTTTTCCAAAATATTTGATAATTGTTGTTTTTATATTTTGTGATAGTCTTTTGAGATTGTGCAAGTTACAAATTTTTAGACCATAACTATATCGTTTATTTTATGTGACATCTATACTTCTTGCTAGTGTTTTAGTTTTAATCTTTTTTATTATGCTCGATTCTCTATTGCTTTGGTAGTTAAATCAATATTGATAATTATATATATATATATATATAATCGTACTTAAATAAGATGAATGTAAAATAGCTTATAAATTGAGTAACAAAGGCCATAAAAAATATGTTACTCTTCGACAAGATGCATTAATAAAAAAAGTTGAAAATTAACGGACATGTCCGGGTCTGTCCGTACAAATCCACAGGTGGACCCAGACTTGAGAAATAAACCCGTTTTAGAAAACGGACATGTCCGCTCCGATCCCTTTTTTTTTAAAAGTTCGTACGGACCGGACCGGACTGTCCGTTCCGACAGTGCTAGAGTAGGCACATCACCGAACCACATTAAATCTCTTATGTCTCTTTCTCTTTTCCATACTTTGTTGTTTTGTTTTTATTCTAGTTGGTGTTATTCTGTTTCCTCTATTCCTAACAATATTATTCACCGTATAAATTTATCATGATGTGATAAATAAACAAATGTTTGATATGGGAAATGATATCCGATTGTGTAACGATTGTATCGGTATTGATTGGTGTAAGGTTCGGGTTTATCCGGGTGTACACAGTAGCGGGCTGGGCCCCGGCCAGGACGTTACAATGAGCATATTTACAACATGATAAAATTCTAAAATATACGTATGGGTGGTTATAACATTAATGGACTTCACCATGAGAGCTCAAATACCACATGCCTTACTCGATCGAACCTGAAAATAAGATTTACAGGGAAAAAGAAAAGGAAGAAAGGGTTAGACACACGCCTGGGACGCATTCCATGTCCCAAACAAGCATATGCAAATGCTCTTATCTTTCTATCGATATGCTATGCTTTAACACACAATACAATTCTAATGTGAGCATTTCTAGGCTCACCTTAACTCATAAAAGTCAAACACAACCAATTCCAAACAATCAATAATGATAGTGTAGCATTCGAGGCATGTTATGTACACATTCATGTTCATTCTATGGTTTACCAATTATTAGGATTAGTCTCATTCATCTTATCATTAACCATATGGATCCATCAATCAATAATACGATAAAAATGACAATGAATACAATCGAGTAAATCAAGACAACCAATTCAATTAAGTCAATCAAGGTAATCATTTCAATTAAGTCAATGATAAATCTAGAATTTACCTATATTTTAGTATGTTTTATGAGCATAAATGTAAAGGAAATGAGCTTAAAAGATGAAAAGTTGAATACATTTCTAGTAATTCTAGACTACTAATTCTGAGACAGGGACTTGGATGAAAAGAATTGGAAGAAAAGCTAACAATTAGAAATTTCATAAGAAAGAAGGAACATTTAAGATTTCATCCAAATTCAGCAAATGAGGCGAAATGATTGATGCTAAAAAAAAGAGAGATCGCCTGCATACATCGTCGCTAGCTGAAAAGAGAAGGTGATGAGGAAGGCGAAGTTTGAATAATCCCGCCTTGAAGACGAGAACTGAGGCGAGTTACCTTCATACATCGCCAATCATTGTAGAATCATAGGCGCTAAAAGGAGAATCTCACCATAATGTGAGGTGACATTTGAGGCAACACCTGAGTAAGTCGCCAGGATGAAAATGTTGAGAGGCGATATCTACATTATATCGCCTAGAATGTTCTCAAATGGAAGGTTAATATGGCGACATATAATGAACATATCTAGAACATTTTGCCTATGAAGAATTAAAGCTTGGCGAACAAGACAAGCGAGAGTTATGAAAGTCGCTAAGTTCAGGCGAAGGAACAGGCGATAAAACTATTACTTTGCCAATTTGTATTTCTTTGATGTTTTTATTTCAAAATTGCCACTGAACAAAACTCTATAAATAGGAGCTCAGATGAAGCAATAAGGACCTTTTGACATTATGTTATTTTGAGAGAAAAATTATAGATTCTTCTATACACTTTATTCAATATTCTCAGAGAAGTTTCTTAAAGAAGTTTTGTACTCTGTTTCTTGTGATCATCGAGATTTAGCTTGAGGATAGCGAGGCAACAACTGTGACAGAGTCTAGCTTCTATCTTCTTTTGTAAGATTTAGATCTTAGATGCATATTGATGATGATTTGTGCTTGAATTGAATATGTTGAAGTAGATATGCTAAGCTAAAAGCTCTTTGATTTGTTAACTTCTGTTGTTGATCATCATTCTAATTGTACGATTCTTGTTCAATCATTCAATTTTACTTGAATTTCTTGAGCTTATTGAATTACGAGAGTTACGTAATCTTGTTGATTTGAAGCTTGATTTAGACTAGAGATGGCGATCAGGTTCTAGATCTAAGAACAGAGGATCATAGTTCTAGAGATAGACTATAGATCTAGTTTTCTACAGATTATGCTTATCAGTTATATAAGTTGTAGTATAGAGATATATGCCACTGTATAATTGAGATTTGTTAAATTGAATCAAGAGATCTTTTAATAGATCACTGATGATGATCTGGAAAGTAAAATTGTGATTTAGGGTTGAAGCGTGCATAAGAAGTTAATTGATAGCAGAGACTAGTAGATCAGCTTATTTATTACAGAGATCATTTGCAGAATAGAGTACCGATTTATGTTTTAATCGAAAGAATGTCATTAGTGTTTATAATTCACACCATTTCTATGATTCTCATGATTCGATTTGTATATAGATTCTTTTAGCAATTCAGTTTAGATCTTAATCTCAATCTTGCTTCTTAGCTGACAATCCCTATGGAGACAATATCTTAAATACTACATTAGACGTTGAAAGGAGTTTTGTTAGTTATTATGATTTTATGTATCAGAATAATCCTCATCAGTCAATCGATGCAATTATTTCATGATGACCAAATCAAGACAATCAATTCATAATGACATATCAAGAAAATCAATTCATGAGCCAAACCCCGCTTAGCCCGAACAACTCGACTCAAGGAGGTCACTAATCAATCAAATAATTGCATATTTAAATCTATAATCAAATGAGGTTTAATTATGCCAAAAATATATTCAATTTTAAGGTTTTAAACAAATTACCGAACTGTACAACGAATTACAATTCGGTAACATATCAAAGATGAAAGATGCAAGGTCATTTCTTTGACAAGAAGTAATCAACAAATTAACCTTATTGCAAAGTTCTCATGTTACAAAAACTATAGTATTTTTAAATACCTTTAAAGAAACTTCGTCGACAAGATATTCGATAACAAAATAAATTTTAGTATGTCAAAAGTAGATGAGTTCACTAGCAATTAAACACACTCGTGAATGATTTAAAATTTTTTTGGAGACAATTCAATCAAGAGGTTTTTAATTCAAGAATTTTGATTCCTAAAAATAGGATGTTTCGTACAATTAAAGAAGGTTGAAATCCTTGCAATATCATTGATTTATTTCTATAATTTCAAAATATACAGTAATTAGATAAAATCATCACAAATTCATAGCAACAAACGGGACCCAATTTGGAGTTCGAATGCAAAACTTATACAAGTTACACGTATTTTCCAAAAGCTAAAATTTACAAACACTTGGAGGAGATTTAAAATTTGGATATTCAAATAATAATATTTTTGAAATCTAAAAATATTTTTGGAAAGTAGACTCAAAGAGAAATCCGTAGCCACAAATGGCACCTAAATTGGAGTTCGGATGAGGGGGAACGAAGAACGACAAGTTGGAAAAACTTGCGGACGTTATAATAACTCATAAGATTTTGATAATTTAGAAAAAGAAGAAAATGTGTTTTCGAAGCCAAATAATTTTTGTGATTTAGTTTAATGGTGAATGTATGATGTGATGTTATAGTAGGTGAGGGAATGAGTGTGGTTGCAGGAGTAGTGAAAGCATGAATGGCTCTGATATCATATCTTTTACAATCGACCGAAGGAGAGTACAAGTCTTTAGCTAATGGAGTCCCTGAAATTATTTGGCTTTAATCGCTGCTTCATGAACTTGGTATACATATTTATAGTCCTCCAACACTCTAGTATGATAATATTTGAGCGATTTATCTTTCTTCTAATCCAATTTTCCATGCTCGAACAAAACATATTGAGTTGGATTTTTACTTTGTTCGTAAACAAGTGGCTAATGGTAAATTGAACATTAGTTTCATATCTACTGATGACCAAATTAGTGACATCTTTACCAAGCCATTGGCTTCTACTCGCTTCTTGGATCTTAGAAATAGATTGAGACTTTTACCTCATCCGACATGGCTTGAAGGGGCCTGATGTGTGTCAAATTCGTCAAAAAAATAGTTCTTGCTAATAACTATAGTAGCGGCAAACAGGGTCGATCCCACAAAGAACAGTAATTGATTTTACCTTTTGAATGACCAGTTTAGCAAACAAATGGAATCGGGAGTTTTGAGATTTGATTTAATCATCAAACTATAAATAAATAAAAATCAAATAAAGTAAACAATCCAGCAAAGTCAATCAAACCAGTTTTGTATTGATCATTGAAACTAAAAATAAATTATGTCAATTCAATAAACCCAGTTATAGTTATTGACATCGCGCTTAACAGCCTAATCTTTCCTTAGATATTAGACTAACCGGACAAGCAGCCTTCTAATCAGCCCCTAATCTACCAATAACCCGACAAGTGCCTGGCAGGTTTAACCAAAGACCGCATTAACAAATAGAAAGACCCGAATTCATACCAAACAAGTCAACAAGCGTGCTTATTTGAATATGATTATAAAATTCCCACAGCACGACGTATCACACTGATTGCTACTTATGTCAAATCAATTAAACAATTACGTATTTAATCTGTTGACTAGCAAGATACTAACCTAATTAATTAATTAATTGGCCATATTAATCAATCAAAGAAATTAATATATTCAACCGGAAACCAATAAACACAGAGAATTTATAAATACTGAAGACATAAACAATTAAGAGCAATTCTCACAACACGTAGAACTGGAAAGAAGACTAGACTGAATTAAATTGGTTTATCTGGCTATGAGCATAGCTAATTACCAAGGGCACAACTTAATATGCTATGAGTACAACTAAAACCTTATTCTAAAAACTATGTACAGAGCAATTGAATAACCTAAAAACTCAGAAATTAAAAATAAACTCCCTTACATTGTATTGGTAACACTTATTTAAACCTAAAAACTAAAGATAGAAAAATTAGGAGATATCAAATATCTCCCAATAAAATCTAACTTAAAGTTTTAAACTCAAAAGTATAAACTAAACAAATCGTTAATAAGATAAATTGATTCTTCAGATCCTTTAACTTTGACTTAGTGAACTTTGAGTTGACAAATTATCCTGCAGCACTCATAAACCTTCAAATTGTAATTTGATCCACAAACTAAACAAAAATATCAAATAAAGCAATTAAGTACCAAAATCATCAATTTAGTCCAACAATCATAAGAGAAATTAACTATAACTATTGGATATTTTGCACTCTGTCAGGGCCTGTTGAGATTATTGTATGCAAATGTGTGGATATTACCATTGTATTTATCTATACTAGCTGTATTTATCTATAAGTATTTGTGTTTAACTCTGTTACTCAAAGTCTATGTATATATACTGACATTATGCCAACTGATTAAAATACATAATAAATATATTCCATCTCTATTTTTACTTTCTTTTACACAATGGACCAATATCAGAACCAAACCACAACCATAAAATAGGAGAAGATAAGCAATTTAGCACTCTCGAAGAAAACCATACACACTTAAAGAGTACAATAAACCATATTCAATCATCAAAATTCCAACAAAACGCTAACAAAAACACAAACACGTTACTAATCTTCAAATGAAAACATAACCTTAAACCTCTAACCAAGCAAAGTATAGAAAGTCAGTTCGATGAATTTTCTGGATACAAAACCTGAACCAAACAATAAGAGTAGGAAGTTGTTGTTCGCACAAGAAATACAAATAAATAACTACTACAAAGAAGATGAAAAAGAATCAAAACAAAAAAAATAAATTTAGCGTACCTGATATTGAATTACTTAAAACAACATGTTCTTTTCCTTCGACATAACAATTAACAGAGTTAAAGGGAGTCAGCGTCTATACCGTCGTGTCAAATAAGGGAGCACGACATCGATCTCTCACTTTGACATTTGGATTGACTCTAGTTGTTAAAATTGAGGACGAATATGAACCCGATGGCGTTGGTTTTTGAAGTTCGCGACTCTTTGGCAATAGGCGACAAACAAGTAGTCACCATATTTTTGAATTCAAAGTAAGGTTTGTTTCGTTCTCTCCTATTATTTTGCTTGAGCACGAGACAAATGATAGAGGCGGATGCATGTAATGATCTAAATTCACTTTTTGTCATATCAATACAGTATAGACACATATCATGTGCAGGTTAAAATAGTGAATGTAATATTGAAGCTTTTGGGATACGCTTTTTAAAATTTTAAATAAACCCCTTTACTTTTTAGTTATTACAGTTTAACCCTTTGGATATTAAAAAAAATCCTCCGTCTAAGTTAAAACTAATTGATACTGTTCAAATACAAATACCATCGATTTAAAAAATGGATTTGTTTAAAATAGGGTGGCAATTCGAGTTGGCGTGTCGTGTTTATCCCAACTCGAACTTGACCCATTTAATAAACGGGTTGGCGGGTTGACCCGTTTAACCCATTTATTTTAAGAAGTTGAATATAATTTTTTAAATAATGAAATTTTATATTACAAATTATATAACTAAAATTAAATTTTTCCATATATATAATTTATTACACTATTAGATCTAGTTATGAAGCATTTAACATCAAATTATATTTAATTAAAAATAAATAATATTATAAATAATAAAAATAAAAAGAAAAAATAAATTTAAACGGATTATGTCTTGTCGACCTAAACCATTTAGGTTCAATCCAAACTCACCATAAAATATTTCGTGTCGTGTCGACCCATCCTATCGTAACCCAAATTGTCAAACCTAGTTCAGAACAAGTTTGCAAAATCAAATACCGAAAATAAAAAGTTTTAAAAAATAAGGTATTTTTGAAAATAACCCATAATATACAGTTAGTAGAGACGATAGAAAAATAATTGAGAGTTAGCATTGCATAATGGGCTCCACAAAATGATGTGGCGATATTAAGAGTTCTCTGCTGCATAGAAAAACTTCAAAAATGGGATATTTTGAGTTTTGAAGATATTTTACCAATGAAATGATAACATGTGTATTCTTTCTTTATTCCATTTTCTTTCACCTCTCTTTCTTTAATTGATTGAAACCTTCCCTCTTCATTTTCCATTCTCATTAATTTATTAAAACTCGCTCTCTTTATTTTCTATTTATTATTTTCTCCTAACCCTTTCACATCTTACCGTCTAAAAATGAAATATTTTGCACTCACGTTTACACCAATGCAAGATCTCTACGCTTTAGTCACCGGAAAGCCACAACATCAAGAAACAACTTCATCCCATCATCACCATTCTTATAGTTTTAACAAAATAGATACATAAATCTAAATCTTCTCTAAAGTCTCTCAAATGCTCCTCATATGATTCTCCAGCGAAAGGGAGATGATCAATCATGGGACCATGTCGGCCCCGCCTATGACTGTCTATCTTTCCTCTCCACTTCGTCACCATCATACCCTATTGCTGCACCTTCTCTACAGCTAGCGTCGCCGATCCTCAAAACGTCTGTAGTTGCAATTCTACCGCGCCTGCTCCAGTGCCCAGACGCCCACCGCCTGCCATAACCATGTTTGTCCAAATCTAGTCGTCTACCTCCACTGCATCAGCCGCCGATCGAGGTAACCTCAGTCACAGTCCGCCACTAGTACCAATCATCCCATCTCTAGCGTTGTCGCTCTCCAATTTTGGTAAATCTCAAATCTGGTCACTTATTTCCTTCCACTCTCTTTTCAACTGGATTAGTGAAATATTTGTCTTGGTGTTGATGTTGAATTACATAAAAATCCTCTTAAAAAACCTCCAAACAGTGATATTTATTTTCAATTGTCAGCCTTTTCGGCAATTTGTTCATCTCTAAAAAAATGGTGAAACATTTTTCTGAATTTGTAAAGTTTTTTATACTCTGACTATTGGATATAACAATATGATTTTAATGCACGCAACTAAATATGGTGTTGGTGTTAGTAACGCTCATGTAAGTTTTCTTCAATGCTTTTATCAGTTTTTTGGTTTTGTGTCTTTTATTCTGATTGTTGATTATATAGGTTTATATGGTTACACAACAACTGAGGAGTTGCGAGGAGGATAGTTGAAGCAAATGAGTTCATGAGATACAGTGTTAATAAATGATTTGAGATATCAGTTGCTTCAAACAATAGTCTTTTAATAGTATGTACTTGTGTTATATATCTGTTTATGTTTGGTTAAGGTTTATAATATATATGATTAGAGAAGGGTGTTAAAGTGTATGATTGTATGCTAGCCTCCATTATAGAGAAGATAATGAAGAATTTGCAAAATAAAATCATTTAGTATAACACATTTTCAACAATAGTGTTATCATTCAATTTCAATTTATTTGGATTTTTATTTTAGTCGCTTTTTGGACTAGATAAAGAACATGTAGAGACGCGTTTTTTATTAGTATCAGTATATTTCACTCTTTACTTAATAGTTTATGAATAGTTTGTAAAGCTTGCATCTATTACGAACTATTCAACATGTGATGTAATAATTTCTTTACTGTAATCCAGATTGGAAGCCAATTATTGGTCAGTGCCCGTTTCTAATGTTAAGTATTAGGGTATACTATTGTTTATTGGTATTGTGTTGTCTACTGGTATTGTGTAACATCCGATTTTTGGGCCTAGAAATTTTCATTATTTTGAGTTGGTTGACTTTTATCAACAATCAAATTTTCAGAAATTTCCAAGTAGGAAGGATCCGAAAATTCACTCTAGGGGCAAAATGGTAATTATGAACTATTATATGGAAGCATAAGGTTAAAACAGATTACTTAAACCATTTTCGAAAATGATTTTGTTAAATTGGGGTGTTAGGGGCAAAACCATAATTTGGGGAAATTTGGGGTTAAAATGACATTTCGAACAAAATGTATTTTCAGGCATGGGTAAATGGCTTTTAATTATTTTAGTGTGATGTGAATCGAAGCGCGGAAAAACTAACCGGTGGGTCGACGGATAATTAATGGGCTAAAATCCATTAATTTTTCAAAAGCCCATCAAACTCATTTAGAGCTCACACAATAAAAATACACACAACTACACTCTAGTCAAACTCATTTAAAAATCCTACCAAAACCCCTCTCTTGCCAAGAACACTATTCATCTTTTTCTTCACACCATCGTTATACGTAAAACACACAACCTCCATCAACACCCCTTGATCAACAATCTCACTCCATAAACTTCCAACCAACACTCTAGAATCCTTGCGTATACTCTAGGAAGGTCTCTACTCACCTCACCATATCTCTTTGGTAAGAACCAACTTACTTTAATGGTGTTTTAATGGTTTTGGTGTTCAAGCACCATTTAATGTGAAATTAATACTATTGAATGAAATAAACGCTTCCATAAAGTAGTTTTGTTATTAAATTCTCTAATCACCATTTGAATAAAGCCCTAGAGTAGTTTTGTGTCAGCAATTGGTTAATTGATACTATGTTGTGGTATATTGTTGTGATTGTATTGTGTGTGTTGCCAATAGGCAATATTGGTGACGAGGCACACCTGTCACGTCCATAAATGGGGCCAAATTAAAACCTATTTTGTTATTTGATTGATTTTGGAAATACTTTTGAAATGGGGAAAATTTTTGAATTAAAAGAACTCTGATGGGCTTGTTTACAATTTATTTATGGTTAGGTGAAAACCTAGGTTACCCCACCATCAATCATTCAGCCGCCAGACCCCTTTCTTCTATTTTCTCTGAACTTTGAAAAAACTTAAGCAGTCACTCTCTTTCACTGTTACATTGGTTTTTGCTGTCTGAAAGTTTCCATTGAACCTATTCTTCGAGCGTGAAGGTAAGTTCATATGTTCATGGTTATTTTGGGTCTATTCTTCAATGTTGCTTCTGTTCTCAAGTTGTAAACCCTAACCTTCAAATTTATAGTTTGATTGAGTCTGTTATTGATTTTGGCTTTGCCTTTTTTAGGCGACGGAGTAGGAGAACGTCAACCGGAGTAGTCCTGCTGTTGGATTAGCGTATTCGGTTAGTAGCCATGTTTAAGCCCCCACTTATGTCTGTTATTGTTTGTTCAGTGCTGCATTAACATAAACTAAACTTAATGTATCTAAAAATCTTAATCAGGACTCTGTGATATGTTTATTGCTGTGAAACTGTTGTTCAACTTGCTAATAAATGGCTATTATGTGAACTGATGCAATACCTGTTGAATGCTGAAAGCAATACTCTCTTATAATATAAAAACTAAACCCTGTCTAAAGTATGATAGCGATAAGACCGACATGCCGTAGAGATATTAGATGTATACATCGATACATGAAAACGTACAGGCCTTGAATGCCTTCTGGATGTGACGACATCAGGCCTTGTTGCCTTCTGGATGTGACGACATCAACTTTGTCTGGAGCTTTGCTCAACCTTTCTAGGATCCTTGATCCATTTGTCTGGAGCTTTGCTCATAAGTAAGAGGTCTATGACCTATTTTCTGTTCCTGATTTTGTTATCAAACTAAAGACAGGCAAATAATCAGTAATTTGATGTTTTCTATGTTTAATAAGAGCTTGCTAAGAAATTTCTGAAATTTGATGCATATTGAATGCATAATCTGGCATCATCTGTTAAGTTCTGTAACCTGCATGAAAAGCTGATATACTCTAGTATATGTTTCTGTGATTCTCTGAAAAATCTGATGTCTGATATGTAATCTGGTATATAATCTGCAAATCTGAATTTTAAGTGTACTGTGAACTGCTATGATTGCCTTGATGATTTCTGAATTGAGCTACTTGCTAATGTTGGGTTAACATGCTGCCTTTAGACTGACTATTGCCTAAGTGGATAATTTGAAGAAGATTTAAAAGTTGAAATTATAACGAGTTAGACTTAGGCGAAATTTCCTTTCTCAGCCTAAACCATCGCCATGTTAGGCGAAATCCATTTTCTGGATCTAACATTACCGCCTAAGTTAATCGTCAAGACTATGTATAGAGTTGGCAAAGTCTTATTTATGTCGCCAGTGTCATCGCCTGTTTGCAGGCAAAACTTGGAACATCCGCCTATGTTCATCGCCTAGATTAAGTAATAAGTTGGCAACATCCGGTGTCCATCGCCTATCAATCTCGCCAAAACTTAGGCGATCCTATTTTTAAAGTTAAAATCTTGCCAAGTTACTTCACTAGTATTCAGGCGAAATTTTCTTAAATTGTAATACTTCGCAAATGCCTTCGCCAAGATTTAAACGAAACAGTGTTTTAATCGTTCAATTTTACTAAATACCTCGCCAAAATTTCTAGACCAGATTTTTCCTTTTTAAAAATCATTGCCAAATTCCTCGCCAAAAAGTGAGGCAAAATGATTTTATGTTGCCAATTAAGTCGCCTAAAAATAAGGCAAAATGATTTTTACGTCGCCAAATTCCTCGCCTAGAAGTAAGGCGAATTATTTTTATACTGCCAAAAACAGGTCGCCCAAAAATCTTTTAGTTTGAAAAATCATCGCTTAAAAACACCTTGCCTAGAAGTGAGGCAACATATTTCTATTCAGCCAAGTAAAAGTCGCCAGGAGAAAGCATAGTGTTCAAATATCGCCAAACACATCGCCAAATTGAGGCAACATATTTCAATCTCGCCTAAAGGTGTTGCCTGAGTTGAGGCGAAATACTTATATGTCGCCTGGACATTTCGCCAAGACATTTTTTCTCGCCTGACTTCTTCCAGACTTCTTTCAGACTTCTTCCTCTTGATTTTCCCTTTCCGAAA
Source organism: Cardiospermum halicacabum (assembly GCA_031304145.1). Classification (NCBI taxonomy): domain Eukaryota; kingdom Viridiplantae; phylum Streptophyta; class Magnoliopsida; order Sapindales; family Sapindaceae; genus Cardiospermum; species Cardiospermum halicacabum. The sequence goes on along the minus strand of CM062399.1, from coordinate 4,755,500 downwards.
AGTTATTATAAGCCTGATTCGGATTTCAAACGAATAAGTTATGACTGTTTTAAGTTTAGAGCATTTTCAGGCATAATTAATCTGTTTAATCACTATTAATTGTACCAGATGCATTTGTTACTCCTTAAGGAACCTATTAAGCTTTAGAACCTTACAGAGTTGTTCGAATTCTTCTGTAATCTTTTGTCTTCTTCTGTTTTAAGCCCTGGTTCGCCAGGTAAGCTGCACATGTTGTGTGTTCATGCTTAATTGTTAATTTAAGAAGCATTGTATGTGTGTGGATATTGGGCATTGGCTTACTAACCAGACATTCGATAGTCTGACCCTGTTGTTTCTTTATTTTTGTTTTGTATGTTAATTTTCCTGATCGGGATGGAAAATGGTGAGTTCAGACAGTCAGGTGGAATAGCAAGGCACACATATATCACTCCATGCATCAGTTCTGACATTGGTTTTCAGATTAGCTTCCGCTTATATTATGTATTGAACTCTCAAGCTTTATTAAACTATTTCAGTTGTAACCAGATTTTGAAACATTATATTTTTAAATTCTTATGATTTTGTATTCAGATGATTTTAAGTTCAGTATTTGATTAAGTATCCAGTTTATCATTTCATTTTCAGATTTTACTATTACAGTAATATAAGTCTGTTTGGACATTTGATAGTTGTTCAGTATAAGTATAATATGTATGTTTTCTATTGTGACGCCCATCTCCCTGCATTTGTCTGTAAGACGGGGGTTTGGGTATTACATTTGTTGGTATCAGAGCGCCGGTTCTCGGTTGCTTCTTGTTGTGCATTAAAAGTTAAGTGTGTTTGTACTTTGTTTTAAAAAATTCATGCATTGCATACATGACATTGCATACAGACATGAAGTCTGAAAAGTTGTGTACTTTGCTAACACCTACTTTTGAACCCTTTTCCAGAACCTGTGAAATTGACTTGTTAAATATTCGATTATGGCTGGAAGACCACGTCGTAATCCCCCTACTGGACATGGCAGTACATTTGATGAAAATCGTATACCCGTTAATACTGCTACTGCTCAGACTCAGGCATTTCAGGACATTGCTGCTATCCTTCGAGGATTGCAAGAAGGAGGAGCTAGACATGAGAGGTCTGCAATTGAGCGACTTCCTAAGAAAAATGTTTAATTGTTTAAAGGGACCAGTGAAGAGGGTCCGGAAGTGGCTGACAATTGGCTTAGTGATATGTCAAGGGTATGTGACGAGATTCGTTGTAATGATGCTGAGAAGTTGGAATGTTTGGTTTCACTTTTGAGATGTGAGGCAGTACGTTGGTGGGAAGGTGTAGTTCAAACTGTGGACCAAGAAGTAGTGGTCAATTTGGAGTTCTTCCGTGAGCAGTTCAAGAAGAACTATATTGGACATGCTTGGGCAGAACAGAAAATGACTGAATTCCTCTATCTGAAGCAGAAAGATAGATCAGTTTTGGACTATAAAAATGACTTTGTGAAGCTCTGTAGGTATGCACCAGATATGGTACCAACTCCAGCTGATAGATGTAGAGAGTTCGGGTATGGACTGAATTTTGAAATTCAAAAGATGTTGGCTACACTGTGGACTGATGATTTCCACGAGATGGTTGAAGCTGCTGTGGAGATTGAGTTGCTGGTAAAGAAGGATAGGAAACGTGATAGGGACACCAAAAGTGGACCTGCTTCTGTTGGCTAGCATAGTAAGAAAGGCAAGTCTCAAGTTCAAAAAATTGGAGGTAGTTCTGTGAATCAGTCTCGGCCAAATAGTATTGGAGGCAATCAGCCGAATCCATCTGTTGCTAATGCTCCTACTCAAGGCAACCGTGGTGTGAATTTTCCTCTGTGTACCACTTACAATAGACACCATCCGGGTGAATGCTTCAGGAAGACGGGTGGTTGTTTCAGGTGTGGTGCTAAGAACCATATGATTAAAGACTGTCCACATCCTCAGCAAGGTACTGGTTCTGGCAGAGCACCTATTTCTGGAGATGCTAACTCAATTAAGAGGAATGATAGGCAAGCACCTCTGTCTAGTGCTAACAGGGGTGGCAATCAGTCTGGAGCTCCTTGAAGGGTTTCGAGGACTCCTGCTCGCACCTATGCGCTGAGAGGTCGTGAAGAAGTCGATACCCCTGATGTGGTTACAAGTACATTTTCGATTCTTGACTCTCCTTCTTATGCCTTATTGGATCCAGGTTCTAGACTTTCTTATGCTTGTAGTGGAATCTTAGAGGATAAGGGTTGGGAGTCTAGTCTGACTGGTAGAGATCTATTTGTGACTAATCCTTTGGGTAATTGTGTGGTTGTGAATCGAATTTATCGTGATGTACCTATTGTGATTGGAGGAATCACATTTCTGGGAGATTTGTTGAAACTAAAGAGTAATGAGTTTGATGTGATCTTGGGAATGGACTGGTTGTCTAGACATGAAGCGGTGATGGATTGTAAGGCAAAAAGGATTACTCTTCAATCACCGAATGGATGGGTTACTTTTGTGGGTGACCATAGAAATCCGCTTGATAGGGTTATTTCGGCTGCTATGGCGGATAAGATGCTTAGAATGGGCTGTGAAGCATTCTTGGCTCATGTGGTTGAAGTAGATAAGCCACGCTCTGATGGGAAATTTATTCCAACTGTGAATGAATTCTAAGATGTCTTGCCAGAAGAAATTCTTGGTTTGCCGCCACATAGAGAAGTGGAAATCTCTGTTAAGCTTATCCAGGTGCCGCACCTGTATCAATGGCTCCATATAGGATGGCACCAGCAGAATTGAAAGAATTAAAGGTGCAGTTGCAAGAACTCTTGGATAAGGGTTATATTCGGCCAAGTACTTCACCTTGGGGTGCTCCGGTTTTGTTTGTAAGGAAGAAAGATGGATCTTTCCGGCTGTGTATTGATTACCGCCAGCTGAATAGACTTACGGTGAAGAACAGGTACCCTCTTCCACGGATCGATGATTTATTTGATCAGTTGAGAGGAGCGAGAGTGTTCTCAAAGATAGACTTGATGTCTGGTTATCATCAATTGAGGATTCGGAAATCTGATATACCCAAGTCTGCATTTCGGACTAGGTATGGCCATTATGAATTTGTGGTAATGCCTTTTGGTTTGACTAATGCGCCTGCAGTGTTAATGGATTTGATGAATAGGGTATTCAAGCCATATTTGGATCAATTTGTGGTAATTTTATGATTGCATAAATTGATTAAAAGCATGATCACCATGATTGCTATATGTTGATATGATATGAGATGATGAGTTGTGGATATTGGTGTTAATGCTAGTATGATAATAGAAATGGTTATTGAACATTGATGGTGTGGTGGTTGTAGAGCTATAATTGCTTAAATTGAATTCATGAAACTCTCTATATGCGGATTGTGAAGAATTGCTATGTGAATATTAGTAATGATATATTCTTCTTGCGGCTAAATGTGTTGGATTGTTGAGCTTAATCCACCTCTTATTGAAAGATTAAAGAATTGTGGTTTGAACATAAATCAAATGGTTGTTGGATGTGTTGTGTTGTTATGATTTCACTAAAGAACTAATTGCCCTTAATTGTAACTAATTAGTGAAGGTAGTGGCATGTTATAGGATAACAATGAGAATTCTCAACATGTGTATACATGAATGATAAATTAGCATTGGGGCAAAATATAAATAAATTGAGTGATGAATCCTAACGGGTGTGAAGACACCACCGCCTTTGGGCCTAACGAACGAATACAAAGGTAGATGACCAACTCGAGGGAGGTTAAATCGGCTCTACGGATTATTGGACTTTGGACCCTAACGAGAGCTTGGCTTTAAAATGATGGCTTTGTCCCTAACGACCCGGTTTCACTAAATATGTTAGAACTAAGGGCATCTACATGAAAACCAATTAGTGATGCTTTATTGCCATGTTTGGTTCCTTAAAATGTCTAAATTTAATTGGTTGAGGTTTTCTTGTTTTGTCATAGGTAGAATGTAGTAAGCTTTTAGGTGCTTGTGTTGCTATGTTGATAGTTGGTTGGGTATAGATTGGTTGCGGCTAGTAATGGTATCAAATTTTAGGTTAGATTTTAGCTTGTATAAGTTGTGTAGTATGATGAGTTTCTGGTTCTGAGTGAGTTTGGGAAGGATATTGTCTAGTCTTTCAGTCGCAGGGTATTGTGTTTTAGCAGCTGACTGGCGCTCTTTGTGTCTGTTCACCGGCACTGTTTGCTGCCCGCCAGCGGAGTTAAAATTGCCAGCGTTCGAAGTGGCGCTCTCGGTGCCTTTTCTCCGTTAGTGTCCGCTCCCAGCCAACGTTGCCGGCAAATGGACTCCTGGAGCACCACAACACTATTTTTCCAACTTGTTAGCCTTTGTTCCCCCTCATCCGAACTCCGTTTGAGGTACCATATGCGGCTACAGTTTTTTCTTTGAGTCTAATTTCTAACCATATCTTTGAATTTTAAAAATAATGTAATTTCCCTATCACGATATGAAAAGTCCCATAAGTCGATGTAGAATTTCAGCTTTTGTATAAAATGCAATTCGATCAGGATTACTAGCTACCCCTTTTATAGTTTTGAGTCACGATTATGTACGGCGTCTAGTAAATACCAAGACCTTAGTTGTTCTTCATCATTATCTATTGGTTGATCAATGTCGGATTATTAATTGATATGAATAGCTAGTAATGCATGTTGTGTAACATGAATATTAAATTAAAGACAAATCTTGTGTGTGATTGTTGAGTGCGACTTTGCTAACTAGGAACTGATAGCCTCACGTTTTCCTTTCCTTCTCTTTTTGTCTTGATTTCGAATTGAATTTGAGCAGGTGATCGAGCGAGATAGAGCCATACCGTTGCATATCATGGAGTGTCTTGGAGATCATATTACATTCTTCATGTTTTCTTTCGTGTTGATACACTTGTTTATATGGGAATTGTGACTCCCTTATTGCTAGAATAATTTATCCGGCGAGATAGATCGCAATGGACTTTGTCTTGAAAGGTTTTATGTCACTCACAGTGGACGAGTTATCATAATCAATGAAGGTATGGTGGATATTCCTCTGGGAGATGTGCTTACGAAGGGTAGACATAACCCTAGAATGATGCTTTTGGTGGATTTTGAGAAACATATTATGGTGGATGACGATGCTTTGAAGCAGCAATACTCATAGGAAGTAGTGGAATGTTGCCTTGATTTTGTAGATTCCATTTTGGATTATACAATAGGTTGCATTTGGTCAAAAGGTTGGAGAAGTGGGTTCGTGCGGAAGCAGAAAAGTGTGCATTTGTTATGGAACAAAGGCATTATTTGGAGCTTGAAGCATCTGCAAAACAAATAAGACTCAAAGAAAGATGAAAAGATAGAAGAATACAAGCGTCAACTCAGGCATGACAACATCCGATTGGAAGCATTATTGGTGGAGCGCGAAAAAGAAATTAGCTCACTGAAACAACAAATCGCCAGAAAAATTTTACGAAATGAAAAAATCTATATAGGGTTAATTTTAAAAATCCACCGCAAGTTTGCTGAATTCTTCAAAAACCACACAAGTTTGAATTTTTCCCATTTTATCACTTTTCTTCACAAATAGATGAACAATAACCTCATATCAATTAACATAAAAGTTGTAAAATTGGGAAAATTCAAACTAGTATGATTTTTTTGGAGAATTCAACAAACTTGCGGTGATTTTTTTTTTTTGGATTAACCCATCTATATAAGTATATTATAAATTTTTTAATTAAAAAATATTCTTTGTATTTAATATTAATTTGAATCAAATTAAATAAATAATCAACATTTATAAATATTACAATTTTTAAATGAAATTTTTAATTATATATGTGTGGGAAAGCTGACACGTCAGCACTAGTCTATGTGTGTGTAAAAAAGCAATACAACTCATTAACTTAAAGGCAAAAATATATGCAATGTTGACACTTAATTTACCTGCAAAGTCTAGATTACCAACATAAAAACAGAAACCAAACTCATAACAAATTTCACCTTTCATTTCTTTGTGCATAGAACAATCAAACAACAAACAACACTATAGCAAAATTCTAGTGAAGCGAATTAAGATCTTTCTTCCAAATCAAAACCGAGTTAACAGAACTTATACGTATCAAAGAACTACTGTAGTCATCGTTTTTTTTATTTACTGATTTAGCTAAAATTGAAATTTCTTCAAATCAAATTCAAACTAAACTCAAATTCAAATTCCTCTCAATTCTTATGTCCTTCGTTCTCATTCTTCCCTTTGTTCTTCCCTTCGTTCTTCCCTATCCACTTCATAGCCAATTTTACAAGAAATATCCCTGATTTAAAAATCTCAACTAGTGTGCGGACAGGAAACGTATAAATCTCATAGCTATCCTTTACTAACTTCAATTGTTTCTCTTCTGGTAGTCTCTTCCACAGCCAAATCAAAACACCTACTAAGATCTTTATTAAGATCCATTTCCTTTATTGAAAAAAAAAAATTAGAATTAAAGAAAAACAAACAAATACAGAAAACACAAGAACAATTGAACATGAACATACGATGATGATGATGACGATGGAGTAGATGAGTTAAGTGGGAGTGGAGCATCAGAAGGCGACGGGATCAGAGCATCAGTCAATGAAAAATGCAAATTCGTCCTGAAAAATAAATAAATAAAAGACTAGAAACACTCAAAAAAAAAAACATTACAACAGAGGAAGCTTCTTCAACATACCGTGGAATTGCAGCGGAGATTGAGGACTTGTAGCAAAACTTCATCATCCTGAAAGTTAGAGGAATCCTCCTCTCTGATGAGAGAGAGAATTTCCTGAGATTGAGGGTATGAGTCAAACACACCCGAGGAATGAGGTAGTTACAGATCATTTGAAAAAATGTATGGGAATTTCAAATTCAATGCTGTGTTTTATAGGCGGGAGAGGGCGAGGATGGGCTTTAGGCTTTGGGAATTTAACCCGAGTCTGGGTCTGGTCAGGCGGATCCAGTCATTTTAAACGGATTGAATGAAACCCGTTCTTGATCCGCATCTAGTCATTTTGTTTATGAAAAATTTTGAAATTGCACACTATTTTTAAAAATAATCTGAATTTACACCCGTTTTTAAAAATATTCCGAAACCAAACCCAAATTTAAATCAAAAGTGGTATTAAAGTTATATGTTTGCAAAGTCAGGTGTATTGTATATTATCTTTTAGGTTTGTGTTTGACTCAATGAGTACGTTTTTGTTAGGTATTTTTAGGGTTTAGAGGGTATGACTTGTTATTAGGATTTCTTTTCTATAGATATGTTACTGGTTTTCTGTTCATCTTATTGACAGATATATGATTTGCTGAGGGTTGGATAATTCTCAATTGAGCTTGGATTTAAACTGAAAATTATTAGGTATATTTTTTTTTTCCATTCTTTTGATTATAGAATGATGTTTTAATTCAAGTTTTGTCTATATTTTGGTATGGTTTATTATTGAATGATATCTAACTAGCTATTTGTTGTTTGTTATTATTTTTTTTCTTTTACAATTTTAGGATCTGCTAAGAGTTGTTTCTTTTTTTGGTAGGGTGCAGCTGAAAAATTGGGCAGCACAAGGTATTATGATGTTTTCAGGTTTTTATTTTTCTTATTACTTTTGGTTATATATTTTCATGTATAAAATGGTTACCGCTGGTGGAACATATAAATATGTTTACTATGTTTATGTTTATAATTAAGCACAAGTTAAAAGTTACGATTGATTCTTTAAAAATATATTTAATAAGTTACATATACATCCTTTTCATATTTTTAGGTTTAAGGACATTCACAACAATATATTTAATTTATTTACTATAAAATACTGCTTTTTAGCAGTTTTTTTTTTAAAAATTTATTTTATGTGTGAATTGCTTTGGTTAATGACTTTATGTTTGATTCATGTTTCTTATTTAAATTTTAATAAAAGAATATTTATTACTAGTAATTATAAATTTATTTAATTTTTTAATACAATAATAAATAATTTATATATTTTTAATAATTTCTATTATTATCATCATATATTTTAATATATTTTTTTTGATAATAAACTTCTAAAAATAAACCCATTAATGAGTAAAAATTGGAAATATGACATAGAGTTTTTATTTCAATTTTCTTGATTAATTAAATCACGTGTACCCTATTTTTTTTATAAAAATTTTAATAATGCTAAGATTTAAAAAAAAAAAGAAATATAATATACATATCTTAATATACGTCAGTAATATAATATATGATGACAACTATTAATAATTATTTATAATTAAAAAATATTTATTACTAAAAATTATAGATTTATCTAAATTTTATTTTTTAATATATATATATATATAACTTTTACAAACAGATAATCCTAATAATTTCTATAGTTATCTTCATATTTTTCAAATTTCTTCTAGTAACAAACTTTCAAAAATGAAAAATATTATAATAGAAATAGGAATCAATCAATGGTAATGAGTTATATTTGTAAATATATTATACACTTTTTGTTTGATATTTTTTTATTAAGTAGATATGATTATCTTAATTTTCTAAGATACGATATAAACACCTTAATATACTATGAATCTAATGTAATATTAATATATGATAAGTAATATTTTTTTTTAAAAAAATAATTTTTTATTACTAGCAATCTATATAATTTCTATTTCTTCTTCTTTTCTTTTTTAATAAAATAATAATAAATACTTTCTCCGTTTTATATGTACAGAGAAAACCGATTTCGCATGGAATTAAAAAAAAGTTACTTCCTTATATTATTCCTCGATAATTCATCATTAATAGATTGTAATATAATTAAGTAGTGTTAGAAAATCAGTTATATTAAGTCAAATAAAGGACATATTAGATATTTTAACTTTAATTTTTATAATGGTAAAGTTCTCTTTATAAATAAAGGGAAATTTTCTCTATAAAAATAGAACGGAAGTAGTATATAATTTTTTTTTTTTACCTGATACTCCTAATAATTTCCATAATTATCTTTATATTTTTCTAGTTTCTCCCATAACAAACTTTTAAAAATAAAAAAATTCCATAATAAAATTAACCAATATTAATGAGTTATAATTGTGAGTATATTATAGGCTATTTATTTTGCTTGTGTTGATTAACTAGATCAATAAATATATATATATATATATTATATATATATATATAGAGAGAGAGAATATGAATGAAAATGGAAACACGATATAATTATTTTAATATATACCATATAGGATGACAACTTTTAGTAATCATTTTTCTTTTTAAATAAAAATTAGTATTAATAATGGTAAATTTATCTAACTTCTATTTGTTCTCCTTTTTTTTTAATAGAACAATAGTATAGGATATTTTCGATTTTGCATCCATTTTTTAAAAATAAATCGAAAAATCCCCCCTTTTAAAAATAATTTGGAACAATCCCTAAAAAAAATCGAAAAATCCCCCCTTTTAAAAATAATTTGGAACAATTCCTACTTTCAGTTGAAAAGTGGTTTTGGATAATGGTTTTTGTTATTTTACTTTATTTTTACATTGTTTTCACTAATTACATTATATGTTTACTTTTCTACCGACATTATTAATCACTCATTAAATTGCATTATTTTTAATAAAAATAAATTATTTTAATTTTAATTTTTAATTAAATAAATATTTTAATTTAGTTATTTTAATAAAAAAAATCCAATACAAATATGACTTTATTTCATTTTATTCTTTAAATTAAATAATATATTTCAAATATATTATTTTTAATTAAAAAATTCATTTTTTTTAAAAACATACATAATTACGTTATTTTAAATAATTTTTTCATTAAATATAATAATCTATTTGAAATATGTTAATTTAAATAAAGAAATCAAACAAAATATATTTATTTTACTTAAACAAAAAAAAATATTTTTAAATTAAAAATCAAATAATATGAAATTTATTTTTGTTTAATTTTTTAAATAAAAGTAACATAATTATGTATTATATTATTTTATTTTTTTCAAAAAAAAAAGTTTTTGAATTTTTTATTCAAAATAATATATTTGAAATATATTATTTAATTTGAAAAATAAAATGAAATAAATTCATATTTATTTTAGATTTTTTATTAAAAATAACTAAATTAAAATATTTATTTAATTAAAAATTACAAATAAAATAAATTTATTTTTATTTAAAATACCACAATTTAATGAGTGGTTAATAATGACGGTAAAGGTAGATATTTAATATATTGTTTCTTTCTTTGTCAGTTGAATTGTTTTGATTATGTTTTGATTTATTTAATCTAAATTAGTTAGATTGTTTTTTTTTTCTAAATTTATAATTAATTCAATTTGATGATATGAGTTTTTTTTTTTTTTTTTTACCATGTTAGATTTATTTAGTCTTAATTAGTTAGATTGTTTCTTTCTTTGTTAGTTTATTTAGTTAGATTGTTTCTTTCTTTGTTAATTTAATTATTTTGATTATTTTTTTATTTAATCTAAATTAGTTAGATTGTTTCCTTTTGAATTTATAATTAATTCGATTTTATGATATGAGTTATGTTTTTACCTTGTTAAATTTATTTAGTCTTAATTAGTTAGATTATTTTCTTTTTAAGTTTAATTGATTTGAATATATATTCTGATATGAGTTGATAATTTGCTTCATTTTTTTGTTAGATTAATTGGTCTTAATTGATTAGATATCTTACATGTATGTTTACATGATTGTTGTCTTTGAATGTTCTTGCAGTTTAATGATTCTGTTTGGGATGATAATTCCTATGTGTGTGACACGGGCATGAGGTATTTGAATGTGCTGCGACCTATGAGCAGGTCCTTGGGAGAATATATTCGAAGAAGGGTATACCTAAGGACAGTGTTGACGACTCGCCATGAGGAAGCGACAAAGTCATAGTTGTGTAATCGTTGTACTTGTGTGCATGTAAATTATTATTTTCAGAAATTGTTACTTACCTTAAATCGTAGTTTATTTAGGAAGTAGAAATTTGTTTAATGATTCTGTTTGGGATGATAATTCTTATGTGTGTGACACGGGCATTAGGTATTTGAATGTGCTGCGACCTATGAGGAGGTCCTTGGGAGAATATATTCGAAGAAGGGTATACCTAAGGACAGTGTTGATGACTCGCCATGAGGAAGCGACAAAGTCATAGTTGTGTAATCGTTGTACTTGTGTGCATGTAAATTATTATTTTCAGAAATTGTTACTTACCTTAAATCGTAGTTTGTTTAGGAAGTAGAAATTTGGTTGGAACCAGAACTCTGATCTCTAGTCAGACAGAGAAAATATGACATTAGAAACTATGAGTTGGTATCAAATTTGTAAGGTATGATAAATAAAACGAATCAATATAAATTATGTCATGTATTTTTTTTTTCTTTTTTCTAATGAAGTGATTAATGGCAATGAAAGAAGTTCAGTGTTGTCTTTATGGGTCGTATGTATTACTATAAGGCAAGGTCTGCTTGGATGGGAAACGATGGCCTACCAAATTAGGGGTCGAATTGTTAAGGGAGCTGTGAGTAAAACGGACTCTGATGTGGCATCACATGTTAGAATGTCAAATCAAAAATCTGATGGCAATTCAGAATTGAACTTTTGGCCCCTACTACAATATAATCCGATCTCTTATTGCATTTTAAAAGTTTTGTACATATAGTCCTGAAGGTTTTCTAAAACAAGTGCTTATACCTTACATTTTAGTTGAATGCATGAGTGTGTCATCTTAGAAGTGTTACTCTTACATTGGTAGGCACTAATCTGTTGTGTAATTGTCGGGTCCCCTAATGTTTTTTTCCTAGATAAAAAGGTCTGCTTGGATGGGAAATGATGACCTGCCAAATTAGGGGTAGAATCGTCAAGGGAGCTGTGAGTAAAACGAACTCTGATGTGGCATCAGACATTAGAATGTCAGATCGAAAATCTGATGGCAGTTCAGAATTGAACTTTTGGCCCCTATTACAATCCAATATGATCTCTTATTGCATTTTTAAGGTTCTGTACATATAGTACTAAAAATATTCTAAAACAAGTGCTTATACATTACATTTTAGTGGAATGCATGAGTCTGTCATCTTAGAAGTGTTACTCTTACATTGGTAGGCACTAATATGTGGTGTAATAGTCGGGTCCCCTAAGTTTTTATTTTCTAGATAAAAAGGTTTGATGGGGTGGAAAATGGTCACTTGCAAGATTTGGGGCCTATCTTCCCAGCCATTTGTGTGTTAATTTGACTCTAATGTGACCTCACACGGTAATATGGCAGATCAGAAATCTGATGGCAGTTCAGAAGCCCAGTTTTGGCCACTTTTGGACTCCAGTTCGCTTTTCCCATGTATGAAATGTCCCTAACACAAGTAGTACTAAACTTTCAAATGGACAAGTGCATTTGCAACCCCCTTTAGTGGAATTCATGAGTGTAAGAGACTAGATGTAGGGGTGAGCAAAATTATTCGGGTAATCGGGTAATACAGTTAATTTGGGTATTTGGGTAATTCGGTTCGGTGAAAAAATATTAATTGGGTAATTCGGTTAAGAGTTATTAAAAATTTAGGTAATTCAGATAATTTAGGGTAAGATGAATTTTGGCCAAATTAACCTAATTACCCGAAATATAAAATACTGTCATTTTATATTTCTAATTTTTTCTTTTATTTTCACATCTCATAAAAAATCCCTAAACCTATTGTCTTTTCTTTTCTCTTCATTATTTTCTCTCAACCTCTAACCGTTGTTTCTTACTATCTAACCATTACCCATTATAAAGTTTGGTTAAATTCAGCCAAAAATTTTAAAAATTGGGTAATTCGGTTAATTCGAAAACCATTATATAATTCGGTTAATTGGGTAAAAATAAAATTTGGGTAAGGAAAAAAATCTCAAATTTTATAATGCGGTTAAGTTTTTGTCCAGATTTATCCAAATTACCCAAATGCTCACCCCTAACTAGATGTGATACTCCTACTTTAAGAGGTACTTAAGTGTAGTCTAATAGTCGGTTCCCCTAAGCTTTTTTAGTTTTTTCTGTAAATATAGGTCAGATATGGTGGGAAATAAAGGATTGCAAAATTTGGGGCTGATCCGTCCAGCCATTGTGAGTTAATTTGACTGTGATGTGACCTGAGACGGTAATATGACATATCAGAAATCTGATGGCACCTCAAAAGCCCAATTTTGGCCACTTTTGGACTCCATTTCGCTTTCCTCGTGTATGGAATGTCCCTTACACGAGTAGTACTAAACTTTCAAATAGACATGTGCATTTGCAACCCCCTTTAGTGGAATTCATGGGTGTCAGAGACTAGATGTGATACTCCTACTTTAATAGGTACTTAAGTGTAGTCCAATAGTTCGTTCCCCTAAGCTTTTTTATTATTATTTTTTATTTTTTTGTAAAGATAGGTCATATGTGGTGGAAAATGAAGCTTGCAAGATTTGTGGCCGATCCACCCAGCCATTTGTGAGTTAATTTGACTCTGATGTGACCTCAGATGGTAATGTGACAGATCAAAAATCTGATGGCACCTCAGAAATATAATACACAAAATTGATGTGTTGTTTGAATTGAAGGTAAAATTTACAGGATAAGGTTCATATATACAACTATATACTACTCTCTGCGTTAATATGACATGAATAAATTGCTTGTCTCGTGTAAAAATTCGCCAATCTTCGAGATGAAGAATCAAAGTTCATTGAATAATCTATCATTTTTTGAAAGTATAGGTAAGATCAAGCTTGAACACTATATAAGGCTTGGAGCTGAGGCTTGTCGAAGAAGATGGTTGGTGGTTTTTCTATAGTGACATTTTTAATCGATTATTTTCTCTCCAGTTGAGAAAAGGTTCCATATCACAGTTCCAACCAAGTACAGTCCAACTGATAGTTCAAAAACATTATCCCAAGACCCTGCAATATCAGATACCCAAGAATGAAAATTTGGTTATCTAATAGGGTTCTGTTCATAGTGAATAGATAGATCAATGTGGTGAATTTGATTCTAACCATATTGTAAAATGTATCCAGTCACTACGGTTCCAAAAACACCGACCAGGACTCCAGTTGTGTTGGATAGGCCAAGTAATACTTCTTGAAAACAAATAGAGAATAGTTAAGCAGTCAAAACCAAACACATGCTCAAGCATCAAATCATTATGACATGCAATTGGAATCCAGAGTTAAGGCTTTTACAGGATTATAAAGAGTGAATAGTACTTACGAAATAACGAGGGGCGATGTCTTGATGATTTGAATATAAACCGAACTGTGAGAATGCATCAATCCCCTATTTAAGAAAAGAATATTGCAATTAGTAAGAATTAGCGTTACAGACACTAGCTAATTTCACAACTATATCAGCTTTGATGGGTATATGAAATATACCTGACTGCATGCCATGCACAAAACAGCCATTACAGGGGAATTAATATAGCTCAATTGAGTTAAGAAGAAAGCAGGACCTAGAAATCCAATTGTTTGCATTATCTGAAGTAAAGCAGAGTATATTATATACCGCACATAGAGATTCAATGATGAACAGAAACATAATCAAATTCTATATGCTATATATAATTGTGGTTGATATACCTTACGAACTGTGGTCACTGATAAACCATTGCTCACAAGTGTGTCTGCAATCCAACCTCCCATATTTGTAGAAAATGTCATAGTAAGCCAGGGCAAAACACAAAAGAGTTCTTCATGACAATTGCAAACTCCTATTTTCCGAGACAATGGAAAACTTCTTTATTTCATATCTTTCTAAATTGTATTTTCTGCAAAATTAATAACAATCGTTAAAATATGAGTACATTAATTGAAATCACAGAATTGTGAAAGCATATCTTCTAATTATAAAGATGTCTTCCAAAGGAATAAAAGTGTAAACAAAAAGAATACAAACTATATATTACTCATATTACAAAATCAAATCAATTAAAGTAAAAAAAATGGTGTTGCTTATTAAAACCGAATCAAACTAACAAAGAAAAGAAATAACTCATATCACAAAATCAAGTCAAATAAACTCAAATAGGAAATAATCTAACTAATTAAGAGAAAAAAATCTAACGAATAAATGATACAGCTCATATAGGAAAATATAACAAAATTAATTAATTATTATTTTTTTAAAATCTAACAAATTTAGTTGAAATCAATGTGTAAACTTGCTAAATTAAATTGATTGTATATCCCAAATAATAGTTATAATTAACCTCCATCACAGTGGATACAATTCACATATATACGATCATGGTTTACAAGTTTGTGAACTGCACACGGTGTCTATCATGCCCGTAATACATTGTCGACAGATTAAAATTCCAGCCTACAAATCTTTTGATTAAATGAAAAATATACATATCTCAATTACAAATCAACAAACTTCAAATGATATAAAGTAAGACTCATAACAAGACTCATATAGCCTCACAGGATATAGAGCAAACTCCCACAGCAACACATTATCTCAAAAGACACATCACATTATCTCACAACACAGGATATAATGATGATTTACTCTTACGGCAACACTCACATACCTTGTCTACAAAGCCGACATATTTACTCTTATAACAAGATTTTCCTTAAGTTGTTTCAGGTACTAAACACAATCCCGCGTCCAAATCAAACTCCATTTTACTATAAAAAAATCCTAACAATCAAACTCTAAATTTTAACTCAGTTCGACTATAAGATAAATCCAACTCCAACCCCATGAAAAATCAAGCAATAAAATTATCTAATAAATCCGAAACACATTACCACATAATTGCACAATAAAAAATTCCAAAATTTACAAAAAAAATCAAAACCCCCACATCATTTAAATAACAAAATACCTCGATTTAAGCAGATATGTATCAAATAAATGAAAACCCAGATCGTCACCAAACCATGAGATTGAAGAACGATTTGATTTGAAGTTAAGAGGAAGGACTGTGAGGGCAGAGAAGCTGTGAGAAGGAGGAAGATGAGCTGAGCTGTGAAGAGGAGCGGAGGAGCCGTGAGAAAATGGCTGAAGAGCTATAATGAGGAGGCGTAGGAGGCGGAGTGGTAAATGTCGGCAAAATTGATTAACGATGATTTGGAGGAGGAGTTGTGACGATGATTTAGAAGGAGGAGGGATGAGCGATGATATCTGCAATTCAAGAATGGTGGTTTTAATTTCTTTAATTTGATTTTAATGTATTTTTTCTTTTAAAAATTATTTTAATGGTTATTTTTACTTAAGGATACAAAAAGTCATTCTACATTTAAATATAACATAAAATTTAGGGTCATTTGCACATTTGGGCTTTTCATATAAAAAATTATATTTTTAGACCAACATAATTTTTTTTTTTAAATAAACAATCTGTAAAACTTTTTGCATGCAGTAGACCAAATTGGAAATAGTACCCTTCTATATTAAAAAAATAAATTAAAATTATTTAAAATACTTTTAAACAGTGTGTAAAGTCATGAATTTCCTTTTTAAAAAATTTTTGAATTCAATTATTAAAATTATAAAATGACCCTAACAAATTCTAAAAAGGTCCCCTCCAAATTTATGAGAAGTCCCCACCAAATTTTAAAATTAAAAAAAAAAAATCCTAATTTGCATGAACCCTAACCCACCATGCAACTCAAATCTTCTACGTAATTTCATTCGATCTGTCCGTTTGTAAGCGAGAATCATATCAATTCTTATCTATGAACCAATAAACTTAGTGTTCTCGTTACATTGCAAATAAAAGGTACGTTTTTTTTTACGTAATTGGGATTTGGGGTATGGTTATTATTACTTTTGTTATGTAGAGATATTGGCTATATAGTATTAATATTTTTGTTTAGTTTACAATATTTATAATATCCTCTATATAGTTGAGTTGTTATTTGGAATCAATTTTGCTGCTTGGGTTAAAAATTTTCATTATGAAACCGTAGATTTTACAGTCATTTCCCAGTCCCGACACCCGGAAAATAGAACAATTATCAAGACGTTTTCCGTATTCAGTACCAGAAAATAAAGAGACAGTTTCCTGGCTAATAAACCGGGAATTGTATTCACGTATGAACAGTTCCTGGTGTTAAAGACATTTCCCGGTCTTCACACCACGAACATTAACCTGTTTCCCGGTGTTAAAGACAAGGAAACTACTGGGAAGTCATTTTCCGGTCTTTGACACCGGGATGTAGATTAAATTTAAGTTTGTTTCTCGGTTTATATGGTCGGAAAACTACTGTAAACTACTGAAGAATTTTTGAATTTTTTTTAAAAAATGTTTTTTGCTTTCAGTTAAATTTTATCTAAAATATTTTATTTACTGAATTTCTGTAGGGATGGGAGTAAAAAGAACCGTGGTGAAATTTAAAGCGAATGGATTGATGGCGAGTACAAGGGTGGTCAAATGTTTGTTATGCTTCTTGATATTCGTTTTCCCAATTAGTGGACAAACTACATTCAAAGTTGAAGCTAGAGTCGAGTTCGAAATTGACCATTCATTCATTTGTCACAACTTCAATAAGAGATAGGTATCAAATTGTAGATGATGGTGACTTACAATTTGCGATGGAGGATCATAGTGAGCATTTGTATTATTTGTGGATTCTATATCAAAAGACAATGAACCTAGTGTGCAAGTCACTAGAAGCATTCATCATGTAGATGTTGGTGGACCAAATATGGATACTGTCATTCCTACCGCGGATGAAATACATAATGCTCTTTTCACAATTAATGAACTTAATGCATCGGGCATGGTTGAAGATTTGGCACAGAATACTGAGGCAGTGAATGGTATACAGTCTGAAGGTGATAAAGATGATCAAAATGATTTGAATGATATAGAGGATTTTCATGACGTCAGTTCGGAGGGCGATGAAGAATCTATACATGTCAGCCCGCCGAATGAACCGAGTTGGATCTTACCGGGTGCTGATTGTTACTCATTCAACCAGGAGGTCATATATGCATTGTCAGCTCCAGCCCGAATCAATCCTCTTCAAAAAGGTGAAACCTTTAGAAAGAAAAAAGATATGAAAGTTGCTATTGGGAAGTATGCTCTAGATAACAAGTTCACCACCAAAATAATTCGTTCTAACAATATTCGATTTGAAGTGGAATGTTCGGACGAAACATGATCGTTTGCATTCCGTGCTAGGCGAGGTAAGGGCGCTTCATTGTGGCATGTTTCGGAGTTTACACCAAAACATTCATGTGTGCCCAATACACATGTCTCATATCATCGGCCCGTGAAATCCGATCTCATTGGCAATTTGTACTCATCCCGAGTTACTGTGGCCGATTACCGTCCTAAACAGGTGTAGAATGAAATGGAGGATCGCTATCAGGTAAATATTGAGTATAGCAAGGCATGGAGATCCCTTCAACATGCTTTGAAGTTTGCATATGGTGATGGAGTTGAGTCATATCGAATTCTACCGGCTTACTTTGCTCAATTGAAATCTTCCAACCCGGGTACTATTACTTTTCTACGTACTAAAGGAGACAATACATTCTTGTACTCATTTTTTGCTCTAGGTGCTTCGATTCGGGGTTTTTTTATCATATGTACGTCCGGTAATTACAATAGATGCAACACAAAGAAAATGAGAGTATAAGGGGATGATTATGACTGCAATTGCTCAATATGGTAACGACGGCATCTATCCACTAGCTTTTGGATTTGCAGACGGAGAAGATAATACTTTTTGGTGATGGTTCCTCTCTAAGTTGAAACAAGCAATTGGAGTGCCTAATGATTTTATCATTGTTTTGGATCGCCATAAAAGTATATTCAATGCCGCTAGACATGTCTACCCTCACGTCCCACATGTTATTTGCTACTACCATTTGGCTAATAACTTAAAGCAATATGGTAGTAAGCGGGGAAACGCTGGGCGTTTACTGAAAGCTGCCTGTTATGCTCACTTAAAGGAGAAGTGTGATGCTCTTTTGAGTGATATACAACTAGTGAGTCCAAATATTTTCAATGAATTGAAAATGATTGGTAAGGCTAGGTGGGCACGTGCTTATTGTCAAGAGAGGAGGTACGCAATGTTGACTTCCAATATTGCAGAATCTACAAATGCAGCCATTAAGAAAGCTCGTAGACTTCCCATTACGGCTGCAAATGAATTTTTAAGAGACTTGACCCAACGCTGGTTTTGTGAGAGGCAAGAAACTGCTCAGAAGCTGGTTACCACAGTAACAACCGGGGCTGCTAAACATATTGATGATCTTGAAGATGTCGTCCTTAATAGCATTGCTCGAGCAATACTTGAAGGTAGGCGATACCAAGTGACACATGGGGATGACATTCATGTGGTTGATTTTGAAACAAACTCATGTGGATGTAAGGCTTGGGATCTTGACCGTCTTCCCTGCTCACATGCTATAGCTGCTGCCAGATATTTCATTTGCATTTTTTATCATTTGATTTATTTTTTAATGTAATTTTATTTAAATTTCTAACGGTATTTGGTTCATGCTTATAGGTTAATGAAGGTTCATCCCCACACCTTATGCCATCAGTTCTACAGTAAGGAATGGTGGAGAGCATCTTATGACGAACCAATAAATCCCGTAGCAAGTATGAGATCATGGCCTGAGCCACCACCTATAGAAAAGCGACAGTCGGGTCGTCCTAAGATGAAGAGGATACCATCAGGAGGGGGAAAATTTGAACGAAAACTTGTGTTAGATGTGGTGACAAAGGACATACCAGACTCACTTGCAATAATCCTATCAAGTGTATAAAAGGCAAAGAAACTAGAAAAAATCAAGCTGCTCCCTTAAGCGAGCCTAGTGCAACTGGAGAAGTTACAAGTGATGTTCCACCTCAAAACGTCAAGCGCCGCAGACAAGTACATTGTGGATATTGTCATGAGGCAGGACATACAATTCGTACATGTCCGAATAAACAACAGGACATGCACAATTCAGAGGGAATATGTGAGAATAACACATCTACCGCAGATATGACACAAACGACTTGCCAAGAAGATGACTCTATGAACGAAGACTTATCACATGATTCAAAAGAGACATCCTCCGACTCCTCACTTATGTAATAATTTTACCTATACATTATTAGAATAATGTTGCTCTTATATTTTTTTAAGATGTATTTAGACCTCCAGGACAAAGTAAAGCAATTTTTTAAAAGCATATGATTTTTGGTTGTGTAAGTAGTTTATGGTTTGACAAAAAAATGATCAGGTCATGGACTTTTTTAACTCATTTCCCGGTCATTACAACCTGGAAACGCTTTATATTGGTTTCTGTTTCCTGGTTAGGACACCCAGGAAACTTAATTTCTACACAGTAGTTTCCCGGTGTCATAACCGGGAAATAGATTACTAATATTTTGTTTCTAGGGTAACGAAACCGGGAAATGATGAATTGCTCATGATAAAAGCTTTCCAGGTCTTATTACTGGGAAACATTGAATTATTTACCTGTTTCCTGGTTTTGATACCCGGTAAACATAATCCAACCTATTTTCTAGTTATAAGACCAGGAAAGAGGAAAAAATAGCAGCATTTTCCTGGTTATAAGACCAGTAAATAGGCATAAAATAACAACTTATTTTCTGGTTTTACGACCGGGAAATAGACATAAAATAGAAGTATGTTTCCTGGTTTTACGACCGGGAAATAGGCCAAACAAAAAATTGAAGTCGTATTGTTTAGAAAGAACTAGATCAATGTATTGTTTCCATGAAAATACAATTAATTTAGACAGCCTATTAATAAATACAATTAATTCAGACACCATCAAAATACATTATCTAGATCAATGTATTGTTTCCAATAAAAATAATTGAACTCGTAGAAAGAACTACTCCTCAATTTGGTAAGTGTTCCTATATTGAAAGTTAACATTACTTGCAAATAATTCCGTTTCATAATGAAAATTAGAAGATATAATGTTTTGTAGAAAGAACTCGAGTTGATTGCATGAATACATGTGGTATGATTGACTTGGGTGACTATGTACTAGTATCCTATCTAGGAAATGTATCTCTTACGTCAGTTTGAAGTAACATATATTTATAAAATATATTTTACAAAATGTTTTATATTATATAATTTTTTGGGGCAATTACTTTTTCCAAAATGATTTTTCAAAGTGATGTTAGAGTGCCAATATATAAACCAATGTATTATTTCATTGATGTGTGCATTGATATAAACATAAATTTTATGGAAAATTATTAAATGTTCGTCATGAATTGGAAATGGAGTTATAAATCAATGTTTCGTAGCTATTTCCCAATTATAAAACCGGGAAATAGGTTTATTTCGTATTTATTTCCCGGTACTATTACCGAGAAATGGATCTATTCATTTATTTTCCCGGTATTATTACCGGAAAATGGGACTATTCAAATACGTTTCTCGGTGTTATTACCGGGAAATGGTTTATGTCACACCCATTTCCTGGTTTTTGACACCGGGAAACGGTTGTATGTCTTAACAATTTCACGCTTTATTACATATATGTTTCTTGGCCCCTGAAACCTGTTATATAGAAATCAATTTTCAAGTATATCATCAAATTACATGTTCAAAATATTTTATAAAAAATCATTTGGAGCTCAATGCATCACTAATGTCCCCATCATCAGAGTTTTCGAAAAGTGTATATGCAATCTGTCTTCTAATTCTCATTGCTTCATCATGTCTGGTTCCGAATGTTCAAGCTGTTTGTCCCGTCCAGATATCTTGTAAGTACCGACATACATAGACTCCACATGATGCCCTGCAGTAATTAAAATAATTGATTAAACAGTATAGGGATTATTCAATATAGTTAAATATTTCTTACCCGTCCAACTGATGTGGAAGTCCAGTTCTTTGCCAACGGTCATGATTTTCCACGGATATGCTGGAAGTTGTATGGGAGGATTAGCATCCACTGTCTTCAACATCTTTTCAAAAAATATGATGAAGTCACTCAAATCTCGCCTTGCAGTGTTAAGTCTATGACTCATAGAGTCAAAAATAATAACCTCTTTTTCACGGTATGAGACAGCACTTAGGACCCAATGATTTCCAAACAAATATACGGGAAATAATACCTACAATTAAATAAATGAAGCATTAAACTCAATTCATCAAAAAGTTTATTGAAAATAAGTTCATAAACTGTACTTACATAGTCAGCTTCATGCCATCCACAATTCTCTTCATTCAGATCTGTTCCGCCAGCAATTTCCCTAAAGAAATCTCGCACCCCCTCAGTTTCTCCATTTCTTTGCTCGCCTTTCATATAAGTTTGCATACAAATGAAAATGTTCTATTATTATCCTAAAAATAATTGTTTCCTGGTCATTACAACCGGGAAACATAACTTTCAATACATTATTTCCCAGTCATAAAACCGGAAAACATAGCTTTCAATACACTATTTCCCAGTCATAAAACCGGGAGCTGTTTTAACATAATCATTGTTTTCTGGTAATACTTACCGGGAAATGTTAATATTATAACAATAGTTTCCCGGTTTTTTGACCAGGAAATGTTGCAATTAAAATAACCATCCTAATATAGAACCAACATATCTCATGGTCAACATGCATTGAATTATTAGCCAAATTAACAACATAAAGTTAGAAAAAATGAACTTACAAAAATATTAGCACTCAGAACAGTTATATCTCCTTGAAACCTTTTCTTGTTATTGGCAGCTAGTTCATACAAAACCTTGATGAAATAGTTGATGTCATTGTTTGCAAACCATTCATCAGTGTTGATTATTTGCCGAATATCAGATGATGTCACTAGACCTGCATCATTTCTTAACCATCTCCGGTTCGAATACAGTATAGATAGGTTAGCTTAATTTAATATAAATCAATAATTATATGAGAAGATGAGTATTTTTTTTTTAAAACATACGTGTTATTGCAATCTGGAGCAATGAAATCTTCAAACCCTGCTGGAATAACATCCTCGATTAAGATACCATTATATGGTTCTTTAGGGCATAAATCCTTCACCATTAAGCTTCCCATATTGGCAGGAATTATCTTTACATCCAGGGTTTGTTTATCCTTAACTTTTTTTTACTTCTTCTTCGTTGGACTCAAAACTCCTTGCGGTGGGGTAGTTCCATCATCATCAACATAGATAATAACTTCTTCGGTCCTTAAACGTTTGCTCATCTTCTGAAAAATTTAAAATGTAAGTAATTTAATGCTTAACACATTAATGAAGCTTAAACTAGTTGTACTTACCAATTGAATAGGACTGACAGGGACGGTACTGGATATTACAGGCTGAGATTCTTCATCACTGGTCTCTTTGGTCATTTCAACATTAGTGGTTGTTTGTGCAACAACTAAACTGACTATATTGTCAAGATTAGGAACCTCTACATTCTCTCACTCTTCTGGCTCAACAGGAACCTCAATATTGTCACCTGCCAATGAATACTCATGCCTCAACTCCTTACAATCATTTTTCTCCCCAACACTTTCAATCATTAACAACTCCTCTTTATTCACATTCTCAGAAAAATGAACTATATTCTCAACTGCCTCCACCTTACTGTAGTTACCCTCGTCCTCTATCCCATTTGTCCTTACTTGGACAATGTAATTATTTTTTTCTTCCTCTTCATCTTTCTCTTCTTCATCATCGTCGTTATTTTTCTGTTCTTCCTTTTTTTCATCTACATCTTCCTACTCATCTTCATCATCTTCAGTCTCTTCATCCTTATCATCTTCCACCTCTTCATTCTCCTCATCCTTCTTATTTCCTTTCTTCACATCAGCATTTCCTTTCATTCTTATCTCCCTCATTCGTAACACATCTTCGTCGCTTGAGTTATCTTCTACGTAAGATAAATCAATATTAGACAGGTATAAAATTTTTTAATAGGTTCCTGGTTTAAAGAACCGGGAAACAGTTCAAATATGGTAATATTTCCTGGCATTCAATACCAGGAAACGTTTATTGCAGTCCATTTCCCGGTCTTGTATACCGGGAAACAGTGTTATTTAAGTAAGGTTTCCCAGTCCTATATACCGGGAAACTATTATTATGTTCAGGTATAAAGGACCGGGAAACCTTACCTAAATAACACTGTTTCCCGGTATACAAGACCGGGAAATGGACACAATAAAAGTTTCCTGGTATTGAATGCCAGAAAATATTACCAGATTTGATCTATTTCTCGGTTTTTTAAACCGGGAATCTATAATAATATATAACAAGCATAACCCAACCAAATATAAATTTCAAACATAAATCAAAACAAGTATTTTAACAATAAACCAGAACCACAATCTAATAGTCAAGTAAAAAAGGATCATACCAGTATTCTCTTTGACGATTTTCTTGTACAAGACCTCTAATCGGTGAATCCTCAATCCATTGTCCTTTATATTCTTACTGTTCTCCTCTATTTTCTCCAGAATTTTGGTTAGTAATCTAACCACCTCTCAATTGCTTCCATCCATCCATCCTCCAACTTCAGGCATTTTATCACCATGACTGTCATCGGATGCTGCCTCATCTTCATCGTCATCCTTCAAAATGAACAACTTTGAGCATGGAGAATTCATTGAAGAAAAGTTGAATTCTAAACAATTTAATAACCTTAATACATTAAATTATAGAACTAACCACTTCATAATCAAGATTGATATGTTTTGGAAATTGCTCCTCATCGAGTGTTCTATCATCCTCTCCTAATTTACCAGGGTCAGTTGGAATCTCCCCCAATTTAGGATCAATGGATGAAAGATAATACTGCCTTTTCTTCTCTTCTATTTTACCCTTTCCAAATTCAATTTCCTATATATGCAAATATAAATAATTAGTAAATCATATGCCTTAAACCATGTACAAATAGGAAATGGAATACTCACATTCTTTAAAAAAATTGTCACAATCCTTGCTAGAGTTGTCATTAATCCTCCATTTAAGACATCTAGGATACCTAGGTGCTCTTTTGTCAACTAGACCATGAAGAAAGTCTTTCATATTCGGACACACCTCTAATAACCACCACTGCGAATTCAATGTCAAACAAATTAGTATTTAATAAAATGTTTTAATAAAACAACAAAATTAAACACTTACAATTATTGTCCAAGGACATCCATAGAAGTTGAATGTCTTGACTTCATCTTTCTTTCCCTTTAGCACATTACGGAGGCCATTCAACGTGTAAGAATAGGCATATGTCCCCCATGGGAACTCATAAAACCGATCAAGGTCCTCTACCATATGCCATAGTAGCTTCCTCATAGGTCGTTTACCCTCTGAACCCATCAAAAACTTCTCCACAAATAATGCATAGCGTATCTTCAGTGCATCCATAGAGTTCATATCTTTAGGAGTTTGAGTCTTGAACCATACCATTAAAGATCCAACATTATCATGTGGTAGACTCTGAATAAACCGACTGTATACTGAAGTCAAGTCATCAGGTCCTCGATTTATTTTCATCAATTTTCTTGAAATTTTGCCAAACTTCAAGCCAGTTATCATGGCAAAATCCTCTCTTCCAAACCGTATTGCCTTGTTGCGGATCCCAAACCACAACTCATCCGGCTTGCATTTCTTCCCCTTCAACTCTTTGCTGATGAACCGCGACATGAAACTCCCAGGATAAGCACATTTCCTCTGGTATATTTGGAGGTAGCTAGCAAACGGTCCTTTCTTCCATTCCTCCACAATTTTAAACTCCTCCAACTTACTATGTATTAAGTCCATGACCAAAGGCTGCCCATAAGTGTTAATTTTGACATTTTCAAAGTTACGATGTTGTGGGTACTTAAAGTACATCCCATCTCTAAAATGTACCTTCTTTGGAGTAACCTGAAACAAATACAATAAATACTTTATTAAATATAAATGATCATTTAAATAAAGATTTAAAGATAAACTCAATAACTATATATAGGAACTTACGAACATTTAACTGTTTCCCGGTTTCACAGACCGGGAAACTATACAAATTTGTATATAGTTTCCCGGTGCTATAAACCAGGAAACTTAACTAACAAGGGTTTCCCGGGTATTAACACCGGAAAATACTTATAATTCTACTCGATTTCCCGGCGTACACCGCCGGGAAACCTCAAAATCAAATTTCCAGGTTTCTAAACTGAGAAATATCATCAATTTACAATTGTTTCCTGGTCAAGTACACCGGGAAACCGCAACAAAAAAAACTATTTCATGATTCTATATACCAAGAAACCTCAAAACCAAACCAACAATTTCATGGTTCTATATTCAGGAAAACCACTAATCTATAGATTTTAACAACAACAACTCTAAACTTATTCAAATCAATTAGTCAATCCTAACAGCAATACCATTTAGAAAGTTGAATAAGAACAATAATCAAACACTATATCGTGAACGAGCTTACAAACCCTAATTGAAATCAATCACTCCTAAAATCAACCCTTACAACAACTCAATATTCAGAAACATATCTAACCTAAATGAAATCAATCACTACTAAAACCGACCCGTACAGCAACTCAATCTTCAGAATAAACATATCTATCCTAATTGAAAAAGAATACTAACCTTTTCTGCCTTTGTCGTCGCTCGCTAACCTTTTCTGCCTTTGTCGTCGCTCGCTGAGGCTTCTTGGCTTGAATCGGCTTCGACCCAAGCTTCCTTCCGTGGTGCGTTCTCGCCATGGGTGATGAATTCGAGTGTTGTTAGAGATATTAACAGTGTGAGTGAGAGTAATTTTGTAACACAACAAGAGTGAGTTTGACTGTGGTAGGGATAATGAGGTTTTGCTCTGCTAATGTTGAGGTATGAGAGTGCTCTGGTAATGTAGAGCTATGAGAGTGAAGAAATGGAATAGGAAACGATATAGATTCGAACGGTATAAAGTGGGTAATTTAGGAATTTCTGTTTCTGATTTTATTTTGTTTTTAATTATTTATTTCTTTAATTAATTTTAAATGAAAGGTTAAACATGGTTCATTAGATGCAATTTTTTATTATAAAAATTTAATTTTATAATTTTTTTAATAATGGGCTAAAATTACTTTTTAAAACTTGGTTGGCCCAAAAGTGAATATTATCACTAAAATTTATTTGAATGACATTTTTGTTAATAATTTAAAAAAAATGGTATGATTGGAAGCACAACCTATCGGGTGCAAAATAAAATTTAAAAATCTTTTATTTGGAAGATTTTGAATTTAGATCTATAAAAATAATTCAAACTTTTCAAAATCCATTTTAAATAATTTTCTACTGAATTAAATAATAATAGTTTCACTCCAGAACCACAGTAGATAAGAGCATCTCCAGTGGAATGTGAATTTTTTGGTTTGCACATCCACGTGGATATTCTGGATTTTTTATTTAAAAAATCCACTCCAATGACAATGTGAATTTACAATGTGCAGGTGACGTGGTAGAAAAAATAATAGAGGGTGTGGAGCAGAGCTTTTATTTTTCACGTCCTAATTGACGGTGTCAATCATCAATTTTAATATTTTAAAATTGTAATTACCATATTTCTAGTTAAATTATAAATTAAAAAGAAAATAGAAATTTAATTTTAATGAATTATAAATTAGAGAAATCTGATTAGACAATAACTACTGTAGATGATTTTTAATTTTTTTTCTTCAAAAATATTATTGGTGACACATCATTATCCACACCCTCTATTTATCATGCCACATTGGCTTCAATTCACTAAACCATTGGAGATGCTCTAATAACATGTAGTTTTCCAAATCGCACAACAATAATAAAAAATAATAATAATAATAAATAATAAAAAAAAAACAAGTCAAAACCAGCAAAGACAAAATTGGAAAATTGAAAAAATCTATATTTTAATAATCACCAGATCAGTCCATGTTTCTGTTTCAATTCAAAATAAGCAGAAGAAGAAGCCATCGTCATCGTCATCAACAACAACATAACATAACATAGAGAGCTTTAAAGAGTCGAAGCCCTTCAAAAGCACGAGACTCTTCTCTGTCTTCTCATATCGATTTTTTTCTCTCTCTAACCTGTTTTCTCTCTAAAAACACATCAAGAAATTTCGATTCAAGAATATCAACAGAGGTACGATACGACTCTGTTTATCCATCTGTATGATATCTATTCTATCTATATTTTTTAATTTTTGTTTTCTTCCCATTCTGTCCTTGACTTATTGCACTTAATTACGACCACTCTAAATTTAGAACTAAAATTTAAAAAAAGGTAAAGAATTTAAGAATTTGTCTGTGTACTTGGCTGTTTGGATTTATTTCCTCCTTATAATTATCTAAAATTAGAGTTTGATTGGTTTTTTACTCTTTTTGACCTTTTTCATTGTTTTATGTGTTTAATTCTTTATATGGTACAGTGATAGTTTGTGGAGCTGAGGTTGGGTTTGGTTGCTTGCAGACAAGGTGTTTGAGAAATTGACAGTTAGAAGATTCTGTTTTTAGTTTGTACTATGACCATTGAGCAGCAGAAAAAATCTGAGCCTCCCAAAATTCTTGTGACTAGTAATGCTTTGAAATTGGTACCTTTTTTTCTTCTTCAATGTTCAAGTTTTTAAGAATATGTGGTGTTTGCTTGCTGATTTATTGGTTTTGATTATGTTTTGAATGTAAAGTTTATGCGTGTTAATTGGGTTGATTGATAAGTTATTTGAGTTTGACGTTGAATTAGAGAATCTAGTATTGAGTTCTTGGTGTGTGTTGAAGTAGATTGGATAAGCTGTATAACTTTATTTTTTTGACTCATGAATGTGTATGATTTTAATTTGTAGGCGGAACAATGGGTTGATCAAATGAGTAAAACTACAGAGGATGAGCCAGCTGAAGTAGAATCAGTAGCCCGACCTCCTAGGTTAGTGTAGTGGTCTCTTTAATTTACACAGATTGGCTTTGTAAATGCTTTTGAGTTTGTGAATTGAAGAACTATTTATATGTTGTTACAGACTTGGACTTGGGGCGAAGATTATGCGAAATCCTCAAGTTGGACCTTCGAACGATCCAGTTCAAAGAAAGTTGCAGGCTAGGCTCAATGCTGCTAAGAGAAATGCTGTGAAAAGTAGGGAGCAGTCTGCTAAAGATGGAGTTGATGAAGAAGAAGATGAAGATGGTGAATTGGAGAGCAGAAGCAATGCATTTGCAAAGAAGAGAGGAGGTCCACCTGTTTTGTCTTTACATTCAACAAAGAAACGAAGATAACTTATCCCTATTCGAGTATCAAATGGTGGATTTGATTTATCTGAAATTGCATATTGATATAACTTATATCTTGAAACCTTTTTCACAGTTTGTGAATTAACAAGCTATCAAGATGCGCTATTCCTAGCCGATACACTCTGCAGTTATATCACCAAGTTGCTCCTCAATGAGGTAAAGTTGGGAAAAAAGACTAGATAGGTCGATAATCAATACAAAAAGCTTGCTTTCTCAGATCATCTAACTGTTAAAATTCAGTTGATTAACTAGCTTCTCTGATGTTTCTTTATAAGCATGTTAAACACAGTAGGTTTAAATCATTATTCAGGTCATTTATTGAATACCAATTCATAAACCAAAAGTTTAGCAATTGAATGCAGGATTTGAATGATTGATTGCCTGTAGCTTAGATGCCTTTTGCATACATCAAATGTGGATCGTTCAGATGTGACCTTATTGAGATGGATAAACATCGACTGTATCTAGTGATTGTCCATCAAAGAGTAAACAATTGAAGACAAATTTTGGACCACTGGGATGCAAAACCCAAGTGGGTTTTCCATTTTTACCCTAAATTCATGCAAAAATTTCTTCAAATGCCACCAGCTTTTTATTGTGGCTATGTACATAGACAATGATGATAATGAATGAGAAATGAAAGCCTACTGACTCCAGTACTTGTCAATGAATAATAGGTGTTGCCTTTTCATTGTTATCTACCCATGGTTACCTGTAGTTCTACATGTACTGATGCGAAAGCCTGATTGTTGGTTGAATTTTGTCCATATAAAACAAACAACATATTGCTTAGAAGTGGTATATACACTATTGTGAACACACTACATATAAGGAAATTGGAAATATAGCTACTTGGGAATATGAAAACAAGCCAACTCTTGATGTACAACCTCTTTCCTTTCATTTTTTTTTTTTTATTTTAGTTGTCATATGATGCAAGAACAACCATACTAGTTTTTAACACTCCAAGTTCCAACTCTGTGAACACAGTACACAAAAAAAGAAAGAAGAATGAATGGAATCAAGCACACACACTCAACTAAATAAACACACCAAACTCTACAAGTTATATAAAGGAGAAAACACTTGTGACTTAGCTTGTTACTAGGCGAATTGAATTCGCATTGTCTGTTGTCACTGAAAAACTTCCACCAGATGATTTCTGTCTTACTGAGAGCTGCTGCTGATATGGTTATTCTCTATGTATCTACAAGATTGCAGCAGCAAAGTTAGAACAAGCTGTCAGATCGTTCCGTGGAAACATCCCTCCTAGTTT
The DNA here is from genome assembly GCA_031304145.1 of Cardiospermum halicacabum. Lineage (NCBI taxonomy): Eukaryota > Viridiplantae > Streptophyta > Magnoliopsida > Sapindales > Sapindaceae > Cardiospermum > Cardiospermum halicacabum. The sequence continues at coordinate 4,725,018 of CM062399.1, read as the reverse complement.
GCTGATTATTGGCATGGACAGGAGAGAGTATTCTAATTTACAAGTATAAGCTGCTCTTCTTTTGCATCTGATTCAACTGAAACCTCAAACTGTACACTGTCCGAGTCGATGCCACTTTTTCTTTCCTTCAACTCCTCGGCGGGAAGGTCTGGAGATTCCATTTCCAGACTTCCATTTACATAGCTCAAGATGGTGTCTTCCATTAAATCTTCCAGAATGTATTCACCCATCTTAATGCCAAAGACATCAGTATCGTTACGAAGGTCCATCCATGTTCCAGACTTAGCCATGTCTTTTCTGACAGTTTGATCAAGTGTGGGAGGAACTGGAAGGGGGTCTAGATACCATAAAACGCCTTCCCAGACCTCGTTAATCACAGTTTCCTTGTTTGGTACAGGCCGGATGTAAGGTTTAGCAAATGATACCCAGGGTGAGCAACCAAAGTAATGCCCACACACTTCCATGAGAACTTCATTTACGCAGTCGAAAAGAAGGTTTTGTTCGCAACAAAGTTTGCTGGGATAGAACTCTACCTCGTCACATAATGATGGGTTGATAAGGTGGTCTGTTGTCAGTAGCTTTTTACAAATTTCATCCCAGTTCAAGCCAGATACTTTTAGCACTGCCTTCACATATTTGTATACTGATTCTTTATCCCCTGTAGGATTTTTCACTTGGTTGTTTTGATCTGCAGTGAGAAAATTGTTTTCCTCAAACTTGATCTGAAGTGGTTGTATCCGTATTTCACCTGAGTTTTGTGGGTGAATTGATGTTAGATTGTTTGTATTGCAAGCTACAGAGCTATTAACAGAATTCTAGTACAGAAAACTTCCCAAAATAATGCTTACCTAAATTGGGTATGGTGCTAGCAGGGCTTATGTCATCCTCGGCAAATAATGGTTCAAGTACTGACACAGGACTTGGGCGTTCTAATGTGTCTATGGCAGCCTCGTGATCTTCGACCTTCTTGAGGATAGGAGAGTCCGAGGAAGATGCTACAGGAGAAGTTGGCAGTTGATTCTCTTCAGGCAAGTCCTGTAAGAAGAAACAAAAGGAGTTAAAAATACTAAATGGCTATGAAGAAAATTTTAAATAAAATAAAGCTAAGGCTCATTCCTTCAGTCTCCCTATAATCAATTGTGTATTATTACCTGTTCAATGCATTTGGGGTCGCGTTGTTCACAATAAATTTCAGAGTCAGATTCTCTACCACTCTTGTCCTCATCTTTACCACCAGACAAGCTACTTGGTTCACAGGGAGCATCTAAGACACTGCTTTCTTCCACAATAGCAATCTCATTTGTTTTTATGATGTCCAAGTCATCTGCACAAGAAAATGTTACAAAAGGCTTAATAGTTAAACAAATTCATTCGAGATAGCCAAAACATTTCTTAGCATACATGACATGATTAACAAAAACATACCTTCAGAAATCATGCCATCTCCAGTACAGGAGGTTATTTCTTCAACTCCGATAACCTGAATCTGCTCGTCCAAGATATTTGAATCTAAATCAGAAGCTTCTTTATCAGAAGCATTGCCATCAGAAATACAAGGTTGAGCCACTGAGCCTTCTGTTATTTCTTCTAGATGGTTGACCTGGTTGTCTTCTTTGACAGATGATGTATTCTCATTCACCTTTAAACCTTGTTCAGAGTCAAGCAACCTCATCTTTGCAGTTACAAAGCTCTCATCCCAGTTATTTCTTACTGGGCTGCCAAGAGGAGAGAAGTTATACTCAGGTAGAGCGAGAATCCTCCCTAGAGTTTTTGACCTTCCACTTGAAGAATTTAGATTGTCCTCTCCATTGGTCAGCATCTCAGAGAGATGTTTCTTGGCCTCAGAGTATAAGTTAGATGCACTTTTCTTTGGTGAATCAACAGCTCTTTGTTCTGCATTTAGCTCATCGCCTTTTAGTTTGGTAGTCTTGTCTCCTTTCTTGAAGCTGGAAGGTCTAGCAATTTTTTCCATAAAGAAATGGTCTTTAGTCGGAGAATTTATCCCCATATTGTCCCTGAATCCTCTGTCCCTATTCCCAACATTTTGATATTCAGGAGAACCATCAGTGGAAAATCTATGGTGCTCTTTTCCCATAGCATTTCTCAACTTTCTTTTGATTTCGGCAAAAAAGAAGTGGGAACCATTTCGTTCGTTAGGCAGTTTGCTTCTGATGATGTAACGTGATTCAGGTGACAATCCAATACTGCTTGCAGTTTCTTGATTTTGCAGGCCAGTCGGTCCAGGCTTCAAGATGACAATTCTATTAGAGGCTTGTGAAGTGTTTTCTTCATTTGACAGGCTCTTTCTATGAGATTTTCCCTTTCTCCTCAAAAAATTTTGCTGCTTCCGATCAACAGGTTCATCACATTGTGCAGGATTCTCAAGCTGCACATCCATCACCTTGGATTCTGCAAGTGACTTGGCGTCATCATCTTTACATGACTGCTCATCTGGAAAGCATCGAATGGACTTCACCAGTGGCGAATTTGGATCCTGTAAATGTTTCACAAGCAATTCCTTTTCTGAACCCAAAGCCTGAAGCGCATCCATCAGTTCTTTGTTAGAATTCAAGTCCTCACCTTCAGCAAAATGTTTTCCGTTTAGAAGCTTTTGACTTACTAACAATTTAATTGTTTCTTTCAATTTTTCTTCAAAATCAGGATCCTTCAGATTTGATTGGATGCAAAGTTCACCAGACAGGTCCTGTTTTGCATTATCTTTACTTTTTCCTTGAATTTGATGGCAAAACTCTTCCAGTATACTATCTACATCAAGAGTACTTATAAGTTCGAATTCAGAAGTCTGACAAGGTTGTTCAGATTTTGAGTTTGCCGAAGCATCCAAATCCAGGATGCTATCACAGCTTTTCTTTCGATTTCTTTTCATTCTTTTGTGAGTTTTCTTCACATTGGTTCCTTGTTCTGCATCTGAATTTTCGACTTCTATCTCAACATTGCTTGTCTCCTTCTTGGGGTCCTGCTCACTGATCATCTCTTCTTCTATGAGTTTCTTTACGCTTGGCTTACCAGCATTAGCAGCCGCGGATCTGCTCTCTTCACCATCCTGCTACACAATTTAACAAAGAACATCAATTAGCAGCTCACTAATGCCTAAAAATGTGACATGCTAGAGTAAACACAAAAGCACTAGTAGACAGTACTTGATCATCTTCATTGATTGTTGACCTATCTAACTTATTCTTTCGATTCCCTGCACAAAAATCCAATACAGCGATAAGCAAACACAACTTCTACATCAGCACATCAAACTGAAATACATTGCCTATCTTAAATGCTCACACGCACATGTAAGCATAAAAGCTTGCAGAATATAAAACTTCAATAGAAGTGAAACTACATGTATGCCACACAGATTATATCACCACCCTTACAAGAGATTTGGAGAATTTGCTGAGTCTATGCAGACAGAGTTCTTACCATTTGCATGTCTTGAACGTCTCCTATCTGCAATCAATTTCTGTGTAGATCGTCCATTGCGGAAATCAAACATGCTCATCAAACCCCACATGCAGCCTGACTGATCTTTCTCATATCGCACAGGCCGTTTTTGGGATCTTTTTGCCATTGTGACCGGAGAGAATAGATCCTTTGGAATAGCTATGCTTAGCTAGAAACACCTAGAGAAAGAAACAGCATCTATGCAATGTTATACACATGTCACTCTGAATTTCTTTCTAAAGGTTATAAGATCATCAGAAATGTCTCCACTTCAATGACCACATCATGAAAAAGAACAAAAAAGGATCACATGAGACTCTTAACGGTTCCAAGAGACTAAAGATATAAATGTAATAAGACATAATTCACTTAATTCTATTATCATCCACCTCCTCTCTCAGCCGCTCTCTCTTTATCTGTGCCATTACATGCATATACAGACACATAAAGACAAGTAAAAAAATGGAGAGAAAGACAGATCATCATTAAAGCTTGATCCATATGATTTCCTAACCTTACTAAATGACATCCAGGTTTCTGCAATGACAGGAACAGATCATTAAAAAATAAGACAAGAAAACCAAATGGCCATAACTATAAAATACCATTCATCTAGACTCCTTAGCAGATCCAATATACATGTATAGATTTCCAGTCTAAGCTGTTTGGGTAAGTAAAATTGTACTTCCATACTCAAATTTTGTCAGATAAAAGGAGAAGGGGTTGAGAAAGGACAAAATAAAACTCTTCAAGAGAAAACACCCCAAATCAACCCACTTGTGTAGAGGACTCAAATGATGGTGACATGGGACAGATGTAAATTGCACTAAGGAGGATCTGCTTCTAAATTCATTTAATCCCAACATTTACAAGAAAATGCCCAACCCCATTAGTCAATCTTGTGATAAAGACAGTCTATATCTCCCTCATGCAGCTCAAAACCATACCCAGAAAAAGCACAAACACATTGTTAAAAGATGATTACTCAAACACAACTCACAAGTTTGATTGAAGAGGGAATTAAGAAAGTGAGGAGATAGAAGGATTATTGAGAAGCAGAAATTAGTAAGAAAATTCTATCTTATAAAAAATTAATATCATATACTTAAATCTAAGAAAAGAACAAATTTTCATACCTCAATTCAAGCTCCTAATCCACACTTGGCCAGGAATTCAGCAGAAAGACACAGCTAACTGGATCTTCCAATCATAAAAATATACAAAATATTCCAATATTAACAACACAAGTTTCCCAGCAGAGTGAGGTTGAAGGCTCCTATTAAACTTTCATTACATGGTAAGGTATCAAAAGCCTTCCTTTTGCCTCCACAAGTGCCTCAAAACTCACAAAAGAAAAAACTTCTCCATCAGTGATTGATTGATTTCCCCTTCAAGACCAGTTAAATATCTTGATCATAAAAGGGGTCATCTTTCACCTTCAAGTCTCAAGGCAACCAACAACAATCAACTTGAAGAGCACATATGCCTTAATACAATATCTTCAACCACAATTCTAACCTCACCAAAGAAAACAATCTGATGATTCCAATGTTTGCTTTTGTCTAGTACTAAATACACACATACCCTCTTCTCCAATGTCCACTAAACCAAAAACTCTCATCAAATTCTTATCCAAATCTCCATCAGAATCAAAACCAAACAACCCAAAACAGAGAATCAGTACTGTAATGATCCAAAAACAGAGAAACTATATCAGATATCAAATATCAGAACCATATAGACGAGTCCTTTTTAATCAGCTGCCTAAGTGGGCATCTTTTGACAACGAAAAAGAAAAAAAAGCAACAGAGCCCCAGAATTTCCCATCTCTCACCGACCCATTATTTTTAGGTCATATGGGCAGGCATTAAAGACTCTTAAGGAAAATAAAGTTTTTGTGTTATGTGATAGAGAGAAAGTGAAAGGAGAGAACTTTTTTACAATGTTGTTGGCTTGGCTGACCGTAGAAGAAAGAAGTATACGTGACAGTTGTGGTTTTTATGTCCTCTGTTTTGGGCCCATCTTAAAAGACAACACATTTGGGAGCTTTGTCTTCAAGATAACTCACTCTCTCTCTCTCAATCTCAAAATTTCAAAGCAGCCTTAATCATCAAAGTCACCACCACCCCACTACTGTTCTACCACAATCTTTCTCTCTCAATGACTTTTTTGTAGCTAACAGATAATTTCTCTATAGATTTTGTTTGGTAAACAGAGAACAGATAGAGATGTTACCATGTACTACTGTGAATTTATCCTCCAAGGGTAAAACTGTAACTAGAAAGGAAAGAAAGGGGAAAAGTAATAATTAAAAAAAATTTGGGGCCATTTTTATATTATGACGTTTTCTAAATCCTTCTTAGCTGTAAATAATTAACAAGCATGTATCATGCACGCATTATCTCTTTTATTAAGCCATATTTCAATGCTTTTCTTTCTATTTATTTTATTTTTTAAAATTAATTCGGAATTTTATTTTTATTTTTATTTTTTTAAAAATTATGTTTTGTTTAATGATAATTTAAAATGGGGTTTTGAATAGTTGTTAAGTTTTTTTGGTCAAATTTGTTTTTGTTATATTATCTGTTTGTGTATATAAATTATAGATTGATTATAAGATTTTGAAGAGGATTTGTCTCTTGTTGATGACACATGTATCTGCGTAGCTATGCTAATTGTCAACAATAATTATTATGGTAATTATAGATGTTTAGATTTGAATTCAAATTAATAATCTAACTTAGAATATACTTTAATTAACTCTGTATGAATTTTGAGACAAATTGAGACCAAGCCCCACATCATTATTTCATTTCCATCAATTAGAGTATCCACCTTCAACCATATAAATTATTGACCATATTACATTTACTAAGCATGTAATATTATTTGATCCATATTCCATACAATTTGTTATATATTTTTTAATCGCGTTTTAAGAATTAGAAAACATCCCATATAAATATTTATTATGGTTGGTTATACTAGTTGTTGAAGTCTTAAAAAGTGTACAAATCCTTGAACTCATAATTTAATTTTAAATAATTGAACTCATTTTTTATTCTTACTTAATAGTTTAAAATTTTTCAAGTCAAATATCATCTCATAAATTTCAAACTTAAAAATCTCATAGTGTTAACCAATATCTCTAATCCAATTATAAAAATTTAAAATTTTAAAATTGAATAATAATTGTAATGAAATAAAATTATCTACAATAACTAACTACTTAATCTATATTTCAAAAATTAAAATTTTAAATATTACCAAAACATCTATTTGTTATTTAAAAAAATAAAAACTATAATATTAAATATAAACAAAATTTCAAATCAATGTTTTTTATGCATATAATAAGCAGAAAACATCTATATGTTTTTTTTAAAAAATAAAAACTATAATATTAAATATAAATAAATTTCAAATCAATGTTTTTCATGCATATAATAAGCCGAATAATATCTGATCTGAATAAAAGATCTGAAAACAGAGACATGACAAAGAGAAAAAAGACATGCATGCAACTATTTAGTTTTTCAAGAATTAAGTTAAGTGCACACGTGTTAACCAGTTAGGCCTAAATGAGTTTTTAATTCGGGCCCACCAAGGGCCCAAACTTGGGCCATCAATCTCACAGTCACACACTGTTCTTCTTCCCCAAAGCATTTTACCGACACTTTTTAATAGACACTTTTTGTGATTGACTTTTGGTTTCGTACTAATGAATATCTTTAGGTTTAGGAATTTCAAATCCAACCGGTAATGTTGCAATTCAATTGGGTCAGATTGATAGCAACATGTAATCAAACTCACATGCACTTGTATTATATATACATATTTATGTTAGATGATAATAATAAATAATAAATAATAATAATATAATAATAATAATAATAATAATAATAATAATAATAATAATAATAATAATAGAATTTCAAATAATAGAGGACAAAAGAAAAAGAAAAAAGGGAAGACCTACAGACGGTTAATGGTTTAGGTGAAATTTAGACCAAGATTTGTGAGATTTACATATAGGGAAGCATAATTGTAACCAATTTTATGCTAATGGGGTTAGTATACTTACTATCATTTTGATTTTGTTTTAAGTAATGGAATATACTGTGATGAACCATCATTTGAATTTGTTTTATGTGAATAGAAGCAGTGAATCCATACCAAATTAAGTGGTCCACTAAATGATATAAGAAAATAAATCACCAACCATATAACTAATACCTTCCTTGTTAATCATAAACAAATTGACCCAATTAATAAAAACATATACACAATTGAGAAGAAGTAACAGATAATTATGTTAGAGAAGGATGTAGATCGTTAAACAGAAAATTTGTTAGTTGTTACTTCTAATTATATGCTAATCTACTGCTTAACTAAACTGAAAGTGAGAGCAAGAGAGAGGTATAATAGCTTTTTGCATGAAGATGTAGAAGCAGCTTTTAACTTTGCTGTGTTTTGAAGATATTTCAACAGGTGAAGTGAAGATAATTGAAGAGAAATAGATAGATAGAGAAAGGAAGAGGAGTGCACTTAAGTGTGTGAAGTGTTAAATGTGGACCACCAACAACAAGCACTCTTTTGTTTCTTGTTTTCAATCATTTTTTCACCAAACCATCTCCCACCTCTTAGCAAATGGAGACAATGGGTATATATATATATATATAAAATAACAATTCTTAAAAAAATAATAATTTTCATTGGATAAAAATTAAAAAATATTTTTAAATTAAGAAAAATAACTAACAATTTTTTACAATAAAAAATCATTTTAAACCGACCATAAATATACTAAACTAACTCTTTTAAGAATAATTTTATAAATTGTTTTTTTTTTTAATTAAAATAAGATTTAGGTATTTATGATCACTCAATTCAATACTTAGTATTGAATTACATGAATAAGTATATTTTCATGTCTCAATAAATAAAGTGCAAAGATACCTTTTATATGAGAACAAAACCTAACCATCTACATGTATATGAGTGTACTAACACTTATAAAGTATAAGGTTGTTTATAAAGGTCTAAGAGGAAATAGTCAGACCAAACTTGGACTGTATCAAACCAAAATTTGGCATATAGGTAGTTGAGATTAGCTCATCAAGAAAGGACATAGTTTATAGAATATAAAGAAAAAAAAAAGGATCTACAATGTTGATGGTCCATCTCTTGGTGGGGATCATGTACAAGTTCAGATTTTCTAATTTTGTATTTTACTCCAAATCAAAATACTCATTGATATCGTATATTAAGGAATGGAATACAGTTTGCTAAAAGAGAGTATATGATTACCTATTGTTGTCTTCATCTCTGGTGGTCCTAACTATAATTATTCTTCTTTTCTATAGAATTTAATAAAGAAATTATCAAATAAACAAAAAATATTTTAGATAATACTTGAATAATTTCTAAAAAGCATTTTTTTTCAAAAAATAAAAATAATTCCAAATATGTCCTAAAATGATATGGGAAAGTTCCTTCAAAGAGAAGGGTTTTGGATGATTTCAACAATCCAGCCATATAAAGCAGGCCAAGCATTGGATGCCCCCAGCTCTTCAAAGTGAAGAAAAAAGAGTCTTTATAAATCACATAATACTAATCAAAGATTCATTTTCATAGGTGAAATGAGAACCAATTGCTCACTAATAAAATAATAATTTTATAGCAATGATTATGAGTTGGGCAACTTTATAACCAGTGGAATGATGACATGTTGATATCATCATCATCACACACTCACAAATTGGCTTCTTCATTTCTACCACTCTATATACACAAACAGACAACCAACGGCCCACATTAAAAGCATCATAAATCTTTTCCCATTTGATCCGATGCTTTTGGTAGACAAAGAATGACCCAAAGAGGGACCCATTGATATCAAATGAAACTAAAACTAGGGAAACACCAGTCTTCTATACAAGGTCTGTATTGTAATAAGACAAGGTAGTGAATGTCGTATTAGAGCAATAAACAAGTGATTGTTTAATAAGCAAACGATTCAACCAATCTAATCATTGGTTAAATGGATAGAAAATGTAAGAAAAAAAATGGTTTGGTTAGATTATTAGTATTGTTATGATTTGGACGCTAGTGTTGTTAGTACTAGCAACCAATCCATTGAAAAATCAGATGGAAAATGTTGACGACGAGATAGTATCTGTCGCTTTTGGATTGGAAAATGACCATCTAGAAAATTTGCCCGTGTAAGTGCTCCTAGGGTAGGGCCCAGTTCTTTATAATTATTCCTAGCTTTAGTATAGGACTACTATTATCCCCAAAACTTGAAACTTAGAAATCGTAATTTTAGAAAATATCTAGATCAAACATAATCAAAATCTATATCTAGAGGGAGATTGAATTCAAGAAGGTTGTATATACCTTTCTGTTAATAATTTTAGACAACTCTACCATGCATCACAACACTCATTTTGTGATGTTTAGTTATGTGCAAGAGTACTACTACATTATCAAATCTCTCTTTGGATGGTACAGTACAGATTATGAGTACTATTGACGCTATAGAGAGTTTTTGACAGGTGAAAAAGGAGGAATATGTCACATGTGTGGGCCTATAGTTAATAAAGGGAAGGAAATGCACTAATTACGAGATTTATGGGCTTTGTATGGTCCAAAACAAAGGGAAATGAGACTGGGCTGTAGGTGGACACAATTATAACTAGACACCACTTTTTATCTTCTCAAATTTCAATCATACAGCAAAATGTAAAACTACAGAAATATGAAAAGAAGGATGTGTACGATCATAAGATAGAGTGTCTCCCAAAACATATAGCATAAAAGAAAAACTACTCAAACCTGACAATGCTGCACATAAGAGGAAACAGAACACCAGTAAGGTGGGTCCTGGAGTATGAAGAAAAAGCTTTTTAACAGTTAATCATCACATGAGAAGTTATCCTGTAAGCACAAACAATCAAATAGTTAAGCGTTTTATTATGAGATTCAGGTAAATGAATTAAAGATACAGTTAGGGAGTATTCAAGTATTCAATTATTAGACTAGTAACACAGGTAAGATGTCAAAGAGTTGCTTTAATTTGGCAGGTTGGTGGGTGGTTTTTCTTTTGCTTTGTAACAGAAAGGGTTCCTTTATGTCTATCTTGGTAAGAACAAACGAACAGGGATTGGAAGCTTTCATTTCACTCTACAAACCAATGAAAATAGCCTAGTTTCTATGGACCTTTAGAAAGAAGACATCTGGACTCTACATAACTGCCCAGAGACAACAATATCATCCTATAGACTGTTTTTCACAATGCAATAAGTGACTAATCTTTAATACTATGTCATAGGTAAATATACTTGGTTTGGAAGATGATGAAATATCAAAGATATTTGTCAGAAGCTAGTGTAGAAGTGTACCTTTCAGTCAATAATTATCGGATTAGAGTACTTTCTCTTCGTCCTTCTTGCACTCCTCAATATTCGATCAGTTTCTACCTTCACATCCTGTGTCAGTCTGATTCCTTCGTCTTCTTCTTTGAAGGGAAAAAAAATGAACAATAGTTAAGACTTATCAAGTATCCATTATCTATTGTCCACACACAGGCTAAGAATATGGTAAACAAGAAAACAGATCTTCACAATGGATATTGTTTCATTCTGTGTCCTGCATTTCATGCATGCTGATTGAGGCAGATTTTTGCTACTCAATACCATGCTTTCTACACTACAATTAAGATCCTTTGTCAATTTTAATAAATTCATTACGCTGTCCAGATCCGCCTAAGTTCAGACAGTTCTTACAAGTTACAACTCCTCATGTATAGGTCACGTTTGAATAGTTCTAGTACTAGTTTAGATAGGTAACTTACTTGGTTTTCACACTAATACAACTTGAAAAAATGCTAGCTTCTAGAGGTATCATAACATGATCAATTAATTAATCTAATGATATGATATGATATGCCTATCATATCACAGAGTAGCTGGCAAATCTTTTTGGAGCTTAGATGAAGAATACAGTATAATGATTAACAAGAAAAAGACATAATCTAAAATTGTTTAAATTTAATCAAACCTGTTTCCTTCTCATTAATCAAGCAAGAGAAACCAGCATTAATATCATCATCAGGATCTTGGAGAAATCTGCTTTCTGTTCCCTGGTCCATGGACTTAAATCTCAATAAGGTATCTAGAAAGTAAATAAGGAAAATAGTAAGAAACTACAAACAACCTGCCCAACAAGAACCTCTTTTTGTCTGTGAGCCTTGTTCTGAATTGGCTTTTTCGCGCATCCTCTATTAGCAGCAGAATTTGAACCTCCACATTCCACCGTGGGGACTTCTATTGGCTGCAGAGACTTCTTTGGAACAGCAGTTTTACTGAAAGCAGAGAAAGCTTTAAACTAGAATAACAAACTTGAAAACTTTCAACCAAATAGAGTCAATGAAATGCACAACAAAGTTTGCACGATTATATAAGAGTGACTGCTTGGGATCTATATATCCTTCAACAGATATATAATTTGTAGGATGTTTGCTTTCTACAATAAAACATTACATATACTAAAACCAATAGCTTGTTCTGTGTACCTCTTAGCTGGCTGTTTCTTTCCTTGACGAGTAGCAGGACGGCCTCTCTGCAGGTTTAACACATGCAGAATGCCATATTAGTTTCTCACTATTTAATGGTTGGGGAAAGCTGAACTGCAAAAGCACCTTTTTAGCTATGGCAACTGGACTATTATGGTCAGGGATCTTCTTGCTGCATGTCACAGCCTGCAATCAGCAAATGATGGATTAAATCTTATACATAGCATTGAAAAAAAGACAACACTACACATTAACTTGAAGGCAACAAGACGTGGAAAAATGTATGCAATGTTGACACTAAGAAGTGTAATTCAATTTATGATTTGTTACTTAATCTCATATAAACGCCAAGGATCTTATTTATTTTCAGGATTGTCCATCACTTGTAAATACCTGCATATCTTTAACAAACATGTTCCTCAGCTCACTTTGTAATTTCATTAAAGAGGCTTCAATCTGCTCTGGTAAGGTGGTAAACATCAGGAAAATCTTTTTGAATTTGTCTTGATGTATATCCTTCCCCAGTTGATTAGATATGGATTTCAGACCTCCATCAAGGCTAGCTTTGATGTTTTCCTGTCCTTTATTCTGGTATTCCAATTACAATATCTCAGTTTCAGAAATGACAGAAACTTTAGTGATCGGCAGGTCAAGGATGAAAGTAAGTAAGGGACATAAGAAATGACTGGTACCATCAGCTGCAATGAAGAATCATAAGCAACCAACTTCTGTCGCATTTCTTCCACTGGAGAAAAGTTTGCAAGAAAACATCAGTACTTAGCTACTAATGATATAAAAGAAAATTTGAGATTGCTTGAGATAGAATGTATCATTATTGGTTTATTTCTGAAGGGTGATTGATTTCTCAGTAAAATATAATGTTTATATCTCTTGTGTACAAATACCCTCATTATCACAGCCATCAATCAACTATGACAAACCATAATCAGTTAATCAAATGTTTGTCTCTCAGCTACAGAGTTCCCAAGTATTAGGTAAGAGTACTCACTTTCTAGAGACAATTCTTTAGTCCCTCTGTTAACTTGCATGAGATCACTCTGAACAGAATCCAGAATCATCCCAAACCTATTCAGCAATGTATCCATCATCCCCATGCGCCGCTCAAGTTCTTCACTGATCTGACCTGCTCATAAGTATACAAATAGAAGTAACATCAGGCCAACATAGAACTGTTCATGCATTTTGAAAAATGACATTGTTCTGCCTTTTTTACTGGAATGATACATTCAAAAACTCATCAAAAGAATCTTAAAACTGGCCTTATTTCATATCTCAACCAGGAATAGAGAGATGAACTCACATCTCTGATCTGGACCAGAGGCGGGATTCCATTTGCGCATCAGATTGTTTGAAGACCGTGACATTGGCACTACACTCTCTTCTCTAGCATAATTAACTGGTGGCAAGCAACCAAACTTCTTTGCTGAGTTTTCTCGTTCTTGAGAATTTTTCTGCAAAGTCTAGATTAACAAACCAATAAGAAAACAATTAAAACTCTAATATTTCACCAAACCAAGTAAAAAACCAGAAACCACATTCCACCTGGTCATTTGTCAAGACTTCATCAAGAGAAGATTGAGAAAACTGCGAAAATAACCCATGCTGAGATGAAGGTCCCTGAGAAAAAGACTGCTGTGACAATTGCGATCTAAGTTGTGATGATTGCACTCTAAGTTGTGATGATTGCACTCCTTGCGATCCACTCGGTCCAACACTTGATCTCCTTCACATCAATAAACACAACAACACTCACGGTGAAATAGGCAGAATACTCATAACTAAGAAATTTCACTCTCTTCACTTTCATAATTTGTCTTTGTTAACAATCGAACTTAAACAAAACGCTTGCTATTCATTAAATGCATATAGCGAACAAACAACAGATCTCTACTCTAGCTATCTAATGTCCTAAAGACACTATAAGAGAATGAAGAATCAAATCTATAAGACAATAAATCAAAATGCAACCTCGAGATGCATAACAACTATAATCAATTTCAGTTCCAAATCGACACTTCCTTGTATTGTATATAAAAAATTCCAGTGAAGCGAATAAAATCAAAACAGAGTAAGTAGATCTCCATCAAACATTACTGGCACAAATAAAACCTAAAATCACAGATAATGATTCAAGATAAAATACATAACAAAATCTCTGAATCAGCAATATTCACAGCGTATAAAGCAATGTACTCGGTTCATAAACCTATACAGTTACGATATTCTACAGATTTCTCGCAGTTTGTCGGAAAACAAACGTGTAGAAAGTAGACAGACCTTGAGTGAGGAGGGAGGACGGAGATGGAGCTGAGATCCGAAGCTTTGTTGATCTTCAACTTCATTTCAAAGTTAATATAGTAAACAGAAACTAACGAGAGAGGAAATTGTAGTACTCAACCCTAGATGAATTAATCGAAACCTCTTGGCGACCGGCAAGAAGATAGTCGTGTGTGTGAGAGAGAATACGGTTTCATAAATTTTTTGAATTTGGAAAGAGAGTTGATTGTCACATTTGATGGTTTTAATACATGGCGGGAAGACTGGAATGTTCTTGTTTCGGATCTAGTGGCTGCGGTTTGTCGGTTTAGGGTTTGGATCCAACCCCATTTCTGGCTTACCAGACCCGGCCTGCCCAACGTAAGTTTTGATTCGGCCCATGGACTCAAAACTAACACTCGAACGTTAGTACCTCTACCACATTGAAAATATGAGTATTTTTTAATTAATTTTAGAAATAGGACGATAATATAACTTCTCAATTATAATTATTTTTAATAGAATAAAAAGATATTAACTTGATTTTTTAATAAATAAAAAATATACTATATTGTAAATAATATATAATTTTAAAAATACTACCATATATCTTTCTATAAATATACCCCTATTGTGAAAGAGCTTGTTCGGTGGATTCCACCATGTAATACGTGTAGGGCATGCACATAAATTTAACATGCACATTGACACGTGCATAATCATGTTACTATATATATATGTGATACATTATGAATAAAGGAAATAATCTGGGTTAGTTTTAACTTTTCTTCTTCTGTTACATTTTTTTCATAATATTTCTCTGATTATTACTGTAAATCTGTTCTGCAATATTACAATAAGCCTATTAAGATTATCAGGTTAACTTTCTGATCTCATTTTATTTTCAATTAATATTAAACTATTTTCTTCTATCCTATATTCCATTTTTATTTTTTCAACACGTTATCAGCACGAGTATACTCTCTGGTTGCCGCTTTGCCGAATCTTCCAGATCAGAAAGTGTCTGGTGATGATGTTTTCTTTCTTCTAAGTGTGCTGGAAATTTTAAGAAATTATAATGGGTTTGGAAATTTTTGAAAAAATACCATTATTCACCTGAGTTGAATAAATGGTGGATCTGGAAAGTTTGAAATGATAATATTATTCACCCGAGCTGAATAATTGAATTTTTGAAATTGAATTCTGGAAATCTGGAAATCTAAAGAATGTGTTCTTATTTTGCAAAAAATAAAAAATCTGAAATTTGACGAGCTGGAAGTTTCTGGGAGAAATTATATGAAATGGTGTGATGATTGCGAGTTAATATTAAAAACCAAAGAATTATTTGGGACCTTCAAGGAGGTGCAAACCCCCGGAGGTTGAAAAATGTAAAGCCATGTATATAATCTAAACACATCTGGTTAAGGATCTATAAAAATCAGTATATGAATATAAAAGATCCTGCAGATCTTTGGCAAGCCCTAAATTCCAGATATGATCGCCAAAAGGAAATCATGTTGCCTGAAGCAAGTGAAGAGTGAGCCAATTTAAGGTTCCAAGATTTTAAAGGTGTGAGCGAGTATAACTCCGCTATGTACATGATTGTGAACAAATTGAAAATGTGTGGGGAAATAAAAACAGACCATGATATGTTGGAAAAGACATTTACCACTTTCCATCCTTCTCAGATTATTTCACATCAGCAGTATCGTGAAAAAAAAAATGTGTGAAATATGATGATTTGATTGGTTCATTAGATATTGCTGAAAGACACAACCAGCTGTTGCTGAAAAACAGTAAAAGACGCCCTGTTGGCACCCAAGCATTCCTAGAAGTGAATGTATATTATAATGAAAATCCAGGTCGTGGTCGTGGCTGTAATTCTGAGCGTTGGAATGATTATGGAAATGGGCGTGGTAATGGCCGAGATGGTCGATGATCTGGAAATGGCCAGGGACGTGGTCGTAACAGGGATTATGGATATCCATATAATAATCCAAATGCTCCCCAGAAGTGGAATAATAATAATGCTAGTTCCAGCAAAGGCAAAGAAATTCAGGAACCACCAAAGTTCAATCGTGGTCCTTGTTATAGATGTGGTTCCCCCACTTGTTATTCGAGAACTTGTCGCTCTTCCAAGCATGTAGTTGAAGATTACCATAAGTTGAGGCGCGAACAAGAAAAGGAAAAGAATAATTAAGCAAATATGGCTGATGTTTTTAGCGATGGTTATACTGGTCCTGACGACATATCAAATCTGAAAACTGCTGATTTCTTTGAAGATCCTGATGAGAGGATAGATCACCTGATTGGTGATGGAACCGTTAACTACAAGTGAATGTATTCCCTTATTTTAGAATGTAAATAGAATGGAATGTAATTTTGATTTTGGTTGTAAATATTTGTAAATATTAATGAAAGATACTACATTTCCATTCAACTAATTTTGTGTGTTATTTTATTGATGTTATAAATTCAAACCAAGAAATTGCTTCACACGGGGATGTCTATTTAGCCGATAGTGCTACAACCCATACGATTTTAAGAGATAGAAAATATTTTCTGGAATTGATTCCAACTCAAATGAAAGTGAATACTGTATCAGGTCCAGTAGATCTGATCGAAGGCTCCGGAAGAGCTTCAATTATGTTACCAAATGGCACTGAATTGGAAATCGAAAATGCATTATACTCTCGCAAATCCAGAAGAAATTTACTCAGTTTCAAAGATATAGGAATGAATGATTATCACATCGAAACAGTTGATGAAAATGGTATTGAATACCTATGAATTGTTTCAAGAAAATCAAGCCAGAAGCTTGTAGTTGAAAATTTACCCATTTCATCATCTGGATTATATTATACAACCACCAGGCATGTTGAAACACATGCTATTGAGAACCAGAAGTTCTCTGATCCCAGAATATTCTAGCTTTGGCATGATAGATTTGGGCATCCGGGATCCACAATGATGCGAAGAATAATAGCGAATTCAGAAGGGCATCCACTAAGAAATCATAAAATCATACTGAATGATAGGGACCTGTGTATCTCATGATCCCAAGGGAAATTGATAACGAAACCATTGTTTAAGAAAGTAGGTTTTCAATCTCCATCGTTTTTACAGAGAATTCAAGGAGATATATGTGGACCCATTCATCCACCTACTGGACCATTTCGCTACTTTATGGTATTGATAGACGCATCTGCAAGATGGTCCCATGTATGCTTGTTATCCACTCGTAATGTTTCTTTTTGCAAAATTACTGGCACAGATTACTCGATTAGGAGCTCATTTTCCAGATTACCCTATTAAGAGTATAAGACTTGATAATGCTGGTGAATTTACGTCGAAAGCATTTGATGAATACTGTCAAGTATCTGGGATTGATATTGAACATCCAGTTCCACATGTTCATACCCAAAATAGATTAGTTGAATCATTAATTAAGCGCCTTTAATTAATTACGCGAACATTGTTAATGCGCTCAAGATTACCCGTTTCTGTTTGGGGACATGCTATATTGCATCTGCAGTTTTGATTCGTATCCGTCCAACTGCTTATAATCAATATTCCCTATTACAATTGGTATCTGGGAATCCTCCTAACGTCTCACATTTGAGAATATTTGGTGTGCTGTATATGTACCCATTACCCCAACTAAAAGAACGAAAATGGGGACGCAGAAACGTATAGGAATTTATGTGGGTTTTGATTCCCATCAATTATCAGATATTTGGAACCAATGACAGGAGATTTATTTACAGCTAGATTCGCTGACTGTCATTTTGATGAAAGTAATTTTCCATCGCTTGGAAAAGGAAATAATTCTCCAGAAGAGAAATCTAAATTAACTTGGAAGGTTCTAACTTTGACGCATATGGATCCGCATACCCCGCAATGTGAACTCGAAGTTCGAAAGATTCTACATTTACAAATGATAGCTAATCGAATGCCTGATGCATTCGATGATACTTAAAAAATAACCAAGTCTTTTATTGAAGCTGCTAATATACCAGCAAGCGTAATTGTCCCAGAAGGACGATCTCAAAAGATAATAGCAAGTGAAACACAAATTCCCCGCCAGAAGCGTGGTAGACCCCTGGTTCAAAAGATACAATCCCACAAAAACGAAATAAAAATGATTTGGATCCTAAAACCACATCTGACGAAATCCCAAAAGTTGATGAGATTCCTAAAAATAGCCTCCCAAAAGGAGAAAATAATATGGAAATACCAGAATCAAAAAATGAAGAAATTTCCATAGACTTCATCCAAGAGACTTGGAATCGAAATGAAATAATCGTTGATGATTTATTTTCATATTCAGTGGCAATTAGTATTTCATATGATGATTATGAGCCACGTGATATCCAAGAATACAAAAATATGCATGACTGGAAAAAATGGGAAGAAGCAATCCAGGCAGAATTAAATTCGTTGAATAAACGAAAAGTTTTTGGACCCATAGTTCGAACACCTGAAGATGTTCAACCAGTTGGTTACAAATGGGTTTTTGTTCGAAAACAAAACGAAAGAAATGAAATTGTGAGATACAAAGCACGTTTGGTTGCATAAGAATTCTCACAAAGACCTGGAATTGATTACGATGAAACATATTCCCCAATCATGGATATAATCACATTTCGATTTCTGTTAAGTCTTAAAATTGCTGAAAAACTGGATATGTGTTTAATGGATGTAGTTACTGCATATCTGTATGGATCACTTGATTCTGATATTTACATGAAGCTCCCAGAAGGACTGAAATTAACTGAATCTCATCGATCAGAATCTCGAAACTTGTATTCCATTAAGTTACAAAAATCCCTGTATGGATTGAAACAATCTGGAAGAATATGGTATAACTGCCTGAGCGAGTATTTGGTTAAGGAAGGATCCCGAAATAACAATATATGTCCATGTATCTTTATCAAGAAATCAAGGTCTAGTTTTGCAATTATAGCAGTTTATGTGGATGATATGAATATCATTGGGACTCCAGAAGAGATCCAACAAACTGCTGAATATCTGAAAAAGGAGTTTGAAATGAAAGATTTGGGAAAAACGAAATATTGTCTTGGTCTGGAAATTGAACATAAACCAAATGGGATATTGGTTTATCAATCAGCATACATTGAAAAAGTCATAAAAAGATTTAATATGGATAATGCTCATCCGTTGAGTACACCCATGGTTGTAAGAACACTTGATCCCAAAAAGGATCTATTCCGACCGAAGGATGATGACAAACAATTACTTGGCTCTGAAGTACCATATCTGAGTGCGATTGGTGCGTTATTATATTTGGCTCAATGTACGAGACCAGATATATCGTTTGCTGTAAATTTATTAGCAAGGTATAGTTCTGCACCAACCCGTCTTCATTGGAATGGAATCAAACATATTTTGTGTTACTTGAAGGGTACAAAAGATTTGGGATTATTTTATACAAATTCTGATAAATTTTTGGGTTTGACTGGTTATGCCGATGCTAGATACCTTTCGGATCCGAATAAAGGACGTTCTCAAACTGGCTATATTTTCACATATAATGGTACTGCGATCTCCTGGAGATCTACGAAATAAACTTTAGTAGCCATGTCCTCGAATCATGCTGAAATACTGGCATTACACAAAACCAGTAAAGAGTGTATTTGGTTGAGATCGATGATCCAACATATCCAGAATTCTTGTGGTATCTCCGAAACTACGAATAGGCCAACTGTAATTTTTTGAAGATAATACCGCATGCATCGCCCAAGTTCGGGAAGGTTACATCAAAGGAGATCGAACCAAACACATTTCCCCAAAATTCTTCTACACCCACGAGCTTCAGAATACGAGTCAAATCAATATGAAGCAAATCAGATCCTGCAATAATCTAGCCGATCTATTAACGAAATCATTACCAACATCAACATTCGAAAAGCTCGTTTACGAGATTGGAATGCGAAAGCTCTCCAGATTAGTAGATTAGGTTTATGGGTGTTGTAAACAGGGGAGAATTTTGTAAAATTGGATTCACCAACTATACTCTTTTTCCTTCGTCGAGTTTTTATCCCACTGGATTTTTCTGCAAGGTTTTAACGAGGCAGTCAAATATCAGAAATGGTGAAATTCAAGGGGGAGTGTTGTGAAAGAGCTTGTTTGGTGGATTCCACCATGTAATACGTGTAGGGCATGCACATGAATTTAACATGCACATTGACACGTGCATAATCATGTTACTATAAATATTTGATACATTATGAATAAAGGGAATAATCTGGATTAGTTTTAACTTCACTTCTTCTGTTACATTTCTTCCATAATATTTCTCTGATTATTACTGTAAATTTGTTCTGCAATATTACAAGAACCCTATTAAGATTACCAAGTTATTAAGATTACCAAGTTAACTTTTTGATCCCAATTTATTTTTCAGTTAACATTAAACAGTTTTTTTCTACACCATATTCTATTTTTATTTTTTCAACAACATCCATCTCTATCATATTAATTTAAAATAATAAAAACCATAAAAAAAAGAAGACCGCATGGTGCAAGTATGGAGTCATGTCCACGCCCAGATTACACCGAGCGATGATATTTCCATAAGCAAAAGAAACTTTAACTTTTGTTGCCGGTGTTGTAGTTCAAGCGGGAATCAGAATCAGAAAAATGTTATATGACTAAAATATTGTCCTCCTCCAAATTCTGTTTATTATACGAATATGTATGAAAAAACTGTTTTTCATTCTTCCCCGGATTGTAGATATCATTGGTTTTTCGCTGAAAAAGATGGTGAACGTATTTATCCTATACTATATATGGATTGTGTTGGGCTTTATTTTTATTTTAGTCTTTTTTATCTTCCGAAAAAAATTATGTCTCCTTTGTCTTTTCAGAAAAACTATATTCGAGATACAGGTAGGTGTATATATATATATATATATATTTATTTTAGTAGTAGTAGTATTGTTTTTCTTTTTTAAATTAATCAAATAAATCTATGTCAGGTGACTTTGTCCTTCTCCTTGGCCATCAATCAAACTTTGCAAACGGATTTTTAACGTTGGTAAAAAAAAATTGACCCTATCTTTCTTTCTTGGAGAAAAAAACATATATTTAATGGTAATAATAATAGAATGTTACGGTATTAAGTTTTTTATTATTATTATATATCATATATTATTCGTTTAAATAGATTTTACAAAATTTTTGACGGCACATCAGAATAGATGGAAGTTTGGTTCTTTTTCGATTAGTTTGTTTTTATTATTATTATTTTTTTATTATATATATGTATATTTAATTTTTTTTTTCATATTATTACAAATTACTACTTTACGTCAAGAAGATGTGAAAATATATTTTGAAAAGTATTTGAACAGAAAACAAATTAGATGGATGACCACAGCAAAAATAATACTAATAATACTTACGATTTCTTTTTTCATTTCTCATTTGATATGATCATGTTTAATTAGATCGTATATTTAATTTTTTATTTTTTTATTTTTTTTAGATCTCCATCTTGATTTTAGCTCCATTGGACAAAAAATATTAATTTCATGTTGTAAATTGCAATGAAGATTTGGTCCAAGTGTTTGAGAAATTTAAAGCTTTTAAGTCCAAATTTCATGTAATTTATAATATTAATTTGTGTTTTTATCATTTTAGTTGGCTATCAATTATTAATAACTTTGTTATTACAATTTTATCACAGAATATATATATATATATATATATATATATAAAAAGTCATGGTGATGGTTAGGTGGTTTTGAGAAAATATAAATACAAACTAAAATTCAAAGGGTTTGTTATGAACTTATATAAAATCTCTCTATTACTATTGTAATAAAAATAATATAAATTAATTTAATATTAAAAATTAAAATTAGAATATTATGCTACAATAATAATATTACAAAGATAAGTAATTCTCTCTGATTAAAAGATGAAAGGCGAGGAAGAGAAGAAGAAGAATGAAGATAATGTTCCCGCCTAATTCTCTATTATTAAAAGAGAGGCTTGATCTTAGACTTGGGCCTGGCTATAATTTTGAAAAGATATATAGGATAATAGATAATTACATACCTCTGTGAGCTCATCAACAAGTCCAACCAACTCTCCTTTTGAACTAAGGTAAGTTTCCCTCTTAGTTCTCTGTTTTCATCAGTGAACTAAATTCGTTTCTTGTTTTCTTTTTTCTTTTTTAATTCTTCTCCTCCCGGACATTAATGTTGAGCATGATGATTACTACGTTGAAGTGGATTTATAATAAATTTTGGAATTGGCTTTTAGAGAAGTCAAAGTCCTTGGAAGGATTAAAAAATTTGTTTGAGAATCTTTCATTTCCAATCAGGACTCTAGTTGAACTTTGAGCGGTTTACCTTGTAATAAGCGAATTCTTGAAGAAAATTATAGGAGGGAAAGAGAAGAATGGGGAGGAAAAGAACAAGAATGGCGAGGAAGAGAACAAGAAGAATGAAGAGTATGTTCCCGCCTAATTCTCTGTGATTAAAAGATGGGCTTGGGCCTAGACCCAGGCCATAATTTTGAAAAGATATACAGGATAATAGATAATTACATACCTAAGCTAACTGTAATCAATTTCATATGGTGTATAGAACTTCCATGAGAAACCAGCTTTAATACCATCATCAGGATCCTTTTTTGTCTGTGAGCCTTATTCTGAATTCCCCTCTATTATCATTCACCTCCTCTCAACTTCTCTCTGTTTATCTGTGTCATTACATGCATATACAAACATATTCAAGTGCAAAAATGGAGAGAAAGACAGATCATCGTTAAAGTTCCATCGATATGATTTCCTATCTTTAGTAAATGACATTCAGGTTTCTGTATGACAGAAACAAATCCGACCCGAGTGTGGATATTTGTATTCACAGGCCTATATATTTTTTTGAATTTGGAAAGCTGGATTGTTCTTATTTTGGATTTAGGGCTTCGGGTTCGGATCCGACCCGAGTGTGGGTATTGTTCACTCCACCTCTCAATAAATAGGATTGAAATAAATTTGAATTTTATTTCATTTCAAAATGATCAATTCACTTATTTCTCCGACGAGCTCATCTCACCAGAAGAGTTCCTTCTTTCTTCTGAATATGAAGAAGTGCTCCTTCTCTCCCTCCTCATCTATCATTCCTGTCTTTAGGTCAGTCTCTCTTACTTTATTTTCAATTCACTACATATTTTTTTCTATTTTTAAGTTCATCAATGTGTTGCAGCTCAATCTCTCTCGAGAGATCATCAAGGATCTCATCGATAAGTGCAATCAGCTCCAGTCCAACAAACTCTCTCCGTGAATTAAGGTCAGTTTATCTCTCTTATTATTTTGTTTCAATTCACTAGATCTATTTTTAAGTTGAGTAATGTACTGCAGCTCAATCTCTTTAGAGAAATCATGGAGGATCTAATCAATGAGTCCAAACAGCTCTGTAAACTCATCAACAAGTCCAACCAACTCTTTTTTTGAACTAAGGTAAGTTTCCCTCTTAGTTCTCTTAGTTCTCTGTTTTCATCAGTGAACTAAATTCGTTTCTTTTTTTGTTTTTTTTTTAATTTTTCTCCTCCAGGACATTGATGTTGAGCATGATGATTATTACGTTGAAGTGGATTTGTAATAAATTTTGGAATTGGCTTTTGGAGAAGTCAAAGTCCTTGGAAGGATTAAAAAAATTGTATGAGAATCTTTCATTTCCAATCAGGACTCTGGTTGAACTTTGAGCTATTTACCTTGTAATAAACGAATTCTTGAAGAAAATTATAGGAGGGAAAGAGAAAAATGAGGAGGAAAAGAACAAGAATGACGAGGAAGAGAACAAGATGAAAGGCGAGGAAGAGAAGAAGAAGAATGAAGAGAATGCTCCCGCCTAATTCTCTGTGATTAAAAGATGGGCTTGATCTTAGGCTTGAGCCTGGGCCCGGGCCATAATTTTGAAAAGATATACATGATAATAGATAATTACATACCTATAAGCTAAATGTGTATAGAACTTCCATGAGAAACCAGCTTTAATACCATCATGTGGATCCCTTTTTTGTCTATAAGTCTTATTCTGAATTCCCCTCTATTATCATTCACCTCCTCTCAACTCCTCTCTGTTTATCTGTACCATTACATGCATGTAAAGACACATACAAGTACAAAAATGGAGAGGAAGACAGATCATCGTTAAAGTTCCATCGATATGATTTCCTAACTTTAGTAAATGACATTCAGGTTTCTGTATGACAGAAACAGATCCGACCCGAGTGTGGATATTTGTATTCACAGGCCTATATTTTTTTTTGAATTTGGAAAGCTGGATTGTTCTTATTTCAAATTTAGGGCTCCGGGTTCGGATCCGATCCGAGTATGGATATTGTTCACTCTCGCTCTCTATAAATAGGATCGAAATAAATTTGAATTTTATTTCATTTCAAAATGATCAATTCACTTCTTTCTCCGGTGAGCTCCTCTCACCAGAAGAGTTCCTTCTTTCTTCTAAATATGAAGAAGTGCTCCTTCTCTCCCTTCTCATCTATCCTTCCTGTCTTCAGGTCAGTCTCTCTTACTTTATGTTTCAATTCACTCATCTTTTTTTCTATTTTTAAGTTCATCAATGTGTTGCAGCTCAATCTCTCGAGAGAGATCATGGAGGATCTCATCGATAAGTGCAATCAGCTCCAGTACAACCAACTCTCTTCGTGAATTAAGGTCAGTTTATCTCTCTTATTATTCTGTTTCAATTCACTAGATCTATTTTTAAGTTGAGTAATGTACTGTAGCTCAATCTCTCTGGAGAAATCATGGAGGATCTCATCAATAAGTCCAAACAGCTCTGTGAGCTCATCAACTAGTCCAACCAACTCTCCTTTTAAACTAAGGTAAAATTCCCTCTCAGTTCTCTTAGTTCTTTGTTTTCATCAGTGAACTAAATTCGTTTCTTGTTTTCTTTTTTCTTTTTTAAATCTTCTCCTCCAGGACATTGATGTTGAGCATGATGATTACTACATTGAAGTGGATTTGTAATAAATTTTTGAATTGGATTTTGGAGAAGTTAAAGTCCTTGGAAGGATTAAAAAATTTGTATGAGAATCTTTCATTTCCAATTAGGACTCTGGTTGAACTTTGAGCGGTTTACCTTGTAATAAGCGAATTCTTGAAGAAAATTATGGGAGGGAAAGAGAAGAATGGGGAGGAAAAGAACAAGAATGGCGAGGAAGAGAACAAGATGAAAGGTGAGGAAGAGAAGAAGAAGAATGAAAAGAATGCTCCCGCCTAATTATCTGTGATTAAAAGATGGGCTTGATCTTGGGCTTGGGCCTCGGCCTGGGCCATAATTTTGAAAAGATATACAGGATAATAGATAATTATATACCTATAAGCTAACTGTAATCAATTTCATATGGTGTATAGAACTTCCATGAGAAACCAGCTTTAATATCATCATCAGTATCCCTTTTTTTGTGTGTGAGCCTTGTTCTGAATTCCCCTCTATTATCATTTACCTCCTCTCCACTCCTCTCTGTTTATCTGTGTCATTACATGCATATACAGACACATACAAGTACAAAAATGGAGAGAAAGATAGACCATCGTTAAAGTTCCATCGATATGATTTCCTAACTTTAATAAACGACATTCAGGTTTCTATAAGACAGAAACAGATCATAAAAAAATAAGACAAGAAAACCAAATGGCTTGTGCTTGCAATACTACTTATATTCATATATAAGACTGTTTGTGCTTTTGATTTCATCTCATATTCTCATTTCGATCATCATATACATGTGATCTCTTTTAGTGTAAATATTGCTTAGAGTGCACATCGAGCGTCTGGTTTTGTCTGCATGATTTGGTTTGGACCTGTGAGATCACGATTATAGATAGAAGTATTGAATCATTAGACATATTTATCATTGGTTATGATGGTCAAGCTTCAATTTTATTTTACTTGGTCTGATACGATATTGTAAATACTACAAAAAAAGTTGGGTATTATTCATAATTTTGGTGTGATAAATTTTCCAGTCACAATTTGTGACGAATTTGTAAAAAAATAAAAAATATATATATAAAACAAATTTGTAAAAGAAAATTTCGTTGTACATATATGCATCACAAAAACGTCACAATTTTTTGAAAATTTAGAGGACACCAAAATATAGTTAATGATGGATTCATAAAAAATATATATATAAAAAATAAAAATTATCATGAAATAAATATATTTCAAATCCGTCTCAAAGTCATATATTTATCAAAAAATTATTTAAAAATTTAAATTTAATATAAATTCATACATGATTAATTTTTTATTTTAAATATATTAAAATATAAATACTTACTATTTAATAATTACTCAAAAATTACTACTATTTAATCAAAACCTATATAATATATAAAATATCCAAACAGTGAGCTGCATTTTGTTTTAACTTTTGTTTCCAATTTCTCCTCTCAACTTCTTTATTATATTATTCCATTATATTGAATTCATCATTAATTACATAAAGGGCATTCTTAAATTCCACATCCCAATTTCTTAATACTACATCCTTAGTCCAAAAATACCCTTCTACATAATAAATGCATAATATTATCCAGTGGCATATTAAAATCAGTGTTTGAAAACTCGGTCTCTTAGACTGCCTAGGCGAGTTTAATGTCGAACTTAAGCGAATTGAGGGTAGTCGGGCGTTCAATCTGACTTATCCGCCATATTCATCTTAATGGGCTGCCTAGGCGTTTATTGCGGCCCAAATCGGACTAATCGGATCAAATCACTTTCGTCATCTACATCAAAACTACGTCTTTTTGGATATCGATTATTAAAAAAGTTAATTAAAATTATAAAACCCATAATTACAAATTCATTTCGTTTTTTTTTTTCACGATCAAATCTTACTGCTTGTTGGTGACGGTGACGGTGAGCATTTTCTCTTACTAGTGCCGTTAATCTCTAAGGTAAGTAACTCGAATCTCGATGGTCTGATGCTACTTTATTTTATGGTTGGTTTATGATGAGTGTAATATTATTATATAAAGTTAAAATTATGGATAAATGTGTTATTGTACTTTTGCTATATTGATAAGTTTTGTAAGTGAATTTTGCTAGTAGAAATAGACATGTGAATTAATTTTTGACATATTGGATTGTGTTGTGATTTGGTTTTATACAAATTGAAAGCAATTGAAAGCAACTTGACAAGTTAATTTTTGCATGTGAGTTGTGATTTAATTTAATATGTGATTTTCATTAGTTTTCAATTGTGAGGTTTGAATTGATTCTTAAGATATTTGATTGGATTGTATGCAAATGTATAAAATATTAGTAAATATATATTCTTTAACAAGTATAACAAATAATTATCTAATTTATATTTGATTAACCATTGACTTTTGATTTTTTTTTTGTCAAAAACACTTTGACCGCCTAGGTTCCGCCTCAACCGCCTAGGCGTTTTGGAGGGTTGCCGCCCCAATTCTGATTTTCGAGTTTGCAAACACCGATTAAAATCGATAAATATACGTAATGATTATATCTAGGTGTGTGAAGTTTGATATAAAATCAAATTCTATCATATTTGAATATAAATATTTTATTATTTATCTTTTATCTTATTCATTTGAATTTACTTATGTTATATTTATTATAAAATTGTTAGTGGGTGAGTTTAATTAGTAATAAATATGATAATATTAAATTATTTTAAATATAAATATATTATATAGATTAATTAATTTTTTTAATTTTATATTTATGATAGAGTTGTTGTTGATTAGGTTGGTAATATTATTTTTTTAAAATAATTATATAATTACATAATTATCTTTAGATTATACTAATAAATAAATTATAAATATAAATTTATTGAAAGACAATTCTATTTAATTCAGACAATTGTTGTCTAATTAATACAAATTAATCAAATTTCTGTTTATATATATATATATGTGAAAATACGCATTTTTAGACATTATATATAAAATAATAATAATAATAAGTTTTAGACCAATTTTAATTTTTTTTACACTTTTAGATTTTTTTTTAAAAATTTCGCAAAAATGAGTTTTCAGGTGGACCGGGAAGCATCAGACCAGGAAACAGGCAAATATAACTGTTACCCGGTGTTCTGTTTCCCGGTCCGGGAAGCAAAACAGCGAGAAACAGTTATATTTTGTCTGTTTCCCGATGTAGTTTTTGCTTCCCGGTCTGATTGCCCCGGAAGCAAATCAAGACCGGGAAGCAGGGGTATTGTGGTCATTTTGGTCTATTTTCTGTAAAAACTATTGAAAAAAGTTTAGTTTTGTAAAAATTTTAATTTTAGTCTAAAAATATAATTTTTTTAATAAAAAATCCAAAAATGCAATGAACCCTATATAGATATGTTTCTATTTATCTTATTTTTTAAAATTAACAAATCGGAATTTTATTTATTTATTTTTTAAAAAAATTATTTATCATTGTTTAATGATAATTTAAAACGGGGTTTTCGAATAGTTGTTAAGTTTTTTGGTCAAATTTATTTTTGTTATATTATCTTTGTATACCTACCTCTGTTTTTTATTACTCACTACACTTTCTGTTACACGCTTTTCGATACTTAACTTTAACAGTAAATATCTTTAATTATATACGACAAAAATTTATAATAATTTCATATCTAGAAAATAGACATTAAGACAAATAAAACAAGATCTCACTTAACTATATTTATCTTTATATATAAATAACAACATACGAAATAAAATTATGGATGAATAGGGGCTACTATGCAAGTGTAGCCACTAAAAAAAATAGAGAGGAAGTATAAATTATAAATTGATTATAAAGATTTTGAAGAAATTTGTTTCTCGTTGATGACTCATGTAGATGTCTGACTAAGCTAATCGTCAACTATTAGATTTGAATTCAAATTAATAATCTAACTTTGTATCATCACCAATTTTCTTTTCAATTAGCTTTGTATGAATTTCGAGACAAAATGAGAGCATTATTTCATTTCCATCAATTTATGTATCCACCTTCAACCATATAAATTTCTGTATTACCATGTTACATTTACTAAGCAAGCAATATTATTTGATCCATATTTCATATAATTTGTTATATATTTTTTTCTTGTGTTATAAGAATGAAAAAATATTCCATGAAAATATTTATTAGATTGATTGTACTAGCAGTTGAAGTCTTAAAAAGGTACAACCTTGTACTCACAATTTATTTTTAAATAATTGAATTTATATTTTTACTCTTATTTAATAGTTTAAAATTTGTTAGTTAAATATTATTTATAAAATTCAAATTTAGAAATCTCATGGTGTTAAAAATATATATCCAATTCCAATTAAAAATTCAAAATTCTAAAATTGAATAATAATTGTAAAAAATAAAATAAAGTAAAATCATTTACATTAACTAACTACTTAATTTTCATCTATATTTCAAAAATTAAAAACTTAATTATTACCAAAACATCTATATGTTTTTTAAAAAATAAAAATTAAAATATTTAATATAATTAAAATTCAAATCAATGTTTTTCATGCATATAATAAGCAGAATACTATCTTATCTGAATAAAAAATCTAAAAACAAAGGCATGACGTAGAGAAAAAAGACATGCATGCAAGTAATTGGTTTTTCAAGAATTAAGTTAAGTGCACACGTGTGAAGCAGTTGGGCCTAAATGAGCTTTAAAATCGGGCCCACCAAGGGCCCAAGCATGGCCCATCAATCTCTCAGTCACTATCTCTTCTTCTCCGATGCATTTTACCGACATTATTTAATAGAATAGGAGTAGTTCTATGGTGGGTGCCTACCGCCAGTGGTTGTACACGGTGTACAATCCAAATCATGACACATATAATGGTAATTATGATACTGTTTTTCTTTCCACTTACACCGTTTTATTTATCCATTTCTCTTACTAATTATTACGTTCCATTTTTTTATAATAATAATATTTTTTTTATAATATTTTATTATTTTACCATCATCTCTACTTTTCTCTCTCTTTTTTCTTAAGTAAATAAATCACAACAAGATTTATAAAATAAAATGAAATACAAATTTCTATGTAAATTATGAAAATATTCACATTTTTAATTACATAAAAATTATTAAAAAGTTATATATATATATATATATATATATATTAGAAAATAATGGATTGAACACTATTTGGTAATTTATTTATTTTTTTTATATAATCAAACAATACTATATGTATCCCATGAAATTAAAATTCCAAACACATCAAAATTCTTTTAAAATAATATAAAAGTTTGGTGCTTTTAAAATTTATCAAATGAATAAATTTATGTCTAATGCTAAATCTAAAATAATGTTAACTGAATGTAAATATTAATTGTAAAAGAATTGTTTATTATATATATAAACAGATTAAATAATAAATATATTAAACATATTAAAAGAAAACAAATAACCAGATAAAATAATTTTTTAGAAAAAAGTACACAAACTAGAATGCTTAAATTATTAAGATTATTGATTAAGATTGATAATAGTGTATTGAAAGAGATGAGTTCAACTATTTAAAAATTAGCTTAAACCTTAAGTGTCTCTATGTTCATTTTATTTTTATAATATTTTTATTTATTTGAAATTACTAAATTAGCTCTACAGTCAAATGAGTAAATGTTTAAAATTAGGGATGAGTAAAAATTTGAGACCAGACAATACCGATTGGAACCAACGTAGAATTCTAAAATTTACCATGATTCAAACGGTTCTGATCGGATTCAATCCCACATATATTGAGATCAAACTAGATAAAATTTACACACATAATATATATATATAAATATATATATATGGTCTATAGTTTAACTATATAATCAATAATGTTAATAATTTGAGCATTCTGGTTTGTGTATTATTTTTTAGAAAATTATTTTATTTAATTATTTTTTTCTTTTAATATGTTTAATATATTTATTATTTAATCCGTTTACATGTATAATAAACAATTCTTTTACAACTAATATTTACATTTAATATTATTTTAGATTTAGCATTAGACAGAAATTTATTCATTTAATAAATTTTAAAAGTACCAAAATTTTATATTATTTTTAAAGAATTTTGATGTGTTTGGAATTTTAATTTTATGGGATACATATAGTATTGTTTGATTATATAAAAATAAATAAATAAATTACCAAATAGTGTTCAATCCATTATTTTCTAATATATATATATATATATATAACTTTTTAATAATTTTTATGTAATTAAAAATGTGAATATTTTCATAATTTACATAGAAATTTGTATTTCATTTTATTTTATAAATCTTGTTGTGATTTATTTACATAAAAAAAAGAAAAAAAAAAAGAGAAAAGTAGAAATGATGATAAGATAATAAAATATTATAAAAAAAATATTATTATTATAAAATAAAAAAACCGTAATAATTAAAAAGAAAAAGGTAGAAATCAAATAGGATAAGTGAAAAGAAAAACAGTCTCATAATTATTATTATATGTGTCATAATTTGGATTGTATATCGTGTACAACCACCGGTGGTGCTAGACACCCACCATAGAACTACCCGTCATTTCCTTTACTTCAGAACACCACTCGCATCAACATATGCATTGTTGGTCTCATACAAGTCAATTCTTGATTACTGTGCAAGTTTGGTGTCATTTATGACCAGTACTACATGAAAGCAAAAATTCCTAATTAATATGTTTTTATAAATTTATACCTTTTTTAATTATTTTTCCAACCACGCTACCGGTCAAATTGAATGTGAGTTAATTGAAATAAAATGTGTTAAGAGACCCTCGTCAAATTGAATGTGAGTTAATTGAAATAAAATGTATTAAGAGACCCTCCATTATTAATTATTCTGACATCATGATATATTATTTTACACTTTTTTGAATATGGCATAGGTTGAGAAGGATAAAGTAAGTAATTAATTAATTGCAAACAAATATGACTATTGTAACGGTCATATTTATAATTATTTTCCCTTCAGCCTTCTTTCTCCATTTAATTCCATCAGTAAAATTTTTCTATTCAACACTATTAATATTACTAGAGAGTAGACCCGCGCAGCAAAATTTCTCTATTCAACACTATTAATATTACTATTAATATTTTTTATATGAGTTTACTGTATATATTTTAAAAAATAATTTAAATTATTATTAATAGAAATATTTAAATAATGAAAAAAAATTATACCTCATGACAGAACAAATCTTATTTTGTTGTAATAATGGGTAGATGGAATATATAATTGAATTCGTAAAAAAATTATTATTTTATACTTGATCAAATATATTTAACAACAATTTTTTCTATATAGAATTAATTTAAATATAATATTTATTAGTTATTATTAAATTTAATAAATTTATAATCATATTTAGTACATAAACAATAAAAGTTTATATAAAATTATTATATATTTGAATTATTAGTGTTTATTCACATATCTATAAATTGTATCCTTAAAATCAATAGCCAAATAAAATTAGTTTATAAAAAAAATGTAAAATAGAATTTTTTTTAAAAATAATTTTATATAAATATATTAAATAAATAAAATTGATTGTGAAAAATTTTATATAATTAACTAATAAAATATATTTATGATTTTGAGTGAAATATTTGTCCTTTTGATTTTTCATTATTATCTGAAATGAATTATTAAAAAAAATATATTTCAAAAGAAAAGCGGAATGTAAAAAAATTAATTTTGCATATACCAATATTGGACGACAGTATTATTGTTCTTTATGTTATTATTGTTTATTGCTTTTTACACGAAGGAATCATTGGTTTAATAGTTCTGTTATTATTGTTTATTGCTTTTTTACACGAATGAATCATTGGTTTAATAGTGCTGTTGGATTAATTACTCCTACACCCATGTTACTATGTTTCCTTCATATATCTTTGAAATCTTGTCATTTCACCAACATATAGATAATATATGAAAAAAAATTGTAGGAAAACTCAAATATTACTTCATAAATAGATAAATTTAGTAATTATAAAATTTATTTATAGTCATTATAGTGGATCTAATAGCATAAAAATTTCAAGAATGATAAAACTGCAGCAAGTGTTCCAGAACTGAGAACTGATGATGTAATAGAGAGTAGTTTTTACTTAATAAATACATTTTCCTTATTGATTGAAAACCTATCTGTTTGATCTCTTCCTCATGAGAAAAGATTATTCCAGTAACACCCTGCCTAACAACACCTGAAGATAAATAAATAAATAAAATTAACACATCCATAAACAAACACAGCCATGTATAGTATTTTGTGGTGAGAGATTGGGCACAATGAGCCTATAATGAGGTAAACCACAAAGTTAATAATGCAAACTAATAGTGTATATTATATATACTTGAGAAGATAATAAGCAACAGAAGGTAATATAAGTCTATATACACAAAAATATTAAAATAAATAAATAAATAAATAAACCATCTACATTGATGTCTTATAAGGAAGCTATTTCATGTGCAACAACTAAAATTGCATAAGAATAAATTAATTTCAAATTAATATGAGTTTAAGTAGTTACAATATCTAAATTAAGCAATAATCATCTGGTTTTTAATTTCTAAACAGGACAATTAAGTGAGGGTGAGAATTACATGCTATAAAAAAAACTCTATCTTCATCTAATTATCTTTTATTTCTTTTCAGTCTCAACACCAACTTAAAGTTGTATTTGAGAGAATCATGTTTTGTCAATTAAATAATACACTTAGAAGAGCTACATGATTAGAGAGTTTTTCAAGCCCTTCATAAGGGGGTCTCTTAACCAATGAGCATGACATCTAATTTCTTGAATATCGAAGGTTTATACATACAAATCTGACCACTGCAGTGTTGCTATGACTTCAAATGTCTCATCACTTGGAAATTCTTGCAGATATGGGATCAGCTCCACCATGGAATCACTAACACATAACAAAACATTCTATCTTTGTGTGCCATATAACAATTGTCGTCCTAGTTGTTCTAACTTCCATAACTCTTTAACAATAGAAGTTGTAGATCAATTATCCAAATTTTACACATTCAATAAAACATTGTTTTTTTTTTTTTAACAACTTGTAAACATTTCTAAATGGCATTTCAAACTGACCATTTTTCATTGTACAAACCAAAAGAACCATAAACAATAAGAAGTGTAAACAACGTGATGTAGTGAAAATAACTTACCTGAAAATTTTGAAATGACAAGAGTTGTACAAACTCCCTCTCCACATCCTGACATATCTTCTCCTTCAAGCAACAGTTTGACAAATGCTCTTTCATCCATTCAAACTTAGCAGCATTAGTACACAAATTAAAATTCATAATTTTTTATTTTTATTTTTCTTCATTGGCTCAATATCACCTAAAACAAACTCATATCTAAATGAAAAGATTCTAACTAAACTAATAATTGAGTTTCTACACAGTCAAAATCAATCAGGTAAGACTTCATATTCACTCCCACATTTACCTTTTATAATTTGGAATCAATATATAAAACACCCACCTCTAAACTACTCACTTAAAATTAAAATATTATCATATAATTGTAATTCAAGTACCTGATAAAAATTCATTGAATATATCCAAAAACACAACATTCAATTAGAATAAAAGTCTATAATAGTAGATCATAAAATAATATAGATTCAAAACACATAGCAGTCATCATCCAAATCAAAATGCATCAAAATAAAATACCACTAACACTAAGCGACCAAAATCACAGAAACAGAAATAACCGGACACGATATTATGTGCAACATTTGCCGTCTTAGTCCAAAGCTATTCTATATGTCTCCAGCCAACAACCGGAAACATACTTGGAATGGGTTGAGAACCACCACAATTATCAATAATCCTTTCTCTATCATTGAATTCCACATATAAAAAGTTACCACTATCACAACCGCCATTCGAACTATGTGTTATATGAAAGAGAGTGCGACTCAATCCCGCACCATTCTAAGAGGGCAGATGCAATAACTACTAAAAGAGATACACTTAAGTTCATTCATTTATCAATTTATCTTATCATACAAAATTTAAAATATTTAGTAAATTCATGAGTTAAAAAATCCTCAACGAAGAGAACTCGTAGCATGAAACAAAAAATTCAGAATAGCATCAATTTGGGCATAGCTTTTCCAATGGGAGCAATTCCACAAACAATGCTTAAAATCGGTAAGGAATGTAAAGTTCTTAAACAAATAAAATAATTATCATTTATGAGCCGTTAACAATCTATTTAGCTCCTTGCTCTACAGCCTGCAAATACTGAATTTCTCATTGACTTGTTGAAGCCATTTTTGTTATATTTAACAACATAATCCCTAGATAATGTTATTGATTACATTCACATCATGTGATCAAGCACATAAACAATCTAAATTCAGAAAGTAATTCTTTACAATCTAAAAACTCACCTACAAGAATCTGCAAATCACTAGTGCAAGTTTGTACGACAAATTATTCTCGTAGCTAGAAACTATCCCTACAAATCATTTGCTGAGTCCAAAACATGAAACTTAGCAACAGAAACAAATAAAATCCAAATGAATTGAATCAGAATATTTAAAAAGTATCATACAGTATGATTTCATTTGGCAAATTCTTCATTATGTTCTTTACAGTGGATGCCTGCATACATTCAGACACTTTAACACCCTTTTGTAATAATAAATATCACAAACCTTAGCCAAACATAAACCAGATGTATAACACAAGCGCATACTAGACTAATTCAGACACTTTAACACCCTTCTATAATCATAAATATCACAAAACTTAGCCAAACATAAACCAGATGTATAACACAAACACATACCAGACTAATAACCTCCCTGTCGGAGTCGCTATTGTATAGTTTCTCGGGTAAGGATTCCCAATCTGATTTTGCACTCGATCGGTCATCTTTAAGCAATGGAACTCCTAAAATCAACACCTCTTCTTTATATAAAATGATAAATTGACTTTGGAGTTGGCTCACAATCAAAATTTATATACCACTGCTCCCAGTATAGTCTTTCAATCTTATTCGTGAAACATAACGGTGGTTTATTTTTGCACTTCAAAGAAAGATAAACATATTTGCATCAATAACCCAGGAGAGAACAAACACCTTTTCACACTCATATAGGCATTGAAAAACTAACCAAAAAAATACAAAATACAGAAACCAAGTCTCAAATAACAACAACAGAGATAGACACCCAATGTAAAAAATAACAAATAGAAATGGAAAAGGACCAGTTAACCATGCATAGCAAAAACCAAGCTTTCAAATTGATATACTCTTTTGTGGTTGCAGTTACAAAACACACTTCATTAGGCAATGTTTCTACACATAACACACATCTACAATTGCAAAAATTTAAAATAATTAGACTTACAATGTACCAGCAACTCTAGTACTAATGAGAGAAGAATTATCTCTAAACAAACCGGGCAGCCCAAAATCTGCAACTTTGGGGGAGAAATTCTCATCAAGAAGTATATTGCTTGCTTTAATATCTCTATGTACAACATGAGGCTCAACTTTTTCATGTAAGTAACCAATTCGCAAGCAACTCCTATGGAAATTCTCTTCCTAGTTTCCCAACTCAATTATTCTCCATGTATTCATAAACCAAATACCTATTGGCTCCTTCTACACAACAGCCTTGAAATGTAACAAGATTTTGATATTTAATGTTAGAAAGTACTAATAATTCTGATACAAATTCCATCTCTCCTCTCACGGATTCAAGTTCAATTCAAAGCACTTTCACGACCACAATATTCTCATTTTGCAGCCAGCCCTTAAACATTCAAAACAAACAATCATCTCTCTCTCACAATCAATAATAGTCAATAACAAACAACATTTCACAACAAAAGAAAAAAAAATCAAACCTTGTAAAAAAAATCAAAAGTACCGTCACCGATCTTGTTAGAAGCAGAGAAACCATGTGTAGAAGCTAAAAGTACATGAAACAATATTTACTACAAAATAACGTAAAGATAACCAAATTCATGAATCGAAACACATGCATAAAAAATTAAATTGAAAATAAAAACGAACCTTGATGAAGACGACGATCGGCAAACTGGTTGAAACAACATCACCAGCTAACACATTATTGATGATTCAAGCAACCCATATTCAATTTTCCCATTCTAATCCTTAAACAGCCAAAACCAACCAGAATGCAAAATAAAACTATCAAATTCATGAACCGAAATACATGAAACAAAAATAAATTAAATTTAAAATAAAAACAGACCTTGATGAAGACGACGATCGGCAAACTTTCACATTCTAATCCTTAAATAGACTACAGAACAAAAGGTCACAGAGTGAGATACTTCTTATCGCTAGTTCACTACCTACATTGGCAAATATTGCTATGAAAAATAACAGAACAAAGCCATCACATTAGCAATGAGTGGACATTCAGCAAGCATAAAAAGGAATGTAAATGGCAGAACTGGCGAGCAACAACTATGGTGGTATTTGTTCCTGGTGTACCTGGGTCATCAAGTGTTGATGGGGGGTGCAGCTAGCGGATGAAATAAAATCACAATCAGACTTGGCACCAATTCATTTAAAGTAGCAATTTTGATGGTGTACGCGGATCTCGGGATACTTTTTGGGGGTAGGGCGGTCTTTTAAACATATGACGACAATTCTCTATCCGTATGGACTCTTCGATTCCATTGCATACAGAAAAAGGGTATGAGTATTCGTATAACTTATATGGGCTCTTTGACTGAACTGCATACCAGATAGATACTTCAATCCTAAGAGTTGAATGCAATTCATGCAGTTATAAAAGCGTACAGTCTGATTATCACTTATAGCAACAACCTAGTGAAAATAAATGCAAAGCCAAATTCATGATGGAAGAGTTGGAAATTGAAAATCTACCAAAAACATACCTGAGCACAACTGCAACGACGAAGCACCCAATAGCTGAATAGCTCTTTCTGCATTCCTAACTTCGTCCTGCTAAGACATATTAACTAACAAAAGTTAGTTGCAGATTTCAACTTCTGCAGATTCCAACTTCTGCAAACCAACTTCTGCAGATTCCAACAAAAGTTAGTTGCTTCTTACAATTAAGGCGTCAAAAAGCAAAATGCAAAGCCAAATTCATGATGAAAGAGTTGGAAATTGAAAATCTATCAAAAACATACCTGAACACAACTGCAACGACGAAACACCCAATAGCTGAATAGCTTTTTTTGCATTCCTAACTTTGTCCTGCTAAGACATATTAACTAACAGAAGTTAGTTGCATATTCTAACTTCTGCAGATTCCAACTTCTGCAAACCAATTTCTGCAGATTCCAACAAAAGTTAGTTGCTTCTTGCTATTAAGGCGTCAAAAAGCAAAACACAAATCCCGTAACTTTTGCAACTGTCGCCAAATTCTGATACGAAATGAAGAGATAGAGAAATAAAATTAAAAATAAAAAAGAAATAAATAGAACAGGATGCTCAGACAGCAAGGATGGTGGAGATTTTGGAGAGGATGATAGAATCTCTGCATTTTAAGTTGCCAGCTTTAACATTTCCCTCTGCTCCTCTGTCAAAAATCCCTCACTTGAAGCCATTTACACAGGTAGAATCTGCATAACAACAAAAATGCAAAAATAAAATGTTTAGAAAACATTTAGAAGTAGCGAAACAATCAAAACACATCAGAGATTAACATTTTCTTTAAGAAGTCAATAGTTTATTTTTCATAATCTTGAGTACGATAACTATCTACATAATTCAATGCTCAGTCATAAACTGCAAACTTCAGTATCATCTAGACAGTACTCTCTAGCAAATAGACCCAAAACAATAACAAAAATAGCAAAACTTCACATATATTTCAAACCTCACGTAGAGCCACTACTCTTTTCATCTGGATACTAAATAAGACATAGATATGTAATTTTCTAAAAAAACAAGCATTCCAAGACACAATAACACAAACAGAAAAGGAAAAACGAAACAACTCTTTTCTTTTGGTTACAAAATAAAATTGTAGTTCCCAACTCTTTGTGTGGAGATTCAAAATCAGAATACACG
This sequence comes from Cardiospermum halicacabum, assembly GCA_031304145.1. Lineage (NCBI taxonomy): Eukaryota > Viridiplantae > Streptophyta > Magnoliopsida > Sapindales > Sapindaceae > Cardiospermum > Cardiospermum halicacabum. The sequence continues at coordinate 4,685,601 of CM062399.1, read as the reverse complement.
ATTTTACCTGAGGATCATGACCTTTGCAGCAATAAATAACCCACCCACACGAACCAGAGAAAGACAGTATTCAGCACAACAAATAATATTGAAGTTGAGAATTCTACCTAAGTGTTGCAACAATTAATAAGGACTGCAAAATTGTTACTGTGATTCTTTGTCATCTCATGTTGCAACACTGGGGTTTTCCTTGAGTTTGCAATTCATCCCATAAACATAACATCTGTTTAGGGGATTGGTAATGAGCACTATAATAATCTTCAATGCACCCGGATTGGCAGAACTTCAGACTGTGTACATACTCAACGGGTGTTGAGCTGTTGAACTTCTCCACCCACATTCCCATACTTACATCTTCCATCTTAAACAACTGGGCATGAAGCACGAGCATAAACTCAACACTATATATAAAGAAACATATTGTATTGGAATTTATATGTAGATGATTGACTTACTCGTAATGTGTGCTTTTCAAATTCGGTAACGATAAATTGTGCAATGTCAGAAGAGACTATATAACCTGGACCATTTGCATATGGTGGATACTCTTCTTCTAGCCATTCCTGGTTCACATAAAAGGAATATGTAAGCACTAATGTTATAGTATAAATATCTAATAAACTAAAGAAGAACAAATGATTATCTCTTCCAATTTGACTCCCTACATAATAAACTGCTATTATTCTTCATCATATACTGAGCCAGCAACATAGCTGCAGATTCAATCGGCAAACTGGTGGAGAAGCGGGAATCGAGAGATGGAATGAAGGAGTCGGATTGAATCTCTCCGCATTCTCTGTGTAAGGGTTAGATGAAATTGATGAGGGTGAGAAGCGAGGAGACGCAATACAACATGATGGAGTCGGATTGAATCTCTCCACATTCTCTTTGTAAGGGTTAGATGAAATTGATGAGGGTGAGAAGTGAGGAGACGCAAAACACGTGTTGTCTTCTGATTGGATCAATATCTCCAAATTTCAAAATCTTTGAATTTTGGTGTTTTTCAACCAAACTGGGAACTCTCAGCGATCCACGTCAGATTCGTGGGACCCGCTGGAGTTTCCGCTTTATATATATATATATTACAAATCTGGTAAATACAACACACTAATTTAGTTAATACCGCACTTTTTCCAATTTTATTCTTATTTTTATTAATTAATATTTTTTAATTAGTTAATATTTTAATTTAATATGCCTTAATTTAATTTATATTTATCATTCCTTTTAATTAATTAATTTTTAATATTTGGATATTTTAATTAAATTTATATTTAAATTTTATATAATCATTAATTCAATATATTATATATGATTTTGAGTAATATATAAACTAATGAGTTAGTTATTTGATTTGAAAAAACTTTATACAAATTCTCAAAGATTTAGTTTTAGAGTTTCAATTCGAGCTACTGTTAGTCATTATTGAATAATGTTCATTGTATATCGTAGTAGTTTAACAAGAAAGCTACTGTTAGTCATTATTGAATAATATTTATTGTGTCATCGTAGTAGTTTAATAAGAAAAGTTATTTTTGTTAGGAGACTGAGTGCTCATATAATACCACTTTTTTAGGATTTTTATCCTTTTATTTTTTAATTTTCAAAATAATAATAAATTTTTATATTATTATATTTAGATTAAATCTTTTTATTTTAAATTAAATATATTTTTAAATCAAAAAACTTATTAAGGATAAAACTGTAAATTATAGAATAATAAGGTGCGGTATTTACCAATACCCTATTATTAAAAATTATTTGGATATTTTACCAATACCTGTGATTAGCCGTAAAAACTCATCTTAAATGGCTAAACAAATGCCAGAATAGAAAAAATAGTGTAGTTGACTAAATAAATGACTAAAATATTTATTTAAATTGGCTCGCTTCAACTTAGCACAATGAGAATGAAGAGCTATCTCTACAAGTGTGTTAAATGATGACGGCTTACTGGGGTGCCAACGATTTACTGGCGCACTGGCGACTTACGAACGTACTGGCGGTTTACTGGCATGCTGACAGTTTACTGGAATACCAGAGATTTATTGGCGTGTTGTCGGCTCAATGGCGTGCTGTCCACTTACTAGCGTGCAATGCCCTTGTATCGTTTGAAAAAAGCCATCAAGATATTTATTAATTCCGTACGAAAAGGACCCATCAAGACTTATTAATTTCGTAAGAAAATCGAGTAAACAAGACTTATTAATTTCACACGGGAATCGAATGGATGATATTGGTAAGAAGAAGACATGAAGGAATATAAAGTAAACACATTAAGTGAATAAAGACAATATGAAATGGAAAACCATAAATAAAATAAATGATAATAAATATAATAAATGATAATAAATGTAATGAATATCCCAATAAACGAGCTGTCTCATGTGAATAGAATAAATACACATTCAGAGTACGAAGGAAGGGATCTGAAATTTTTAGTCGAATCGCTGCCGAAATCAACCCGAAACTCGGATCTTCAAACCCACAAAATTAAAAGGGATTTTCTAATTTCTTAGAAAATTCTGACTGTAGATCTATATCCACTACAATTTGGCGCCCATTGTGGGGCCTTCTTGAAGTTTAGGGTGCTTCAACCGAGAATCTCGCCAGAAAATATGACGAAAAACAACACCATCACCTCAACTTGGGAGCAACAACTGACGGCAATAGATGCAGAAATAAAAACTAGCAGAGTGCAATTGAAGCAAGAGAACATAGAAAACCGCTAAATTGAAACAACATACGAACTCAACGAGATTAAGGAGACCTTATTATGAAGATAATTTAAATGGACACCGTGAATGCTTTTGTTTTTTTTATTTTATTTTATTTTACTTCTTATTTATTTTTTTTTATTTTCAAAAGGAGACAATTGAATTTTGATTACATAAACGAAGATCGAAATAACAATTTTGGTAATGAAAATTACTGTTATTACATGGAAGAATTAGCGAAACGAAGAAGCATAAGACATAGTGGAATGAAGGAGTGGAAGAGATAGCAGAAAGAAGAACGAAAGACTTAACGAAGGAACAAAAGAGATAGCGGAGCAAAAGGGACAAAAAAGAAAAATGATTACACATAAAATTACGTAAGCCCGGTAAATCCCTTGGTACCGGCAGTATACAATCAAACAAGGAGTTCAAATAAAAGCGAACGCTCGAAGAATGAAAATTGCATAAGTCCGGGTAAATCCCTTGGTACCGGTAGACACAATCACACAAGGAGTTCAAATAAAAGCGAACGCTCGAAGAATAAAAATTGCATAAGTTCGGGTAAATCCCTTGGTACCGGCAGTACATAAAATCACACAAGGAGTTCAAATAAAAGAGAACGCTAAAAAAAATAAAGATTACGTAAGTCCGTGTAAAGTCCGTGTAAAGTCCTTAGTACCACGAGTACATAATTATGCGGGGATATACAAGAAAGCGAAAGAATGAGCGAAGGAAAAGAATTGACGAAAGGAGCGAATGGAACAAAATTGATAAAAGAAGCGAATGAATTAAAGCGACAAAGGGAGCGAATGAAACGAAAATGATGAAAGAAGCGAATGGAACAAAATTGATTAAAAAAAGTGAATGAATTAAAGCGACAAAGGGAGCGAATGAAACGAAAATGACAAAAGAAGCGAATGGAACAAAATTGATAAAAAGAACGAATGAATTAAAGCATTAAAGCGACAAAGGGAGCGAATGAAACGAAAATAACGAAATAAGCGAATGGAACAAAATTTATAAAAGAAGCGAATGAATTAAAGCGACAAAGGGAGCGAATGAAACGAAAATAACGAAAGAAGCGAATGGATTAAAATTGATAAAAAAACAAATGAATTAAAGCGACAAAGGGAGCGAATGAAACGAAAATGACGAAAGAAGCAAATGGAACAAAATTGATAAAAAAAGCGAATGAATTGAAGCGACAAAGGGAGCGAATGAAACGGAAATAACGAAAGAAGCGAATGGAACGAAATTGATAAAAGAAGCAAGTGAATTAAAGCGATAAAGGGAGCGAATGAAATGAAAATGACGAAAGAAGTGAATGGAACAAAATTGATAAAAAAAAGCGAATGAATTAAAGCGACAAAGGGAGTGAATGAAACGAAAATGACGAAAGAAGCGAATGAAACAAAATTGATAAAAAAAGTGAATGAATTAAAGCGACAAAGGGAGCGAATAAAACGAAAATAACGAAAGAAGCGAATGGAACGAAATTGATAAAAGAAGCAAATAAATTAAAGTGACAAAGGGAGCGAACGGACCAAAAATGAAAAAGGAAGTGAATGGAATGAAATTGATAAAGAGAGCGAATGGAACGAAATTGACGTAAGAAGTCAATGGAGCGAAATAGACAGATGAAGCAAATGGAACGAAAGCAATAGAGAGAGCGAACGGAACAAAATTGACAACGGGAGCGAAAGGAATGAATGGACAATGCACTAATGGGAACGAAAGGAATGAATTCCCTAGCGGGAGCAAGAGGAACAAAAGTATTAGCGGGAGCGAAAGGAACGAAAATATTAAAGATAGCGAAGGGAACGAAGGGAACAAACGCACCAGCGGGAGCTGAGCTTGGAGCCCTTAAGTTGCTGACAAGAGAAGGGGAACATTCTCCATTTAAAGAAAGATTAGTTTTGAGCATTCATGAAGTAACAAGCACTCTTTTCCCCAACGTGGATTTTTAACGAGACACATATTCAACAAAAAAGAAGTTCCAAATATCTGTGTGAAATCTCAATTTATGCATGGCTATACTGTGTGGATTATATAAGTTTGTCAACAAACAACTAACTTAAGAGTTTGTATAGAGATCGAACATCCAAACAAAAATTACAAGTCTGGGTAAAACCCTTGGTACCGGTAACACACATATTTACACATAGGATTCGATTGGAAAAAAATCTCTAGGTAAATTGTTAATGCAAATACACTTACTAATGAAACATATAATCAAGGCAATATTAATTATTTCACACAAAATGCCAATAAAGCATGGATAACATTCACACTTTCTCTTCGCTCGAAGCTATGAAATTATACAAACGAACGTAAATTCCAACATACTACTCATGAAGAAATATTGGAGAGAAAACAAATGCCTCACATTACATCGTCAGCTTAGTGGACAAATACGGGAATTCGCACGGAAAAGTGTCCCCTACATGACCGCCAACATAGTTTTACATTGGGGATTCGCACGAAAAAGTGTCCCCTACTTATGGCAATGATAATACAAATTTAAATGCGTAAATCCGTCTAAGTCCCAGGGCAGAGGTTGCATTAAAAAAATGAAGTCCACCTAAGACCCTTGGCAGTGGCAACAATTTTAAAAGTGTAAATCCGTGTAAGCCCTGTGGCAGCGGTCACCTTAAAAAAAATTCACATAAACTCATTGTAAGTAACAACAAGAAAATCTATGTTGGGGATTCGCGCGTAAAGCGTCCTTAAAGAACGAGCTTTGAGATTTCATGTGAGGATTCTACGTGAAAGAGCGCCCCACACATAAACAAATAGTCCGTGCATGTGCGATATTTCGTGCACATGACGAGTTTAAAGCATTACAATTCTCATTTATGAGCATGTGAAAGTTTCATGGAATTTTGCGCATAAAGCATGAAATTCACATTCATTGCAAAGGTATTTGGCATATATGAATTTAAGCATTTAAAATTTCAAATTTATAAATGTTTTGATGACTTTCATGCGTATGGAATTTCGAACCTTACAAAATTCAAACCATATTAATGATATGGAAATCCGAGCCTATGAAAGTTCAAGTGATGGAATTTACATGTAAGAAGCATTATTTATAAGCATATGAAGTTGTCATTTATGAGGATATTAAAGTATGTCATCGACTCTTTTGCATATAATTTCCAATTTATATCATGAAATTTCGAGGGAGCGCATTTCATTCAAGATATGGGATAAAAATTAAAATGAAGTAACATTTATGAATTTTGTGCGTATAGTATTTAGTGCATATAGTATTTCGTGCACGCAGATGTGAATTCAAGTTATGAAAACCTCATTATTCAAGAAGACATGATTCATTTATGGGGATTTGTTCGTATATAACTCTAGCGGTATAAAATGAAGTTGAGCTTTTTCCATGAAATTTAAAATACACTGCTTATGAGCATAAGAATTTTGCGCGAACTTTGCCATGATTTTTGAAGACATGTAAATTCGAGCCTAATGTAACTTTAAATGGTGGAAATTGAAGTAAATAAATTCAACATATAAAAGTGTGCACATGGGAACTTGTGCCATGAAATCTCACGTACATATGAATTCAAGGAATTAGAGTCAATAATTTCACATTTCGTACGACATTACGTGCATAAATATGAAAGAAGCTAATATCCAATACACGCATAACGAGTGAAGCAAGCTTCTACATGCAAAGCAGGCGCTCCAATGAGCGAAATAAGTTCCTACGGGTGAAGCAAGCTAAACTGTTAATCAACATGAGAAATGTGAAATTAAACACATACAATGTCATCCTTAAGCAAGTTTAAGAATAACATTGGGGGATTATTGCAGTGGGCTAAATAAATGACTAAAATATTTATTTAAATTGGCTCGCTTCAACTTAGCACAATGAGAATGAAGAGCTATCTCTACAAGTGTGTTAAATGATGACGGCTTACTGGGGTGCCAACGACTTACTGGCGTACTAGCGACTTACGGATATATTGACGGTTTACTGGTATGCTGACAATTTACTGGAATACCAGCGGTTTACACTCCTTGCGGTCCAAGACTTGATCTCCTTCACATCAATAAACACAACGCTGTAAAAGTATGAAGAATCCAAACTCAAAGACAATAAACAAAATGACTGGATGCGGATTAATAACAGGTTTCATTTAATCCGTTTAAAATGACTGGATCCGCCTGACCAGACCCGGACTCCAGGTTAAATTCCCAAAGCCCAAAACACATCCTCGCCCTCTCTCGCCTATAAAACACAGCATTGAATTTGAAATTCCCATACATTTTTTCAAATGATCAGTAACTACCTCATTCCTCAGGCGTGTTTGGCTTATACCCTAAATCCCCTATTAGTTTTTTCCCGAATTAAACGCGTATTATTCATCCGAATTCGAATTTTGTGTTTAAAACAAGTAAATCCGATTTAAACTTTTCCAGCCGAATAAAGATTTTATAAATATTTTATAAATATTTTTTAAAGAGGCGATAATATCACCCATTTTTCGTGTTTGTATACACAAAACAATTAATAAAATAAAAATAAAATTATTATAATATAAAATTACTTAAAATGATATAATATATCCACATTTAATTAAAATTCAAATTATTAGTTCAACTTGAATTTTAATTCTTTTTTTCACTTATCTTAAACTCTAATTATTTTTCTTTACCTATCTAAATTCGAGACCTTTATAGTTCCTTTTCAATCGTCTTAAACCCTAAATTAAATTCTCTCTTTTAATAAGTTAGAACTATGAAAAAAAAAACAATCTCTTTTTAAGGCGGACACTCCTAGTTTGACGATTCGGTGATCGAACGAATCAGTGCCATCTTCAGGGAGAAAAGAATCCAAATTTTTCATTCCAGAAGTCCCTTCTCATTCTCAACTAGTTAACACAGGGTGTGACAAACAGTGTACAAGGCTCGAGTCTTTAATGGTGAGTTAAAACCGACGAGTGAGGTTTAGGTATTGTTAATGAGAAGAAGAAGTCTTTCTCTTTCATCTTCAAATCATTCTCCATTCCAAATGAAAGAATATGATCACGATCTTCTATTTCAATTTATTTGGGGTGTGAAAACAAAATATTTTCACATGATATATAAATTAAAGGATATAATTAGAATTAGATGGGTTCATATACACATTAACTATTTTAAAATTTTTAATTGGGTGAATAAACTAAAGGGGTGCGCAACCAAAAAAAAGTGGGGTGACATTATTACCTCTCTCTTTTTACTCTTATGGGTTAATTTTCCAAAACCCAAATAAAAGCCTATAATCTAAAATTTCTCTCCCCCGCCTATATAAAAGACAGAATTGAATTTAAAATCCCATCATTCCTATTTTTCAAAATGATTTGTAACTACCTCATTTGGGAGAGGACGAATATTAAGCTATCATACTCTCCAATTAGCTTTTCTCACACTCCAATTGTTCTAATTCATGCTCCAACAGCATATGTTGAATTCTTATACATGTTCTTCATATTTTGTTTTTTTTTTCTTGATTGTTTTCATTATAGACCATTGATGCTGACGAATTTCTATTTATATCGTTTACTATTTTAAAATGAAAACTATATTTATTTTTATTCTTACTATTTTAATGATATTCTATTTAAATGATATTAATGATTATATTTAAAATATTTGTTATAATTGGAATATTTTTATATTTGTTATATTTAATTTATTAAAAATAATAAAAATAAATAAATATATATAATTTTTTAGAATAAATTATGTTAGATTAAATTTAGTATAGTAGATATAATTCTAAAATAAAATAATATTTTTTTTAGTCTTTTTACATTTAACCGCTATTTAAAACCGCTACCGTTGTTACCGAACAGTCATTTGAACCGCTATTACAATCGTTAAACGTACCGCTGTCCTACACAGCTAATCGCTATCTCTATTCTAACCACTTTTTGAACCGCTGATTTCAACCGTTAACTCCGAACACAGCCTAAATGTTACCCATAATCCTTCAAAAATCCTTAATTGTGTAACTTTTCAAAACAATATAAAATTAATTTTATATTATTTATATATCAAAAATCCCTAAAAAAAAAAATCTCTCTTATTGCATATGCTCCGGAAAAATTAAGGTGTATAATAAAATAAAGACGGATATTAATCGTAATCGATACAGGGAATGATTTTGATTTTAATAATTGTATAGTAAAATAGAGATCGATCATCATTGTAATTGATCCACGGGGTAGAAAAATAAAAGTGTATAGTAAAATGGAGACAAATGCTTATTCTAATATATACATTTTGGGTTAACCCTATTGCATTAATGTGAGAAAAGAAGAAATAATCTTTATTAGATTATGTCTTAACCCATAAAAATTCTTAACAACAATTTTTATTTTGTTGTAAAATAAAAATAGAAGTGGGGTAGAAGAAGGCAGTTCAATATTAACCGGAAATAAATTCGGATCAGAAAATACCTGGTAATCATGGGAATCTTGAAATGAACAACTGGTAATCTGAATTACAGAAGAACAACTATAATATGAATTACAGGAGAGAAGGAGAGAAGAAATGCAACATAGAAATGATAAGCCAATTTCATATATATATATATATATATATATATATATATATATATATATAGTGAAAATGAAATGACAAATGTCAATCTGCATGCCAATATGCATTGCATGCCTTACACTTGTACATTAGGTGGAAATCCACCATAATGCTCACAACACTCCCCCTTGAATTCCACCTATGAACTGCCTTGTTAAAACCTTGCCAGAAAAACCCAGTGGGACAAAAACTGGACGAAGGAAAAATAGTACAATTGGTGAAATCCAATTACAAAAACTCCCCCTGTTAATTACACCCATAATCTAATCTACTAATTTGGAGAGCTTTCGCATTCCGATATCGTAAACGAGCTTTTCGAACGTTGATGTTGGTAACGATTTCGTTAATAGATCGGCTAGATTATTGCAGGATCTGATTTGCTTCACATCGATTTGATCCGTATTCTGAAGCTCGTGGGTGTAGAAGAATTTTGGAAAAATGTGTTTGGTTCTATCTCCTTTGATGTAACCTTCCCGAACTTGGGCGATGCATGCGACATTATCTTTCAACATTACAGTTGACCCATTCGTAGTTTCGGAGATACCACATGAATTCTGGATATGTTGGATCATTGATCTCAACCAATTACACTCTCGACTGGTTTCATGTAATGCCAAAATTTCAGCATGATTTGAGGAAGTGGCTACTAAAGTTTGTTTTGTAGATCTCTAAGAGATCGCAGTACCATTATACGTGAAAATATAGCCAGTTTGAGAACGTCCTTTATGCGGGTCCGAAAGGTATCCAGCATCGGCATAACCAGTCAAACCCAGAAATTTATCAGAATTCGTATAAAATAATCCTAAATCTTTCGTACCCTTCAGGTAACGCAAAATATGTTTGATTCCATTCCAATGATGACGGGTTGGTGCAGAACTATATCTCGCTAATAAATTTACAGCAAACGAGATATCTAGCATCGTACATTGTGCCAAATATAACAACGCACCAATCGCACTCAGATATGGTACTTCTGGACCAAGTAATATTCGTCATCATCCTTCGGTCGGAATGGATCCTTTTTGGGATCAAGTGTTCTTACAACCATGGGTGTACTCAACGGATGGGCATTATTCATATTAAACCTTTTTAGGACTTTTTAATGTATGCTGATTGATAAACCAATATCCCATTTGGTTTATGTTCAATTTCCAGACCAATACAATATTTCGTTTTTCCCAAATCTTTCATTTCAAACTCCTTTTTCAGATATTCAGCAGTTTGTTGGATCTCTTCTGGAGTCCCAATGATATTCATATCATCCACATAAACTGCTATAATTGCAAAACTAGACCCTGATTTCTTGATAAAGATACATGGACATATAGTGTTATTCCGGTATCCTTCCTTAACCAAATACTCGCTCAGGCAGTTATACCATATTCTTCCAGATTGTTTCAATCCATACAGGGATTTTTGTAACTTTATGGAATACAAGTTTCGAGATTCTGATCGATGAGATTCAGTTAATTTCAGTCCTTCTGGGAGCTTCATGTAAATATCAGAGTCAAGTGATCCATACAGATATGCAATAACTACATCCATTAAATATATTTCCAGTTTTTCAGCAACTGTAAGACTTAACAGAAATCGAAATGTGATTGTATCCATGACTGGGGAATACGTTTCATCGTAATCAATTCCAGGTCTTTGTGAGAATCCTTGTGCAACCAAACGTGCTTTGTATCTCACAATTTCATTTCTTTCGTTTTGTTTCCGAATGAATACCCATTTGTAACCAACTGGTTGAACATCTTCAGGTGTTCGGACTATAGGTCCAAAAACTTTTCGTTTATTCAACGAATTTAATTCTGCCTGGATTGCTTCTTCCCATTTTTTCCAGTCATGCCTATTTTTACATTCTTGGATATTACGTGGCTCATAATCATCATATGAAATACTAATTTCCACTGAATATGAAAATAAATCATCAATGATTGTTTCATTTCGATTCCAAGTCTCTTGGATGAAGTCTATGGAAATTTCTTCATTTTTTGATTCTGGTATTTCCGTATTATTTTCTCCTTCTGGGAGGCTATTTTCAGAAATCTCATCAACTTTTGGGATTTTGTCAGATGTGGTTTTAGGATTCAGATCATTTTTCTTTCTTTTTCTTGGAACTGTATCTTTTGAACCAGGGGGTCTACCACGCTTCTGACGAGGGATAGGAGTTTCATATGCTATTGTCTTTTGAGATTGTCCTTCTGGGACAATTACCCTTGCTGGTACATTAGCCGCTTCAATATAAGACTTGGTTATTTTCGAAGTATCATCGAATGCATCAGACATTCAATTAGCTATCATTTGTAAATGTAGGATCCTTTGAACTTCGAGTTCACATTGTGGGGTACGTGGATCCATATGCGCCAAAGTTGGAACCTTCCAGGTTAATTCAGATTTCTCTTCTGGAGAATCATTTCCTTTTCCAAGCAATGGAAAATTACTTTCATCAAAATGACAGTCAGCAAATCTAGCTGTAAATAAATCTCCTATCATTGGTTCCAAATATTTGATAATTGATGGGGAATCAAAACCACATATATTCCTAAACGTCTTTGGGGCCCCATTTTCGTTCTTTTAGTTGGGGTAATGGGTACATATACAGCACATCCAAATATTCTCAAATGTGAAACATTAGGAGGATTCCCAGATACCAATTGTAATGGGGAATATTGATTGTAAGCAGTTGGACGGATACGAATCAAAACTGCAGCATGCAATGTAGCATGTCCCCAAATAGAAACGGGTAATCTTGAGCGCATTAACAATGTTCGCGCAATTAATTGAAGGCGCTTAATTAATGATTCAGCTAATCCATTTTGGGTATGAACATGCGGAACTGGATGTTCAATATCAATCCCAGATACTTGACAGTATTCATCAAATGCTTTCGATGTAAATTCACCAGCATTATCAAGTCTTATACTCTTAATAGGGTAATCTGGAAAATGAGCTCGTAATCGAGTAATCTATGCTAGCAACTTAGCAAAAGCAGCATTACGAGTGGATAACAAGCATACATGGGACCATCTCGCGGATGCGTATATCAAAACCATAAAATAGCGAAAAGGTCCACTAGATGGATGAATCGGTCCACATATATCTCCTTGAATTCTTTGTAAAAATGATGGAGATTCAAAACCTACAAGTAAACGATGGTTTCGTTATCAATTTTCCTTGGGAACATGGGATACACAGGTCCCTATCATTCAGTAGGATTTTATGATTTCTTAGTGGATGCCCTTCTGAATTCGCTATTATTCTTCGCATCATTGTGGATCCCGGATGCCCAAATCTATCATGCCAAAGTTGGAATATTCTGGGATCAGAGAACTTCTGGTTCTCAATAGCATGTAATATGCCTGATGGTTGTATAATATAATCCAGATGATGAAATAGGCAGCTTTTCCATCACGAGCTTCTGGCCTGCTTTGTTCGAAATAAAACACAAATATTCAACACCCTTTTCATCAACTGTTTCAATATGATATCCATTCATTCTTATATATTTGAAACTGAGCAAATTTCTTCTGGATTTGTGAGAGTATAACGCATTTTCGATTTCTAATTCAGTGTTATTTGGTAACACAATTGAAGCTCTTCCGGAGCCTTCGATCAGATCTACTGGACCTGATATGGTATTTACTTTCACTTGAATTGGAATCAATTCCAGAAAATATTTTGTATCTCTCAAAATCGTATAGGTTGTAGCACTATCGGCTAAACATATATCTCTATATATAACTAATTCTTGATTCGAACCTATAACCTTTAATAAAATGAAACATATCATTAATTGAATGGAAATGTAATATTCATAACTATTTACAAATATATACGATCAAAACTAAAAATTACATTCCATTCTATTTATATTTCAAAAACAAGGAAATATATTCACTTATAGTTAACGGTTCCATCATAAATCAGGTGATCTATCTTCCCATCAGGATCTTCAAAGAAATCAGCGGTTTCCAGATTTGATATGTCGACAGGACCAGTATCACCATCGCCAAAAACATCAGCCATATTTACTTCGTTATTCTTTTCTTTTTCTTGTTCGCATATCAATTTCTAATAAGCTTCAACTACATGTTTGGGAGAGCGACAAGTTCTCGAATAACAAGTGGGGGAACCACATCTATAACATGGACCACGATTGAACTTCTGTGGTTCCATAACTTCTTTCCCTTTGCTGGAACTAGCATTATTATTCCACTTCTGGGGAGTATTTGGATTATGATATGGATATTCATAATCCCTATTATGACCACGTCCCTGACCATTTCCAGAACCTCGACCACCTCAGCCATTACCACGTCAATTTCCAAAATCATTCCAACGTTCAGAATTACGGTCACGACCACGACCACGGTAACCACGACCACGACCACGGCCAGGGTTTTCATTGTAATGTGCATTCACTTCTGGGAATGCTTGGGTGCCAACAGGGCGCCTTTCACTATTTTTCAACAACAACTGGTTGTGTTTTTCAACAACATCTAAATGTCTAATCAAATCATCATATTTTTGGAATTTCATTTCCCGATACTGCTGTTGTAAAATTGTTTGGGAATGATGGAATGTGGTAAATGTCTTATTTAACATTTCATGATTAGATTTTGTTTCCCCACACATTTTCAGCTTATTCATAATCAAATACATGACTGAGTTGTATTCACTTACGCTTTTAAAATCTTGGAACCTTAAATTGGCCCATTCATCACGTGCTTCAGGCAACATGATTTCATTTTGGCGATTGTATCTAGAAATCAATGCTTGCCATAGATCTGCAGGATCAGTGACAGTCATATACTTATTCTGTAAATCATCATTCAGATGAGTTCGGATTATAATCAAAGCTTTATTCTTTTGTTGCTCAGTTGTTTCATTATTTTTATCCAGAGTTCCATAAAGGTTCTTGGATTTCAATCTTATCCCATAATCACTCAACCATCTCATATAATTTGCTCCAGAAACCAACAATGGCTCGAATTTGTATTGATTCATTTTCTGCAAAAAAAGAACATTTTTTTTAAATTTTCAGATATCCAAAATTCAATTTCAAAAATTCAATGATTCAACTCGGGTGAATAATATTATAATTTCAAACTTTCCAGATCCACCATTTATTCAACTCAGGTGAATAATGATATTTTTCCAAAAATTTCCAAATCCATCATAATTTCCAAAATTTCCCAGAATACACAGAAGAAAGAAAACATCATCATCAGACACTTTCTGATCTGGAAGATCCGGCAAAGCGGCAACTAAAGAGCATACTCGTGCTGATAACGTGTTGTAAAATAAAAATAGAAGTGGGGTAGAAGAAAACAGTTCAATATTAACCGAAAATAAATTCGGATCAGAAAATATCTGGTAATCTTGGGAATTTTAAAATGAACAACTGGTAATCTGAATTATAGAAGAACAACTATAATATGAATTACAGAAGAGAATGAGAGAAGAAATGCAACACAGAAATGATAAGCCAATTTCATATATATATATATATATATTTAAAATGAAATGACAAGACAAATGTCAATCTGCATGCCAACATGCATTGCATGCCTTACACTTGTACATAAGGTGGAAGTCCACCATAACGCTCACAACATATTTAAGTGACTGTTTAGTGGTGTGCTAATTTATTAAAATGATTCTGAATTAATTTGTTCTTTTCAATTTTTGGAGAATAGTCACTAATTAAATTGGAATACATATAACTTTTTTTATTTATTTATAATAATTCACGGAAAATTATTATTTTACAATACAAAGATAAAAAAGTTAAACAAAGTCATCTACCAAACTATTATATAAAAATAATTGATAGATAAAAATGTAATTTAATTTATAAAAAAAAGTAAAAAAATGTAATAATTACATATTCAATATAAAAATATTTTAACAATATTAAATATGGCAAGTGATTATAAAATTTATAATAATTCTAATCCATCGTAATTTAAAAATATTTAATATAAGTATATATAATTATAAAATTTATAGTATACAATATAAAATAAATAAATAATATAATTGCTATTACTGCGCCCAACATAAATATATTAAGATACCCCTAATATATTTAAATAATTACTTTAAATATCCTTTAATTTAATTTTATTAATTTTAATATAATAAAATTTTAAACTAGCCAACACATGTTAATTCCTATCATTATAGCCGTTAATGGTTGGTTTCCTCGTCCTTCTCCAAACTATTCTTAAACTTGACTGTTAATTCCTTATATTTAATGCATTTGGATTTATTATATATTTGTCAATTCTTACTTTTATATTAATCAATATATTGATAGCAACATCAAATAGCATATTCTTTTAGGGAAAGGATTATGCTAAATAAGCTATATCCGTCAACTTAACGCAAATATATGATTTTTAAAAAATTCAAAACTTATATTTTAAATATATATATATATAAATAAAATGGTGTTTTTAGCTGTTCTTTGAACACTGTATCTTATTTTTATTGTTTGGTGAGGGGTAGTGAAGTTTTCTATAGTTTAATTTTAATTATTATTTCTTTATAGCCAATTTAATAATTATTTGATGTTTGTGGAATTTTTTTAAATCTTTTACAGGCAGCAAATGCAATGGTGTGAATAAAAAAAAAAATATTTTTACTTTTTATACATTAAAAAATATTTTAAAAATATTCATTTTCTAAAACAATCTTCTTAATCTTTTTCTGATAATAATATTATAAAAACTTAATTCTTATTAATTGTATGTATTTTATGAACTAATCTTTTTTAAATTTAATAAATATCATTTAGTGGTTTAATAAATTTAAATTTAAATTTGTTCAAATTATAAATTTCAAATTTCATATATTTAATATACTATAAATTAAAAAAATAAATTCAATTGGTAAAAATTAAAATATATTATTTTTTAAATTTTTTTATAAATTTAAAAAATTTAATTCAAACTAAATTTAATAGATAAATATTTATCGATTAATAAATTAAATTATTATTTTTTAATTTAATTTATATATTTTAAATTATCTTTTATACTAAAAATACATTCATTTTTTTACTAAATAAAAAAATAAATCATCCGCCACAAGTTTATTTTGATATTACCAATGATCTGTTATTTTTAAAAAATATACACTAGGGATCTCTTAAATTAAATAACTTAAATTGGAATCTTTACCTATGTAAGAAGTACAATCTAGAACATTTATTAACAGAAAAAATAAAATAAAAATACCTTCTCGTACGGCAGGCGCTTTAGCAATAATGTTGGATTATTAAAATCATGGTATGATAAAACCAAGGCTATACAAATTTTAAATGTAAATGAAGCCAAAAACATGCATTTATTTGGCGGTTATGCTGAGATTACTGTTAATACGAGATTATTGTAATATTCTAATGAGATTAAAATTTAATTTCATATTAATTTTCGAATAATATATACATAATAGTTTGATTAATTTGTCAAAAATTTGAATACAAATAATTATATCAATTAATTAAATATATATTATTGAGTATTTTTTTTTTTAAAAAAAAATTGAAATGCAACACCTTAAACTAATTAATATTATTTTTTTTATAAAACTAATAATTACATAAAAATAATACTATAAAATTTCAAATAATAATTATATTTATTCAAAAAATAATAATTACTATATAAAAACTACTATTTCAAAAATTGTCATCGAATATACAAAATGGTTAAAGAAAACTTATTTACCATGTAATTGTAATTTATATCACACTAAATATACTAAATTTTTTTTTTCAAAAATAAATAAAAATTCTTAATTTCTAATATGTTATTTAGTGCCTGTTTGGTTGGACTTGTCTACTGACTGAAAGTGTTTTTTTAAACCTAAAAGTATTTTTTTTTTTTTGTTTGGTAGAAATTGCAGTAATGCTTTTGAGGGTTTAAAAAAGTAGAAAATCATCTACTGAAGAGAAGCACAAATTTGATGCTTCCTCCGCTAGATCTTTTTGAGTTTTTTTAAAAAGATACAAAATATCTTTTATACCATTATAATATATGATATATAACTCATGATTTCATATTTTATTTTACTTTATTTACATATAAATACTATTATTTTGAGATATATAAAATTACGATAATTTAAAATTTTAAATCGATAATCAAATTTTTTATATAAGTTTGTAAAATCTTTATATAAAACAAATTTGTAAGATTTTATAAAACTTTATCTTCTATTATTATTATTATTATATTTGTAACTTGAATTTTTTTCTTTTCAATTGAGTTTTAAAATATATATAATATTCACATTTGAATTGGTTTCATATAGAAAAAAATCGAAAAAAAAAAATGATAACTATATATTTTTTTTTACATGTAAATATTATTTCATATTTCGATACTCAACTCTCAATTTGCATTTTAAATTTAAACCAAAATTTAAATTTAAAACAAATTTTGTGAATTACTACATAATAACAATTAATGACTAAATATATTCTAATATTAACAAATAAGTGAATATTTATATCTAATACCCTTTAAGTAATTATAGCGTATTTAAAATTGATATTTCTAAACACGATGAGTACTTTTTTAATTATAACCGAACACCTAAACTTTTATTTTTCAAAACTTTATTTCTAAAAGATTTATTATTAAAATATCTACTATTAAAAAATCTATTTTATTCTTCAAAACTCTATTTTTAAAAGATGTATTAAAAGATCTATTTAGAGAATAAGTGCGACAGCTACTTAATATTTTATGGAATCAAAAGTGCTTTTGAAGAAATAAAAAGCAATTGAAAGATGCTTTCAATAGAAGTAACTACCAATATATAGTAACTTAAACAATATCTTAACGACTGATAATTTCTCAACGACATGTCAATGGAAGCTACGCAAATGGAGCCCAGTCTTATGAGTTGTTAAAAGCTACCTCTCGACTCTTTTCTCGTTGTATCCATTCAATTTCCCAATTCAACTCTCTCAAATACTTCCATTGACCTAAAGACAACCGAATCCTTTACACCATGTCCATATCAAACAGCTTCTTATCCTCGTTCGATCGAATCCTTTATAATGATTGAATTCGTGTGATTCTTTTACCTTTTGTGTAAAAAAATGGCTGTGGTGAGTCGTGTGCCGGCGATTCCTCATCGGGTCGACCCGATTAGGTGTGCTGGATTCGGATTGTCGGCTAGAGAAGAGATTGCGGAGCAGCGACGTGTGGTGGATGTGATTGATGATGTGATATATGTCGCTGTTGGGAAACATTTGAAGGAGAGTAAATCGGTTTTGTTATGGGCATTGCAGAATTCTGGTGGGAAGAGAGTTTGTTTGGTTTCTGTTTATCAGCCTGCGCAGATGATTCCAGTTAGTAAGTGATTTTGTTTTATTGTAATTGGGTTAGATGAATTTTGATTTGAATTATGGTTTTTTTTTTGTTAGTTTGAATCTATAGAGTGAAGTGTTGTAATTGAATTTGGAGGTTTGGTTGCATAATTGATTTGATTGTGTTTGTTTGGTGTGCAGTGGGCACTAAGTTTAGAGCTAGTTCACTTGAACCAGAGGAAGTTAGAGCATACAGGGAGCTAGAGAGGCAAGATTTGGAGAAAGTATTGGATGTGTACCTTGCTATTTGTCATCGTATGGGGGTATGCTTCTTGATTGTATTTGTTTCTCATGTTATGCTTGTATCTTACTGGTGAATATATTACTCAAACTAGATAGTTGATATTTGGAATGTTGTGAAATGAAGAGTAGCATATGGTGAATGTGTGTCTCTGATTATACATTTTTGATTGTAGGTACGGGCTGAGAAACGTTGCATTGAGATGGAATCTATTGAGAAGGGAATCTTGGAACTGATTACTCAATGTGGAATTAGGAAGCTTGTTATGGGAGCTGCAGCAGACAAGCACTATACAAGGTAACAAATCATTGCTCCATTAATTGGTGAATTAAATACAATAGATAAGTTATATGAGTGCCAATATAGGATTGCTTGCTGAAAATTAATTAATTGTGCAGGAGAATGACTGGCATCAAGTCAAAGAAGGCTATTTTTGTGCGGTTACAAGCACCTGCTACATGTAACATATGGTTTGTCTGCAAAGGGAATCTTATTTACACAAGGTATAGAATGTTGTTTATGTGGTTAGGATTTTTGAAGTACCGTGTTTTTCTAAGAATTGCAAGATACTAATCTTTCTTTTTGATTTATTGAAATGGGACTTCTAAGGAGTTTTTTCTTTCTCACTTGTGAATCTAAATTCCTTCTTATTTGTGAAGATTTTATTACTGATATGAATTCAAATTGAAACAGGAAATCTGATTTGAATGGAGCTGAGATAGAGGTTCTACCTTCTCCGCAACAAGCAAGTCCAAATACTGAAACTGAGCACATGAACTATATGAGAACAAGATCTCTTCCTTTGGGACCTAATAATCATGTCAAACTCACCAATCCAGTCCAAGATTTTTTCCACAGAGTTAGATCTGGGAATTATGACAGGAGTGGGAAGACTGTGAAATCTTCTAGTTCATCAGAGAGTATTCGTGAGCCATCAACTCCACAGAGCAGTTCGGATGAATCAGATGGATTGCCTAGAAGGAGTCTTTCTCCAGGTTTGGTTCTCTCAACATGCTCTTCCAATGGAGGAGTAGCTATAGTCTCTATTTCAATTGTAAATACTGAAGTAAGAGAAAATGGTCTCATGTCAGGCACACTGCTTCACTCTGATGAGGATATTGATAATCTATCGCCTCCCAGTGTCTTGGTATGTGCCATAGTTCTTGGTTAATCAGTGTGTTTATACGAACCATACACTCTCCAGTTGAGAACTTCAAATCATGATATTCATTTGTGCTGGCTTTAACTTTTTCCTTAGGGCAGATTAGCAGCAGTAGTTAGTATTTCTAGCCTTCCATATTATATCCATTCAATTTGTTCTTATACTGTTGACGCTTACTGGCAGGATATTGGTGCTGATGGTACAATCTATGATGAACTTGCACAAGCTTTGGCAGAGGCTCAAAATTCTAGGCGAGAAGCATGCGAAGAGGCATCCCGGCGTGGGAAAGCTGAAAAAGATGCCATTGAGGCCATTCGCAGGGTAAGGTTTTCTGACCATCAATCATGAAATGAAAGTCTCCTACCCTATCTGTAAATGAAGATTAATCCCTTTCAACGTATTCTCATCAGAATTCAATATCTATTGATGAAAGATAGATGATATTTATCTCTTAAATATTAGAATGTTGATATATTTATCTCTTAAATATTAGAATGTAGATCATGCTATCTAATTATCTTGCATGTGAGAAGAATGTTTTGAACATATTTTTTCTTTAATTTTGCTGTCCTCTTAATTTTATCTCGCATGACAGCATACTTTATAATAGGAATCCTTTTCTGATATTGAAGTTCATTTTTGAGTTTTATAATATGAGTAGGGGATTCCTAATCAAAATATTCAGTTTGTAAAGGGTAGCATATTTAACCTTTTATAAATTGTTTGTACCTCAAGCGTATTAAATTGTTGCTGTCATCTGCAGGCTAAAGCTACAGAAAGCTTGTATGCTGAAGAGTTAAACCAAAGAAAAGAAACTGAGGAGGCACTGGCAAGAGAAAAGGAGACACTTGAAAACAGAAGAAAGCAGAGGGATGAAATCTTGGAAAGACTTCGAAGTGCCACAGATCAGAAGTCATTACTCGAGAGACAGGTTGCAGAATCCGATGAAATGGTAAAAGAATTGGAGCAGAAAATCTTATCTGCTGTTGACCTATTGCAAAAATACAAGGAAGAACGAGATGAGTTGGAGATGGAGCGTGATAATGCTCTCAAAGCAGCTGAGGAGATAAGGGAAAGTCGAAAGGAGGGCTCAAGCAGCATGCACATAAATCAATTCTTCTCTAATTTCTCTTTTTCAGAGATTAAGGTAGCAACTTATAATTTTGATCCATCTCTGAAGATTGGAGAAGGAGGATATGGCAGCATTTATAAAGGTCTACTACGCCACAGCCAGGTGGCCATAAAGATGTTAAACTCTCAAAGCCTCCAAGGCCCATCAGAATATCAACAAGAGGTAAGATCTTACTAAAGCAATTTGGTAACTGGGGCCCGTTGTATTCGTTTCCATATTCTGGCTATTATTTGCATACACAGGCATATACTATCCGATTAAGTATGTTCTTTGATTTATTTTTGATTCAGTTAAAATTCCATCATTGAATTCCAATTCCAAACATGCTCTCGTTGATTTATTGCAAAGAATGTTGCTTTATTTGTGCTCTCTCTTCTGTGAATGATCACTTTTGTGTTGCAGCTATAGCAATCCTAATCAACAAATTGATTATTTTTCACTTCATTAGCGGCTTGGCCTTGTATGACCATCTTTCTTTGGATATCAGGTTGATGTTTTGAGTAAACTAAGGCACCCAAATCTTGTTACACTTATTGGAGCTTGTCCAGAAGTTTGGACACTAGTCTATGAGTATCTACCCAATGGAAGTCTTGAGGACAGGCTCAGCTGCAAGGACAACTCACCTCCCTTATCCTGGCAAACTCGAATTCGCGTTGCTGCTGAGTTATGCTCTGTCCTCATCTTTCTCCATTCCTGTAAACCTCACAGCATAGTTCATGGTGATCTAAAACCTGCCAATATTCTCCTTGATGCTAACTATGTTAGCAAACTAAGCGACTTTGGTATCTGTCGTCTGCTTTCTCAAGACGAACTCTCAAGCAACAATACATCAGTCTGTTGCAGAACTGACCCTAAAGGCACTTTCACATACATGGATCCGGAGTTTCTCGCAACTGGAGAACTTACTCCAAAGTCGGATGTGTACTCATTTGGTATCATTTTACTGCGATTATTGACTGGTAGATCTGCTCTGGGAATAGCTAAGGAAGTACAGTACGCACTGGATACTGGAAACTTGAAAAACCTTTTGGACCCTTTAGCTGGAGATTGGCCATTTGTCCAAGCTGAGCAGTTGGCTAATTTAGCACTGCGGTGCTGCGAGATGAACAGGAGGAGCAGACCTGACCTTGGAACTGATGTCTGGAGAGTCCTTGAACCAATGAGAGCTTCTTGTGGAGGATCAACAGCATTCCGATCGGGCTCTGAGGAGCACTGCCTACCCCCTTCATATTTCATCTGCCCCATATTTCAGGTCAGCTCACTTGTCCTCCTCTACCATTTCAGTCTGTCATTTGATATAACACTTATAACTCATCCATCTTGAACTAACGAGACCGCACAGCTTTTTATGACCTGTTTTTGTGAGAAAATTGAAGCCATTTTCAGATAACGGATATTTCTAAAAGTGCTTCTGAAAAACCAAAAGCTCTTAAATACCATTCCAAACAGCTTCTAAGAGCTGGAAGCGAAAAACCAGTTTATCCTTTAATATTCCTCTTGGTGTTTCAATGAGATAGACATCTGATTCTGTCTTCTTAAAACTTGCAGGAAGTCATGCAAGACCCCCACGTCGCGGCCGATGGTTTCACATACGAAGGAGAGGCTTTGAGAGGATGGTTGGATAGCGGCCATGAAACTTCACCAATGACCAACCTTCAACTTGCTCATAAGAATCTTGTTCCCAACCTAGCACTTCGGTCTGCAATTCAAGAGTGGCTCCAACAACATTGATATAGCTTTTAGTTTGTCAAAACCGTAGCTGATTTTCTATATTCATCGTTAAATATTATACCACTCATACATTTTATCTCGTTTTTTAATCTATGTATATAGGCGAGTTATATATACACGTATGTAGGAAGTATATAATGTACATTGGACCTTAGTTGGATATAATATATGTTTTTATAATGCATGTTACTTCAACTTGACAATAACTAGTGTAAATAAGTGGAATAATGTTGAGAAATTCCATAATTATTTGAATTTTCTGGTTTGAAATAGTATTTATTTATTTATTTAATATAGAAATTATATAGAATTTTAAATATTTTTCTATTTTCAATTTGCCTCGATTCTATTATTGACCTAGACTTGCAAAAGACAAAAAAGAAATCAAAGGAACTATCATCAACTTACAAAGGAAGTAGCAGAGAAAAAAAAAACAAAAAGTAATATAATAACACAGTTGAAGAACTCCAAGAGTGTCATGTCATGTTGGACGACCGGGTCGCTTCCATATTTCTACAAGTCTTCTGCGACTCAATTTGTGTAGATTGTGTTCTGGCTAAAACATTTGTTAGTTGATTGAGTGATAAGGTGTAGTCATGGCGTCATTAACGAATGGAACACTAGAAAATGACTCCTCGTCGGCGACGCACGTCAACGGCGATACGGTGTATGTTGCCGTGGGAGATGACATTCAGAAGAGTAAATTGACTCTTTCGTGGGCTTTGAGACATTTCCGTGGCGACAGAATTTGTCTCCTTTATGTTCATCTCATTCAGAGTAAGTTGAATTTAGTTTGATGGAATTTGGTTTGATAGAATTTGAGTTGTTTGTTGTTTATGAATTTTTTCTTGTTTTGTGATGTGAAGGGAATGGCTGGATGCCGGAAGTGGAAGCAGTAGCTATTGAAGAGATATTGGATGGCTACAATCTCATCTGTCACCAAGCAGGGGTATGAAATATAACATAGAATTTACCCTAAGAAACAAAGAAAATGTTGCGTATTTATGAATTTTCAACATATTAATGACAGGTTGTGATAATTAATAACATATTTACTACTTGTGTGGATATTACTTGTAACTTTCCTGGTTAGTGGTTTGTAAATTTGTCTAGTTAAATCTATGTTTCCTTAGATGAAAGTTATTTCTTAACTTAGTTTGATAAGTGTGGTTTCGTTTTAGGTGTCTGCAACGAAGCTGCATATTGAGATGGAAGATGTTGGGGAGGGGATTGTGGAACTTGCTTACCAGCATTCTATTAAAAAGCTTGTTATTGGAGCTGCAGCTGATGAGCATTATTCAGAGTACCACCAACTATACCATCTCTTTATTTTATTTGACATCAGTATAATTTGTTATTGTTATGTGAATATATATATATATATATATATATATATATATATTCAAGTCTATGGAGAGGTTTTTTCTTATTACCGACGAGTCGTCGAGTATTTCTTTCATTGCATGTGCACAATCTACTATGCCTACATCTCTTTCTAAGTATCAACCAATGTTGTCCTGTATTGAAGCAATTGATAAGATGATGTTTTGTTTGATTTTGTTATATTTGAGCAAATTGATAATCTGGACTCACATGGTTAAATGAACCAAAAGTTTGCATCTCTACTTGTCCAAGTTGACTCATGCGCATTTGTTGACTTTGTAGGGGTATGACCGATATCAAGTCTAGGAAAGCCAAGTATGTGCTTGATCGGGTGCCTGTGTCATGCCAAATTTGGTTTATCTGTGGTGGGCACCTCATCCGCTCAGGGTATGCTTTAGATAAGAGTTATAATCTGCTTTCAAATATTATCTCCCTTGTTTGAAAGACTATGTTTTTAGATGGAATGCTTGACCATCTTGCAGGTGGGTAGTCGTAGAATTGTTGCATTGATTGATATATTGTTTCTTCAGGAATGGTGGTTTAGATGATATTGACACTTCAGATAGATTAGCATTATTGCTAACAAATCCAGTCTCTGAAGCTGGCCGTTCAAACCCAAGTCCTTCAGGTTCTAGTAATACGATATGTGAAGAGAGTGAATTTGAGCTAGATGCATGTGATGATCTACCTCAATTTCGTCAGGTGTTACTTTCTTTCTAGTAACAGGAAGCTTGATTTATCTATTCATATGTTATTTGCTATTAACCTCAATTGTTTATTGATTATATTTATTATTTTAGTTGATTATGGATGAAAAATCTTCATCAATTTGAATGATGTTGTTGGGACCTGTGTATGGTGCTATTACCAGGAAGAAAGCAGGGATTATCAACTGTTGGATCAACTTGAACAGGCTCTCATGGAGATTGAAATTTTGAAAAAAGAAGCTTTTGAAGAGTCAATGAGGCGATTGAAAGCTGAAAAAACTGCCATTGAGGCCACTCGTAAGGTAGAGTATATAAGACGATTCAGTTTTCTTATACTGCATATACCATTCCACGAAGTGATTATGTAGATACAGATTTCATGTAGAGGATTTGGTCATCTTTTACTTCGGTACTAGTAGCTGGCATGAGCTGAATGCACAGAACTAGTTCTGGCTCAATTGTTTGTCTGTAAATTTATGGGTAAATGATTGATGTTAAGCCGCTTAAAGCTTAGTGGTTTTCATCTGCCAGTCTTTTTTTTTTTCATAATATATAGATAAATGTTATGCTTACACATTTCAAATAGACTGGCATCATTCTTACCTGCATAAATCTGGTAACTGGATTAGTTGGATGCACAAGCTTGTAAACCTAATTTATGAAAATTGATTATGTGCAGGCTAGATCATTAGAAGAGTCATATCTTGAGGAGTTGAGGAGGCGGGAGGAAATTCAGGGAGTACTTGCAAAGGAGAAAGAAAATTTTGAAAATGCAAAACAGAAATGGGAAGAAGAGCGAATGATTGCCATGGATCAGAAAGTTTTACTGGAAAGTCAAGTGTCTGTCTATGAATACAAGATGGAGGAATTGAATGCCAGTACACTGTCTGCTATGGAATTGTCACAAACTTATGAGAGAGAACGGGATGAATTCCGGGTAGAGCGAGACAATGCAATCAGTATGACTGAAGATATTTTGACAAGGCAGTCAGAAGTTTCCTCTAGCTTAAATTCACAACAGTTCTTCTGTGTATTCTCTTTTTCTGAGATCAATGAAGCAACTTTAGGTTTTGATCCCTCTTTGAGTATTTGGGAAGGAGGGCCTGGTATATACAAAGGTTCACTTCGTCATACTCCTGTGGCCATAAAGGTGCTGGATACGAACAGTTTTCGAGGCACATTGCTGTTTCAAGAGGAGGTAAACTAACATATTTACTGCATTTTTGTTGCTGATATCAGTTCGACATTTATATCTTCTGATACATCATATGTGCATAAGTTTTTTTCCCCCATTTTTTGCTATAACTTTACTACTTTCAGAAGCTTATTAGACATAATATTAGAAATCAGAACAATGAATCTAGTCATCTATTACAGAGATGTCTGATATAAACAACTGTCGCAAATTTCAGGTTGATGTTCTGAGCAAGTTGAGACATCCAAACCTCGTCACACTTGTAGGAGTCTGTCCAGAGGCTTGTGCTATTGCTTATGAATATAATCCCAATGGAACTCTTGAAGATCGACTCAACTGCAAGGGAAACACTCTTCCATTGTCGTGGAAAACTCGGATATGCATTGCTACAGATCTATGCTCTGCCCTGATGTTTCTCCATTCTAGTGGCACAGTTCATGGGAACTTGAAAGCTGAAAATATTTTTCTTGATGCTGGTTTTGCGTGTAAACTCAGTGGCTTTGGTGTTGGTAACCACCCTCATTTTCTTCAAACCGGAGAATTATCTCCCGAATCAGACATCTACTCATTCGGGATGATAATCATACAACTTCTGACGGGGATATCACCATTGTATTCGGTAGATGATTTGCCAGAAGTACTATGTACTGAAAATCTGAGAACTTTTTTGGATCACTCAGCTGGGGAGTGGCCATTTGTGCAAGCAACACAGTTACTTGGTTTAGCTTTACGATGCTGTGACGACGATCCAAGCAAACGTCCTGACCTTGTATCAGAAATCTCGAGATTTCTTAAACCAATTAGAGCATCTTGTGCTGCATCATCACCAATTGGGATGGGATCTGATGAACATAATCAATCACCTTCATATTTTATCTGTCCAATCTTACAGGTAAATTACTTATCTTACCTTCTATTATGCATAACATCCATATATACATGTTTTACATTGCTTGGTGTGATGCTTTGTTTGCAGGAAGTGATGCAAAATCCAGTAGTAGCAGCAGATGGGTATACATATGAAGAAGAGGCTTTAAGAGGATGGTTGGATACTGGACATAACACATCTCCCATGACAAACCTTCAACTTCCACATCTAAATCTTGTGCCTAACCGCACCCTTCGATCTGCAATTCAAGAGTGGATTCAAAACAACTGAAATGTACTCTTCTCATTCTCTAGCTCAACTAGCTTGCAATACTATTTATATTCATATACAAGACTGTGCTTTTGATTTCATCTCTTGTTATCCTTTCAGTCATCATAGACATGTGATCACTCTTTAGTGTAAATATTGCTTAGAGTGCACACTTAGAGTCTGGTTTTGTGTGTGCATGATGTGGTTGATCACGATTACAGATAGAACTATACAATCACTAGACATGCTCATCATAATGATGAAGCTTCAATTTTATTTTACTTGGTCACACCAGATTGTAAATATATATGGGTTTTGGTGAATTAGCCATAATTTCTTTCTTTCTTTCTTTATAGTAATGTTTTCTTTCTTTATAGCCATTCTTGAAGACAACCATGAAGCCTATCCATCTGAAACTTTTAATTTGAATTACTTTACACCTTCCAGTTTAGGATCTGTTCGAGAGCTTTGATTTGATTTGTGGTAGGAGTTATATTCGATTCTTTTCAAAAAAATCGAAATCAAAATGCATCCACTACCTAGTTTCACGGTGACAAAAAGTTGACTTCTGGAACGTCCGATCCAAACCCAACGACTTAGATTAGATTAGACCTTGCAACACCTGATCATGACCCCCCGTAAATAGCTCTGATAAGTGGCCACAAAAGCGAACCACTCCACGTGTAATGCCACCACTCCGTATACATACATGCATGTGTGCGAATGAGCTTATCAAAATTCCGATCCATGTGGGTTCCACCTCCTTTCAAGCTTCCACTTCCGTATTTGCAAAGAAATCGTTTCTTCAACAATCACGTGAGGTCAGGTCCACCGATACTTTAAACGTGTCTTCATTTCATCCGTCAATAATCGCACATGCTGGTACTGTGTCCATTACAACCAGTCCTCCACAAATCATTATTCAACGTGTCATCATCATTCCCTGAACTTGACCTCATAGGATTCGACTGTCTTAATTATATATTTGGGCCGCCCTTATCCGTACGGTCTATACGGAATTTTATACCGGCTTGACCCGTTCCCGGTAACCTTTGAGCACACTTTTCGTGATTTCAAAATATTGTCACACGCGCTTTCACACGCCCCTTTTTGTAACTACTCCGCAGATGGTGGGTTATTGGTGAACCTTATGAACGTTCTTCAATCTTTATTTTTCTTGTTCATTTTATAACTATTTTTTAATGATCAATAAAGTCAACGATGGCTTGGTTTTTCTAATTTAATGATATATAATATATATAATTTATAAATAATTTTGATGTGTTAATACAATTTAGATAATTTATAAATTAAATAATTACTAACAAATATTTTTACAATTTATTATATAAATAATATTTATTTAAAAAATATGTAAATTTATTCAATTAATAAATGAATTTAATATATATTAATTTTTATAATAAAAAATAAATAATTTAATTTTATAAAAATATTTATTATATCTATTAATACTTCCGTCCCATATTAATAGTTATAATAAAAAAATATATAAAATTTTAGAAAATTTATTAATATATTTTTTTTATTTAACTTTAAAAAGTAATTAGTACTCTTTTTATTATATTGAATTTGTTGTATGTAGAGGGGTATAGAAGGAAAATAAATTGTACTGAAACTTTAATATATGGAAAATAATATTGGAAAATTTTTTTCACAAATTGCGGAAGGAGGCAGTAATTTAGAGATGTACTTCCCATTAAAAAAGTTCTCATGAACAGAATGGACTTTTATCATTTGCCATTCTTTATGTTGTATAACTACTATTTTTACATTCAATTCAACTGGAATAACATTAAAAATAATTACTAAAAAAATAATAAAAATAATAAAATAAACAACTACTGATTGTAACACTTGATTTTTAATACAAGTGCCACCTCAGCTGGTGGTTCCCGCCAACGACCGTGAAGAGGACGCGCGGATGAATGTGAAGCCAACTCGAGAAATTAAAAAAAAAAATAAAAAAAAATGGAAACTGGTCAACAACCGTTACCACACGGCGTGTGATGCATGTCGTGGTCTCAAAACGACAAGAGGGAAGAAAAAGCAAAGCAGCTCCTCTCCACCCCGATATTTTTTTGGTTCTCGTCCAAACATTTCTCTCTAAAACGCTCACTATCTCTCTCTTTACTCCTTCGTCAACACTCTCTTCTCCTCATAGAAAAGCTGAAACCCTAGGGTTTTTGTTTTTTGTTTTTGATTTGATTTGTTATGGATTTAAAGCGAGCGATTTATGTAGCTGTCGTTGTACTGTTTGTCGTCTGTCCATGGTTTGGCTCGGCCGGTGATATAGTCCACCGTGACCCTAACGCTCCTAAGCGACCTGGTTGTGAGAACAACTTTGTTCTGGTACGTCATCTCCTGATCAAGTCAATTTTTGTTTGAGATTTGGCTTTACTTCTTTTTGTGTGTATAGTTCGTAGCTGCGAATTTATTGTGCTGTTAGTTGTGTAGATTAGTTAATTGGAGTTGCTTTTTCGGTTTTAATTTTTTCTGATATTTGATTACGAGGTTAATCTCTCACTTTTCAGTTAAAAGTGTGCAGAGAAAGAGAGAGAGGATTATTATTTTTTAATTTTTTTTTTCTGGTTTACTTTTTCGAAATTGAGAGCGACAAGCCAATCCTGATTTCGTGGTTATTATTCTTAATTAAGGTGTAGAAATGAAAACGAGAATCGGTATTTTCAGGTGGACACTTCTGATTAGCGAACAAGACTAAGAAATTGGTATAGCTTTCGAAGTTGCATCTTTTAATATGAGGAATAAATGAAAAGATAACTTAGATTTTCTATGGTCTGTGATTCAACTGATGTTTATTGGGAGAATCAAGTCCGAGTAAAAACAGAAGATTTTGTAGTTGATGTTACATTTGGTGAAAAGAGTTAGTTTTAAGAAGAACCTCATTTTTGTCGTTCGATATTGTGTTTTTTAATTTCTTCCTACCTTTGGTGAAGATTACGATTCTAACATTAATTTTTTTCCTTTCTACATATATTCTAATTTAGGTGAAAGTTGCAACTTATGTTGATGGAGTTGATGACATTGAATATGTCGGAGTTGGTGCTCGGTTTGGCCGAACTTTGGAATCCCAGGAGAAGCATGCCAACCACACGAAGCTTGTGCTTGCAGATCCTCCTGATTGTTGTAGTACACCTAGAACTAAGGTTTCAATTTTTGTCTCTTTGACATGACATTTGCGCATTTTAGTTGTTAGTACAGTTTGCCTACTCTGTCTTGTTTATTCATTATGTCTTTGTGGTCTCTTTCTTGTCTATAGCTTGCAGGGGATGCCATTCTGGTGCACCGAGGAAACTGTAGTTTTACAAGAAAGGCAAATATTGCTGAGGAGGCTGGTGCATCAGCCATTCTTATAATAAACAATCGTACAGGTATGCATTAGTACTCTCTCTTCTTCCACACCCGGCATGCTCTGATAACTGCTGGATCAATTTTGTTTTTGTTCTTCTGCCTGTTTAGTAGCTTATACTTCCCATAGCTGTTAGATATTTTCCTGTATTGGAGATGCATAGATCAGGAAAGGGAATGTCAACAGTTAGTAGTAGTTTGAATATATGTAGATTTGCCAAACCCATCTTGCCAAAACCCATGAATTGTTGTCTGGGGAAGATGTATCCTTTTAGTACTTGTTCTCACATGTCTCATTATAGTAATTTAATTTTATTTCTGTAGAAGGTTGATGTTGTAGCAGCATTTTGAAATTGAGAAATAGAAATGATGGTGGTCTTTTGGGTATGTTCTCTGTTGTCTATGGTAATGCTGGATTTTGAATTGGTACACATTGAATAAACAGCAAAATTTATTGGAGTTGTATATCTCTAGCATTTTTAAGTTTATTTTTTCAACAGTTATGCTAATTATAGCTGTGTGATATTTCATGCTGCAGAACTTTTTAAGATGGTTTGTGAGCCCAATGAAACTGATGTGAGTATAGGCATACCTGCTCTAATGCTGCCGCAGGATGCTGGTGCAACCTTAGAGAACTTCATAAGGAACAGTTCTGGTATGCCCCTCTGCTGTGATCTTTTCTTTGAGACATATCTTGGATTGGCAACATCTCTGATATTCTGTGTACAATAATTTATCTGATTAAGTTTTCCTACCAGGAATCATTGTGCTTTATTTAGCACTTTGCCATATCCTGATTTTCATTATATTGCATGTTTATTGATACTTTACTTTCAGTTGCTGTTGCGTTGTACTCTCCACGGCGCCCACTGGTTGATGTGGCAGAAGTGTTTTTATGGCTTATGGCTGTTGGTACAATAATATTTTCTTCATATTGGTCTGCATGGATAGCTAGAGAAGCAGCAATGGAGCAAGAAAAACTATTAAAGGTAGGGTGCTGTTACACTTAGCTGGGAAAAGGTTTTCTGGATACTAATTAATCAATTTTTATACTTCTAATGACATGTTTATTGCAGGATGGTTCAGATGAATCCTTAAACATGGAAGGGGTTGGTTCTGGTAGTATGATGGAAATCAACACAATGTCAGCAATTCTTTTTGTTGTTGTTGCTTCATGTTTCCTGGTTATGCTCTACAAACTCATGTCGTTCTGGTTCATTGAGGTTCTTGTGGTTCTTTTCTGCATTGGTGGGGTAGAGGTATGTCAGTTTTTATTATCAGACTATGTGCACCTATATTTCCATGATTATGATTATCAAGCTTTTTAGTAGTTGTGATATCTGAATATACTGTGTCCCCTTCACTAGTATCTTAAATTAATTCCTTAAGCTTGCCAACTTCAGTTTCATCATTCTCAAAGCACTTTTTGAAACTATTTCAACCTATTTATTAATTTAATTTTATATAATATAATTAAAAGAAAAGAGAATGGCGTGATGGATGATGAACCTCACTATTCCTTCCTGCTTGCAGGGCCTACAAACATGCTTGGTAGCATTGTTGTCATGGTAAGAGTATTCTCCTCTTGCATGCACCTTCTCCCTCTGCTGATATTATAGTATCATGCTGCCTAAGGTTGTTTATATTTCTTGCACGTGCCTCTTCCAGATGTTGTTAAAAGAATAATAATAAATAAATTATTTGATCATCAAATTCAAGCTTTTTTTTTTTTTTTTTTATCTGAGCAACCAGTCAACATTTGATTGTGAGAGGCAAGGAGCTTTCATAGTCTTCCTCCAATCATGCAGAAAACTTGCGGGCAAGAATTATAAAAACACACAATGTTGAAATTAGGAAATTCATGGTGTCTTTAACTAGCTAACATTAAGTTAAGAAAACTGGCATTAAGTGTGCATATCATTTTGTATTTATTAGGTATGAGGATAGCTTTTCTGGTTCATAATGCTGATGATTCTCTATGGAAATAAATTGAATTTTTTGAGTGAGTTTGAAGTGTTTGTTTAATTGAGGAAGTGTTTAGGTTTATGTTTTATTTCAAGCTTCTTTATTCACTTAACATATGGAACTGACTAGTAAACAAATATAGTTTCAGATGGTTTCAACATGCTGCAGAATCCTTTGTCAAAGTACCATTCTTTGGACCTGTTTCGTATCTCACATTAGCAGTTTGTCCATTCTGCATAACATTTTCAGTCATATGGGCTGTTTATCGACGCGAACCTCTTGCTTGGATAGGTCAAGACATTCTTGTAAGACATATTTCCATAATCCCCTGTGCATATTATTCTTTTTTTTTTTAATCATTCTTTTATGGTGTGGTCATTTCTTTCACAATATTGATTTTTCATTCTTATCTCTAATCAATGTCCTTTATCTACCAAGTGTTGCTGAAAAACTCAGTAGGAGGAGCAAAGTTGGTGTTTTATAATTTTTATTTTTATTTTTTCCTTCTAATATTAGTAATGCTATAAGCTAGGCCAATTTTGTACTTATCTATCCCATTTGAAGTACAATTGCTAGGCTACCTCTCTATGCATTTTAGCAACAAGAAGTACAAGTGTTAGTCCCAAATTGTCTGTGGTTGAGTTATAATCTTTCTTTTTGGTCACTTGTTCAGGGTATTGCATTGATGATCACAGTTCTTCAGATTGTTCGTGTACCAAACCTCAAGGTAAGCTCATCTAATTTTTGGTGATCAATGGATGGATAACCAGTGTTAATTTATTTTCATTTTTAGTTCTTAAATGGAACATTGTTATGTTTTTTTCAATGATGGAGTAAGTGTGCAGTCAATAAAACAGTTCATGCTTCAAAAATTAGGTGTATGAAAGATGAATAGTTGTATGAGTAATAGAATTTAACAGTAAGGTATGAATAATCCTGATCCGTGCTTTTGCTGTTTGTCATGATTTGATGAAATCAGGTGGGAACAGTTCTGCTCAGTTGTGCCTTCTTATATGATATCTTCTGGGTCTTTGTTTCCAAGTGGTGGTTCCATGAGAGTGTTATGATAGTGGTAAGTAGTTTGAGAAAAATTCTTATTTTCCCTCTTACCTTGATCCTTTACACGCATGTTTAATTGTAAATGTTCTCGTCAGAGTTTAATCTTCTCGTGATTTTTTGTTTACAGGTAGCACGTGGCGACAGAAGTGGAGAGGATGGTATCCCTATGTTACTGAAAATTCCTCGGATGTTTGATCCTTGGGGTGGTTACAGTGTTATTGGTTTTGGTGACATAATCTTACCAGGATTACTAGTGGCATTTTCACTAAGGTTGAACATTTTGATGCTAATAGCTATATGCAACTTTCTTAACTTTTCACCTAAAAGACTCGTCACTTTTTTGTTATGGTTTTGCCTATTTTTCTTTTCATTAGACTTCATTATTTTTAAATTTTTGTGACATGGTTGGAAACTGAATGAAGGCTTTGGTACTCTGAATATGTTTATAGTTTGGTAATAAATTGTTCAGACTAATTTTCTCAAATTTTCTGGCTTGCATCATGCAGATTCGATTGGCTGGCGAAGAGGCCTTTCCGCGCAGGATATTTCGTTTGGGCTATGTCTGCATATGGTTTAGGTATGTGAAACACCTCGTTTTCCTCTATTTTTCCTTTAAAATATGAAAAAATAAATAATGTATGGCGAATAAAATGTGGATAAATATTTATTCCCTAGTGATAATATAGATTAGATTCCACGAGGTGGACACTGTAGGTACTTTAACAGACATAGGCTAGTGATGTAAATTTCAAATGTGTAATTGGGGGGCATGATGGAAGTTAGTACCCAAATCCATAATGGACGAATTTTGTTGTACAGTCGAATCTAGATTCCCTCTAAAAAAATATCTTGTTAACAAATTCAAATCCTCAAAATGTAGTCAATTATTATGAACCAATCAACAACTCTATATGGCTGTTGATTGTTTGTTGCATGTATGCAGGTCTCCTGATCACATATGTGGCTTTGAACTTGATGGATGGACACGGCCAGCCGGCATTGCTCTACATTGTTCCGTTTACGCTAGGTAAGTCACGGCCGTATCTAGTTTCTTTATGGAGCAAATATTTACATCTCTGAGATATGAATTGTTATTACAATCTATGCAGGTACGTTAATCACATTAAGTAAAAGAAGAGGGGAGCTTAAGATTTTATGGACAAGAGGAGAACCAGAGAGACCATGCCCACACATCCAACACCAACACTCACATTCACACTCCTAATCAGTATATCAGAGTATGACTTGTATTATACTAGCTTGCAGTGACCTCAAATATTTTACCTGTGGGAAATATAGAGAGCATATACAGTTTACTAGTTTAGTTGTATTGGTGGGTTAAAAAAGACTGGAAGTACAACCTGTAATAACTGATACACTAATTGGCTCAGGGACTTTGCTTTCACTCTGTTATAATGGTTTTTAACCAATTTTTATTTTTTGATTTGGAACCTCCTTATCTGACATAACTGGTAGGATTTTGCTAAATTTTATTTTGTTTAGTCATGACAGGTTAATAAATTATGTCATTGTTTTGGCTAATCATTTTTTCAACCAAACAATGTAACTAGAAATAATTTCGATCCAAAACCTTAAAAATTGATGCTTCTAGAACAAAGGACAAAATCACAAATGAGCAAACAACTATAGAAACCATGCAAAATTTTGAAGTTACATGTTATCCGTCCGGTTACAATAATCTGTAGCAGAAGTTAAATTGATACACATAAAACAAAATGTATCTTCTAAAAGACTAATTCTCTACTGAAATGCATAAATAAAACAAGGCATTGATTCTAGGCCAGAAAAAAACTATTGTATAACATAATAAAGGATACAAGATGGGCATACTTTTTCCCTTCTGTGTTTTTCCCCCCTTTTATCTCACTAAATAAAACCAGTCATCTCAAGACAATACTACATGACAAGGTTCAAGCGAAAACGCCTTCCAGAAAGACAGGTTTGTTTATTATTTGTGCCCGACTAAAGTACAAGAGGTTGCCCTTTCCGCAAAAAAACTGCAATATGGTATCCACAACCAAATAATTAAAAAAATTGAAGATTGGAAAACTTACATGAAGATCCACAATAAAGACACCCAACTCCTCTAGCCAATAAACCAACTGCAAAAGCATCTTATCAAAATTGTTCCAGCCATATGGCCAATTTGAGGCTAATTATTTATTTCTGCTCCGGATCTGATCGCCTCCATGCAAACAAAATATATTGTGAGTAGTGTATTATAATATAATGGTAGCCGCTCAAATGGGCATGATGACTCTCTTTTATGTTATATCAGCTCTACAGTCGAAATAGTAATTTGTATTTCTCTAAACATTTTTCACTACGTCTTTTTAAGGCACATTCATGAAACAAATAAAAATAAAGTAATAAACAAATCACCACCACACGTTCTTGAAAACAGTTTAGAGAACAGAAAGAAAGTCACTCTACAAATGCAAAGGGAAAGTGAGCACACCTGTATACCTTCTTATGCTGCCATTGCCATTAGAGGAACTATGTAGTTCCCTCATATCTTGACTTAAAGATAATATCTCTTGCATTCTCTCAGGCCAGTCTGAATTTAGTCTTCGAGCAAAATCCGCTACCTCCCTGCATCATATGATTATCAAGATCTACAGAATTTACTATGAAAAAAATAAAAAGGCAAAGCCAAGAAATGGAAGTGTTGCCATTACAACTAACAAGGTACCATCATTATATCATGCATCACTTTCCTATCCGTTGACTACCTTGTGCATTTCTATTGTTCAAATAAAAAAAGAAATGTACTATTGGATACTTGATACTTTTTAAGAAAAGACTATGGTGGTGGCATGTCAAAACAATGGAAAAGGAAGCTGAAGATAGTTTTAAAATGATACACTGTCCAGAGAACAAACATCATGTTATGCTAAGAAGAAGCGAGCCGGCTGGCCTGAGCAAAACAATCATACAAATGGCTAAAACAAATATAAAAAGTATGTACATGTATGTAAAATACTAGGAAACAGTCGCACCAAAACAATCATACAAATGGCTAGAACAAATATAAAAAGTATGTACATGTATGTAAAATACTAGGAAACAGTCGCACCGGTCTATTTTCTCCTTCATTGCTGGATCAATCTCATCATCAACGTCGCCATCATTTGCAGCAAACATGTCATCAGTCACATCTTGTGTTCCCGGTGTCTTTCCATTATCATTATGATTAATTCCATTTGACTTCTAGAACATATGGAAACCAATAACTTTGCATTGTTAGGCTATTAAGTAATCTAAATTCCATGATGCATCTTAAAAGAGATATGAAAAAGACTATTTTTTCAGACCTGCCCATTAACCTCTATGACTTCACATGCTGAAGTGTTCCTCTGTTGATCTCTTTTTCTTCGGTTCTTTTTCTTGCTTTTGGAAGTTCTATTGGCCTTGGAATCTGACAATAACAAATAATTACCTTTGTTTTGTCCCTCGAGAGAGAGTAAACTGGAGAAGAAAGAAAACTAAGTGGCAAACAGTACGTTTGGGTGCATCAAATATATGTACATAGCATCTATTACCACACATAACAGAAAAAATTTTCTTTGCCACTTTTAAAAGGATTCTATTTGAGAAATTACTCAATCAAGCAGGTTACAATCACAATCATTATTATACCTTCTCCATTTATGAAAGACAAAAGGTCATCAACTGAACGGTCATCCACACGCTCTTCTTCAGCCTCTACATTCTGGAAGATATGAAAGGTTCAATTTACTGTTATAGCAAACATAAAACCCTAACAACTGAATTGATTAAAAATAGAAATTAAAGGCATCTTGGTAAGACAATGAACATGAAAAATATAAAAATGCCACTATCACCTTTATTCTCTCCCTCTCTTTTAACTCTTTCCTCTTTTTAGCATACAATCGATTCAATAATCGAATTCGAGGATCATCGGTTATATTTTTTAAAGGTTCCAATTTCTCTTCCTGAACCATAGAATCAATGTTAAAATCATAGAACAGTAAAAGATTATGATAAATATGTGAGCACCAAACACCTCAGTAAGATCGTCTGGCAAATGAAATATCTCCCGTATCTCCTCTGGAGATTTCCCTTCAATAATTCGTGCAAGTGCACGACTTGTGAGATCAACCAAAGGTTTTAGTTGCAAGCTGTCTGCAGCCGATGTCAACTCACAAAGCCTTTTTGTGTCCATTCGAATGAACTTCTCGTCAAAAGACTTGCGCTCCTATACATCCAAAACCAGAGGAAAAAAAAAATGTTGCCTGCTGTATACAAAATATGCCTGATTTAACTAAACAAAGGGAAATGAAAAAATTGTGTCACACCTTGTTTGAATGGCCTGGAACCTGATGAAACCTACAATAATCTAGTATTAAACTAAACATGGCTGGACTGACTCGTTCCGGAAGAGAGATCGCATAGTTTTTAGAAGATCCCATGCCCTTTTGTATTACGTCATGGCATATAAAAGGGCAAAACATGGCAACCTCTTGTTCTACTTGCTGGAGTGAACCATCAGCAGTTTGAAGCCAGATATATGACTTCATCATCTAAAAAAGCATAACTTAGCATCAAAATCGAATATTAAGTACACACATCTTCAACAGATATTAAACAACAATCAGCCAAAAAAAAAAAACAACGGATCTCAGGTATATGATGAGAAAAATATTGCTCTAGAATATCACAAGTCAAAAGTTCTGCCATTGTCAAGAACTCCATAAATTTGGTAGTTGACAGTACATGGACTTAGAGCTGATGATAAACTAAAATAAGCTTTTAAACTTTCAGATACCAAAGCTGTATCATTAGATCATGCGAAATACAAGAAGAGCATAAAAGTAATAAATCAAGTCACTCACTTCAATCCAGGAAAGCACAGTTGCATATGTAACAAAAACCAAATGTAAACTGAATTGTTATTATGTACCAGATAACATGAATGCAGAAAAGATTTTATAGAAGCACAATAAGCTACAGTAAGACAAACAAGGGGCATATTTACCTACCAGCTTGAAATGATAAAATTGCACAAGCAGTAATCCCAGAAACATAACAGTAACATACCTCAGGTTTAATGACTGCCATATTGAGTTCTGCCATCTCACAATAATATTAAACCGTTGCCAAAATAACTCCAAGAGCTCTTGATAGTAGCCTGTCGTTCTGATATTCAAACGCTAAAACTTAGGCAAAACAAAATGAAAACTTCACCCTTCCTAGATGATGGAAATTATCAGCTTTTATATATATATATATATATATATATATATATATATATTATATACCACAATGCTATCAAAATTTTGAAAATTTGCCAACCCCATGGATCTCAAAAAATTCCTTAAGCAGCATCACCAGACTAATAAAGCCAAAATATTAACTAATGTTATGCTAATTCAGCTGCTATAAAACAGTTCGGTTTTAAAACTAAAGTAAAAACAGACAAAAAAATTGACAGTACAAATTAGGAGCACAGAAGTATACTTAAAACTAGAATGAAGACTTGTGTCCCAAAATCAAAAAGAATTAAGGTGCATCTGAAACCTTTTTACTTAGTCAGCAGGTAGCATTGGAGCCTAAAATACATCCTTAGACCACTCTCTAATAACAATCAATGATGTGCTGGGGCATATAACCATACTAGACCAATGTCATTACATTAAAATCCATACAGTTGGAAGTGAAGTTATTACACAAACCATCAAGTTCAACACGTGTATGTTGGGCCTATTTGTTCATTTAGCACCAGCAAAAGCTAACTACACTCCCTGATGGTGTAAACCAGTCCTATAAATTCCGAATAGTATACTTGTCCATTTAATGCCACAGCTCTGAATCTCTGATCAATTAAAATTTGCAGAACATACATCAACCTAACAATCACACTCAGTCAGTCCCAAGTTCCCAACTAATCAATTCACCACATCAGTACCAAAATAAAACCAGAAACAAACATCAGCAATACCTAACCACACAATAAGAAACTCAATGCAGTGTATCTAATCCCTCAGAACCAAATTAACAAACCCTCAATAACAACATATTCTCCCTCCACTCTACCTCATTAACAAAAGCCCTAACAAAAACACCTCTTTATCTCCTTCATTTCCTCAGCAACCAAACACAAACACGTACACAAACAAAGCATCAGCTGGAACAAAATTGCCCCTTCCACACACACCGAAACTAATACTACTGAGCTATAAACACTCATCAAAACCACTAAAAAAAAAAACAATAACTACAACAACAAACACGCATTCGACATCAGTGAATCCATTTCGTCGTCCAATTAACAAACACAGTCTGTTAAAAAAGCAAATAAAACAAAATAAACTAAAGAAAGAGTGTCGAGTACCTTCGAGAAAGCAGAGAAGCATAAATGGTAGAGTGAGAGACAGAAACAGGTCGGCGGTGATTTGGCTGATGTCGGCGAGTTACACAGTGTGGATAAAATGATATGTAGATAGAAAGAGAGAGAATTTGTTTGTTTCGGAGTAGAGAAAATGAAAAAAAGATTAAAAAAAGAGAGAAAAAATTAGAGGAAGAGGAAATGACCGGTTTTTATACGTCAGAGAAGATTTTATTTGCTGTGTGCGTATGTGAGCTTGTTGTCGAAGTGGCGCGTGCGCTGTCACTTTCTTCTTTAGCGAGCTATACAAGGGTCCGATGATACATCATCACCATCATCACTCGCACACACGTGAACCCTATACCTGTTTACGTTAGGTCTCCTGGTCTGCAAGGTCTCTTTCGTAATTTCACTTCTCCTTTTATTTTAACAATTTGTTTCTTTTTTTTTTCCGCTATTATATTTGGTAACTATTTTTCCTACCGAAGTTAAATATACTTTATCAAAATTTATTTTTTTTAATTACTTTCGGAAAAATAAAATTTATTAATTTAATTATAAAAAATATTTAAATCATGTGGGCCGTTGGGTCCAGACTACATTATTAGACCCGATCCGCTATCATATTTTAATGGGCCTAACGGTTAATCAAAATGGATAAAGTGATCCAATATTAAACCCGGCCCATTAATCATCTCATCACTGTAATTGCTTCCATCAGTTTCACTACTTTGACTGCAAATTTTCACGATGTTGAATATGACAGTGAGTCAAATTCGATGGTCTCTCTGCTGGTTTTGTGGAGCCAGTCAACTTTGAATACTCAAACCAGATAATGCTTCGTTTCGCTTTACCGAGTTGAATAGAATTGACTTGACTTGTTTATATTATCACATCAAACGCGTTTGTTGTGTTTATCTTTATAAGCCGAAACTGAATCTCCGATAACAGAGAAATGGAAATTGGAGAAGACGAAAGACAACAACAACAAATGGCCACAGAAGATGAAAACACGAGAACAAGAAGAACACCATGGGTAGGTCTATCCGAAATCAAGAACTGGTCCTTCTGGAGAGCAGGAATTGTAGAGTTTTTATCCAGTTTTTTATACCTATACATCACTTTATTAACCCTAGTCGCCGTCAAAACACGAGACAAATTCGACGACGTCGTTTGCTCACCTGAATGTCTCTACGCAATCGCTTGGGCTTCTGGCGCTACCGTCTTCGCTCTCGTCTTCTGCTTCTCCGCCGTATCAGGTACCAAATCTACAACCATAACCGAAACCGAAACCGAAACCTTATTTGAAAATTCAAAATTTGGAATTAATCGGGTTCGGGTTTTTTTTACAGGCGGGCATTTTAACCCGATGGTGACATTCGGGTTTTTTCTTATAAGGAAGATATCGGTAATCAGAGGACTGTATTACATGATCATGCAATGTCTAGGCGCGATTTGTGGTGCGGCGGTTGTGAAGGCGTTTAATAAATCTCGATTTGAATTGGTGGACGGTGGTGCTAATTTGACCAGCTATGAATCTGAAGGAATTGGGTTGTTTTTTGAGCTGTTTGGTACTTTTGTGCTTCTTTATGCTGTTTTCTCTGCAATTGATGAGAAGAGAACCGCAATTGATTCGCATGTCCCTGTAAGTATCTCTATTTGATTTTGATTTTGATTTGATGGAAAATCCAAGTATTATTATCGAAATCTTATAGTATGAGATTAAGTGAAAATGACTCGTTTTGTTTTAAATATGCATGAATGGTATGCCTAATATTGTATTGCTTTGAATAGTTAACATACCAGATGATT
The DNA here is from genome assembly GCA_031304145.1 of Cardiospermum halicacabum. Lineage (NCBI taxonomy): Eukaryota > Viridiplantae > Streptophyta > Magnoliopsida > Sapindales > Sapindaceae > Cardiospermum > Cardiospermum halicacabum. Next base: position 4,643,605 of record CM062399.1, on the reverse strand, counting down.
AAATTTTTCATCCGAGAGTGTGGGAGAAGCTTTTTTATTAGTAATTAAATTTTAAAGAGCGATTTTTAAAATGCGGAACTGTACACGAATAGATAATAAAAAATAAAAAGAATCTTATTTTACCTTGAAAATACTCTTAATAATATTAAAAACTTCTATTATATTTAAATTAAGTTAATTTTAATCATATTTTCATTTATTAAATAGGATTTAAAATTTTTAAATAACATTTTTTTAGTTAGTTTCTATTTTATTTATTTTTAATTAGTTGATAATAAAATAATGGTAGATTTTAAATTAAAAATCTTAAAAGAAAAAATTATTTAAAAATGAATATTAATATTAAAATATTACATTATTATAAGGTAAAAAATAATATATTGTATTAATTACGTAATTTTACATGTAACAAGTACTTTAACATCTAATTCTTATTGCCAAAACACTACTTCAACATTTAATTTAAATGTTAATCGCAATTTAAATGTTAATCGCAATTTAAATGTTAATCGCTACTGTAACGGCTAAATCAACATCTAATCTAACTAGAGGTGGACAAAATTGGGTTGGATTGAAACTCATCGCGGATTGGTTGGGTAAAATCTCAATCCAACCCCACCCAATTTATATTTCACCCCAACCCAACCCGCGTTGGGTTGGGTTGATCGGTCAACCCGTGTTGGGTTGGAAATTAGCTATTAAATAAATAAAAATTATATAATTTTTTTTAAAATTACTTTCCAAATTATATATTTTAACTTATAATGTACGCAATAATCACAATAAAATTTAAATATATATGAAAAAAAATAGATATAAAATAAAGTTTTAATATAATGTAATGAAAAAAAATATAAATACAATATGTATATAAAAATAAAATAAACGGGTTGGGTTAGGTCGGGTTATAAACTTTCAACCCAAACCAAAAAAAGTCGGGTTAGCATTTTTCAACCTGTGTCAAGTTAAACATCATTTTCAACCCAACTCAACCCAAGAAAATCGGGGGTTGAGTTGGATTGGGTTGAAATGCTCACCCCTAAATCTAACATTTAGTGCCATGCATACACTTACTATGTTAGATTGGGTCACTACCCATTAAATCACCACTGCACCATTAACATTAACATATAAGGGTGTGTTTAATGTGCTATTAGATAGAGTATATGTTTGTATATGTTTGAGGCTGCTTATAATTATAAAATAATCACTTGTTGGGTAGTGAAATGTCAAACGTATCCTTTATCCCTTCCAAATTTACATTAATGCATTATTTTTCTATATATATAAATTTAAGATGGAGAATGAGTATGTTTGAGATTTCATCATTTCATAAATGATTATTTTATTATTACAAACAACCCTAAATATATAGGGAATTACATTTTTTATTTTATACTTGTGTTTTTAAGTTAAATTTTGGATTTTATACTAGGATTTGGAGTGACCTTTACGTGGAATAGATTTTTTTCTTTCCAAAGTTTATATTTGACCAAACAGCTATTGTAATAGATGTAGTTAACGTTTATACTAAATGGAGTTACCCTAATCGCTACTTTTATATGTATCTTAATCGGTATTTTAAATGACCAATGACGGATGCTTTTATGGTGTTTTTAGTTACTTTCGTTGCTACTTCAATTTGCTTGTTATGTTGTTAGATACAAACAATGCAATAAATGGTTCCATGTTGAGGACAACCCCACTTTATCTTACTACAGAAAGATGACAACAAGTTGAGCTAAATGGCACAGAATAATCTTATCAATGCATTAAATTGCAGGTATTGACACCACTGCCAGTTGCATTTGGTGTGTTTTTGGTTCACATGGCATCTAGCCCACTGAGTCAGACAGGCATAAATCCAGCAAGGAGTCTTGCAACTGCTCTTATCTATGGCAAGCAAAAGGCTTGGGATGCACAGGTAAAATGAGACGAACAAAAAAAACTAAACCAAGTCCATTCCATTTGATAATGTAAAACTTCATAGACCCTGAAGCTTTAATGTTGATTTTCTTAACAGGGGATTTTCTGGATCGGACCGCTCTTTGGTACATTGATTGCTGCTCTGTTCTACCATATTGTCCTTAGGCCGAAACCATTCAAGTCTAGAGCTTGAAGAATAGAAGACTGTACTGTACCTGCTCTTGTTCATTCTTGTTCTTTGTACTTGTAATATAATGTGTTGATTTGTTTATTTTGTTTTTGTGTATAGTTTAAACTCAGTGAGATTGTGGAAATGAAATCCGTCTCTCTTGTATTTGTGGGCCTCAATTTTGTGTATAAGTTTAAAATTACACTTGGACTTTTTTATTTTTTTATTTAGAAAAATATTACTAACAGATAAAAAAAGGTGTTTAACTTTTATGATCCAGTTTTTTCCCCCTTAAATTTAGGGCAACTAAATTTATTATTTCATTTTAAAATTTAATTTGACATATATATTTAACCATTTACACCAAATAGTATAAAAAGAAATTAATTAAATAATATTAAAAAAATAAGGGTCATTTAGATTTATAGGCCACCAAAAGTTTAAAATATAATTATATGCCCATTTTAAAAATCATACAAATCTAGACTTTTTAAAATTTTGTTTTCATCCTATAGGCCTAACTTCCTATACTACCCTTTTCAATATAAAAAATAAAATAAATATATTTTGAATTTATTTTAAAACAAATAAAATCAATGATCTCCAAAATACCCTTCAACCGGTTGGGGAGTTTGGACCGCTTTGTTGTGTTTCAACAGATCTATATTCACAAAAAATTCGATCTTTTTCTTCTCTCAATTGTTTCATTCTTCTTCTCCAATATAAACCTAATTAATCTCCCATCTTCTTTTTCATTGTTATTAGCGAAAGTCTTCATCTTCTTCTCCTCCGAAACGAAATTCTCCATCTTCATCGAGGAATCCTCTCCGATTACGATTTGAGTTTAGGGATTTTCTGCCGAAGTCGTCAATCTGCGTTCTGCTGCTGAAATCGTCTATTGGTGTAGAGGTATTTGGGAAATCCTGCTACTTCCGCTGCTCGGGCGTGAGGAATCTTAAGGTCTTGGTCATTGTAGTTTGCTGCTAGGTTTAGGTCGTGGAGCGCTTGTGTTTTGATAATATCAAAGGTAAGCTTATTATAATCAATTGGATGTATTTTAGATTTATAGTATACATAATTGTGTGATGTTGTTGCTTTTATATTGAAATATTTGGTCTTGATGAGTTGCTGCTGCTGAATTTTGTTATTAATGAGTTGTTGTTGTTGTTATCTGTTGTTATTGGTGATTCTCTATTGGTGATTCTATATGTTGATGCTGAACTTTTGTTATTAGTGATTCTATATGTTATTCATCTGGTGTCTTGCTGCTACTGCTGTTATACGAGTTATATTGACACCACTGTTATATTCAAACACTGTTGTTATATTCAAATATTAGCTTTTGATTACCTGGTGCTATTGAAATTTATTTTTATCGATTTTTTTATGTTGATTGGAATATTTATTGCAATGGTTATTCATTTGGTTTCTAGATTCACAGACTGTGACCCTTGCTCACAATCTGTGAATTTAAGTAGTTTATATCTATGAACCTTATTCACTGTCTGTGAACAAATAACACTGTGAACAAATAATACAGTCTGTAAACTGATGGACTGCATTATTGTTCACAGTGTTATTTGTTCACAGACTGTGAACTGATAATGTGCACATGTGTGAGTTGTATTCGCAGTCAATGAAAAACATTCACAGTTTGTGAATAGCGATCACAGATTCATGAACTAATGATGATATCTTGTTATCTTACGAGTTGAATTAATTTTTGCAGATGAATTATGTAAGAGATGTTCTATTCTACGACGCAGAGTGAAATTGTATTGCATACAGTGGTGGGAAACTCAGGGCTGAGGTTTTCGATGTAAACATTACGCGACAACAATTGATTGATAAGATTTTGTCCAAAAATAGTAGACAAAGAGAAAATGATCATCTACTGCTGCATTACATGTGGTTGAATCCAGATGGCATAAAAGTTAGGATGCCTATTAACGACAATGGCGACTTGAAGTTTGCTTTTTGAGAGAACCCTTTAGTTATTCACATAGATCCTACCGAAAGTGAGACCTTGGACAGCCTAGAGCCGATTTTACAACCGGTTACTTAATGTAATAATATGGTAGGTAATTACATAGTTCATTAGAAATTATATTATGTGAGCTGTGTTTAATTATGTAATATATTATAAACTGTTAATCACATGATGTAAACTGTGTTTAATTATGTAGTATATTATTTGTAAATTAAAATCACAGACTGTGAATTGTGTTTATTTATATGTTGTATGATATGTGTTTATTTATGTATTATATGACATGTGTTTAACTATTAAGACTATTATTTGAGAATTTTAATCGTGACTTGACTTACTCCCCACCTTGTTGGATGAACTGTGATCATTGATCACAGCTCGTAAACTCGGGTCACGGTCTGTGAGCACCATTCACAGTACACTCATGTGGATGGCATGGCATCCCCAAAGGAAAAGATGGACCTCTTAGTACTAGACATGACATATTGTAGGTCTTCACATCATTTCGTAATATTTCGGCAACTACTGAATATGCATGCATACCACTCCATCCTTCTACTTGTATACTTACTCATGTTTTGAGCAACTAAGGTATGGAGTCATTTTTCGACCATCACCGAAGAGCGATTTCTCATCACAAAAAGGTTTATTAGCTTGAATAATCGTGACTTGACTGGCTTCCCAACTCGTTGGATGAAATGTGATCATTGATCATAGCTCACGATTTCGGGTCACAGTCTTTGAGCACCGTTCACAGTATACTCATGTGGATGACATGAAATCCCTAAAGGAAAACATGAGTCTCTTGGTACTAGACATGACATATTATAGGTCTCCATATCATTTTGTAATATTTCGGCAACTACTGAATATGCATGCATACCACTCCATCATTCTACTTGTATACTTACTCATGTTTTGAGCAACTAAGGCACAAGGTCATTTTTCGACTATCACCGTAGAGTAATTTCTCATCACATAAAGGTTTAGGGCTTGAATAATCGTGAGTTAACTGACTCCCCAACTCATTGGAAGAACTGTGATCATTGATCACAGCTCTTGATTACGGGTCACAGTTTGTGAGCATAGTTCATAGTATACTCATATGAATGGCATGGCATCCCTAAAGGAAAAGATGAGACTCTTGGTACTAGACATGACATATTATGGGTCTCCACATCATTTCTTAATATTTTGGCAACAATTGAATATGCATGTATACCACTCATTCCTTGTTCTTGTATACTTACTCATCTTTTGAGCAACTTAGGCTTAGGGTCATTTTTGGACTATCACCGAAGTGCAATTTCTCATCACATAAAGGTTTAGAGGCTTGAATAATCGTGACTTGACTGACTCCCTAACTCATTGGAAGAACTGTAATCGTTGATCACAGCTCGTGATTACGGGTCACAGTCTGTGAGCATAGTTCACAGTACACCCATGTGGATGACATGGCATCCCAAAAGGCAAGGATGAGTCTCTTGAGTCTGTTTATAACAAATTCTCGGTCTTCACATCGTTTCTTAATATTTCGACATCGTTTGGTAATGTTTTGATAGGACTTTATATTTTGTAGAAGACACTTGATCCTCTTACTTGTCTAAATGCTCATGTTTTGAGCTACTAAGGCATGAGGTAAAATTTGGACTATTAGTAAACATGAATTTAACTTCACATTACGGCTACTAGGGTTAGATAATCGTGTATTGGATGCATCCCCACCTATTTGGAGCAACTGTGATTTGTGATCACAGACTGGTGAGCAAGGGTCACTATCTCTGAGCACTGATCACAATGAGTTCATATGCCTTATACGAATACACTTTAGGCAACCAGGGGCCTCATTCGACTTAATATAACATACTATGGAATATGACTTCGTTTGATAATGTTTTGATTGGACTCGATATTTTATGGAAGCCACTTGATCCTCTTACTTGTTTAAATTCTCATGTTTTGAGCTACCAAGGCATGAGGTCCATTTCAGACTATTAGTAAATATGAATTTGACTTCATATTGCTACTAGGATTGGATAATCATGTCTTGGCATGTCCCCACCTACTTGGAGCAACTGTGAGTGTCGATCACAAACTGTGAGCAAGTGTCACTGTTTGTGAGCACTAATCACAGTGAGCCCATATGCCTCATAAGCCTCACTTTAGGCAATTAGAGCCCTTATTCAACTTAATATAATATAATATGGAATATGACATCATTTGGTAATATTTTGATTATACTCGATATTTTGTGGAAGCACTTGATCCACTTACTTGTCTAATTCCTCATGTTTTGAGCTACCAAGTCATGATGTCAATTTTCAACTAGCAAGAAAGGTGAATTGCACTTCATATTACGGCTATAGGGATTGAATAATATTGCCAAGGCTGACTCCACACCTTTTTGGAGTAACTATGATCGTCGATCACATACTGTGAGTGAGGGTCACTGTCTATGAGCACTAATCACAGTGCGCCCATTGGCCTCATATGGGCTCACTCAAGGCATTCTGGGACCTCATGCAACTTTAAATGACATAATATGGACAGTGATATCGTTTGATAATGTTTTGATAAGACTTGATATTTTGTGGAAGTCACTTGATCCTCTTACTTGTCTTATTGCTCATGTTTTGAGCTACCAAGTCATTAGGTCAATTTTTTATAGGTAGGAAAGGTAAATTTTACTTCACAGTACGAATATTGGGGTTGGATGATGATATATTTTCATCTGTAAATAAGGACCATACTCTGTCAACACTTATTTTAGTATAAAAATAATATTTTAATTTGTTCACAAACTGTGAATAAATATCACAATAATTTTTACTGTCAATTTTGTATAACCATCAATCCAAAGCATGTTGAGATTGCAAAAATAAAAACAAACCATTACTTATCTTTTTCAACTGAATATGAAATATATTAGGTTTCTAAAAGGCTAACTGACAAATTGAAGTTCTGTGTAATCTTTCAAGAGAGTAGTTTTAGCCTCATCCAAGTCACGAACTCCAGCCTTGACATCAAAACCTTTAGCCAGAAGTTGCTCAACTACTCTTTTTCCAATACCACCAGTGGCTCCAGCCACAAATATCTTCTTCTTCACATTCACATTTGAACACTCACTCTCAATGTTGATTTCACTGTCTCTCATCTGACCATCAGAAGAAATACAGTTGAGAGACAATAAGATAGTAGAAAAAGAGTAGAAGATATAACATACATACATACCTTAGCAACTGAGTTGAGTTTGAGAGAAATAGAGATGGTTCTGGTTTTGAGAATGGTAGTTGTGGATTTGATAACAAAGATTTAGGAAGAACATCTGAGAAGTAAATGTTTCAAAAAAGTAAATACACTGCACTTGAGTTCTGACTCTATTAGCCAATCACAGCAGGAGTTCAACTTTGCTTTAAAACACAGAACTGCACTGAGTTATAGATTGATTATACATTTATCCCTGTGTAATAGTAAAACATCATTAAATATCATAATTCTCTACTATACAGAGCTATCATACTAGTTGAAGGAAAAGCTGATCTAACCATGCCATATCAATTCAAATTTTATAACACTAACAAACCTTTCTTCCCACTTCTAGCTCAGGTTATCATGTCATGAGTACACAAAGTCACAATTCAAAATAAATCACACTTCACAATTCACAACAAATGTTAGTCACATAATTCATATTTCACAGCAAACTCAATAAATTCAAAGCATGTTACAATACGCAAATCAGAGTACACATTGCAGTTCACAATTTATAGTTCATATTCCACAATTCACAATTAATAGATCACAGTTCACAATTCATAGTTCACGGTTCATAATTCAACAGAAAGCACAATCCAAAGTTTACATTCTATCAACTGTATAACCTAAGCTTAACCTGCATCTTACCAACACTTATGCTAACAACAAAATGAACATTGTGAATAGTATTCACAGACTGTGAACTTCGAATTCAAATGTCATTTAACATCAACATACAAAATTACAAATATACAATATTAATGACTTTAGATATCAAACCAAATGAAAATCTAATCCTAACCAGGACTATTTACATAATAAACATAGCCAAAATTGTACAACGAATACTTGTACAACAACATCCAGAAGACATGCAACACCAATCCAACACACACCAAGCAGAGGAAAAAAAACTAACAACGAACTCACCTGATATGCTATAAGACCTTCGACAACCCTCAATCGAGCACATCTTCAATCTATTAAAAAAAAAGAGAGAGAGAGAGAAAAAAGTTAAGAAGAAGCAAATGCGAGAAAAATGTGAATAAAACCTAAACTCACCTTCGATGGCGGCGAGATCTCGACGAAGCAATGACTAAACTCTGGGCACAATCAACAATATCGACGAACAGCGAAGAAGAAGTGTCGATGAAGAGTGAAGAAGAAAAAGACGAGTAGCAGAGTTGTGAGTCTGTGGGTTTCCTTTTGCTTTTGAATTTGAAACATTGAAGAAGAAAATGTGAGTGTAAATATGATTTTGATTTTGAAATGGTGAGAGTGTATGAATGATTTTAGTTTCTGATTTGAGGAATGTGGCAGTTGGAGATGAACAGAGATTCTAACGTTTATTTTAAATAATGGCATCGTATTTCTTTATCACTTTTAAAATACAAAATGACATATTTGTTAATAAAATTAAAAAGAAGGGGTAGAAGTGGGAACTCAGCCTATGAGATGAAAACAAACTTTTATAAAACTCAGCCTATGAGATGAAAACAAACTTTTATAAAACTTAGTTTTGTATAAAATTCAAACCAGGCCTATTATTATATTTTAATCTTTTCATGGCCCATTTGAAGAAATTTTCACAAAAAATAATATTAATTTATTGATTATATATCTACTTTCTAACCTAATTTTATTAATTTCATTATTCTCTTCAATGTTATGAAATTAAATAATAAAAATAGTATAGAGAAAAAAATCGTCTAACCAACAAAAATAAATATTCATTTTACCTTATAATTATAATAATTAAAACAAAACATAAACAAACTCCATCCTTTAGACTTAAATTAATAATTTTTTTTTATAAATATGATTGTAGGAAAATTTTTGTAAACTAGTTTTTAAAATTTTTGAATTTTAAAAATCAACCTATTTTGAAAATTTTGCGGATGTTGGTTAATATTTCATTGGCTGATGCACTGAGGTTTTCAAAATTTGGCGATTTTAGAATTTGTGATCCAAAATCAGAATTTGTAATGAATAATTATTTCATGATTGATGAGTTTGGAAAATAAATGAAATTTTCTGTGAATTCGGTTTGTTTCCTTTGAGAAATGCACATATTTGAGACACTTCACTTATTTTCAGGTATAAAACATAATTTTGGGGACTTAAAGACATCAAGGAAGAAAAGCGAAGGTTTGGAGTAAAAAGGGATAAAAAAGAGGTGAAAATGGGGCATGAGAGCATAGTCACCGAACTGCACACTGGAATCACTATCGATTACATTTCAGAATTGGAAGAGAAAGAAACAAAAACCTCTCTGTCCGAATTAGCTACCAAGTTGTGTACTGAACTATAATTCGGCATCGGAAGATTATGGAATTCTTGTTGAATTGTGCTTATAATTGTTTTGGCCAGACTAATTTAATAGTGGTTGCATACTCTATAAATTTAGATAGATCTTGTGATTTTAAAGCTTTTCATGTGTTTTAAAGGTGAATTCTTTAATATAGCATGATTTATATGTTAATTGCTTAATTCATTTTGTGAAAATCATGTGAAACATTGATTTGATCTTGATTGAAACTAGACATAGAAATTTCATGATGTGAATTGAATTCATTGCAAGTATTTTTTTTCCAGCATAAAAGGAGGTCTGAACCTAGGAAGGAAACTAGTTTAAGTTAGAAAAAAAATCATAGAATCCTCATGGAGTAGCTGTAAAACAGCAGTAGGGGCTGATCAAGTTTCACCAATTCGTCGGGATGAGTTGGAGTAAGATTCGTCATCATGTCGTCCACATAGTTGGCTATCCTACAAGCATAGGAAAAATGTACCTGCCACGGACGTGATAGGAGTTGCCGAGCACGCAATACTGCAAGTCTTTACATAATCTTGGACCTATCTCATTCATAATTGTCATCAGTCTCATATTATTATTCTCGATGATTAACCTTCGGATGCCTAAATCCCAAGCCATATGTAAGCCTCAAGGACCCTTCTGACCTCGACTTGAAAAATATCCGACTTGCCAATGTTCTTTACAAAATCCGATAGCCAATTACTTGTGCAGTCTTGAAAGACACCACCAACACAAGCAAGATTAGAGGGTACACTAATTTTAGCATCAGTATTCAATTTCACACATCCTTAGGGTGTAGCACTGTCAAAATGGGCTTAATCTCCGCGGGTACCCGTGCCCGCCCGCATTTTTTGCGGGTACGGGCATGTAATTTAAAAGACCGTTTGGAGTGCGGGCTTTTGAGGCTCGACCCGTTTAGGACCGTACCCGCACGGAACGGGCATGAGCTACCCGCGGGCATGCCCGCATTTAAATATAAAAATATACGTGTTTTAAAATTTATTTTGGATCTTATTTTTATCTTTGTTTGTGTGTTGATAGCTACTTCAATTTTTATTTTATTTTTTTAATTTTGGAGATGGAATCTTTAATTATAATATTTTGTTTATGTTTGTTTGAGCATTTTGAAATACATTAGTATGTTTGTGAAACTTAGTGAGTTTACTCTGCTTGTATAGTTAATTATTTGTTTAGGTGGATCTTGTTTTCTGTAAAATGAGTTGTTGTTATTTTTTAATTTCTTTTACTTCATGTTTTATTTCTATATCCTTCCGTATTTTCGACACAACACAATCGGCTTCAGATATCCTATATAATAAAATCATTTTAGCCGCGAAATGGAAAGGTAAAGAGTTTATTCAACTAATGTCAACGACATTTTACTAATACAAATATCAAATTTGTACTAACTTGTAAAAAAATGAACATAATGTGCTGTACAAAAGTTCATACGTAAATTTCATAACTTACCAAAATTATCAACCGGAAAAAAATTACGGGCATGCCCGTACCCGCCCGCAAGCCCGCATGGATGGGCACGGGCATGAAAATAATGCCCATTAGAAAGTGGGCTTTTAGAGGCCCGTGCCCGCATAAAGCCCGTACCCGCACGGGTACGGGCACGGGCAGGGCCGTGCAGCCCGTTTGACAGTGCTATTAGGGTGGGCAGATCCAAGTACCAGCTCTGTCCAGCTTGGGAGGCAAGCTTACAGGCATCTTATCCACATTATTATGAATGCATTTTACCCAAGCTAAGAGGACATGAAAACATCATAGTTATTAGAATCTGAACCGGAAAAAATAGCAACGTTTCTTCCTTTTCACAAGTTTCAACATATGATTCCAAACAAACAACTCCATAAGCAACTATGATCACCGTATTCATCAGATGATTCTAAATTCTCTTTAACTAAGGAAAAAAACTAAGAGAAAATAATATGTGTTGATATGTGACCGGAACAATTGATAGCATCCGCAAGCATATAGATATTCAAAATAGTACAATCAAGTGTTGATCCACAAGAACTAGACAAATTACAGAATTCCACTAATTAAAATTGCTAAGTAAACAGTTTTTGATCATTTGTTAAAATAAAGTAAAGCTTAATTAATAAATATTCAGGGTAAGGATTAGACTCAAATTAAAGTTCTTTTCAAGTTAAATCAATTCATGTTTGTCTTTCAATTACTGAATCAAGTCATTCGATTTCTCTTTCAATATAATCAAATTCTACAAATTTTAAACCCTGTTTCCTAAGTTGAATTTTATTCACAAATTACAATTCCGTCTAAGTAATCTAAATTGGAGTGGTTATTTCTAAACATTCTTCAATTAGTCTAATTAGAGACTTTACAAGCATAAACATCCACCTCTCAATTTCAATTCATGCTATAAAATGTCAAAGAATGAAATTCCTAAATAGATGAAATTCAAACAAGAATAATTATGATATCACTTCAAACATCCATGAAATAGAATTCAGAACTAGAAATTAACATCCATCCTTACAAATCAATAATTAATATTCATACCAATATGAAATAACCTAAAATACAAGATCATAGTTCTAATCAAATTGAAGAGAGGAAGAAAAAGAAGAAAAACTCTATAATTGATGAAGATGATCTATCCTACTTACTTCGTGAACGTCCAATTTCCTTCTTATTCCTCTGAAAGTCTCTTCTTGTCTCTAAGTCTTAGATTTTTCGCCTAAAAAATTGACTCCTTAAATAAGAAACCGCTTCCAGATTAAATGTTGAATTTTTTCAAGAACGATACATGGACTGTGTAGTGGTACACGGTGAGACCGTGTATCACTCTAGTGGAAATTACTTGCTCCAGGTGATAATACACGGACCGTGTATATTTACACGGTGTGACCATGTACGACACTGTCTTCCTTCTTCTTGAACTCTGATTCACACTGACCGTGTCTTTATACACTGCCTACTTGTGTCTGCTTCTATTTTGGCTCCTATCCCCTGCTTGCTCGGATTCCAACTCGAACATCAAAGGTACCTGCGAGAAAAAAAAATCGACAAACATAAGTACCAACATTCGAGCTAATTTTATACACTAAACACAGCGAAATTATATAAAATCACTTCCATTTAAAGCAAAAATTTTGTTTAAAAACACCATTGATCAACAATACGTCTCCATATCGCCACGACAATCGGACAGTCGCGTAAAACATGAAGGGTTGTTTCTAAAATTCCACCTTATATAGAGCAACCTCTAGTATCTATCAAATGTCGTCGACACTGTTCTCTGTTGGTCATTAACCGACCCTTTAAGATAACGCAATTAAAATGTCTCATCATTTCCGGGCCTTTAAAACTCCAAGCTAAATCCCATTTGGCATGTTGCGGACTCCAGTTCGTCTGATTTAGATGATCATGAATGGATGAAACTGAGAATTTACCGTTAGCCGTCTATTTCCACTCTACTCGATCAACACTAACAGCCTCATCTAGAGCGCACACCCCATCAATATCATCCCAACAATCGGCCATTACTAGATTTTTAATAGTATTCCAGCACCAACTCCCAGTTTGAGACACCACATCATTAACCCCCGCAAGTTAGTATTAATGACAACATTATGGAGAGCATGATTCCAAAGAGTTTCCATAGTAGGCAGCCAATCGTCAACCTAAAACCCAGTAATTTTTACCATTACCAATCTTCCAGAAAATATCATGTCGCACCTCATCCCAAATCGAAGCCAATGATTTTCACACAAAGGAGGCTACACTACAATCTATAATGATTGGATAGAGTTCAGTCACATTGTACTTCTATCAAAGAATTTGGACCCAAAAACAGTAGGATTCGAAACTATTTAGAAGCCGAGTTTTACTAGGAAAGCAATATTTTGGTCTCACAAATTTCTGAACCCTAGACCACCATGCTTCTTCGGCATGAAACGGTCTTCCCAACTTACTAGAGACAGGCTTTTTTGATCTGCTGACGTACCCCAAATAAATTGACGAACTAGTCGTTCAATCTCATTGAAATTCTCACATGAAAACAGGTTGTTTGCATAAAATCATTTGGGATTGACATAAGAACTGACTTGGCTAGAGTTACACTTCTAGCTCTAGCTAAGGTTCGCATCCCAACCATTCATCTTCTTGCATATCTTCTAATAACAAACTCGTAGGTGGCCAGGTGAAACGTGATGGTATAGTGGAACACCTAAATACTTGCCCAAGTCATCTACCTTCTAGAATTTAAGATAAAGGTTGATCTTGTCTGTTAATGCATCCTCCACATTTCTTGAAAAATAAATTTGAATTTTAGCAGCAATTACTCGATGTCCAAATTTGTAACAGAAGTCTGTTAATACTTTATTAAAATCTCAACTTGACCTATGTGTGCCTCGCAAAATAAGATTAAATAATCAGCAAAGAAGAGATGTGAAATATGGGGACACCTTTGTTTCAAGTATAACAAATTCCAGTTTCCATTCTCTATCTCAACTGTTATTGCTTGTCCCAACCTTTCAGTAGACAAGACGAATAAATACGGAGACAATGGGGCTACTTGGCGGATACCCCTTGTTGGCTTAAACGCATCCAATGGTGAACCATTCCAAACAACATGAATTTTTAAAGAAGTAACACACTTCACAATAGTGTCAATTAAATATATTGATAGTCCTGAATCAATTAAAGACTCCCTAAGAAAATCCTAACGCAGATGGTCATATGCCTTTTCGAGGTCTACTTTAGTCGTCATCCACTTTTTATTCCCTTACTAACAATCAAAATATTATCACTAATATACCAACATTTTATAAAAGGGCTCTTTGCATAAATAAACCTTAAATAAAAATCTTTAAATTTTTAGTCCTACATTAAATTTTCTTCAAAAATAAACAAATCACAAAAAGTTTTTACATCCAATAGACCATATTGACAATAATACCATCTCATATTAAAAAATGAATTAAAATAATTTTATTAACTCTTAATAAGTGTGTAAAGTCTTATATGCCCTCATATTTTAAATATTTGAATTTAATTCAAATGTTTACAAAATGACCCTGTGAAATTAAATAAAAATCCCTATCAAAATAAACAATTAAAAATCGAATTATTCCCAAATTGAAATAACCCTAATTTTTTTGCATGAAACTAAAAAAACCTACCAACCGTGAATTCTTTCACCAAATTGAATGAATCCCAATCATAATTGCATAATTCCTTCCAGCAAATAACTCAAATATCTTCTTCAATTGCTCTTAAAAGGTATGCTTCTTAACTTATTGGGGGGTTTTGACATGGTAGAGATTGCATTGTGTTGGTAGGAACATTTAATTATACATTATATGCATGATTATTATTAGTTTAGGATCCCTATCTATTGATTGTTTGTTATTTGGAACCAATTTTTTTATGTATAGGTTTGATTTCTCGAATTTTCGATTAGGTTCTTCTTCTTTTTTCAGCTGTTTCCCGGCCCCGAAACCTAGAAGTAGTATAAAAACTATTCCGTTTCCTGGTCACAATACCGGGAAGCAAGTATGATGCTTCCTGGATTAAACACCGGGAAGCAGGATAATTTTTGTACTGCTTCCAGGTGTAAAGACCGGGAAACCACTGGGCAATATTTTTCTTTCCGGTTGCCATTACCGGGAAGCAAAAGATCTTTTGTTTGTTTTTCGGTTACACAACCGGGAAGCAGAGTGTTTTTAATGCTTCCCAGTTGTAAGACCGGGAAGCAAATCCAGTTTTTTACTATTTTCCGGTACCCTTGACCGGGAAGCTAGATGTAATTTGAAATTTAGTTTTATATTTTATCAAATACTCTTAACATTTATTTCATTTATCCAGGTATGGCTATGAAAAAGACTTTGGTGAAGTTCAAGGTAGAATGGGTTGATGGTGAATATAAGGGTGGTGAAATGTTCGTTTTGCTACTTGATACGAATATTTATTATTCCTAATTAGTAGAGAATCTATATGCAAAACTTAAGATAGTATCTACTTTGTATTTGATCATACATGCGATGTCAAAATATTCTACGAGACAGCAGTAACAAGTTACAGATGATGAAGATTTTAATTTTGCGAAGGAGGATCATGGAAATCACATGTATTTATTTGTTGATACTATCAAGAAAGGCAAGAAACATAATTGTTTAACTCAATGGGATCACTTATCACATAGATGATGACACACATAATATGGATATTGTCATTACTATAACGAAAAATTGTCCGATGAAATACCCTCATATCCTGAAACGTTATCAACTTATTTAGACCAATTCTAGTGACATACCTTTCTTAATTGTTTTATATTTTTTGATGAATCTCATTTATGCTAGAATTAAAAGAAATATTGTATTTTGGAAGAAAAAAAAATGTTGTAAATATGATAAGAAAAATGGGGAGTCTTTTACATGATGTCGACTTGGTGAAATAAAAGATTATCAATACAGCTTTCCAGTCCTTTACACCGAGAAGTAAGTTGTTATTTTACCTGCTTCTCAGCCAAAAGGACAATGAAACAGAATACGTTTCTTCAAGGTGCTTTACACTGCGAAGCAGGCAAAAGAGCAGTCTGCTTCCCGATATAAAGGACAAAGAAGCTGTACCAATCATCTTGCAAGTCATAAATGAATTACTTATGGAAACTAAATGGTTGTAGTGTCATTAAGTATCTATTTGATGATTTTTGAAAATGAATTTGCATTTTTTAAGTGGACCAAAACATGCTTCCAGGTCTTCAAGCCCTAGAAGCAGAAGGTATTTTTGCATGTTTCCAGGTCCTAATGACCTGGACGCAACTTCACATAGCTTCCAGGTCCTCATGACCTGGAAGCTATGTGAAGTTGCGTCCAGGTCATTAGGACCTGGAAATAGGCAAAAATGCCTCATGCTTCCAGGTCTTGAAGTCCTTGATGCATGTCTTTTTCTCTATTTTCAACTTCTAATATTGTATCAGCTAGAGAGTATGTAGTGGGATCTAATAATTATTATGGGGCCCATTTTCGACTCCATTTGAACAGTGGAACCACTAACTCTATGTGTTCTTTTTGAAAATGTGTATTGATCGAGGGATGGGGGGTCGATTAGAACTTGTTAAAACCATCCATTTATCATTATTACAATATAATAGACAACATTAGATAATATTTTCATCGCATATTGAAAATCGAATAACATGATGTTTCCAACTCCTTCGTAGGAGTATACTTTCTAGGATAAGTAGCTAACACATTCCCAAGGGCCTCACACAAATTACTTATGGAAACTAAATGATTGCAGTGTCACTAAGTACCTATTTGATGTTTTTTGAACATGAATTTGCATTTTTTAAGTGAACCAAAACATGAATTTGCATTTTTGCCTGTTTCCAGGTCCTCATGACCTGGAAGCTTTGTAAAGTTGGTTCCGGGTCATTAGGACCTAGAAACAGGTAAAAATACCTCCTGCTTCCAGGTCTTGAAGACCTGGAAGCATGTTTTTTGTTTTCTATTTTCAACTTCTAATATTGTATCAACTAGAGAGTATGTAGTGGGATCTAATAATTATTGTAGGGCCATTTTCAACTTTGTTTGAACGGTTGAACCACCAACTCTATGTGTTCTTTTTGAAAATGTGCACCGATCGAGGGACGGGGGGTCGATTAGGACTTGTTAAAACCATCCATTTATCATTATTACAACATAATAGACAACATTAGATAATATTTTCATCGCATATTGAAAATCGAATAACATGATGTTTCCAACTCCTACATAGGAGTATACTTTCTATGATAAGTAGCTAACACATTCGAACGGCCTAAGACAAATTATTATGGAAACTAAATGATTGCAGTGTCACTAAGTACCTATTTGATGATTTTTAAAAGTGAATTTTTATTTTTTAAGTGGACCACAACATGCTTTCAGGTCTTCAAGACCTGGAACCAGAAGGCATTTTTGGCTGTTTCTAGGTCTTTATGACCTGCAAGCTAGGTGAAGTTGCTACTGGATCATTAGGACCTGGAAACAGGCAAAAATATCTTTTGCTTCTAGGTCTTCATGACCTAAAAGCATATTTTTGTGGGTTGTGATCCTGTCCATACATGTATAATAACTTTTACTTCCGTGTTTATTACCTGAACGATTTATACATATAATCACACAATCCAACATAAAAGTATAGTAATGACAACTAAATTCTTTATAAACACTAATGAAAATTCTTATATAAATGTAACAATAGTATAGTGTACTTGTCATTTAACCATCCATATATGTCAATTCCGAACCTCCATTAACCTTCACAAAATTTTCGTAAATAGCATATGCAATTTCCCTCCTCATTCTTATTGCTTCATCAACCGTTTTTCCAAACGTCCATGTGGTTTGCCTTGTCCAAATATCTCGAAGGTCACCAGTAGGGTTAAGTTCAATTGTTGAACGCCGACTAATAATGAAACTGTCCCCTTGACCATTTTCTTCATCATCTTCAGATTCTTCTTCATCATCATTTGAACCATTGTATTCTTCTTCATTAGCTTGTGGCTCATTTCTTGCCTTTTTTCGTATCTCCATCTTATGAGCTTCACTATCACATTCATCTTCGTTTTCACCTATATTGGATTAAAATAAGGAGTTAGAAAAGTAATAATTCGATCAACATTAGAAAAAAAACCAAAGGAATTATGTGATAGGTGATTCCAGGTCACCAGCACCTTCAACTGCTTCTAGGTGGTGGTGACTTGGAAGCACCTGACTAGATTAGGTGCTTCCAGGTCCTGGTGACCTGGAAACAGTTGATAATTTCAACTGTTTCTAGGTCACTAGGACCTGAAAGCACTTGTTTTAACATTATATATACAAAAATCTAGAAAAAAAAAGTTAATGAATCCAACTCTACATAGTCTATAATATGCTTATTAATAATTAGAGAATGTATAATAAATTTAATGAAAATAGCTTTCCTTGTATCAATGACCGAGAAGCATCCTTTATTTTTATGGCTTCCCAGTGCACCAAATCGGGAAGCAAACTGTAAAAGTGGCTTTTCGGTGTGTTACACAAGAAGCACAATACATTTGCTTAGTTTTCCGGTGGTTAACACCGGGAAGCATACTAAATGACTTACAACACATGATTGGATTTACCAATCACACAAACGAGTCAACCAAATCAAACCAAACCAAACTAACCAAATAAAAAATTTACCAGCAAATCAAACTAACCAAAACCTACAAATAAACCTTTACTCGGACTTAACAAAACAACAAAACTGAAAACACAAGTACCATTTTCACAAAAATTAAACCAACAATATGAATTTCAAGCAACCAAATACCCATAATTAAACCCCTAACAGCTTATTCACCAGAGCTTTAAACCAAGTGAAACTTACCTCTTTTAGCTTCCTCGTTGTCGTCGGCTTGACAGGTGCCTTCTTTGTCGCCGCTGCAACTTTCCCCTTCTTATCCGACTTTCCGGCAACAGTAGGCTGAGAGGTGCAACGACTTGCGGCTGTTTTCTTCGTAGTGTTCTTCTTCCCTATAGAATAAATTGAATGATTTGAAGAGGGGTAATCGACGATGGAAGAAGCTAACAAACAATAGTGTGAGGCTGAAGCTGATTTTGAGTGAGACAGAACTTTCAGCAGCGAGATAAACAAAACTTTCAGTGAGATTCAATGAGATTTGATATTTGAGATGTGGGTTCAAACGGTCGAGGTGTTCAAATGGTCGAGGAAGGTGAGAGGGTGAGAGTATCTTTGGTTTTTTATTAAATTTAATGTTATAAATTTTATTTTATTTACAAATTTATTTTATTTTTATTAGTTAGGGTACATTTGTCCTTTTGGTTCAAAACTAGTAAATTTTTTTTATAAAATATTTAATTTTAAAAAAATTATATTGATGAGCCAAACTATTTTATTATTATTTTTATTATTTTTATTATTTTTTGTCTAAAAATGAAAATTTTCACTTCTTATTCCTTCTACACGTATGGATTGCATGACTATGGTAATACTTTTTATTTCAATAGCCCTGACTCAACTATTCCTGCATTATTTTTGATTCCATAGTGATTCATCATCTTTTAGTACTTTTTCGAGTTCGAGTTTATGGTATTTGCTCTCTCTCCGGTCATCAAGTTTTCGAATTTGTGCAATTAAGTTACGTTTACGTGAGATGATATTTCTAAAAACCTGTCGGTTCCAATGTTTCATCTCCAAAATTAAATGCAGTAGGGCAGTCTCAATAGGCTGGTTTTTATCCCACTTTTGATCAATTAACATGCAAAAGTCATCATGTTTCAACCAACTAGACAGAAATTTGAAGGGTCTTTGTTGGTGAAAAGTCAAATCATTCCCAGTTTTTAACATAATCGGCGATGATCCGACTTCAAATGGTGTAAATGTTGAACCAAAGAATTCGGAAACTCAATTCGAGGTGTGGATTCACTGCGTTTGACCGCACTAGAAATGATGGCGTTAAATTCACCCATAATGGTCCATGCCCCTATCATCGATCTAGCAACCACACGAAGACAATCCCAAAGCTTAAGTCTCGTGTCAGGCTTGGGACTAGCTAAACAAAAGTGTAATCATTCCTATGGTAAAATATTATTTTAAAATTTTTAAAAATGATTTAGTGTATATTTGGCATTAGATTTTTAATTAACTGTTAAATCACCATTTTAGGTAACGTTAGCAGTCAGCTGATAGTTAGATTTTAAATTAGCTGTAAAGTTAGTGGTTGGACTCAACGTTTGGTATTAATTTTAGTTTTTAAATTAGATGTTATATATAAAATTACTAAAATTTATTACAAATATAAATATAATTCAGAAGATAATGATATAATTAATTATAAGATGAATGTTAATAAAGTAAATCACGGGTTTAAAGCTATCTTTGATAGCTTTTTTAAACGCTATCTTAAACGTTAATTAAAACGCTAAACGCTAATTGAAATGCTATTACCAAACACGCATTTTTTAAATAAGCTAATATATAATCGCTAATTGAAAAACTTTCCCCAACACACACTTATCATTTATAAAATATAAAAAAAAAAAAAATGGATTGACACTTTTAAAATTAAATTTTTTGAGTTTAGAGTAAATCAAATTCATGGTAGGTATGGTACACAAAATTTCAAAATTATTAATTTTGAAATAGATTTAAAAAATATATATTTTTTTAAAAAAATTGTCCAACTTTTTATGCCCCATATTATATATATATATATATATTTAAAAAATATTTATTTTTAAAATAATGGTGATATTTTATTAAAAGTACAAGTTAACTCATTTTCAATTTTTTAAAAAAACAAAATACCTTTTATTATTAAAATTAAGATATAATTAATTAATGCATAACTTCCAAAAAAAAAAAAAAAATCTATAAATGTACAAACATTTATTGTTATACTGATAATATTCTTTCACAAAAATCTAACTAGCATCCAGTAGCATTCAAATAAAAGAGAAAAAATCAATAATAAAGAAATAAAGAAAATTTACTGGTAAAGGTTGGTGGACGGTGGAGCTACCTAACATGGAGGTTTACTATGCTGTATCATTTAATGTATTAAAAACTCTCTAAAGATAAAACCAATCACACCCTACAATACATATAAATCTAAATCCCTCTTTCACAGCTAAACATGTTGCTTTAGGTTTTTCCATGCATTCGCCAAACTTTGACCTCAATATCAATCTGCTGATTGATTTAGAATTCTATCGACAAAATAAATACAAACCGAAAAATATAGCTTCTAGTTATGTTATTACCAACGTTAGGTAAGATTAAAGTTTTCCGCAATTTTATAATTATATATTTTTTATTATAATTTTATAAATATTATTAATTAGATATAATCATATGCTTGTTTTTTTTTGAATGATATGTTTGTTATTAATATTAATAATTAAATAAAATATTATATATCTAAGTTTTTGAACTATGAAAAAATATAGCGCTTGGCTTCTATTCTTTGTGGCAAGTCAACGTAATTAGGACAGTTCGGATAGCCAAACGAGAGTTGAGAGTTGAGATTAGCATCTGAATAACAAAAGAATAAAGTCAAAAGAATCCCACACGAAACCCATACAATACAACACAAAACCCTCGACCAAGAAACTAAGCCACCAATAATCGCACACATTTAACCTTCGAAGGTTTCAATTCAACTACTCCAACTAACACATCAATTTCTTATTTATTTTCTACAAAATTTCACCAATCCAACTACTGTAGTATCTGCTCTTTATGAACTTCACAATTCTATATTTGTTGTTCAATAATAATAAAATAAAAAAAATAAAAGGGCTTAATTTCAAAAATATTCACACATAAATATATATTTTATAACTTAAATTATATTAAGTTGATTTTAAAAAAAAAAAATTATATTGGTTTATTTAGTAAATTTTCACTAATTAAATTCAAATAATTTTTATTAATAATTAAATTTAACCTACCAAATAATTAATTAAATTTGATTAATTCTGATTATGTTTATCATATTTTAAATTATTTATATTATAATATATAGTTATTAAAATTATATAAATATTCCTATCGATATTTTTTTATTTTAAATTTTAAAATTTCCACTTTATTATAAATACTTAATTTTAAAAAATTATAAATCAAAAATAAAATTATTCAGCCTAAATATTTGAGTAATAATGTATAAAATAAAATTAATTAATATAAAATTATTAAATATAATTTATTATTAACTAGTTTTATAATTTATATGATTCAAATATTAAAATAATAATTTAGTTGATTTGATATAATTATTATATATAAAAAAATTATATAATATTAATTAATTTGATCAATAATAATTATATTTTTCGATAATTTAAAAATAAACTTAAAAACATTTAATACAAGCAATAAGTCCAATAAATGCGAGAAGGTCAAAACAGTCATTAAATATTTCACAGAAACCCAATTACGTCATTTAGCAGACCAACTTCCACATTTAAAATCTGGCGCTACCTCTTAGCTCAACTAATTATGGCCGTCTCTCTGCTTCATAAAGAGTGAACACAGACCTCTTAGCTCAACATTTCCATTTTGAGAGTTGAAAAAAGAAGGAAAAAAAATGGCTCATAAACCGGCCGCGAAGTTTCCGTCGGTGACGGAATGCAAAGGATCGTCATACGACTCCGTCGCGGCGGACCTCGACGGAACGCTACTTGTTTCTAGAAGCTCTTTTCCTTATTTCATGCTCGTCGCTGTTGAGGCCGGTAGTCTTCTTCGAGGACTCGTGCTTCTTCTCTCGCTACCTATTGTCATCATCGCTTACCTCTTTGTATCTGAAGCTATCGGTATTCAAATATTGATTTTCATTTCATTCTATGGGCTCAAGATCCGCGACATTGAGCTTGTATCTCGTGCCGTTTTGCCTAGGTAATAGGAACTTTATTTGATTTATTTGTGTATGAGTTTGATTATTGTGTGCTTTACTTTTTTTTTTTTTGCTTTTTTGGATATGAAGGTTTTACGCGGCGGATGTGAGATCGGAGAGTTACGAGGTGTTCGATAAGTGTAAGAGGAAAGTAGTGGTGACGGCTAATCCGACGCTGATGGTTGAGCCGTTTGTAAAGGATTTTCTCGGCGGTGATAAAGTTTTAGGTACTGAGATTGAAGTAAATTCTAAAACTAAGAGAGCTACTGGTTTTGTTAAAAGTCCTGGAGTTTTCGTTGATAAATGGAAGAAATTAGCTGTTTTGAAAGAGTTTGGCGATATAATTCCAGATGTTGGCCTAGGCGATCGTAAAACCGACCACGATTTCATGTCCATTTGCAAGGTCAGTGTGTTCTGTTACCATTCATGTCCATTTATAGTCAGTGTTCTGTTACCGTTACCTACATAGTCAATCGCACATAATACAAAATTTTATCTGATTTAAATCATGTTTAATAATCATGTTTAATGCGCGAGGTTGAAGTAGTAGTGTAGCTTTTTTTAGATTTCCTGGTTACTCAAGTCGATCTCAATCTCAATCGCTTGCTGTTTGGCTAAAATTATTTTACTAGCGAGAGAAAAACATGATTCCAATCCAATACAGCTATAGCCTATTCGTTAGAATTTCATTAACTTCAATGGAGTCAATACTTGCTTTATTATTAATCGAGTGGGACCCACAGTCTTAACAATCTTCAACTGTCTTTGCCAAAGTTTGGTATGTTTGCTTAAATGGAGTATTTATTTATCTCTATATATTTACACAGGAAGGCTACATGGTGCACCCTAGCAAGACAGCGAAACCGGTACCACAAGATCGATTAAAAAACAGAATCATCTTTCATGATGGACGATTCGTACAAAGACCGGACCCACTCAACGCATTGATCACCTACATATGGCTTCCATTCGGCTTCATACTCTCCATCATACGCGTATACTTCAATCTCCCTCTCCCGGAACGTATCGTACGTTACACGTACGAGATATTGGGCATCCATCTCGTGATACGTGGAAAAAGACCACCACCGCCTTCTCGCGGTACACCGGGAAACCTCTACGTCTGCAATCACCGATCCGCACTTGACCCAATCGTGATCGCAATAGCACTCGGACGCAAAGTATCAACTGTCACATACAGTGTAAGCCGTCTCTCGAGATTCCTATCTCCAATCCCAGCCATCGCTTTGACACGCGATCGTGCGGCTGATGCGGCTCGTATCACTTCATTACTTCAAGAAGGAGATTTAGTCGTGTGCCCTGAAGGAACCACTTGTCGTGAGAATTTCTTGTTACGATTCAGTGCTTTGTTTGCAGAAATGAGTGATAGGATCGTACCCGTGGCGGTGAATTGTAAGCAGAGTATGTTTTATGGGACGACTGTTCGTGGGGTCAAGTTCTGGGACCCGTATTTTTTCTTTATGAATCCTAGACCTACGTATGAAGTCACGTTTCTTGATCGTTTGCCAGAGGCGATGACGTGTAAGGCTGGTGGGAAATCGTCTATTGAGGTGGCGAATTATGTGCAGAAAGTGTTGGGTGATGTTCTTGGATTTGAATGCACTGGTTTGACTCGAAAGGATAAGTATATGTTGCTTGGTGGCAATGATGGCAAGGTGGAGTCTATGTACAATGCCAAGAAGAATTAAAAACTCGTGAAGAGACAGCTTTTATTATGGTTAGGTGAAAGGTGGTGTTCTGGCGTTAATTTGTTGTTTTGGTCATTATTCGAACTGTGGGTATTCTTTTTTTATGTTAAACTGTGCCCAGTTTTTTCCCTAATGTTTGTCATTTTGTTTCTCATAATTTAATGTATTACTAGTATTGCTGAAATGTTTGATGAATTATATTTACATGGAATTGATAGACAAAATATCGGTATCTATAAAATTGTACGAAGATAAACGGCAACGTTTCATAATGGAAAACTCCAAACTCTGACCTGTCACGATTCGAATATTCCACGCATGAAATAAAAAAACTCAATGAAAAAATGAAAAATAAAAATCTAATTTGGGCCAGTTTCCGATGGGTTATTGTCTGAATACAGCTTCTACGATGGAAAAACCATTTGCGACTCGGATTTTAATGATTTGAATTTACGGAAAGACCCATGAAATTACAATTATATTCCGTGCCACTCGTAGCATTATTTCTACTGTAGACGAGGGTATTTTGATAAATTGGGATATTTCATTCTTCGCGAGGATGATATTGCCACGTGTCTTCTTCTCTACCCGCTTATACTTGGTATATTGTAAACCACTGAGATAGTTCCCGCTTTTTGAAAACCTCACCAAAAGAGTACCACTCTGTTATATCCTCTCCTCTCTCTCGGTCGAGAGAACAGAGATAGTCGTCAGATGCAGAGGTGAAGAACGACGCCGCGTTCGCTATTCTCTATTCTTGAATCTGAGGTTAGCTCTAATCAGAATTGTGAAATGCTATAGAGTAGCTTCGTATCTGAGCTTCAGTTCTGGTACAATAGTCTACCAAAGCAATGGCAATCGGTGGTCTCATTTCTAGTCGGAGTTTTGGTTCTTTTGCTGGTTCAGGTATTAGTTTCAAATCTGTCTATCTATGTTAATTAGCTCTAATTTGATTTGAATTCTAACTTGTGCTCTCTATATTCATCAGCATTGGGAGCAGTCTTCTCGATTATCTTTTGAATTCTTTGTTCTTGCTGATACTGACTGTAACTTTTTGTCTGTTTCTCTTTTCAAGTGGATAGTTGAATTTAGAGTTTGTTATTATTTTAAAATAATATTAGCGACACATATACCTTATCTAAAAATTTATTGAAAAGTTGATTGTGTATTTTCTTATATTTCGTTATTTGACTCAAGAAATTGAGTTCACAGGTTTCAGTTTGTTTTTGTTTTTAGTTTAGAAATCAGTGACTAAATTCTTCAGAAGCTGGAACTAGAACTGTGTTTGATATCTGTATGGAATAATTTAATTTTCCAAATTGAAAGTTGAAGGTTCTGCTGTCTCGTGAGGTCTTTGGTTAATCCGCCAGTTTCCGTGGTCGGTGTTGGCCCAGAATTATGTGGGTTTGTGTGAGCAGAACGTGTCGTGTCATGTGGCTGTGGCCGCAATTTCTGTAATTTAAAATAATGATTAGTTTACCTATTAATTTTAGGTTTAATTAGGAAATAAAAAATCTCTATGAGAATAAGTTAATATAGGAAGACAATATGCGCTGCTGATAGGTAACTATATCACTATGAGATTGTAATTGAAGATTTGAAGTATCTCTGACAATAAATTAGTTCATGTTAATTTTGAGTATCTTGTCTTGTTTTTTCAAGTCAGAATTACTCAAGGACTTGGGAAAATCCGTTTTATTAGTTTTGATGTAATTTTGGCCTTCTTTCTGCTGACAGCTAAGTTGGTCTTGTTGATGATTTTCAGGAAGAGCATGTCAAAAGGAACAAGCTAATTTACATGTTAGAAGGGATCGATCAGGCGTTGCTTGCGTGAGGAATGGGCAGGAAACCATGTTAGCTCAGAAGTTTTCTGGATACACATATGGTCCAACTTGTCGTGCCACTAGCTGTTTGAATGAAAATGTGCCCAAGGGTACTGTAAATTCTCTACTCAGTAAGGACAATCCTTTGTTTTTAGGGTGTCATGAGCCACTGAGTAGAGTTAATCTTCAGAAAAGGAGTTCCCCTGGTAGTTGGCTTTCTTTAAGAGCAAATTACAGGTTTGAAAGAGGCAGTGGCAAAAGTCAGCAATCTAATTATGTTAGGTCCAATAGGTTTTGTGCTTATTATAAGTCTGAGGAGTATGACATAACTGGCACGAACATGGATGCGCTGACTCCATCAGAAGGGGCAAGTGAGGCTGTTGTAGTAGGAGGAAACATTGAAGAAACCTATCCTTGGTGGGAACAATTTCCTAAACGTTGGGTGATTGTGCTGCTCTGTTTTGCATCATTTCTTTTGTGCAACATGGATAGAGTAAGTGTTTTATTTGCATTACAGTTATAGCTAACGTTTTCCAGATTCAACAGATTAATGTTCCTTCATTTTGCTATGCTACTTTTCCTAAGTTTAATAGGAATGAGTTAGAATAACCAGTTGAGAAGTTGCAATACTTCAGCAAAGTTTTCACCATACATGCAGAATTTTTGCAAATTCTATATGCTATTTAACTTGATTCCTTGCGTACAGGTGAATATGAGCATAGCAATACTTCCTATGTCACAAGAATTCAAGTGGAATAGTGCCACAGTGGGATTAATTCAGTCCTCTTTTTTCTGGGGCTATCTACTTACTCAGGTATGGTCAAATATGCAAAGTATTTGTTTTAAAATACCCGTACATGCTGGTAAGCTCTAAACATCATATTTTGACTTATATTGATTTGGAGAGGGTTTTTTTTTCTTTTATTAATTTATTTTTTTTAATTTTTATTGTTTTACAAACCACGGGTACTATTAAACCAAATATTGCATAAACATTTGGTCTAATCAACCAAATATTGCATAAAAATTTGGTCTAACTCCTGTTTTCTACTCTCTGATACATAGATTGCTGGAGGCATATGGGCAGATAAAGTTGGTGGAAAGCTAGTATTGGGTTTTGGAGTGGTATGGTGGTCGCTAGCTACCATCTTGACACCTATTGCTGCAAAAATTAGTCTTCCTTTTTTGCTTATCATGCGTGCTTTTATGGGGATTGGTGAGGTTGGTTTTTTCCATTCCTTTTTGTTCTTCCCAGTCTAGAGTCAAGTATTTATGAATCATTTTGGCTTGATGAAGCTCCTTTTCTGTTGTACTGTTGTACCATGTGATAACTTATCTTAATATACACTGATGGTTAGATGTTAGAATCTAGGCAGAAGAGCGAAAGAGCAGAAGAACAGATGATACATGATAAATTTGTGTAATTATTATTTATCATTTAGTTATTTAATATTGGCAATGTTTAGGTTTTATATATTAGATTGTTAGAATCCTACAGGATTAATACAGCTAAGCTTTGATGGTATAATTCTCTTTATAGTTTCATACCTCTCTTGGTTGCTTTTGCCCAAAATAACACCTGCCATTCTAAAGTTACACACGCTATATGCAATCATGTACTTGCATGACACCTAAGCTGCCTGGCCAACAAGACTCGTTTAGAAATAGCCTGAAATATTCGGATTGGTATTTGGTTAAAGTTAACTTGGTTCTCTGCAGGGTGTTGCTATGCCTGCTATGAATAACATACTCTCTAAGTGGATTCCAGTCTCAGAAAGAAGCAGATCACTTTCCCTTGTGTATAGCGGAATGTATCTTGGTTCTGTGACAGGGTTGGCTTTGTCTCCCATTCTAATTCACCAACTTGGGTGGCCGTCTGTTTTCTATTCATTTGGTTCCCTTGGCAGCCTCTGGTTTGCCTTATGGCTGAAAAAAGTAAGTAGATTTTGTACTCTTCAGTAATTTAAAATCTTTTGCAGTGAATCTGAGGTCCAGTAGGCTGTATCCATGACTTTTGCTGAAATTAATTGTTATCTTGTGGATTGATCTTTCCTCAGGCATATAGCTCACCAGAGGAAGACCCCGAAATTAGAGATGAGGAAAAAAAGTTTATCTTGGGTGGTAGTATTGCAAAGGAACCTGTTACAGAAATTCCATGGAAGTTGATATTATCAAAAGCGCCAGTTTGGGCTCTCATAATCTCTCACTTTTGCCACAATTGGGGGACTTTCATTTTATTGACATGGATGCCTACATACTACAATCAGGTATGATTACTGTGAAATGATCACTGTTGTTAGTTCTTCTACTAAAAAATCGTCCATGATAGATGTAGACATTAATCATTTATTCAAATTTTTAGCAGCACTAATTCTTACATATAAATTTGAGTTACAATGCAACATGTAGTAAATGATTAACACCATGCCTTTATCCAAGTAGCTGATTCGACTCTGCTGTTCTCTCAGGTTTTGAAGTTCAATCTCACTGAATCTGGACTGTTATGCGTCTTGCCATGGTTGACTATGGCTGTTTTTGCAAACATTGGAGGCTGGATTGCAGACACTCTTGTGAGCAAGGGTCTTTCCATAACTGCAGTTCGTAAGGTAAGATTTTCTATTATATTCAAATTTAAGTAGGAAATTTTTCAGGTGCATGTTGATACTAGGTACAAATTATCTTGGTCCTGAGTATAACGCGTCTCCCTTGTAACTTACTGTGTACTAGACTAGTTTGATTCAACTGAACAAGATAAAAACAGTAGCATTCCATGGATCACACATATTCTGCAAATTTTTAAAATGATTTCTTTGATTCACAGATCATGCAATCAATTGGGTTTCTAGGCCCCGCCTTTTTCCTCACCCAGCTGAGCCACGTCAGGACTCCTGCCATGGCGGTGCTGTGTATGGCTTGCAGTCAGGTTTGATCTTGTTCATCTTGTTCATTATCAGTTTCTCGTGAACTTGATTGGTTCCGTAGTTATTTACTTGAATAATCAATTAACTGTGACATGCTATGCCACCAATTAATAAGAAGTAACCAAACCTGTAAGCTGATTGAATTCTAAGTTAAGGCATCTATACATTTTGTCATGAAATGAAACACTTGCGTTTTCTTGTTGGCAGGGCTCTGATGCATTCTCACAGTCTGGGTTATACTCTAATCATCAAGACATTGGCCCACGATATGCTGTGAGTTCACTGTCCTCCACAATTTCAAATACATGAAAGCACCCTAAAAAATAACCTCTCACAAATATTAGTGAACTGATACATTATGTATTGACACATTTACGCAGGGAGTTCTATTAGGACTATCAAACACAGCAGGAGTGCTTGCCGGTGTTTTTGGTACAGCCGCGACTGGTTACATCCTTCAAAAAGGTACATACAAACCATCTTTCTACTTCATTCTCAAGTTTTCTACTTCAAAGACCTATAAGTAATTCCCTTCTAAAACTCTTATCTCTACAGGTTCATGGGATGATGTATTCAAGGTAGCTGTTGTGTTATACATCATAGGCACATTGGTGTGGAACTTCTTCTCAACTGGAGAAAAAATCCTGGACTAGACGCGATTGCAACAGATCAAACAAACGACCGGAAATGCAGCCGAAAATCTAATAACACAAGAGCCAGAGAGAGTAGAGAGCTAATTAATAATGAAATTGAAGTTATATAGCTTGTTGAAACTCAGCGAGCAAGACAAGGATTTTCTACCCTGGAAAGTTAAATCATCAACCTCAGACTCCTACTGGTCTCCATACAACTTCCACTTGATATACATTTTCTACAGGCTAATGCAAAATCATATTTCATATCCATATTGTAATAATTTAGCCCAGCAATTTAATTATTTTCTAGTTACTCATTGTCTCTTATTTCACTGTCTGGACCTAGTAGTTACTCATTGTCTCATATAGTACAACTATATAAGGAAATAATCTCTGATTCTCTTATTTGAAAGACAAAGAATTAATTCTATAGAACTCAAGAGGATGGATGATATAATAATTAAATACAAGCAGAAGGCAACAATTATAAAAATATCATTAAAAACCTTTCTTCTCTTATGCTTATGCGAAGCTATACCAATAATAAGTTCTACCGTGTAGAAGTAAATACGAGAAACTTTGTCCTCTTTATCTGCTTCTTCATCCTCAGCTGTTCAAAAACGTGTATTTATGGCCCACACATGAAAATAATTTCACCTCCTTTAATAACATCTCATGCATTCGCACCAACAAAACAAACACCTTAATCAACCTCACCTACCACACCACACACTCATTCATTCACTTTGATTTTCTCCACAATCGAATCCAGGTCCCTCTTATGCACATTCACCAAAAGCCCGTACTTCATAAACAGCGTCAACGACATCTTCTGCTCCACTTTATGTCCCGCCGCCACCGACAGCCGGTGCCGGAGCAACACCGCCGCGGCGATGGATTTCATCTGCAAATACGCTAGATCTTTCCCTAAACAAATCCTTGGACCTGCATTGAACGCTACGAACTTGTACGAATCGTGCATTACGAACTTAGTTCCGTCACTCGATAACCATCGCTCCGGACGAAACTCCAAGCAATCCTCTCCCCAAGTCGATTTCATCCGTCCGGTAGCGTAGATCGAATACGTCACCGACGATCCCGCCGGCACGAATGTACCGTCCGGTAACACGTCATCGGTTATCACATGCTTTGAATCCTCGGGAACCGATGGATATAACCTCAACGTCTCTGATAATGCAGCTTTTAGGTATATCAAACGATCGATTTCTTCGAAACATAACGGCTCATCAATCCATTTCGATGTATCCTCACCACGTGTCGAGATCAAGACGGTGCTTAGCTCTTTCATGATTTTCTCTTCTATAGTCGGGTGTTGTATAACCAACCAGAAGAACCAGCTGAGAGCTACTGATGACGTGTCTCGTCCAGCTAGGATGAAATTTAGTGCCACGTGTTGTAAAAATGTGTCTGAGTAGGATTCCTTTTTCTTCATGAATCTTGATAATAAATCATCGTGTGGGTTTTTATTTCCGTCTTTTTGCTGATTAAGTAATTCGAGCTTACGTGTATCAATCACGTCCGTCAAATACTCATCGATATGGACTAAGCTCCGGCTCAAGCTGACTTCTAACCCGAGCCGCAGCCATTTCTTCAGCTTCCATAAAATCTCCGGCAAAATAAACCGTTGAAGCGAAGCTTCCGTAGCTCTATCAAACGCCGACGCGAAGCCGTTCTCCGGTAAGCCTTCATCGCAAGTCTGTGGATCTTTCCCAAAAGCCAAACCGCAGATGTTATCAAAAGTCAGACGAAGAAGCAAGTCCTGTAAATCAACCGGCTCGGCTTTAATCTGCGCCGACTTAAGAACGGGACAAAACCTCAGCTTAATCGCTCGGCTAACCCAACGCGCCATGGCTTGACGAAGCGTCCTGGTGGTGAATTCAAGTGCGGCGGTTTTACGTTGAAACAGCCACGTGTCACCATCTGAATTGAAGATTCCTTGACCGAGGAGATCGTGAAAAACACCTTGCCACGTCGGACCTTTGGGGTAGTTATCGAAACGGTTTTTCAATATATGCTCTATGTTCTTCGGGTCACACGTGACTGTCACGAGACCTTGCTTTTTGGCTAAAAAGGGAATAGCGCATATACAAGTCTGATATGTACCTCCACAAGCGCGAAGATTGTCGCAGATCCAGTCATGGAGACGATCGCAATTCTCGATGAGACCTGGAAGACTGCCTAACAGAGGCCAGACACGTGGACCTTTCAACGACCGGGAGATGAACGTGAACCAGAGGAGATACGCCGTCACGGCGGAGAAAAGTAAGAACGCTGTCGCTAAATCCATTTTTTTGTCTCTTTTTGTATATGTAAAACCTAAATGTGGCTTGAAATCGTAATTCTCATAGATCTAGGAAACAAGAGTGAAGAGATTATGAGTGAGTGATTGAATGAATGATAGTAGTGTAGTAGTAGGAGTACAGGAAAGCAAGAACAGAGAGAGTGAGTTTTATAGGTGTAAAGCAGTATAGCAGTAATGAAGGCCAGACTGTGTAGTACGCTTGTGATAATAAATGCACTGTGGAGGTTGTTGAAACCATTAAAGGTTAAAAACAGCTTAAACTTTGCAAAACATGTAGCTGAGTGTGTAAGATTATGAACACAACTTTTCTTCTCTTTCTACCTATACACCTAATTCTTGCAGGAAAGAGGAGAGTGTCTTAAATACAGAGCATTGAATGAATTTAGTTGAGGAAATGAGACTAGAGAGAGAGGTACAGCAGAAAAAAGGAAAAACAATATAAGTGATTAGAAAGAATAACTGATTGGTGAAGGTCATGCAAAGACAGTCTGGTTTTTCTATTTGGGTTATTGTGGTTATAAAAGAAAAAACTCTGTGTTATATGATGTTATGTGTTTAGATTAATGGATGGAGAAATTGGAAATGGTCTTTAATGAAAATGTGATGGTCATGTGGGACTTTGGTTAGAGTTCGGTGAGCAACTCATCACCAATTTATAACACTTGGGCACATATTTGACATTCCATTCTCTTTTAACTTTATATATCTTTTACTCAGCAATCCTTGTTCCTGTTCACTAGAAAACAATATTATTACTTCCAGATACATAAATACAAATTACAATTGTGTAAAAACATTTGGATTGGTTCTTTGCCACATCATTTAGATTTTTCTTTTTTATTGTCTGTCTAGCAACTTTTATGAATGTGAAAGTCAACATGGTTTTGACTTTTGTTTGTCTTTTAATGCATTTGTGGTAAGAAAAGCTGTGCCAATCCAACTGCTCAGCTTGGAAACATGAAGATGCAGTAGTAGTAATAAAAAGGAAGAAAGTCAACTATGTTGTGGATTGGCAACACCTGAAGGCAATATCGACATTGGCAGGTACTGTCACCACTACTACTGATTTTCATGCTTCATTGATTCCTTTGTTTTTAATGGTTCTTTTCTCTTAATGCCTTTCTTCTCAACTGTACTCAATATAAACAACGTTAGTTATTTTAAGACCAAATGGGTAAATCAAACTATGAAACCATAAATGGAATATCAACGTGTTACACATAGCACAAATGTGTTGGTAATTGTTGATTTGATTGGTTATTAGGTTCTCTAATTAGCCAAGTCTGTATATAAAGTGCAATGCGGATTCAATGATGTATATGCTTTCACAGTAACAGTATGTAAGCATGAGTTTATTTATGTTGAGATTTTTATAATGGTTACAGATTGATATTCCTTTAAGTGGAGGAAGTGATGCTAGTACACGCGTTTGGAGTAATTAGTAGTTGGTGGTTGGTTGTGTAGCGTGAAGAAAATAAAATGCAGAAGTAAAATACAATTACTAGGAGGAGCCATTGACTTTGTCATTTCTCATGCACTGATGTTCATGTTGGGGAATTACAGGAACAGGAGAGATTACGTTGACTACCGACGAAACAAGACATGTGGGAATAAAGACAGAGTGTTGGTATGGGAATTTTATTTTATTCTACTTTACCTGGTAAGTTTGGCCCTCAACTTTAGGAAATTATGTTTTCATCCGGGTCCTAAAATTGTTACTATTAGTTAGTGTATCCTTTAATATTAGTTAGAAAGATTCCAATTTACCTTTTAGAATTATAAATTTATTACTACGGTTTAATTTCGTCGGTTTATAATATTATTTTAAAAAAATATAATATAATATATTATTTTATTTATATTTGTCAATCATATTTATTTTTTCAATTAATTTTTTAATTTATATAAATCAATTTTTTAAAAATTATAAAATAAATATTTATAAATTTTATTTGAAATTAGCAGATATTATATATATATATATATATATATCAATTGTATGAAAAAAAAATAAAATTCAATATTCAATTTCCAAAAAATAATTTATTTTATGTTTTTTCCTCTATATAATAAGATTACAATAAGAAAAAATTATAAAATATGAGCTTTTTAAATTTTAACTTTAAGTAAATAAATTATCCAATTTTTATTTAAATTTATAAATTTTTTAAATTTTAAAACTTCAAAAATAAACTAAATTGAGTAACATGCCTTTAAAAATGCACTTCACGAATTAGTTGGTGAAGCAGACTTTAAAAATTTAAAAACTTAAAATAAAATTTAAATAATCTATTAACTTAGTTAAAAGTTTGAAATGGTTAAAAATGAAATCATCCTAGAAATATGCTGTTCTCATGTGACGTGAGTTTTCTGCTTTACCGTTTCACTTCGCCCTTAGGCAGTGTGGATGACCTTGCTGCACCCCCTGTAGTCACAAACTAATACTGGCAAACTATTTAGATTCTGAACTACAAGCTCTTTGGATTTTTGATAAATATTTTTAAATTTGGTAATATGATGGAAGATATCATTTAATGTTTATGTTCATACTCTCTAGTTAAATATCACATGCATCACCTCAAATTTAACTTTAATGTATATACTGAAATTTTTTCATACTGAAATCTTTTTATAAATAAAATTAAAATATTTCTAAAAAATTCACTGCTTGATCAATTTCGCCGGCCAATTTTGAAAAAATATTTGATATTTATAATTAAAATTGATAGGAATAAATTAATTATTTTTAATAAAAAATTAATATTTTTTATATTTAATTAAAATTATCAATTTAAAAAAAATTAGTATAAATGATATTTCAAATACTAAATTATAATTTGAAAAAATTATATTTATTTAAATTTGGTTAAACAGTCCAGCGTCTCACGGAAGCAAGATTACACGGCAAAGAGAAAGGGGGGTGAGCTAATGTAGATAGGCAGATCAATAGTTTAGTTGGTTGGATAACAAAATATGGTTGGCCGTAACAAGCAGGCTAATTAAAAAAAAAGGCAACGATCAATAAAAACTACCAACTAATTATATAATACTTGACCTCGTAATAAAAACTATTTGACAATAATCAATCTGCTTCTCTATGTCTTTATCGCAATAACAGAGTTTAAGATTTATACAACATCCAATTTCAACATCACAATAGGTGATACAGTTGGTTCGTCAGATCATAAGTCTTTTTCTTCATTTGAAATTCATTTTGTGTCATTTTCCTTAGATTGCATCGATGTGATTCAGTGTTGGGAAAAAACTGAAAACTTTGCAAGAAAACAGAGCCATTTAAATAGAACCCATTAACCCGATTTATATGTAACGTGTGTGTTCTGTAATAATATTTAGTTGATCAAATAACAATTCCATAACTACTTTAAAACTACACAAAATATTCTTACATTTAATAATAATAAATATAAATTAAATAATTATATTAATATTTAATTTTATATATCTAATGAGAAGGTGTGCCTGGGTCGGGACGTTCCGGATTTTTTTATCTATCCCGACTCACTTTTCATTCGGAACAGGATCGGAATAAATATTTAATTTCCGAATTTCGGATTTAGATTGGGACATGGTTTTTAACCCGTCCAAATTTTTTTAAAATTAATATATTATAATATATTAATTTTATAAAATTATGATTTGTTTTAACTCTAAAGGTTACAATTAAACTGTTTAAATTAATAGTTTGGACAATTACATATTTCTTTTTTAAAATTTTGTTTAAAAAAGAATTTTTATTTTAGTTAATTTTTTTATGAATTTAATTTAGGAAATTCCCGAACCTGTTCCGAAATTTGGGACAACACAAAATCGGAATATTAGATTTCAGAAACGAAAATGAAACACGAAATTCCATTCCGATTAAAATTCAGAAAGGGACTGGGACACATCTATTTTCGTCTCAACCCGTCCCATATACACCCATCTCTAACAATCATTTCAATTACCAACTATTTCAATTAGGCAACTATTTCAATAATTACATATTGCTACTACGGAATAGTTACTA
This sequence comes from Cardiospermum halicacabum, assembly GCA_031304145.1. Lineage (NCBI taxonomy): Eukaryota > Viridiplantae > Streptophyta > Magnoliopsida > Sapindales > Sapindaceae > Cardiospermum > Cardiospermum halicacabum. Next base: position 4,607,105 of record CM062399.1, on the reverse strand, counting down.
CAATAGTTACTTTAATAACTACTTCAAATTATTAAAGACACCAAATCGAATTTGTAAATTCCACTTAACATGATTATTAAAAGAATTGTTGAACACGACACCTTAAACTTGAACACGACACATTATAATTGAGTTGAATTTTAAACTTTAAACTTACAGCACACTATTAGAAATGAGAAATGAGTTAACACCACATACACACACGTGATAACACGATTAATAATAGGTTATATTATCTAATTTGACTAGCCAATCCAAATTAATCTGATTATTAAATTCGATTATTAAAATGATCGATATAAATTTATTTAATAAAAAAAATTATAAATAAAATATTCAAATTTGTATATGGGAGAAATCCAAAAATTACATTTATTAATAGATATTAATTTAATAAAATAATTTTTGTTACTTTAAATTAAATTAAGTTTAGATTTTGTTAAGTTCAATACTTCTTTTAATTTATTTAAAATTAAAATTGGTTGTTTTGAGTCGGTTCGATTTTTGAATAATGAAATCGAACCGAATCACGTGGCTTTTTTTTTTCCAATTGAATTTTTTTCCAATTGAAACTGGACCGACCCAAATAAGACCATAAATTGACTAATTTGGTCCGGATCGGTCTGGGTCGGTTGGTTAAAAATCGAAAATCATATCCACCCCTGCTTATAATAGGGAAAATTTAAAAAATGAACTACACAACAAGCTTTGCATTTAGAAAAATAAAAATAAAAAAATTAAAGTTTCAATTTCACAAAATGAACTTGTGTTACATTTACAAAAATAAATCTTCATAACACTGTTATCGATAAGACCTGTGATGGAATTATAAAAGTTTTAAAGCTATTCACAAAAATTAATATAATAATAGTAAAATTATTTTTTTAAAATTATAAATTTTCGTAATTACAATTTTACTAATTATATAAATGTTATAAATATAAAAATAATTAATAACTATGCACTTATCTGTAATAAATGACACCAGTATAATTAGTAATAAAAAGATAGTCAAATTTATAATTCTTTTATATAATATATAGATTCAATACGATTATTATTATTAATCGTTTATGATGATAATTTTGTTTTATTTCGCATGATCGTGTGACACTACATACATGCTGCTGATGGCTATTTCAATCGCTTGCACCAAACCTAACCTAATTAATAAAAAACAAACTAATCTCTATACGTGGAAAAACAATTAATGTAAATTGACTTAACAGTTTCGAAAGACAACATCAAAAGTCTCTCTCCTTTCTTTTTCATCTGTTTAGTTTCTTTAAAGTTTGTTGGGTATCTATTCCGAAAATACATTCCAACCGTATGGAAGGATCCATCCATCCACCACGTTGCTACATGCTTAAAAATCTATATCTGCTCAAAAACACACTTTCTAATCAACAACAATAAGGTACAAGTCTAAATTTATAAAAGTTTAATCCCAAAATCTACTATCCGTTAAAAAAAATACATATATTGAAATAAAGGTCTTTGAATAAGAAGTTGAGGTTCGGATTTCACTTGATAATTTAGAAATTCCAGTAGTAACATAAGTCTTTTAACCATACTATCTTACCAATACAAGAAAGTTATGCAATTACCAATTCAGCAAACAATGAACTAATTTGTGTAAAGTGTACAATCAATCAATTACTATCAAACTCAAGAATCAAGATAGTAATCATTGAGTATGAATGCTGAACAACAAATAGGTTTTAACCATTTTGCTTTAAGCTCCAGTAACTTAGCTAGGATTTGGCAAATACATGACTATATATATTACTAATACAAGACAGTAAAAGCAATTAATTGAGCGACTAAGAAGACGACCAATTAATGTCAATTGACTTCACAGCACAGCATCAACAATTTCCATTTCAAAATTCAATCTGTTGAATCTACAATGTGAAAACAATTTAACTTGTATAAATATGAATGATATATAAGGACTGATGTGTGGCCACAATTGTGGCAAACCTCATAATGGTAAGGATGCAATCCACACATCAATTGTGGCCTACTAGTACTACCCCTCCCTCTTTAGATAAGCCTGATGTCATATTTACCACAACAATGACAACAAATGCATTCCTTTCCAGTGTGTATTAGTTATGATACCAGTAGCAACCAACCTACGCAAATCAATCTTACAGGGAATTTGGTACTTGTTACTACTACTACTTCAACAAAATCTGTACACTAAGAATTCAGAGATCGGATTCTGATCTGAAATTGAATCAGAATTCAGTCACACTAAATAGATAAAGAACCAAGGGTTAAATAAGGTTCTTACTGAAGTACCACTACATGCAACTTACCAATGTAAACTGATGCATATCAATTTACGGCAAACATAATTGATTCGCAACTCAGATATTAGAAATGCCGAATGCAAAAATATACTTCAACATTACAGAGAGTTGAATGTTGATGTACCTTGCCTGCTCAAGTTCCTTATCAGAGCTTTGAGAATGATGTGGTCGGATTAAGGTAGTTCTTTGCATTGGAGATTATCTTCTGTACAAGTACTTGGACAAAGGGAATTTGAGACTCCTAGCAACCTGTGATTCACAGATGTAATAGATGGATGATAAGATAATGAATGAAATATTGACACCAAAATAAATTGACCATTTTGTAACCTTAAGTGCAAACTCTTCGCTTATTGTAGTACGATACCGAGTTGAACCATCTAAAGGACAGCTACTTCCTTTTACAATAAAATTACTATTGCAAAGACTGGATAGTTGCAAAAGGACATCTGACATAAGTCCAGTGCTCCCTCCATCTTTTAACCCCTCATCTTCTTCTTCCTCTTCTCCTACAGTAGTAATGCACTGGAATATGGCCAACAACCTCTCTAAAACAAAAGTTCCAGGCCCTTTCACAAATTGTTCTTCTTCTAGCGCTTCCTTCTGCTTCATTGACTTTTCAGATGCCCTGAGTCAGAAGTAGTTAAATGTGGCTTCAAAATTATATGCAGATTATACATTATCAACAGCACAGTGAACACCATATGTTACTTCAATCAAAACCAAAGTATCTGAAAATGCAACATCAGGATGAATGCACTCTGATACTATGCTTCACAAAATAAAACACTAGATAATGCTTTTCAAGAAATTGCCTTTTACTAGTGGATATTGGATATGAAACGAACATGGTTCTACAATCTATACTGAAAAAGCAGCATTGTGTCATCTAATGCACACAAGAGTTTACATAATTGAGAGCTTGAATATAAATATAAAGAGATGAACTTACTTCCTCTTTCGTTTACGACTATCAGATCCCCCAGTAGAATCAAAAAGTGATGCATCAAGAGTGGCAGGGTTTCTTGAAGCAAGGAATGCCGAAATAAGGAGATACTTTGCAGATGTAGACATATGGAAGTCTAGTTCATTATCTCCACAATTCACCAATTTCCTTCCACTTCCTTTCTGCTTGGACTCCAGATTGGCTTCAAATTCAAGTGAAGATTTAGATGTAACTCTGAATATCTCATTTAGAGCAGAAGCAAGATGTGGCTGGATGTGATTAAATAGTTTTCTCTTCATATCTCCATCAACCACAACACTAGCATCTGATAAAGGTTCACAATACTTTTCAAACAAAGAAGAAATTGCAGCAGATAATTCATCCACCCTTCTAGTAACTCTACAAAATGGTCTGAGCACGACACTGTTTTGAGAAAGAAGACAAAAAGACAAGATTACATATGATGATACCGCAGATAAAATGTGCAAATACTCCAGAAGAAACAGTTTGAACTTACTCAAGGAAGGACAAATACAACTTTTGACTCTTTTGTTTACTCATAAGAATTTCACGAATGTTTTCTTCTGTGTACTCAGGAAAGTAAACAGGAACAGGCTCTAAGTGCCCAGTATTTGAGTAAAATGTATCAGGTGACCCTCTGCTAATAAAGATGATACCAACTTCAGGCATTTTCAAAATATCAGTAAGACCAAACAATAAAGGCAGAATAATAGAACTTTTATCCCATTCTCGAACTAGCTCAAATCGATCAAAGATCAAATAAATCATCCTGCAATCAAACTGCCCACCCTTTGATTTACTAGCACTGGTTCTTCCCTGATAACCTTTGAGACCATTTGTAACAGTCATCAATGCTTCACGGAGATAATTAATAAAATCAGATGGCTTTTCACATTTCTTAACACTTGAATACCCATTGGCTACATTCTTTTTATGAAGTAGCAGCTGGTTCAAGATAGACTCAAACAAAATTCGAGGACTATAACAAGTGAGACAACTTCCATACACAAAAGGTCGGTTAAGATGTCTGAATATTTGGAGAACTGCACTAGTTTTTCCAGTAGAAGCACTTCCATATATAAACATAGGAGGCATTGGGGAGTTTGGTGGACCCAAAAGGCGTAATATATCAAGTATTTGATCCCGTCTACCAGGAAAACTTGACAACAAGTCATCTGAACTGATAGGTTCCTGATCAAAGAAAAGGTTACCTAGTGTTGTTTTGCTAGATTCACTTGGTATAGCAGTTCCAGCCCCATTGTTTGAATTTGCATTCCCTAAAGAGGATCTTGTTGTTCTTCTGGCTGTAAGAGTTTCCTCTTTCTCCACAGCCATGAATTTAGAATCTGGTAGATAAACAACACTAACTCAATAAATAAATCAAGAACATTAAAGAATCATATGGTGAAACCAAATCAATATATTCAAAGCAAAATAACTGATCGTGGACTTCACTTATTTGTACTCATAACTTCGTAGATGCAGTTTCAAAAGCGAAGACAAGGCTAATTTATAAGAAAAACTGATGCATACACATTTTATGCATACACTAATGAAATATTAGGTAAGTATGCATACACATGCATACATATTTTATGTGTCTGTGAAACAGATCCAAAATAGACAACTGATGTAAGGGAGTGAAGACCCTAAGTCATACATAATCAGAGATGTCCTTTCCAAATAAAGAGTTGCTAGAAAGGCGATCTTCAAAGCACTTAAAGAATCAACTCATAAGATCAAATTTATTGCAGTAGCAATAGATTTTAACACAAAGAACTAGTAAAAACTGTTTTTGCAAGAGTCGGTCACCAAATTAACAGATATTTTTCATCTACAGATACCAAAAAGTTGATAAAGATTCTCTCCAACATTTTCATTCCAACTATCAACAATAACAGACTACAAACAAATTGCTACCTAATCAACTAGTTAACAAACATAGCAACACGCTCAATCATCAATTTTTCAAACACATTAAGAATTTCTACTTCTAACAAATAAAAGGTAACCAGTATATTAAATTAGACAAACCAACAACAAAGATACTTAATTTCTGTCTTTGTGCAGTTCTTGTCATTCATCTTATTAACTCCAAATCACTACACGGCATTTGACAAGTATAAACATCAAATTTACGGATAAACAACAAACACGAGAAACGCACACAAAAACCTAAATTATGTTCCTCACCACAAAAACGTTCTAACCTAAGTTCTCTAATCTAGGAGACTAAATAAGCAATGTGATATCTGAACAACAAAATCGAGCGACGAATTGAAGAGAAGGAGATACCTTCGAATCACAGAGGCTTCACACAATCGAAGAGTGCCAGAGCGAAGACCTGAAGAAAGAGAGAGAGCGCCGTCGAGGAAGACTGGAAGAGGCCGATGCGATTCTAGGTTATTCTTTCTTTTTTTTGGCGCGATTTTTCTTTTCTAATGACAGTTAAATAATGCTGGTCCTCACCTTCAGCAACATCAGTTTGTATCGTCGGGGATGATGAGACTGGCTCGTTGATTATGTGATTTCACCGACGTTGGGGTGCGATTGCAAATGTAAGTCCGACCAGAGAGTGAAATTACAAGCTCTGCTGCAATTATGTTATGTGAAGTTAGAGGGAAGTCTTCCTTAAATTTTAGGTTACATATTGATCCTTCAATTTTTCCTAATTTCGGTATTGACATCTGTAATTTTCTGTGAATAGTTTTTGATTTCTGTGAATAGTATTTGATAAAATTAATCGATTCCAATCCTCTCAAATTCCAATTTTCCCGCCAAAAACTAGGAGATCAAATAATGATAGCAGTCAAATAGTGACTCCCTTCCGCTATAGGGTTTCACATTATACCATATCTACCACTTCTTTCCCGAGTCATCTTTCATCTCAACGACAGATAAATGCCAACACATAATAACACATAATAGAATGCAACAAAATCAAACATACATCAAACATACAAATATGTGGATATGTAACATCTTTGTCATAAGAGAGTGAACCCACACAGAAAACTACCATATTAACAACCCGACTTTCGAATTTCACCTCTCTCAGGTTTTTTGGTTTTCTTTTAGTTTTGTAGACTAAATTTTTTAGTCATCATCATCATCATCTTGATCATGGATTGCGAAGCTGCCCATGATTTCTTCACCACCTTAATTATCAGAAGCAGAGCTGGCCCGGACAAATGAGCCGCGGCGGTGACCACCCACAATTGCATCTTTAAGGCGAGTTATGGGACCTAACATCCTGCTAGCATTCTGTTGTAACATTTTTAAAAAGGAGTCAATGCCCATGAATTATAAAATAAAAATAAATAAACAAACAAACATCAAAATCATTAATGAAATGCCAATAATTGAGTATAAACATGACAAGCAGAAAGTAATATAAATATCAAGACATTTCAATTTCCCATGGCCTACCAATTATTCAAAGAGAACATACACTCACTGATATATGGTGGACCCAAAAAGTTGATGGGAAAGATAATCACAGGATCCTAAAATTTGCAAACTCAAGTTTACCTCTTATTTCTCTAAATTCATATTTGCCACCTGATTTTTTACACTATCTCAGGGCCAAAAACATACATAATTAAGGAGAGGTACAAATAAAGAACAGAGAAACTGTAAATTCCTATATCACCAAGTTATCAAGTAACATCCAATGCTATTATGCTCTTTAGTAGAAAGAGAAATCAAAAGAACAAACTTCTAGAAAACAAACAAGAAATCTGAAGCAATTTCATTATACCTCATCTTTAATGCTGAGCTGCCATTTCAATTGAAGAGCTTGCCACCTTTCTTGTTGCCACCGTTGCCCAATAACTACAATGCCCATCACAGCAGCAGCAATTAAAATAGACCAGAATGTATTTGCCTCTTTTGCATGAGCACAGAGCGACGAGGCCCTTCTCTTCCACCATGCTTCACAAGGAAGATCAGAGCCAGATGGTTCATCAGCTTTCTCGGACTTATTTGAATTAGATGCATCATCAGAAACCTCTAATCCTCGCTCAGAAGGCTCAGCTAGTTCAGCAGTCACTATATTCTCATCATAGGTAACCGTCTCTGCTTCACCATGACGAGAACTAAAAGTAGTTGAACTGTAAATACTCTCTTCCTTATCCGACAAATTTAATCCTTTCAGAGTAGCACCTTCATTGAATTCAGTTCCATGAACAGAAAGCTTGCTATCTTTCTCCCCCAAAAATTGAATCTCAGAAAACTCATTATGTACACTCAACTCCTTAGTCCAATTCTCTTCATCATCCTTCCCACTCGATCTGCCCCTATCTAGACTATCAAATTCAGATACCGCTTCCTTACCTACAGGTTCATTAGTAATCTCAGGCTTTGAAAATTCAGTTTCCAAGGGCAAATTTTCATGTTCACTGGGTGGAAAAACAAAGTGACCGGACATGAACAGTGCACGTGAAGTTTCTGCTTCATTCTCCTCCACCTCAACATTGATATTACCATCATCATCTTGCTCAACATATTTTGGACCAGGAGCAGCAGCATATGCAGAAGCTGTAAGTGAAACTACTTCCCAGTCATTACCACGCGGCACATTCTCCTCTCCCTCATTATCTGCCATCCTTTCTAATATCCTGTTTCTTACATGCATAAAAAAGCAGCTAATTTAATCACAGTAATAAGAAGCTGGCTAAAAAGACCTCCTAATACAAGGCAATTATATCTTCCAAGTGAATACCTAAAGTTACAGTTCAAATCTGCTTTTAGCACCAATTGAATCAACACAAGGAAATGAACGAATACAAACTCAAAAAATTATGTAACGAACTGCTTTTCAATCATTACTTAAAAAATCAATCAACAAAATCGTCTGTTAAGACTCAATCTCTTGGCTCAATTGAAATAGAATATCAAACCTATCAATTCCAGTATCACTTTACTTAATTTCTCATCATCACACCACAAACCGACACAAAACGAAAAAGATCAGTCAACACAATCACACACACACACAATCAAAACATCGACTCGTTCACAATATAATCATCCATCAAGCGAAAACAGAATAACTCGATCTACATAATCGCATAATCGACAAACAACATCATAGACAATCGCTAAAAAGCAGAAGTAAAACAAAAAAAGCATCAATAGTCTTTAACAATCGATAATTAAATAAAGAATACTCACAGAGAAAACAACAAGAAGACCGAGATCCAACCCCAAAGCGATAAGATAAAATCAGAGAAGAGACTGAAAACGACGACACTTCGAGAAATAAGGAGCCAAGAAACTGCCCAGAGAAGCGCAAATGATGTTTTATAGGGGGAGTAATCAGGTATGGATATGAAACCGGCAAAATCGGTTATGATGACGTGAGCGGATGCGTTACCGGCTATCGTAGATGATTAAACGACGTCGTTTCTTTGAATTTGGGATATGATATGTATTCGGTTTTGAGCCTGGTAACCGGTTATTTAGGTTATTTGTTGCTCTCTTGCGTGTTATTGAGTGAGAGGTATTTCATTGTTTACGCGAGTGTTTGGTGCGTGGCCTACCATCGCAATTTTGGATTTCGAGTATTATTATATTTTAGTTCAAGAAAAAAAATATAAAATATTTGAGTATTTTCTCATTAAAATTAAAAAAAAGTGAAAATAAGTCTTTATATTTATTTCTGTATAGTTATTATCATACTGCAAACTTAATGATTTAAATTTTTTTAATAATTCAACTGTAAAGTAGAAAAAAATAATAAAAAGTTAAAATTATGACTTGGACGGAACTGACCCGTGAGTCCAGAAATTTGCATTATTACCTTTTGTTTACTGTTTTTTATTTTAATTTTTACTTTTTGGTGTATACTATGATGATTATTTGGATATATATATGGTGTTAGAGGATAGGTAAGTAATTATCAAAAGCCAATTTATAAACTTAATATTTTGATATTTTATAGATAACTATTTAATAATTAGGACATAGTTCTTTTAATAATAAAGCACTAATCACTTTCGCAGTCTATTATCGCGGATAATTACAAGAACGTTTATCCAACGTGGCGTGTTTTGATTGGTGAGAAAATAAAAGCCCAAGCAAAGGAGAGAGGGTATATATATGAATCGATCGTGATTCGTGAGGCGGGGACGATACAATCAAATAAAATCATTATCTTGAAATGGGGGATTTATACGCCTTGGACTTCGACGGAGTTATCTGTGACAGCTGCGGAGAGAGCTCGCTCTCCGCCGTCAAGGTTCTCTCTTCTACTTTTAAGCTTCAATTTTTCGGTTTTCTGATAACAGAAGTGCTGTTGAATTGATGGTTTTGTTGTGAATTTGAATGTTGTGTAATAGGCTGCGAAGGTCAGATGGCCGGGATTATTCGACGGCGTGGATTCTGCTTTGGAAGGTTGGGTTGTTGATCAAATGCACATTGTAAGCTCCTTCTGTTTATTTGATTAGCTTAATTTGCATAAATGTGGGTAAAGTAGTCATTTCTGCAGTGTTTTGGACTTGATTATGGTTGTTTGAATTAGTTTCAGTGTAAGGAGATAGAAAACTTGATTATAGTTGCAGGTTATGATTATTATCAGTTGTGGGATTTGGGTGGGAAAATGCTGTGTTGAAAAGCTTGTTGGTGGTGTTTGGAATTGTAACAGGTGCGACCTGTGGTGGAAACTGGATATGAAAACTTATTGCTTGTGAGGCTACTGCTGGAGATGAGAATGCCTTCAATTCGGAAGTCTTCAGTGAGTATATGTATGCTAGAATTCCTTAATTGGATTTTCACTGATGAAAGTCCTTAACAAGTCTAAGTAGCGAGACACCTGATTACTATGATATGGGTCAATTTGCAAGGTTGCAGAAGGACTTACTGTGGAGGGGATATTGGAGAACTGGTTTAAGCTAAAACCAGTTATTATGGCAGAATGGGGAGAAGAGAGCAGAGATCCTCTTATAGAACTTTTTGGAAAGATCAGGGATGAGTGGATAGATACAGATTTGGCCACTTGGATAGGTGCAAACAGGTACTCTACCAAGCTCCTTGACATCTACAGTCTTATTATATAAACACAATGAGGCTGAGGCTTTTGATAACTGGTTTTCTAGTGGTATAATGAGAACTACTATATGTGCATCTTCTTTACAGAATTTTCTGCTGCTGTAAATAACTTGCAAGGGGTATATTAAGGATTTGGTTCTCTTGCAGAATATATCCAGGTGTTTCTGATGCACTCAAATTTGCGAGTTCCAGGATATATATAGTCACCACAAAACAGGTAAAGCTGCCTCTTCCTCGCATTCCCTTACAGATGTTAGGCAATTAGGTGAAAAGCTATTTGCAAATTATAGTCTTACATTCTTCAACTAATGTGTTTAAACCCAGTTGGTTTTACAATCTGGTTTCTCTGTGTAGAGTCGCTTTGCAGATGCTCTATTGCGAGAGCTTGCAGGTGTGACAATTCCACCTGACAGAATATTTGGTTTGGGTACTGGGTTAGTATAATGAAACAGGTCTCCATCTCTTAGTTCTTAGACACTGTTTGAGTGTCCTAATCTCGACTTTGATTATTTTCTTTGCCTATCAGCCCAAAAGTGGAAGTACTGAAGCAACTTCAGAAGAAACCAGAACATCAGGGAATGACCCTACAGTAAGTAATTTTGCACATCAATACATAGATATTGCCCGGTCATTGCAACCTTCGCCACGGTATTAAATTATAATCATCAGTTTTCTTTCTGTATTAAATTATAATCATCAGTTTTCTTTCTGCTATCTGGTTCTCCCTAGCTGAAACTAATATGCTGAAATTCAATCTAGTTTCGTGGAAGATCGGCTCGCCACCCTAAAGAATGTGATCAAAGAGCCAGAATTAGATGGATGGAATTTGTATCTAGGTACTGTCTTTTCCACATTTCTTTGTTTCTGTTTACCATAACATCTAGTTCATAATTCAGTCTCTGATACTAATAAGTTCACCAACAGGTGACTGGGGATACAACACTAAGAAAGAGAGAGAGGAAGCAGCAAACATTCCCAGGATTCACCTCCTACAGCTCTCTGATTTCAGCAAGAAGCTGAAGTAACCACTATTATCATCCTTAGCCTATTCAATTCGTTTACAACACAAACATAAAATCTATTCTGATGTAAAATTGTAAGTTATTGAGTAACATTTCAATCTTGATTCAGAAATTGTCCTCTGTCAGACTTCATATATGATATTTTTTCTAGTCTCTTACACAGTTAAGAACTGCAATGAATGTAAAGTAGAAAATTGAAATCAAAATTTCTCACATTAAACTAAAGCTCATCTTTGGACTTAGCAGCCTCAGCTGCTTTTTTGGTCTGCTCTTCATGGAATTGCTTGGCAACTAGTTCCTCAAGAGGAATATCACCAGGTCTTCTAAAACTTTGATCTCCAATCTTGATCTCATAAGCTTCTGGTTGAGTCAATATATATTCCTTCAACTGCATTCATTGAAAAAAACAAATTAAATTTAAAAATTTTAAAAATAAAAAAAAAATCTTTTGTGGACAAAATGAAAACAAGGCAAAACTCACTTCTAATGTATCTTGACCTCCTTTCTGCATCGTAAACATAATAGTACTCAAATCCACACCCATAAACTTAACCTCAAGACCTCCAGTTTTCAAAAGCTTTGTCCATTTCCTCGCCAAATCAGAAACCATATCCTAACCACATCAAAATTGATCAAGATTCGGAAACTGTTACAATAAATTGAATTGAAGTAGGTATCTACGTACCGGAGTGCGTTGAGTTTCTAATCGGAGTTTGACGAAGCCGAAAGCGGGACCGAATTGTTTTCGCATCAATTCGTTTTGGATCTTGACGATGTCCATCGTATCTTCGATTTGCGGAGGATCGAACTCTTCGTCTAACGGGGACTTCTTCTTGCCCCATTCTTTCCAACTCTCGTCTTCTTCGTCGTCGACTACGTCGTCGAGATCGTCGGTGATGTGGATTTTCGTCTTCCCTGCCTCTGCATTTGGAACGAGGACTTGCATAAGAAGGAGGAGTGAGATGTAGAGGAGAATTTGAGATTTATGCTTCATCGTTAGTTACACACCGGGTTTTTGATTCTGTGTTCGCGTGGTGTATATATACGTGTTGCTAGAATTGATGGTGATTCGTTTTCTTCATTTGGATATGAAACAATTATGTGCTCTTTGCATGGCGTAGCTGGCGGTCCAAAAGTTTTTTAGTAAATAAATATGATATTATGAAAATATTAATTTTATTCGAATTCAACTTATTATTATTAAAATCTATCCGAACCACACATTTCAATACACGTAGTTCCAAATTCAACCCGAATAAACAAAACTGACCAAAATGCAGGGTGGGCTAGTTTTTAATTTCTGCATTCAAGCTCTTTATGATGGGCTTCACAATGGGCCTGACGATGGGCTTGGTGGCTTTGGACATGGTCTTGTAAAAGTTTGAATATCTGAATTATAAATCTAGAAGGCCGGGTGGAAAATCAATCCAGCCGACTCTAGTTTGAGTTCGACTCGTCTCGAATTTGAATTTAAAAAAGTTTTCCGCCCGTAGGGTCTCAATTCTAAATTAAACGAGTAAGAGGTTCCAACTTTTAACATTAAAAGTTTACTTTATTATATTTATAAACTACTTCAACAGAATAACTACAATAAAATACTCATTTAAATTACTTATGGACGGTTTGATACATGTAATTTGCATGGAAAATGGAAATCGAGTTAAAATAATTTCCAAATATGTTGTTTGGTATAGATGAATGAGAATCGAAATTTAGATTTTACTCCTAGAAATCCACTCCTGCCAATCCTTTGGAAGCGAAGTTTGACTCCTAAATGTTGCTCTCTTCGTCTATTTTAAAACTAAACATCTTCATCCAACATGTTAATGATATTCGCCCAAAGAAAGAAATGAGTGTTGGCTCATCACCTCCTGAACCTGATACATCAAGGATTGAGAAGATTATAGAAGGCTCATCTGTTATGCCATGAGCTCCGCTCCTTCCACCCCACATAAAATGGTTTTGGGCTCCTCCTAAAAGGCCTCATTCTATTCGGGTGGGTATGGATGTATATATACAAGTCTTCATTGACTTCTTTAACCGATGTGGGACTTTAGATTGCATCCCAACAATTCTCCCCTTAAACCAAAGGACCACCAATCCCGTGGCTTCCCCTCAAGCGACCTCCCCTCGAGTCATAATCCACTCGATGCGTCTTAATCATCTTGCACTGCCGTCACGCACCAACGGGACACACCGTCTGACCACAAGATTATCAAGAAGACTTTCAACATAAGGTATACCGAACACGGATCACTTGCGGGCTTCATTTTCATATCGGGCTCGATACCAATTGTTAGACCCTGAGCTCCGCTTTTTCCACCCACATAGAATAATATCGTCCGCTTTAGGCCAAGCCCGCACGGTTTTGTTCTTGGGTTTCTCCCAAAAGGCCTCATTCTATTAAGGTGGGTATGGATGTATATATATGTCTTTCTTGACTTTTTTAACCGATATGGGACTTTGGATTGCATCCCAACACCATCTTTAGATCATTCCAGAAACAACATGCGTCATTTGAACAAAAAATAGTGTCGTTATTATACAATTGTTGTTGCAACAATATGTACTATATATATATATATATATATATTAGAGAGTAAAAATCATCAATAAAAAATACTCCTATACACATTTTTTACTCTGTTTTCATGGTAGTAAAGCATACCTAGACAAACGTCTCCTTTTATCTTTTTTTTTTTTTTTAAAATCACCCATGGCTGATTCATTTACATCTGATATTTTTGATAAATCAGAAGTTACATCTGATGTAATCTCTCTCCTATATCTTGCTAAAACTATCAACTTTAATCTTCCTTTGAAACTTGATCGGCAAAGCTTCATCAACTGGCGTGCACAAGTTCTTACCGCCATTCGAGCATTAGATCTAGAATCTTATATTCTTCTCGCTGCTTGTAGCGTTGAACCCCACCCCGTCCGAGACCGTAGCGAGTGGCCCGAATCGCCACATTACCAATGCAGTTGAAATTTACAAAATTCCTAAAGTCAATCAGTTTATAGGATATTTATGCGGAAAATGAATAACTATGTTACTTTCTTAAACAGATGATACTTGATTTAAATCATACATAGACAATATTTGGAAATTCCAAATGAATAAAAACATCTTTACAATTATAATTCAAATAGATTGTGAGCCCATTTATAAACATGATAAAATTCTAAAATACATGTATGAGTGATTACAACATTAGTGAACTTCACCATGAAAGCTCAAATACCACATGCCTTACTCGATCGGACCTCAAATCACAATTTACGGAAAAAAAAAGAAAAAGAAAAAAGGGTTAGGCACACGCCTGGTTCGCATTCTATGTCCAAAACAAGCACACCAAAATGCTCTTACCTTTCTATCGGTATGCAATGCTTTAACACACACATTGTGTAACACCCTTGACCGGTTTGGAAGAACTGGACTGGAGATGCCACATAACAGATCAAATAGCTAATTGGATTCATCACTTAGGGTTTTTTTTTTAAAATATATAGTTAATTACCTAACATCTCACAAAATATTGTTAATAAACTAAATAAAGAACGTAATAGAATTTTAAACAACTTCACAAAATAAAATGAATAGAAATTTCTTCAGTAATCCAATAATATCTCAACCATCAACCTGTTCAAACTCAATCTAAACAAAACATAGTTCATAGTTGCATTCTCAACTAAGTTCAAACATCCCACACTTTAATAAAACAAAATCTAATTGTGAAAATCTAAAATAAAACATAAAATTAAAATTAAAATTCATATAATATCCCTCCCAACATGCTAAGCAAATAAAAATGTCTACCAAAATGATATGGAAAGAAACTTGAATGAATGGCTCTAGTTTGCTCGTTCGCCTAAACTACGGAAACCTGCGGATAAAACCCGCGTAAGCTTTGAATGCTTAGTGTGAGCACGCACCCAAGGTGTTGCCCACTCTAACTTATATAATAGGACAAATTACATCTAAGCAAGCATATGTATCAACCAACATATCAACAACACCAAATTTCATCAAAGCGAAATCCATACATACAAACAATCAAATTATACGTCACAATTCTGTACAGGTATAAATCAGAATAAACATCAATAAAGAGACAATTATAAGTTTCGCCTTTAAGTAAGATTCCTAAATGATTATATGACACGGGAAATCAAACTAGAATCAGAACACAGGTAAGGCCGAAGCCCCATTACCCAACCATATGGTGGGCCGAAGTCCCTTTACATAATTCGAACCAGGCCGAAGCCTCTAAGTACTCGATAGCTATCAAATCCCTATGACATGCCAACTATCCTTACGGACAAAAATCTCTACTCAAGGCATCAACATTTATTAAATCCAAAATTCACAAAATAATTATTTCAGCACAACTTTCCACAATCTCCACACATTTTTCAAGATTCAATCAATACACATCACCACAAGCATCTACAATTGGTTTCTTTAGCCAGACAATAAAATTAAGTCTAATAGCATATAAGTTCACAATTTTCTAATAATTTGTCTAATACATAAGTTAGAACGAGTTATCCGAAAGTGCGTATACGCACCTTATCAGCAAAATAATTCCAACAAAGACTCAAGCAGTGTGATTCCCTCCAGCGTCCAAATTATGATCTAATATGCATAACAACAGTTTATTAATCTAACAGAATTATGACAATTTTACAGAATTTCAAGCACATACATAATCATCTGATTTCAAATCTGTAAATCAATTTACAGATATTACATATAACATATAACTGTCCTAAGACCAATGTAACTATAATATATATTTCACGATTTCCAACTATATAAAAATAATATGTGAATTGAAAATCTCGTGGAAAACAATTTGTATATTAATGACTATCAATGATAATACAAAATCACCATGTGATTTATTCATATATATCTATATGCATTAATATCAACACCATTAATATCAATACCATGCCAAATATATACATATATCTATATAACTAATATCAACACCATGTGAAATATATACACATATCTATATGACTAATATCAACACCATGTGAAATATATACACATATATCTATATACATTAATATCAACACTATTAATATGAAATGTATACACATAAATCTATATACATAATCAACACCATTGATATCAATCATGTGATTTATTGTGATCGAAAGTTATAACCTATTCAATGTCATATTACCCCAAATTTAACATGTGAACTCTAACCCTAATATGAATTGATTTTATATATGATAATATTTTTTTTCAATTCCCACATAAATTCACAAATCCCAACATAAAATAATGAAAATCACCATTGGCATTGGCATCAACAATCTGACCTCACTACTCGATGCATTCTGATAAACTAACCTAGATGCACATTCATCATCACTACTACCAAAATCACAACAGAAATCAAGCCTACCTCCAGAGAAGAGCAATACATCCAGTGACGCATCAAACACACACCCAGTAGCGGCACACAACACACACCCAACAGTGATACACAACATGAGAGAGGAAAAAAATGAATAATTTGATTTAGTAGCGTTCGGCTCAAACGAATGGGCGTATAACCTAATTCACTATATATATAGGTCAAAATTATCGTTATTTATATTACTAACCCCAATCTTTCAATATTTTCACTATTGCCCAATTTTCTAATCATGGTTACAAATCCTAAATCCGAAATCCACATTAAATCTCTAAAATTCATGAAAACCATAAAAATTAACCGGAAGTAAATTTTGGGGTGTTACACATGCAATTCTAATGTGAGCATCTCTAAGCTCACCTTAATTCATATAAGTCAAACACAACCACTTCCTAGCAATCCATCATGCTAGTGTAACAATTGAGGCATGCTATGTCATACATTCATGTTCTTTCTATGGTTTACCTATCATTGGGATTAATCTCATTTCTCTTTTCAGTAACCATATCGATCCATCAATGAATAATACGATCATAAGAGAATCAATACAATTGAGTCAATCAAGACGATCAATTTATAATGACCTATCAAGATAATCACTTTATAATGACCAGTTAAGATAATCAATTCATGAGTCAAACCACTCTTAGTCCAAATAACTCTACTCAAGGAGATCACCAATCAATCAACCAATCACATATTTCAATCTATAATCAAAGGGTCTAATCATGACATAAATCTATTCAATTTTTCATGTTTTAAAAGCATTACCGAACTATGCCGAGCTATACACCGAATTCCATATCGAGCTATAATTCGGTAACAAATAAAAAATGAGAGACAGGAGGTCGATTCTTGAATAAGAAGCAATCAATAAAATGAAAAAATACAAGACTCCCATATTACAAAACTCTAGTGTTTCCATTTACTTTTAAAGACACTATCGTCAAAAGATATTCAATGTCAAAATAACTTTTAGCATGGTGAATAGTAGATAAATTCACTAGTGAGTAAATACACTCAAGTGAATAGTTCAAAAAGTTGCCTGTTTGGTTGGGCTTGTCTACTGACTGAAAGTGCTTTTTTAAACCTAAAAGCACTTTTTTTTTGGTTGTTTGACTAAAATTGATAACAATCAATGAATAAATATATTCCAATAGTAACAAATAAATGAATATTTATATCTAATACTCTTTAAGTAATTATAACGTCTTAAATACTTTTAAAAGTGATATTTTCAAACACTTTGAAATTGATAAGTACTTTTTAAATTGATAACCAAACAACTAAACTTTTATTCTTCAAAGCTCTACTTCTAAAATATCTATTATTAATAAGTCTACTGCTAAAATATCTATTTAAAGAAGTCGTACCAAACAAGCACTTAGAGACAATTCAATTAAGAGGTTTTTAATTCAAAAATTTCGATACCTAAAAATAGGATGTTTCGTAAATTAAAGAAGATTGAAATCATTGCAATATCATTGAGTTTATTTCTATAACTTCAAAACATATATGGTTCTAGTTTAATTTGTGACTATAAGGAGGCTGTGCAGGTTTTTGGTTT
The DNA here is from genome assembly GCA_031304145.1 of Cardiospermum halicacabum. NCBI lineage: Eukaryota > Viridiplantae > Streptophyta > Magnoliopsida > Sapindales > Sapindaceae > Cardiospermum > Cardiospermum halicacabum. The sequence goes on along the minus strand of CM062399.1, from coordinate 4,588,746 downwards.
AAAAATTTCATGCTCGGATCGTGTTTCCATGAAGTGTGTGTTTACGGGAGGCTGTGTAGGACGTGTGATGAAGGGAGATGGTATGGGATGTGTCATTGAGGGTGTCACATCCGTCACACTCTGGTGTTTTTTTTTCTCCAGTGTTTTGACGGTAAACCGTGTTTGAAACTGTAGGGTATCAGTGAATTTGAGACATCTGAATTCTGTCCTAAAATTTTCATTAAAAAAAAAACTCCATTATCAAGTTGGGTGTTTTCACAAAACAAATGGATTTTTACTTTGAATTTATAAATAAGAAAAAAGTTTATTTATTATATTATAAAATAATATGGACTATTTGAAAATTTACTACCCATGTGACTAGTTCAAATTACGAAACCTATAAAAGCTCTCTTTTTCTCTTTTACGAAACTTAGCAACCATTTAGGTTTTCAAGTTCTTGTTTTTCGTAATCAAGGTAAGAGACTCTAAGCTCTAGTTTCGATGATTTTCAATTTTTATTTTATTTTATCAAATATTGAATTTATTTCTCATAATTGGTAAAGTTTAGGATTCCAATCCCTAGACAACTTTCGGATTGATTTTTCCACAAACAACCCAACTCAAAAGGTAACCCTTCGATCTACTTTTCCATTTGATGTGAATGTTAGTCCTCATTAATGGGATGTCAGTATATGTTTGATTTAAAAGAAAAAGGAAAATAAAACCTCTCTGATATGAAATTATTTTAAGATGTCTCAAGGTCACTAGTAACCCTAACCCTGTTAATTTTGATTCCTAATACTTTGTTTTGGTTCTCGACCCTATTGTAATTATTTTTGGTGTTGGTTATTTTTGTGATCGTTAGGTGATGGTGCTAGTGCTACTGGAAACGTGGAACGGGACCGGTAGGCTTAGTTGTGGGAATTTGCTTTGTTGGTTACTATTTTAGCTCTATTGTCTTTAATGAGTGGTTTTTATGCTTGAGAATTGTTTGAATCAATGCATGATATGATAATTGTGATACTCACATGTTTACCCAGATATGTTTATACATTTAATATGTCTTGAAAAACTAAGTAGGTCATGTGTGTAACACCCAAACCCCCGGCCCGACTGGAGTGGACCACAGGGACCCGGATGCTACATTACAGAGGCGGAGGACAAATTCGAAATGTGGATTAAGTGAAAATAAAATAATGCACCATACATTCGGGTTGACACGAATAATAATTGAATACAAAATTAACTTGTAAATAAATAAGTTCATAGGTGTGTAAAATAGCAACTAGTTCACATGTCTCAAATATTCATTTAAAATATAATATTAAAATAATAAATTAAATGCATGGATGCGGAAAACCAAAAAAGCTCACATGTCTCAAATATCCAATATATATATATATATACATATATAATAAATACATGGTGCGGAAAATCATATAAAATTCACATGTTCCAAAATAATAAGATATAGGTGTAATATGACTATGATAACCTAAGTCACTTATCAAGTGCAATTACCAAAATAATAATAATACTAATAATAATAATAATAATAATAATAATAATATACTAATACATCTCGAATATCCAAAAATAAAACTCAAAATCAAACTCATGACCAAATCGTTTAAATTTCAAAGTAACAACCCAAATAAAAATCAATTACAAAATTCGAGAGACATAATGATCAAAATGAACCAAAGGAAAAAAATAAAATGCAAGTCCAGATGCCCATGAATTATGCAACACACGATTTTCCTGCTGACCACCTGATTAGCCTAAACACAAAATTTTGTATGTCGTCCCAAACGGGAGGACAGTAAAAGAAAACAACAAAAGCAAAACTACGTCAGTCACTGGGACTGGTTAGCAAATCAGAGAAATAATAGACCACACATTCTAAGACAGAAAAGGTTATCCGCGAACGGGTACAAACAAATAGGTATCTAATGCGAAGCTAGACTCGGAGAAGATAACGGATTCAGGTTCAGGTAGCAATATTATCCTACGGGTGTACTTAGTTAATTAATTCATGACAGGGATCGGATTTCAAATTTCAGAGTTCCAGACTTACGGAGATCCACTAACTCAGGTTGTGACTACTAACTAATATACGAGTTTATTAAATCAAGTTATACGGGTTTATGAAATTAAGTTATAACAAATAGACTCTAAAGCTTATACTTGAATTGAATTATTTACACCAATATCGAGACATGCTCACATGGTACACTAGTTTATGTTATTAATGACCTAGTCATATGACACACTTATTCAAGTTTTTAATGACCTAGTCACATGACACACTTTTTTCAAGTTTTTAATGACCTAGTCACACAATATACTACCATATACAATGTACTTATACTTAATTCACTTACCAAATTAAAATCAACACATTAACCGATTATGAAGTCCAAGTTGGATTACCAGTTTCTACTAATTAAGTTTGACATCTATGTGGCTAGGATCATTTCATAAGGTTGTTAAATTTGACCTCTAGATAAGACCACTGCTTCGACTTAGATCCTATGCAAGCATAACTCAAAGCAACCAAGTCAATTATTCAAGAAAAATAATTACCAAATATATTTACACTCACACCAAGATTTCAAATTAAGTGGTTCATTGGCAATCCTACAAACTAACCATTTATTTTAAGGGCACAGATCAAAACAGATTCTCAGATAATAAATAAAATTTGATTTCAGCTAACAAAAACTGTAACTTTACCAGCTTAAGTAATTAACAAGAATTTCAAACAGTTAATGTAAATAAAGTCCATTTATCCAAAATATTACATACAAAATATCAGAGTTCAGAATATGTAAATTATGGTTTCGATTAAACAGCCCATCCTAGATCAGTTTGCAAATCGGGACAGAATAGAGGTGATCCGAAGATCCAGATTGGTCCAAAGACTCAGAACAGAATAGAGGTGATGCCGTCGCATCCAGAGATGGCCGAAGCCTCATAATATAATTAAGGGCAGAACTAGGCCCGCACGCGTTAGCGTGTAGAAGTACTTCTAATTTTTTCCTACGGCATGCTGGTATCATGTAACTTATCTACGAATAGGGCTTATTTATCTTGCTTAACGTTTAATTAGAAAATTTAGAATTTAACAGAATAGGTAATTAAGGCCACAACCAAGCCTATACTAACCAACGGAATATTCAGCAGCAGCATTATAAGAGTAACAAAATAAAATCTCATGATACCTAAGTCTCTTATTTTAAGACATGCACTTAGGTGTGGATTTTAAAACAAATTTATTTGTCCAAAGCAAAGTCACATGACCTATTTAGTTTTTTAAGACATATTAAATGTATAAACATATTCGGCTAAACATGTGACTATCACAATTATCATACCATGTATTGATTCAAACAATTTCCAAGCATAAAAATCACCAATTAAAGACAATAAATCTGAAATACTAACCAACAAAGTAATTTCCACAACTAAGCCTACAGGTCCCGTTCCACGGTTCAAGTAGCACCAGCACTGTCACCTGACGGTCACAAAAAAAAATAACCAACACCAAAAATAATTACAACAGGATCGAGGACCAAAACAAAGTATTAAGAACCAATATTAACAGGGTTAGGGTTGACTTTGAGACATCTTAAACGAATTTCAAATCAGAGAGGTTTTATTTTCCTTTTTCTTTTAAATCAAACATATACTAACATCCCATTAATGGGAATGAACATTTACATCAAAAGGAAAAGTAGATTGGAGGGTTACCTTTGAGTCGGGGTGTATGTGGAAAAATCAATCGAAAGTTGTCTAGGGATTGAAATCCTAAACTTTACCAATTAGGAGAAATAAATTCAATATTTGATAAAATAAAAAAAAATGAAAATCATTGAAACAAGAGGTGAGAGTCTCTTACCTTGTCTACGAAAAACAAGAACTTGAAAAACCTAAATGGCTGCTAGGTTTTGCAAAAGAGAAAATGAGAGAAAAATAGAGTTTTTATAGGTCTCGTAAATTGAACTAGTCACATGACTAGTAATTTTTCAAATCAGTCCATATTATCTTATAATATAATAAATCAACTTTTTCTTATTTATAAATTCAAAGTAAAAATCCATTTGTTTTGTGAAAATACTCTAACTTGATAATGGAGATTTTGTTTTTTGAAAAAAAAAAGAAATTTTTAGGACAATTCAGATGTCTCAAATTCACGAATACCCTACAGTTTCGGTCACAATTTACGGTCAAAACACCAGAAAAAAAATACCCGGTCTGACGGATGTGACAATGTGACTTTGCTTTGGATTAATAAGTTTGCTTAGAAATTCACACCTAAGTGCATGTCTTAAAATAAGAGACTTAGGTATCATGCGATTTTATTTTGTTACTGTTATAATGCTGTTGCTGAATAATCTGTTGGTTAGTATAGGCTTCGTTGTGGCCTTAATTATTTATTATGTTAAATTCTTAATTTTTTAATTAAACGTTAAACAATATAAATAAGCCATATATCCATAGATAAGTTACATGAGACTGACATGCCGTAGGGAAAAATTAGAAGTACTTCTACAGGCTAACGCGTGCGGGCCTAGTTCTGCCCTTAATTATACTCTAAGGCTTCGGCCCTCTCTGGATGTGCGACATCACCTCTGTTCTGTTCTGGGTCTTTGGACCAATTCTGGATCTTCGGATCACCTCTGTTCTGTCCCGATTTGCTAACTGGTCTAGGATGGGCTGCTTAATCGAAACCATAATTTGCATATTCTGAGCTCCGATATTTTGTATGTAATATTTTGGATAAATGGACTTTATTTACATTAAGTGTTTGAAATTCTGGTTAATTGCTTAAGCTGGTAAAGTTACAGTTTTTGTTAGTTGAAATCCAAATTTTATTTATTATCTGAAAATCTGTTCTGATCTGTACCCTTAAAATAAATGGTTAGTTAGTAGGATTGTCACTGAACCTTTTTAATTAGAAATCTTGGTGTGAGTGTAAATATATCTTGTAATTATTTTTCTTGAATAATTGGCTTGGTTGCTCTGGGTTATGCTTGCATAGGATCTAAGTCGAAGTTGTGGTCTTCTCTAGAGGTCTAATTTAACAACCTTATAAAATGATCCTAGCCACATAGATGTCAAACTTGATTAGTAGAAACTGGTAATACAACTTGGACTTCATAATCGGTTAATGTGTTGATTTTAATTTGGTAAGTGAATTAAGTATAAGTACTTTGTATTGTAGTGTATTGTGTGACTAGGTCATTAAAAACTTGAATTAGTGTGTCATTTGAGTAGGTCATTAAAAAGTGTCATGTGACTAGGTCATTAAAAACTTGAATAAATGTGTCATATGACTAGGTCATTAATAACTTGAATAAGTGTGTCATATGACTAGGTCATTAATAACTTGAATAAGTGTGTCATATGACTAGGTCATTAATAACTTGAACTAATGTGTCATGTGACTAGGTCATTAATAACTTGAAGTAGTGTAGCTTGTGACTATGTCTCGATATTGGTGTAAATAATTCAATTCAAGTATAAGCCTTAGAGTCTATTTGTTATAATTTGATTTAATAAACCCGTATATCTGTTAGTAGTCCCAACTTGAGTTAGTGGATCTCCATAAGTTTGGAACTCCGAAATTTGAAATCCGAATCCTGTCATGAATTAATTAACTAAGTACACCCGTAGGATAATATTGTTACCTAAACCTGAATCTGTTACCTTCTTCCAGTCTAGCTTCGCATTAGATACCTATTTGTTTGTACCCTTTCGCGGGTAACCTTTTCTGTCTTAAAATGTTGTGGTCTATTATTTCTATGATTTGCTAACTGGTCCCAGTGATTGACGTAATTTTGCTTTTGTTGTTTTCTTTTACTATCCTCCTGTTTCGAATGACATACAAAATTTTGTGGTCAGGCTAATCAGGTGGTCAGGAGGAAAATCGTGTGTTGCATAATTCATGGACATCTGAACTTGCATTTTTTTTGTTCATTTTGATCATTATGTCTCTGGAATTTTGTAATTGATTTTCATTCGTGTTGTGACTTTGAAATTTAAACGATTTGGTCATGAGTTTGATTTTCGTATATTCGAGATATTATTATTATTATTATTAGTTTGGTAATTGCAATTGATAAGTGACTTAGCTTATCATAGTTCACATTACACTTATATTTGATTATTTTGGAACATGTGAATTAGATATGATTTTCCGCACCATGTATTTATTTTGTTAATATAATATAAATATATATTGGTTATTTGAGACATGTGAGCTTGTTTTGGTTTTTCGCACCCATGCATTTATTTTATTATTCTAATGTTATATTTAAATTGAATATTTGAGACATGTGAACTAGTTTGTTATTTTCCACACCTACAAACTTATTTATTTACAAGTTAATTTGGTATTCAATTATTATTCGTGTCAACCTGAATGTATGGTGCATTATTTTATTTTTACTTAATCCGGATTTCGAAATTTGTCATGTGCCTCCATAATGTAGCATCTGGGTCTCTGTGGTCCACTCCTGTCGAGCTGGGGGTTCGGGTGTTACAGAGGGAAGCTGTAAGATGGGTGAAGCTAAAATAGATACTTAGTTTGGTGATGATATAATAGAAGTAGAAGAACTAACCTGTCTGTGATCTGTTGCGGAGTTGGTTCTTGGAGAAGCATCTCCTTTAGAGGAACCATGTGTGATGCTGATATTTGAGAGCTGATTTAAAGGAAGAAAGAGATAATTGTGGTGATGATTTAGTGTATTGTGTTTAGGAGGAGAATAAGGTAGGATAAGGAAACTCTTTTTCACCAAACTCAACATGCCTTGAAATGTAAGACACTTATAGCCCTCATGAGTAGAACTATATCCTAGAAATAAGCATTTCATGGTATAGAAAGGAAATTTGTGAGCTGTGTAAAAGCGAAGATAAGGAAAACATGAGCACCCAAATGTTTTTAGATCTTTGTAGAGTGGTGGTTTGTTGTATAGTTTTTGAAAAAGGAGAAATATGATTTAAAATGGTTGTAGGAAGATTACTGATTAGGTAGGTGGCTGCTTGAAATGCTTCTAACGAAAAATGGAGTGGCATGTGAGCTTGAGATAATAGAGTTAAATTTGTTTCTGTGATGTGGTTGTTTTCCCTCAGAAATACCGTTTTGTTGGTGGGTTTAAGGACAACTCAATCTAATTTGAATGCCTTGGGATGAATGATATGACTCCATTGCTTTATATTCTCCACCCATATTATTGTGTAAGCACTTGATTTTGCCATTGAGTTGTAGCTTGATAAATGTCTTAAATTTTCAGATTTGTGCTTCAATGGATAAAGCCACGTGAATCTTGAAAATGCATCAAAAAAATATAGGGAGATTCCAAAAAAAAAAACTACCACGAGTTTGGCCTATTAGTCAAAAACCTCTATTTCAATTTTGGTCAAAAACCCTCTTTTTGTGTTTTTCCATCCAAGTTAGTGTTCATCCGTCGTGATGAACAATAACTGAGGGGTATTTTCTTAATTTTATATTTTAATTAAAAAATAAAAAAAAATTCCCCTTCTTTTTCTTGTTTTTTTTTTTTCCTATTTTTTATTAAATAAATATAAAAACTAAAAATAAAAAAATAAAAAATATTTTATTTCAAAATTTAAAAATCTAAAAAATTTAAAATATATATATATATTTTTTAATTTTTTCTTCTTTTCAATTTTTCCCTTCTTTTGTTTCCTTCTTTTTTTTCTTCGTTTTGTTAATTTTAAAAAAGGGAAATTGCCAAAAAAAAACCTCCTAAGGTTTATGTTTTTACTCATTTTACCACCAACGTTTGATAATTATCTAAAAAACCTCCCTAGTTAGATTTTGGATGGAAAAGTGTAAAACGACCAATATATCCTTACTGTATGTTTCTTTAGAAATGCTAAAAAACCTCCTAAGCTTTTTCTACAACTTACTACCCGTGTTTGAAATTCACTTATTCTAACTCGAGTTCAACTATTTAAAGACTAGTTTAGACCAAAATATATTTATTTTAAAATTTACTAAAATAACACTACCTAAAGGGTCAAATATTTAAAATTAATGGTGGAAAAAAAATTGAGACTAGACTAATCCGACTAAAAATGATCAAAATTGAACTGAAATTTACCCGTCTACTGTACAAATAATTCTAATGTGTCCAAAATTTTGAGCTAATTGATTTCAGCTATCTATTTCGCTCTATGTCTCTAAAAGCCCAACTAGTTTTAAAAAAATATTTATTATATATTACATAAATAAAAAGTAACTAAAATACAAACAATTGCATAGGGTTCAAAGTGAAACCTTTGAAAATAGGTTTTTTTTTTTTTTTTTTTTTTTTTTTGAAATAACCCCTTTTTTATACCATACAAAACTCTCTCCAATATAATATCTTTTATTTTATTTTATTTTCTTTGTACCTTCTTTATTTTTTTTTAATTGTTATACAGAATATGAAGAGAGAGGACATGGTTCAATGGAGCTACCACCATATACTTCAAATTTAAGAAGTGTGATAAAAGGGATTGAGAATTAGGTTTTTTCAGTAAATTGGTGTAATTATTAGAATAATTGATTGGTAATAGTAATATTTAAGATTTTAAATTATATGGGATGACAATCCATTCCGCCATAGAAGAGTAGTGAACCATATTACGTCATAGGATTAGGAAGCAGACTAACAAGCTTTTTGGCCATTCACATCGAAAAGCAGGTAAAAAAACCGTTTACTTCCCGGTATGTGACTGGAAAGCAATTTTCAGATCATAAATTGATTGCAAAGTCATTATTAAGGGTGGCAAAATGGACCGGATTTGCTGAATCCAGTCCATGTCCACATGCATATGGATCTACTAAAATCCAGTTAATTAATGATCTGGTCAAAAAATGTCCAACTCTTTTCAAGTCCTTTTCTTTTAGGAAAAAATCCGGTCCGTGTCCAGGATTTTGAAAAATCCTAAAAATATCCGGTTATCTCTTCTCATGTGTTAAATGAATAATAAAGTTTCTTCCTATAAGCGTGGTTGTCATTATGTCATTTAATTATCTTATCTTTCTTCATTTATTATTTATTATTTTCTAATTTTTTATATCAATTATTGATGTTATATATTATTAAAATTACTTATTGAATCCTTTTGAAATTAAAAATTCCAAACCATCATCTCATATAATTTTTAAAATAAAATTTTATATTTTTTCAAATCAATTTTATTGTGATAATTTATATATTATTAAATATTTTTAATTATTGACGGGAAAAAAGTATAACAATATAAAAAAAATTTATTCTGTGTTTTTTTTAATATTTTTTATTTTATAAACATTATTAATTATATTATTTTAATTATCTTCCTTTTTATATATAAAGTTAGTTTGTGTTTTTTTTTTATTTTAACTTAACACTTATTGCCATTTAATTTAAGACATTTTATACCTTAATTTGATTAAATTAAGTGGCATTAAGTTTTAAGTTGGTAAAAACAAACAACCGATATGTTCGTTTCTTAGTTTTTGATGTTATTATTAGAATAAATTAAAATAATTTTTTTATATAATAAAAGTATTATTTTCCATTATAAATTGTTACATTTTTATTGTAAATTTTTGTTTATTATTGATAATCACTTTTAATTGAATATTTATTGTTAAAATATTTTTACATTTTAAATTTATTATTTTTAGTTAAATATTTATTATTTCATTTAAATAATTTATTAATTTATTTATTGAGATTTTTAATTAATTATTTATTTATTGAGATTTTTTTCTTTTACAAGAAATTAAAAAAAATCGAAATACATAAACAATAAACTTAAAAATAAATGAGAAAAGTTCTAAAAAGTTTAGAAACTATACATTTCTATTAACCAATTTTAAATACATGAAAATAAATTTATAAATAATTAATTTTTAGATAAATAAATAAATTATCATTATTTAAAATTTTAATTATAATATAATATTATTTATTGATTTATTAATAAGAATGAACTTAGAATGTAGTTAAGGATAATATTAGGATACAATTATGAATAATATGAAAATTCTAAAAAAAATAATTATAAAAAAAATTAAAAAAATATTATAAATTAGAGGATAAAATATGGACATGAATAAGGATAAATTCATATCCTCAATTTCTTAGGATAGGACTTTATCCTGTCCATAAAATTTATTTTAGGACATGGATAGGACTTTTATCCTTACAAAAAGTAAGGATCCAATTAGGGCATGGGTGAGGATTTATCCATGTCCTCAATTTTGCCATCCTTAGTCATTATTAACTTAATTTATGATTTTTGAAAATAAATTTGCAATTTTTAGCAATAGAAAAATATGTTTCCAGACCACCAGGACGGGAAAGCAAGCGCCCCTTTTGCATATGTTTCCAGGTATCCATGACTTAGAAATAGGCATAAAGGGTCTCCTACTTCCAGGTGTTCGTGACATGGATATTTTTTAAATTCTTTATTTAACCATTAATATTGTAAAATTGTGGAATATGTAATTAGATCTAATAAATGTTATGGGACTGATTTTTCCACTCCGTTTGAACGATTGAACTGTCCACTATATGTGTTCGTATCGAAAATGTGTTTCGATCTGAAGAGATTAGAAGTCTGGAAGCTCTGCATGTACAAACAAGAAACACTTCTCAAAAAATTAATGTAATGGATTCTGGACTTGGGTTTGAGAAGGAAATTAGTGGTTCATCCAACCAAAAACATTGTCTAGCTAATATTTGGTTGGGCTAAGAACCAAATCCACGTAAAGATCCAATCATGAAAGTTTAGGAGAATGCCAACCTGGTACAGTCAATAGTCTTTTAAGCCAACAATAACCTCTACAGCAACACTTTCGGCTCTGTAAACTCCCTCAAGACAATTTCCCCTGCAGTATCAAAGACAACTTCACCTTCAACATCAATCAATCAAAAAGTTACACTAAAATAAACATTGTATAAATCTTGTTCAACAAGAAAGTAACATCCTTTTGTCCACAATTCATTTTGTATTTAAACTCTATCAATGAAATGAATCTGTAAGGAATTTTACCTATTTAAAACAAATATTAGTGCTCTCTTTTTTCTTATGGTATCAGAGCTTTAGACTACTGTCAAAACTTCCATTTTTTTTAAAAGATGTCTCTAACTTCTGCAAATGAAGCATTATCATGAGAAACTAATCCAAACACAAAATCTGAAACAGAAAACACATCAAACACCACCCAGCTACCATCATTAAACATAGCCAAAGCTCTAAATTTCAGTTTTCCAATCAAACTAGATAGAGACAATTACCTAAATTGGAAGGCTCAAGTTATGCCAGCTATTAGAGCATTGGAACTGGAGGACTTCATAAGTTTTGAAAAACAACCTCTAGTTTAATTTTTAGAGAACCAGACACTCATTCCAGAATACAAACTTTAGAAGCGTTCAGATCAATTATTATTGTGCTGGTTGCAAACTACAGTAACTGAAGAAGTATTCAGCCAAATAAATCAAGTCAAGACCTCACTTGAAGCACGACAATTTTTAGAAGGTCTCTACACACAAACATCTATGGTGCGTGTTTTACAACTTAAACAATAGCTAGTTACCTTGAAGAAGGGAGAATCTAGTATTTGTGATTATATTTAACAGATAAAAATCATTGGAGGTATAATGTTACAGAAACAGAGCTCATTTTGAGTGCTCTAAATGGTGTTGGATCAGACTTTAATCCGGTTGTGGTATATCTTGCTCACAACATGAAGAATGCCACACTATAGGAGGTACAATACTCTTTGAGGATGCATGAAGTTAGGATTGAACAACAAAATGCAGAGAATCAGATACCAGTTAATACGGCAGCCTTAAACAAAGATAATGGTGAATATAATGCTGGAGGAAGAGAAAACTATAGAGGAGGTAGAAATGGAACCAGATGAGGCAGAGGCAAAAGAGGAAGAGGAAGATGGAATAACCAAAAATTGGTTTGTCAGCTTTGTCACAAACTAGAGCATGATGCATTTAAGTGTTATAAAAGATATGACCCAAATTGGCAATGATCTTAAAATAATCAAAGATGGAAACAAAACCAGCAGAACTTCCTAACAAGTTCTTTACCTACTCATCAGTCATATTTTGTTCAAAATTAACAAAGTTCTAGTTCTCATGCAGAAAGCTCAAACGCTACATGGTTTATTGATAATGGAGCAACCAGCCATGTAACTCCATATGCAAGCATCATATCTCAGAGTGAAGAATACAAAGGAAATGAGCATTTGACAATAGGCAATGGTAACTCTCTTGCTATAACTAGTTCATTTCCCCAGTCAAAAGGTGATTCTAAAACCTTTTTTAAATTAAATGAAATCCTCTGTGTTCCCAAAATCACTAAAAACCTTTTGAGCATTTCAAAACTTACTAGAGATAATAATATTAGTGTTGCGTTTACTGATGAAATGTGTTGTTTTAAGGAAAAGGTTTCAGGGAAAGTTCTGCTTAAGGGATCGTTCAAGATGGACTCTACAAGCTGCAAACAAAATTTTCACCAATTAATTGTTTAAATCAACTTCAACTCAGCAGACGAAAAAAGAGTCAAATTAGGTCGGAAGTTGGTATTGTTATGTTAGATGCAAATGTTTGGCATACAAGATTTGGTCACTCATCTAATGTAATTCTTAAAAGAATTTTACATTCAATGAAGCTCAATATTTATGTTAAGGATTTTTCTTTTTGTGAGTCTTTCAAATATGGAAAACTCCATAAATTGCCTATCACTAAACACACCATTTCAACCAAACAACCCCTTGAGATTATATACACTGATATTTGGGGACCTTCACCATATTTTTCCACAGAAGAACATAGATACTACATCATATTTGTAGATGCTTATTCTAGATATACCTAGTTCTTTCCCTTAAAACTAAAGTCAGATGCCTTAAACACATTTAAAATTTTCAAAAGTAATGTTGAGCTTCAACAGAATGCAAAAATCAAAGCATTACATTCTGATATAGAGAAATATATAACATTTGCTGGATATCTTAAGCAAGAAGGTATTCAATCTAGATTCAGCTGCCCTTACATACATCAACAAAATAGAGTATCCGAAAAAAAACATCGTCACCTTACAAAAACTGGTTTGACTCTGTTAGCTCATGCAAATCTCCTATTAAAATTTTGGGTGGAAGCATTTTCCATATCAACCATATTGATCAATTGTCTGCCAACTCCTATACTAGACCACCAATATCCCTTTGAAACACTGTGTAAAAAAAAAGAAATTACCTTGACCTAAAAATATTTGGTTGTGCATGTTATCCTTATTTGAAAGTCTACTCAAAACAAAAGTTTAACTTTCACAATGAAAAATGTGTCTTCTTAGGATATAGTGGAAATCACCATTGGTACAAGTGCTTGTCAAAGGAAGGGAGGATTTTTATTACAAGACACATTGAATTCAATGAATATGACTACCCATATCCTATCCTATTTCCATCTAAACACAGTACTCCACAAATTCCAACCCCAAAGCCAAGTGTACCTATCTTAATCCCAAGAAATTTTGGCACATCAGATTGGAGTCCATTTGGTACAAACTTTCCGGCAGAAAGTTCTGAATCACTTGGATCACTCAGACATCACACTTCACAGGTAAACTCTATAACTAATATTAATTATCTAGGTAATACACCTACACACACAACCAACATAGATCAACAAAGAGTTGAGCCTATCCCATTTGCACCCGACATTTCAAATTCAAACATCCAAAGAATATCCATCTCTACATATCCCATGCAAACACGCTCAAAAAATGGCATTTTTAAATCAAAGACTTATCTCAGTGAAAGTCAAACACTCACCAAAGAACTTGACACAACAAAAGAAGCAATGAGAGTTCCAATACGGCTAAAAGCCATGTCAGAAGAGTTTGCAGCTCTAAAAATGAACAACACATAGGAATTGGTTACTTATCAATCACACATGAATATCTTGGGAACAAAGTGGGTATTTAAAACTAAATGCAATGCCGATCAGTCAGTTGTAAGGCATAAAGCTAGGCTGGTTGCAAAAGGATTTCATCGAAATCCAGGGATAGACTATAGAGACACCTTCAATCAGTTGTCAAGGCCTCTACCATTAGAATCATGTTTTCTCTAACTGTTTCATTTGATTGAGACATAAGGAAAGTACACTTGTCAGCCTGAAGGATTTAAAGATCCTAAACATCTATCCTATATAAGCAAGTTGTCAAAGGTCTTGTATGGCTTGAAACAAGCACCCAAAACATGGTTCCAAACTCTACAGAATAGTCTAAGGCACTAGGGATTCACAAACTCTAAAGTTGATTCTTCCTTGTTTTTTAAAAAATAGGGTGGCTCACTTGTTATGTTGTTAGTATATGTACTCTACAGAATAGTCTAAGGCACTGGGGATTCACAAACTCTAAAGCTGATTCTTCCTTGTCTTTTAAAAAATAGGTTATGTTGTTAGTATATGTACTCTACAGAATAGTCTAAGGCACTGGGGATTCACAAACTCTAAAGCTGATTCTTCCTTGTCTTTTAAAAAATAGGGTGACTCACTTATTATGTTGTTAGTATGTGTTTATGATATTCTGATTAGAGGTAACAATAAAGATTGCGAAGAAACTGTACAAGAATTTATCTCACTCAGAAGAAATTGGGAAGATTTGAACCTCAAACCTCTAAGCTTAACAGCACATGCTTAACCACCAAGCCATCATCCAACTTGATTTCAAGACTGTATTAGTAATACTATAAAGCTTTCCAATGAGCTGAGGGCCATGGCACCTGCCATCCCCCTAGCTCCGTCCCTGATTATAATATCTGTCATTTACAAGACCTGATATCAATTTCTTAGTAAATAAATAGAGTCAATGTATGAAAAATCCTAAAATTTTGCATTGAACAACATGCAAGAGAGTCTTAATATACCTGAAGGGCTCTACGTCAATCGATCTCCACTTCAAAAAGTCAAATTCCCTGTTTGATCTCTATGGCTTTAGCGATTTAGATTGGGGAGGTTCCATTGACGATCGAAAATCCACAATGGGAGATTGTGTGTTCCTTGCTGGAAATTTAATTTTCTAGATGTTAAAAAAATAAATAGTAGTCGCAAAATCAAGTGCAGAAGCGGAATATAAAGCATTGAATCAAATTGAAAATGAAGTTCTATGGATTACACACTTACTGTCTAAAATTGGTCTCACCACCTCCCAAACTTCTTCTATTTTGTGGTGCGACAACCTTAGTGCCAAATCGCTTTCTCAAAATCCAATCTACCACTCTCGCACAAAGCATTTTGAATTAGATTTGTATATCATCCAAGATGAAGTTTTTGAAGGAGTTCTTGATGTAAGACATATCTCATCTACAGACCAGCTAGCGGACATTCTTAAAAAACCTCTTAATTCAATTCGCTTCAATATCTTAGTTTCCAAACTCAAATTGGTTGATACAACCATGTCTTGTTATTGAAGATACTAGAAGTCTGGAAGCTCTGCTTGTACAGACAAGAACACATCTCAGAAAATTCATGTAATGGATTCTGGACCTGGGCTTGAGAAGGAAATTAGTGGTTTTAGGTCCAACAAAAAACTTTGCCCAACTAATGTTTTATTGGGCTTAGAACTAGATCCACATAAAGATCTAATCATGAAAGCTAAGGAGATTGCCCACTTGGTACAATCAATAGTCTTTCCAGTCAATCAATCACCTTTACACCAGCACTTTTGGCACTACAAACTCCCTCAAGACAGCTTCCCCCGCAGCATCAATCAATCCAAAAGTTACACCAAAATAAACATTGTATAAATCTTATTCTACAAGAAAGTAAAGTCCTTTTGTCCATAATTTATTTTGTATTTAAACTCTATCAATGAAATGAATCTGCAGGGAGTTTTACCTGTTTAAAATAAATATCAGTGTTCTTTTTTTTCTTAGGGACGGGTGTCGATTCGGAATTGTTAAAATCATGCATTTGTCATTCTTGCAACATCATGAAAAATAATAGATAATATTTTCATCGCATATTAAAAATCAAATAACATAATGTTTCCTAGTCCTACGTAGGAGTATACTTTCTTGGATAAGTAAACAATGTATCATCCATGGTCTTACGATACTTATTAATGAAAACCAATTGATTGCAGGGTCATTATTTTACTTAATTTATGATTTTCAAAAATCAATTTGCAATTTTTAACAACACAGAAACATGTTTCTAGGCCACCAGGATCGGGAACAAGAGGATATTATTGCCTGTTTCCAGGTGTCCATGACCTGGAAGTTACTTTATTTAGCTTCCAGGTCATGAACACCTAGAAACAGGCAAAAAGCTCCTCTTGTTTCCATGTGTTTGTGATCTGGAATTATGTTTTTCAGACTCTTTATTTAACCATTAATATTGTAAAAATTGTGGAATATGTGGGATCTAATAAATATCATGAATGTGATTTTTCACTCCGTTTGAACAATTGAATTGTCCACTATATGTGTTCGTATCCAAAATGTGTTTCGATCAAGGGAAAGGTGTCGATTCAGAGTTGTTAAAACCATCTACTTGTCATTCTTACAACATCATGAATAATAATACGTAATATTTTCATCGCATATTGAAAATTAAATAACATGATGTTTCGTTCTAGGACAAGTAATCAACACATTCCAATGGTCTTAGGATACTTATAAATGAAAACCAATTAATTGAAATTTATAATACATATCAATTAATCAATGTGCATAATTTATTTTTAATTTAATGCTTTCTAAAAATAAGTCTTTTTATATTTATCTACAATATTATGTATATTCAATTAATTTTTCCTTTGAATTCTTTAAAATTTTCCAAATTTAATATTTGTTGCTAAAGGACTTAAACAAACTCCTGGAAAGGACTTTACAAAGACTTTCAGTTCTGTTGTAAAATCATCAACCATCAAAGTCATATTGTCTTTTGTTGTTTCATATCATTGGGATATTCAGTAATTAGATATCAATAATGTATTTCTCAATGGTCGACTCAATGAAGTAGTGTTCATCAACTAACCACAAGGCTTTGAGAATATGAAGTTCCCTACACATGTGTGCAAATTAAACAAAACTTTATATGGCCTTAAACAGGCTCATCGAGCTTGGTACTCTACATTGAGGGCAACTTGGCTTAATTGGGGGGGTTCTTAAATGCAAAATCAAACATTTCCTTATTCTATAACACCAAAAATGGATTCATTACTATCATTCTAGTTTATGTCGATGACATCCTTATTATAGAAAATTCAAATCAGTGCATTAGTTTGGCTATTCAACTTCTACATAACATAATTTGCCTCAAAGACTTTAGGACATGTGAATCATTTTTTAGGTTTGGAAGAGTACTGTAGTGCCGATGGTCTACATCTTTCTCAGAGTCGCTACATACATAATCTTCTTACTCGAACTAACATGCTTGATTGTAAGCCTTGTTCAACTCCCCTTACAATTAGCTCTAAATTCTTACTCTATGATGGTGTTCTTTCTGAAAATCCTACAGTATATCATAATATAATTGGTGCACTGCAGTACCTGTACCATACGAGACTAGATATCAGTTTTGTAGTGAACAAATTAAGTCAATTTTTGGCAAATCCATTAACTACTCACTGGGTTTTTCCTATTAGGGTCGAATACAGTTCGACCAAAGTCACACATTCTTAGTTTTTCCATTTCCTTTCACTGGCCGGAATAGGTGACACGGCACTTGTTCTCCTTAAGTGGCTTATGTACGGAGAAGTTAGTGATTGGAAAGAGTTTAGTACCTTTTTGGGGCCGTTTTTAAACTTGGAAATAACTGGGAATGTTGATTTGAAATGTCTTACTGGTTGTTTAGGGTAAAATTCTCTCAAAAAAAAAGAAAAAAAAGAAAAAAAAGAAAGAAAGAGAGATACCCGACCAGTGTCTAATAAAGTTGTTTTATTTTGCTAGTTGCTTTAGTTTTGTATAATAGTTTGACTGTCTTTTATATTTGCTTATGGCGCTGGTATAAGTGATTTCTTTTGCGAATTATCACTTGCTGTCTTTGCATCTGCTCTAATCAAAGATAGAATTAAAGTTTGTGTGCTTAATACATGATAGCTCTCTGTTTTTCATTTTTCTTGTTTTTGGTGATTTGAGTTACTTGTGGGTACCGTGGACTATGGTTGATTCCTTTTATGCAGACAGTTTTGTTAGACCACTTGATTTTTATTTTGAGAGTGAGTTATGGGCATACTTGAGGGCAAGTATAAGATAGTGTGGGGGAATTTGATTAAGCACCATATGTGCAACATTTATGCACTATTTTATTAGTTATTTTGAGGACATTATTGTGATTTTATACTAATTTGCCTTATTTTTGTGAATATGAACAGTTTGGAGACATTTGTGCAAATTATGAAGATTTCTGGGATTAAAGACCAAAAATGCAGAAAGTCAAGGATTGAAGACAAACTTTCACATCTTTCAAAAGTTAAATCAGAGATTATACTAGAGAGGATTTTGAGGAGATTTTATGGGTTTTGTTATTTTTCTTAACGGAGTATATTTACTCTGCAGAACAGATAGTTGGATTATCTTTTATTTTCTGAAAAGGCTTCAAGAAGGAATCAGGCTGTTTCTCTTCTTTTTGTACGTTCAATTCAGAATACAGACGATGATGTTAACAGCTTCCATATGGTGCTAAACTAGTCTGCCCAGCTAAACGATCAATTTAATTAATTCGTGTTGTGAGATCTTTGCTTCGTTGCTTTATCTTTTAATATTTGTGGTCTCTGTGCCCATAGTTAAGGTCACTCTGTGCCCATAGCTAAGGTCATGTTAGTTTTATTTGATTAATTGATTAAGCACGCGATTGGTTAACTGAGTAGGCTAATACACTGCATGTTAGATAATTCGTAATTAATCTGACCTAGGTAGTGTTGAGGTTCCACAATCATAGTTCAAGAACTATCGTACTGATTCATTGGCTATGATCACATGTCTTTTCTAGTTTATAATGCAATCTACGTGTTATATTAGTGATTGATTCGAAGGGTCGTACCCAGTCAGTCTAATAACTAAGGAAAAGATTGGTTGTTAGACACGTTGTTAATAACTATAATTGTGGTTATTAAATTCGATAGAGATATATTTAGAATCAATGATCAACACATTAATTAAATGATCGGTGAGCTGGGTCTTTTAATATATTTGATCGTTAATATTTACGTTCTAAGTGTTCAATTCAAATTCACTTTTTAAACCCTCAGTTTATACATCTTGGTTAATATACAAATCAGAATTGATAACCGTTATCTGCGGATTCGACCTTATTTACTACAATCAATTTATTGTTTACAAGATATTTAAATTACTGACGAACTAGGCAACTATCAAGTTTTCTAAGTTACTTGAGAGGAACTGTCGATTTAAGTATATTCTTTCGACCATCCTCCTTTCTCTTAGTCTTCAAGCATATAGTGATAGTGATTGGGCTAGATCAACTGACGACAAAAAGTCCACCACTTGAGGTGCTGTACTTCAAGGGCAACATCGTCTTCTAGTCTTCGAAAAAGTAGAACACTGTATCAAGATTAAGTACAAAAGTAGAGTATCATGCTCTTGCTCAAATATCCATTGAATTATTGTGGATCATCTCTCTATTGACATAAACTGGGTTCAAACCAACACAATGTCCTGTTTTGTGGTGCAACAATAATGGTGCTCGTTCTTTAGCTCAGAATCCAGTCTTCCACTCTCGAACGAAGCATATTGAAATAGATGTTCATTTCACCATGGACAAAATGGCTGCATGACAAATAGATGTTTGCTATGTTAGCACAGACAACCAGCTTGCTGACTTGCTAACAAAACCTTTAACAACATCATGGTCTGAATATCTCATTAGCAAACTAAACCTTATTCCAAGATCCAGTTTAGTTTGATTGGGGGCGTTAATGATATTCGCTCAACAAAGAAATTGGTGTTAGCCCATCACCTCCTGACCTAGTATATCAAGGATTAAAAAGATTATAGAAAGTACACCTTTAGATCATTTTAGAAACAACACGCGTCATTTGAAAAATATATATATATATATATATATATATCGTCACTATACAACTATTGCTACAAAAATATATAATATATATATATATATATATGCCATTTCAGTAAGTAAAAATCATCGATAAAAAATGCTCATATCTACATTTCTTACTCTATTTTCATAGTCTACATCTATTTCTCACATTTCGATCGCGACTCCATTTCCCCTTATTTTTATTCCGTTATTTGAAGGTAGACAAAAATAATAAAATCATGATTCTGATTTCATTAATCCCACTGTCACTTTCATTGTAAATCCCATCCTAATTTTTAACTGAGACCCTCGACATCTTATTTACTACATCAACAATTGCAACTATTAAAATCACACTCCAATCCGAGACGAAACCTAATCTACCAGAGTCATCAGTAAATCTTTTACACGGACCACCTACCTCTTCTTACCACATTTCCATCCATACAAATATGGAATAAACTACTCAATACTTCAAACCATACCTTAAAAAGTATACAACTTTCCTCTTAAAAAACTCACACTATATCACACTCTGTATTCGATTGCAACACTACCTTCTTTCATTTCCATCAATCAGTTCCATTTCATCATCAACTTTTAGAATCAGCTGGGTCTACATTCTTTTGTACTTTTTAGACCACTTAAATTATTCCAAATAGAAAACAAAAATATACATATTTGATTGGCCAAACATCAAATACAAACCCATTAACAGTCAATGCATCACACACTCTCCATCTGTCCATTTTAATGTCTCCATCAAATTCCACCTCATGATATCAACCCTTTTTCATTTTATATTAGCGGTTGCTATCACAGTATCAGACTTGTATTATTGGTTTACATGAACGATGATTCCTAATTAGCATCTTCTGGTTTATTTTATAATAATTAGTATCAGACATCTGTACAGACTAAGCACCATGTATTTTCTTTGTCGTTTTATTCATGGATCTGAGTAAGGGAATCATATCTTATGTTTTAAAATAAAGTTTTTGAAGAACATGTATGGAAGATGTATTTCATTTCATTTTCGTTGACTGTAATGAGTTCACCAGGAGACAGTAGTATCTGATTTTATATCTTCCTGCATATATAATATAATATTAAATTTGATTTGGATCTTGTAAAAGATATATTTTTAAGTTAGTGTTTGGTGGGGTGTGCTTTAATTGTTTCATGATTTCTTAGGTACCAAAATTTGAACCATCTGGAGAAAATGAATATGTACTTGACTGGTTTAACTGCTCAAATCTACTGTTAAATTAATCAACAGAAGAAGAAAATGGTGATATAAAGATGAACACAATGTTAAAATTTGATTTTATGTGTGTATACACAGTCCCTAGCTTTTCATTGATGCTAAAAGGCAGGCAATAGCAGCAGGTGGTGGTTCTGATGTGCTGCAAAATGTACTTGGCACCACATAAATTAGCCGTATATAATAAAACTGCTATTTGCAGACCACAGAATTTGGAGAGAGTCTGTATTTACAATCCACATTACACTTTATTGAAGAGGCAAAAAAGGAATCAACAGACAATAAGGACCCATCAAACTAATGTAGACAAATAACTAAATACAAAATATCTTTCATTACAGGATAAAATTTAATGGATTCCAAAATTTGATGTTTTAAGCTACTGCATACACCTACTTTGTTTTACCATACACTGAATTCAAAAGGGCAAAGTTCCGAATCTCGAAGAGCCAGTGTCAGTGTGTATAAAAAACACGTCTCTTTGGTTCCCAAGGCGTGCCATATTTTGGAAAAAAGAAAGAAAGAAGATAAAATCTCACCCACTTTTGTTATCTTTACTTTTTCCTTGTAAAGGGTAGTCTTCTGAGTTTCTGCATTATTGTGTTTGGATTGGTGTCGTGTCTCTCTTTGCTTTAGCTTCTTGTAATTGACACCAGTCTAGACTGTCAAGTTCAGATTTTGGCTTATATAATGGCTTCTTTAGCGAGTTTTATTCAGAGGAAATCTCTACCTACTTTCACAAGACTGTTTTCAACTCAAGCTATGGCTGATTCTTTCGCTCAGAGAATTAAGGATTTGCCCAAAGATTTGCCTGGAACCAATGTTAAGAAAGATGCTTCTCAGGTGATGTTTATGTTTTGTACTTTTTTTTTTCTTTTTTTTTTTTTTTTTTTTTTTTTGTTTTGATTTTTTGTTTTGGTGTATATTTTCAGATAATTGGGAAAACCCCAATTGTTTTTCTTAACAAAGTCACTGAAGGATGTGGAGCTTATATTGCTGTCAAGCAGGAGATGTTCCAGCCCACTTCTAGTGTGAAAGATAGGTATATTTGACATTCAAAAGATTTAATCTTTAGTACCCAAAAGCTATGTATAACATATAAACTCCACTTTGGTGTTTCTTACAATGGTTTTATACTATGTATATGTTTTGATTTGACAGGCCAGCTTTGTATATGATTGAAGATGCAGAGAAGAGGAACTTAATTAGTCCTGGGAAGGTTAGTTGATTATTGTTAGATGTATATATATAATGGTTTGAGATTTGTTTGAAACTGTTTTTTTAAGTTGATTTCTTTGTTGACTGATTTTGTTTGTTGTTGATCAGACTACCCTGATAGAGCCAACATCAGGGAACATGGGGATAAGTATGGCGTTTATGGCAGCTTTGAAAGGGTACAAGATGGTTCTGACCATGCCTTCTTATACAAGCTTGGAGAGAAGAGTGACTATGAGAGCTTTTGGGGCTGAATTGATCCTCACTGATCCTACAAAAGGGATGGGAGGTACAGTTAAGAAGGCTTATGATCTTCTGGAGTCCACACCAAATGCACACATGCTTCAACAGTTCTCAAATCCTGCCAACACTAGGGTACCTACCATATACTAAACTCATCTTTAAGAAGATGGTTTTGTTTACTTAAACCAGATTTTGATTCCATTTTGTTTTGTGTACACAAACAGGCCCATTTTGAAACTACAGGTCCTGAGATATGGGAAGCTACGAATGGAAAAGTTGATATCTTTGTTATGGGGATTGGCAGTGGAGGTACTGTCACTGGTGTTGGTCAGTATCTTAAATCTAAGAACCCAAATATTAAGGTGATCCATCTTTCTTTGATACTTTTTCAGTTCAATGAGTTTTGTATATAACTAGTTGAATTTGATTGTAAAGTTGATTTGTCTGCTGATGTTATATATTGTAGATATATGGAGTAGAACCAGCTGAGAGTAATGTATTGAATGGAGGCAAACCAGGTAAAAAACAGATTTTGTTGTGTTGACATCAAGTGATTTGTGTTTAATAATCAAGTCTGATATCATCTGATTTTGTTGGTCCTGTTGAAATAGGTCCCCATCAGATTACTGGCAATGGAGTTGGATTCAAACCAGATATTTTGGACATGGATCTTATGGAAGAAGTTCTTGAGGTAAATATTAGCACCTGTTATAGCCGAAGTTGAGATCTTGACAAATGACAAATGCTTTTCCAGGTCAAGAGTGAAGATGCTGTCAAGATGGCTAGAGAATTGGCAGTGAAGGAGGGGCTTATGGTAATGAAAAACCTGATCGTACTATTTGTTGATATACATAAATGAATTCACATCACAGACTTAATAACTGGGTTTATGTAGGTTGGAATATCATCCGGTGCCAACACAATCGCGGCATTGAGGCTCGCCAACAGGCCTGAAAACAAAGGCAAGCTTATTGTGGTAAGTAAAACAACTATGGGGTATACAAACAGATGAATATTAGTTCATGTTAGGCGAAAAACGCAACCTGGGTGATTAAACTGATTGTTGGTTTTGAATTTCAGACTGTTCATGCTAGCTTTGGGGAGAGATACTTGTCATCAGTTCTGTTTGAAGAGCTGAGGAAGGAAGCTGAAAACATGCAACCAGTTCCAGTGGACTAAGAAGCCTTCTTTGTTGTTTACTTTCTTTGTTCCATTCCAGTAGCAGCAGCTCTTGTGAGCTACCTACCTTGCTGTGAAATGAAACTGTTGTGTTTTTGAAATCAAATGAAGTTATGAATAAAAGTTTGCATCTTCTTGTTATATTCACAAAGTTGAGAATACCATTTTCATTATCCGTAGAGACACTGGTTTTTATCTAATCTAAAAGAACTGAAGCAGGACTATAAGATAAGTCATCTTTAAAATAATGGATGCCTTACTATTTACATCGAAATGATGGGAATAGTTGAGCCATTGATTTGGATCATGCGTACAATCCACATGATGTTGTGATCATTTGCTTGCCTAAAAAACTTATCCACGTTGTTTGATGGTGATCTACTTTCTCTGAGTGTAATCATCATAAACAGCATACAAGATCTTTTCAATTTTCTAATGTAAGAGACTATAAAGGTCTAATTAATTTTATTTACAAACCATATCAACAACCGACCTTAGCTCAGTTGGCAGAGCGGAGGACTGTAGTAGTAATAGCTGTCATCCTTAGGTCGCTGGTTCGAATCCGGCAGGTCGGATTTTTTTTGTTTTATTCGTTTAATCGAGATTCTGTTAACTAAACAATACATGCCGTTATTTTTCACATCTTCTCCTGACCATGTAATTTTAAACAAGACGTAACAAATTAATTAGCAATGAATTGATAAACCAGCTTCGTAGCAAGTTATCTCAACTCAAGCAACAAATTGCATACCCAAAATGCCTTAGATAAAACATACTGGGTTCAGAATTTCATTTAAATAAGAGTATGCACAGTCCGAAATTTAGAACACTAACATTGGGATGCATAGAATCAAACAATGAAGTGAGACATTCCACAGTTCTCTTGCGGTTCAAATGAGTACATGACCTTTCTTTATTGATGGGATTAACACAACTGAAAGTCTTGAAATATTAAGAAATTACTCAGCCTTGGTAGGTTGCCAAGGTTGATACCTGGACCAGTTTCTCTGCCCAGGATTTAGGGCATGCCCTTTGGAATGGTAGATAAACGCATCGCCCTCCCCGGATAAGTTTTCCTTGTGTTCTACTCCATACGCCTTTGGTTTCAACATTAGAAGCTGAAACAATAAATGAATATGTTGTTAACATGACTATCAAACAGATACACGTGCACATTCACATTCCCGCTGAGATAAAGATCAAGTTAGTAATAAATTTCATATTTCATCAACTTGCCTCATCTCCAGTGTGATCAGTTATGAAATGAAGCCAACCGTGCCATTCTGCTGGTACCTGAGAGGCGTTGTAGCGGTCTTTCTTTGCATATTCAACCCATCTATGTCTTCCTGAAATCTGACACGTAGTAAGAATCTATAGGACAAAGAAACGTGTTTGTATATTTGGTTATGACTCCAGAAAAGGATGGTTATTACTCCAGACTGAAAATGATCTATAAAATAGCTACCCCCTTGGGGAATATAAATGAAGTTGTCAAAAGAAATTAAAAACAATAATAAAAATAAAAATAATAATAATATAAAATAAAAAAATAATAATTGTTAAACATCTTTAGAATTGAAAAATACTCATTCATAATTACTTATCAAACAATCCTCCCAAAAACATTACAAGATCAATTATTCAACTCAAATAATCTCAATCACGTAAAATCATACACAAACAAAAAATTAACTTAACAAAAAGCTACACTTCCTAAATTATTTGTTTTGCTTTAGAATATCAAATGTTAGTATCAGGTTAAGCACACTTCACACACAGTTCATTGCAGATTTCTAGTAGCCAAAATAACATTGCTTGTATTGAACACATTAAATCTCTAACCAAGAATGACTTGCTAAGGCAGTAATGCAAGGCCATCACCATAAATAGGAGGCCAAACCATGAAATAATCACATGGCGGTGAAAAATGAGCCTTTCTATTGCATGGAAAAGCATATCTGTGTATTTGGGACCTAGGTCTTGGTCAGAGGTGGATGATCAACGTTGTTTATCTACTCTTCAAAAGGCAGTGACATCAACAGGGATAGGGGATATATGGTGACTCAACCATGTCTCAAATCAACTTTGAATTAGTTTTATAAGGTTCCAAATTGTTCAAAAATGGCTGAACCAAAAGAGAGAAGGCAGGGAGAGACTAAATTTGGATAAGTAAGAGGCCAGAATGTTCTCTCTCAAATGACTGGTTTAAGGTCTTCTAATTGTTTTTTAGGGTTACACAAAAATCTTTCCTAACTGTATCTCTGATGATGAACTACTGTTGAAATCATATATATTTGCTGTACCATGATGCAAAACAGACTACTATCTTTTTTGGTCAATTATGCCTGCAGTTGTACAAAAAATTCAGCCATGGTTATGCTCCCACAGCCATATCAAACCGTATCAGCAGACCTTTTAAACTCAATTGTGAGGAACATAGTGAATCAAAGAGAAATATTAGATCTTAAATTTCTTCCCAACGAAAGAAACAAGAAGATGACAAGATAATTTTGATACACAATTAACTATTTACTTTGACTTCACTTATTTTAATAGTCTACCTTTCTTCCTATTACCAACACAAAGTTCCTGCATAAGCTAGATATCTATAATACATGACTCCAACAATGACAACCAACAAAATCAAGGATAGAGAAATAGTAATGGAAAAATTATAACGTAAGTTGACAGATTTCCAATATCAAATCCAGAAACCAATAGTTCTAGAATGGCATACTACAATACAACACACAAGAAATGCAAATATACACTGACCATATTGTGTCTCTCCCAATTTCTCGTAATACTTGTTACCAAATTTATCAACTCCAACAAGTGTTGCCCCAATATTATGTATTTTGGTTTGCCTGCACCAATAAAATAAATAAATAAATAAAATGCAAGTATCAATGTTCAAGATGAAAAATGATCAACAATGTAAGTAGTAAAACTTCTGAATAGTAAATGGAAAGACATCAGCTGGCAGGAGTTGCGACTAATAAAATCCCAAACCTAACCTAACCTCATACAGAAAATTAACAAATTAACATTGCTACAACCTTTCTCTGAAACGAATTTACTAGCCAAAATGATCCAGCGTTACAAGATTGAAAAGATCAATCACAATACAATTGCAACCAAAATGATTGACTATAGTCTCTCAATCTTATTATAACTTAAAAACCCAAAATCAACGCTAACCACAGTTCGACACTACAAATTTTCTATTGCCTACTCCTAATAGCGTTATTGTGACATAGCCTAGACACAACAGCCTGACTTTTAACTTACATTAGGGTTACGAAATGACATTAGCATAACGCGAAATGCTAAGATACAGGTCATTAGATTCAGTAGAACAAAAAAACACACAGTGCAAAATCAGAATCGAATTGGAACTATGAACTTACAGTAGATTTCCATCGGGAAGACACCTCCTGTGAAACACATGAGATTATGAGATTTTAACGCTATGGATTACAGATTCAAAATCAAATTCAAGAAAAAGTGAGATATGAAGAGTGAGACGAACAGATAGCCTTCCTGTTTGAGCTCACGGAAGAAACCACCGAGGCCTTTCTCTTTGATCGACTGCAATGCGCTTTTCACGACGGTTGACACCATCTCTCTCGCTTTCTCCTCTCCTTCACTGTCTTTTTTTATGGTAAGGGAAAAGTTTTATTTCAAGTATACAGGGGCTATTTGTATGTGATGGGAGCAATTTGTATCCATGGGTTTCAACTTGTTGCAAATCACGTTTGTGCACCTTTTTCCTGAAAACTAACATTAAGGCCCTGTTTGGTAATTACATTAGAAGTGGATTTGTAATCAGTAATGAAACCAGGGGGTTTGGGTTTCAGGTTTCATTCCTGTAGCGGCCTGTTTGGTTTTTTTTTTTTTTTCTATCAATAGAAACCGGTCTGAAACCCTTATTAACACATCTTATATATTAAAAAATTGTTAACAATAATTCAAATATTAAAAATTAAAGATATCAAACATTTCACAATTTGATCATCAATCACTATCATATCTCATAATAAGTCAAATCTTTCCAAAATGCCAACATCCAAAATACATATTTAATATCAAATATCCATTCTATAAATATCCATCATCAAGTTTCCATCGTTAAATTTCCATCATAAAAAAAAAGAGTCAAACATCCAAAATCCAAAACCAAGTTTTTCAACATTTATCCAAGACCCATGAGACATCAAAAAACCAACACATTGACCAAAATGTTATCCAACACCCATGAAAATCTAAAGTTTTTCTACATCAATCAAGGTTGTGATCCTAGGAGTTCAAGAACAAATTCTCTCTTCCACTCCATTATGGGACTTGAGTATAAGACATCCAGATCACTAGGACTTGATGACAACAATTTGGTTATCTTTATCACTTGACTTCTCATTAGACCCGGAATTTCCATAACATCATTGACCAAATTTTTCTTACGATCCATCACTTCTTTCTCTCGACTCATCAACAATTGTTCATGCTCTTGTGTAGTTGTCATGGAATTCGCAATAGTAGCAAGATGAGTATTCATATCCTTCATAAATCCGGAAAACTCACTAGAAATATTATTAGTGAAAGAAAAATCACTTTCGATGCTTGTTGTCCTAGCCTTCCTTTTTTTTCCCATATTCTTTATTCTCCTTTTTCTTCTTCTTAGAAGAAGATGCTTGTGGTGAAATATCCTCAATAGGGGTGGAGGTTTCTTTCTCTTTGCCCGTAGAATTATCTTGACACTCGTCTTCACCTAGATTCACAAGTTCATTCTCCAACAAATTGATAGATTCATCCGGCAACTCACATCTAGTACCGTTAGCTCTATTAATCCCAAATACAATATCAAGTTTTTTCAAGATAAGGGAAAGAATAATTCCACAATCCTTTTGCTTTTGGATATTGCTACAAAAAGAAAAAAAAATTTTCAACTTCTTTCTAAGATAAAATATAATGTCAAATACATGACATAAATATAATAATACCTTACAAAAGTCTTCGTAAGCTTGCTTCTCACAAGTGATGATGCATTTCTCATCATCCCATTTGAATCCCGATCTCCTCAACATTTCATTAATGACACTATGCTTGTCTTTGAACCACTTGACTTTAGAGTCAATATGCGGCATTGCCTTCAACTCACACCCGGGACATTCTTTTTCAACCATTTCTGCTAATTATACCATGAAACCATTCTTGAATCCCCCTTCCCCTTTCGAAGAAGGATCTGCACTTAAAGTTACCAATGCGTCAACCAATGCCTTTTCTTCATCTTTGGTCCAAAACGCTTATTCTTACCTCTTCCTAGAAGTTGAGTTTGACTACTATCCATCCTATAATTCATAAAAAATATAGAGAAAGATAGAGAAAGAAAATCAATTCAAATCAACCAAGATATGTATTTCATAACACTACAACAAAAGAGAAAGAAAATCAAATCAAATAATTCATAATATTCAAAGCAAGTCCTTCATAACATTACAGGATAGGAAAAATAATCAAAGTCAATACTTTATAACATTACAAGATAGAAAAAAATGTCAAATCAAAGCAAGTTTTCATAACATTACAATTTAAAAAAAAAAATCAACGACTGCGCCATTCATTAAACATAGTTTGCACCATATTTTGTCTAAAAATGGTCCACTCATTCGATGCTTCAACTTGAGTAATATGCTCCACATATTCATCAACATCATTATCAACATCTTCATCCCCTACATCTACTTCATAGTCTGTGGGCATATACTTTCTAATCAAATTGTATAATAAAGCACACGCAATTACTATACGCCTTTGAGTTCAAATAGGAAAAAAGGACGAACTCCTAAGAATAGTCCATCTTTCTTTCAATAGACCAAAACATCTTTCAATCACGTTCCTAGCCTTAGCATGTTTCATGTTGAAATATTCTTGAGCATTAACTGGTTGCCTATCATCCCACTCCTTTAGATGATATCGAACACCTCTATAAAGGGCAAGAAATCCATCACAATGGGTGTAGCCACCATCAACCAAGAAATAAAAACCTTGACATAAAAAAATTGATTATTATTTTGAAAACCAATATAATAATACTACTCTTATCAATGGTTGTTATTACCTTGGGGGACTTTTAACCCATTTGGTCTAGAAAGTGCATCTTGAAGGACACGACCATCATGTGCAGAACCTTCCCAACCCGGCATAATGAATATAAATTTCATATTTGGTGTGCATACCCCTAACACATTCATAGCAAGATTACCTTTTCTTGTTCGATACCTTGGACTATCCTCATTCTTTACATGAACAGTAACTAATGTGCCATCTAAGGCTCCTAAACAATTCTACAAAAAAATTCCAACCAATGGTTAACATGAGTGTCTTTAAGTTATTAGATTAGTAATCAAAAGTTAAATGCAAAACACATTATGTACCTTAAAATATTTCCACCTACTATCTTCACAATCCTCTGATATTGGGGTAGGCATTTTGAATAGATGGTTATGAAGCTTTAGAACAGCCATCAGACATAAATTAAAGTACCTACTCACACTTTCTCAACTTCTATAGAAATAATCGGCTACAGACCTATTTTTTCTATGATGAGCTAATGTATAAAGAAACATAGCCACTATTTCTTCAAGAGACATTTCTAGTTCCCATCAATCCTCCAACATCTCTTACCATTTCACATAAAACATAAAAAGTGTTCTTATTAGCACGAAGTTGGTTCCTACACTCAACATCACTGTCTCTAATAAATGTATTTAAATTATATAATCGTTGATGTTTCTTATCTCTTTTACGGTATAATGCACGATTAACCCTACGACAAGAGGCATTCAAAGCAATTATAACCATATACATGACAATATTGATAGAAATGACAATATTTAAAAACAATATATTTTGTGATTTCTTCTTCTTCCTTATCAATCATAATCCATCTTGCTCCATTTCTGTAAAAGCATATTCACATGTCCAAACATAGTTGAGATAGTCAACTACTTGAAGCAAAATATGAAAATAGCAACACAAATCCAACTTCACAATACATAAAAGTACTTAGAACATAAGAATGATTTCTAAGTAAAAAAAAAAAGAAAAAAAACGCACTGACCTTATTTCAGAGATGCCGTCAGAGTACAGGGATGCGCCGGAGTACAGGGATGCCTGAGTTCGCCGCCGCCGCCACCGCCACAAGATAAGAGGGGAGAGGTTAGGGTTAGGATTTTCTCAAATGGGGGATGGGGAGGTTTCAAAATGAAACCCACCCCTTATTTCAAGTTTGGGTTTAGAATGAGGGAGGAGTTTTAGACAGGTTTCGGCAATCGGTTTGGTATCTTACCAAACACCCAGTATCGGTTTCAGCAGTTTAAAATCATTACTTCATCCCCTTATTTTCCAAAACAAATGGGGCCTAAGTTCCCTTCTCCGGAAATCAAATATTCTTAGGACATCTGCGATGGGTAGTATATGTCGTGGTGTATTTTACCCTGAATGGCCCACTTTTATTAAAATATTGAAATAAATTAAAATTCTGAAAAGTGGAAAAATCAAATTCTAAGGTAATGAAATTTTGTCTTTAAGTAATTAATTTTTTCGATTTACGAATTTTAAGATATTAACGGTGGTTGTTAATTTCGAAGATTCTTGTGAAAGATTGTTTGAGATTGATTCACGTGATAAGAATTTATTAAGAACTTAGGTTTACGATTTTCTCAAGGTGAGCAGTGTTGTAAAAATCAGGCTTACACCGCCTAAAAGATAGGCTCGACAACCATTCTAGGCGTTTCACCGGGTAAGCAGTGCCTAGGCGGTTTAGACGATGCCTAGGCGGTCCAGGCAGTCAACTCTTTTTAAAAAAAATTATTTAAAATTTTTAATAATAAAATACTTCCTCTGTTTCCTTTTACTTGCAACATTTCATGTGACACGCTTTTCAATGCTTAACTTTAACCGCAAATATCTTTAATAATACATAACTAAAAATTAAATAAATTTACTATTTGAAAAATAGACATCAAGACGAATAAAACAAGATCCCACTTCACTATATTTTTCTTTATACATACAAAATAATACGTGAAAGAAGATTGATCTATGAATAGTTAACACTATTCAAATGTTGCGAGTATAAAGGAACGGAGGAAGTATTTAATTATGTTAAAATAATGTTATATATTATTGATGTATATATATATATTTTTTTTTCCATTCATTTTATATATATAATATTAAAATCATATAATAATTTTTTATAAATACAAATGACATGTATAATTTTCCACCGCCTTAAGTAAAACGTCTAAAACTGTCTAGGCTTCCGTCTTACCACCTAGGCGCTAGGCATCCGATAACCACCTAGCGCCTTTGAAAACCTTGAAGCTGAGTAAAGTTGTTCGTCTTTTATGAATTAATGGTTTTGGGAATTATTTTGGATTGGGTTTTGATGATTTGTGTTGGTTGAATGTTGTATGGTTTCAAGGGGTGAATTTCAAAGGTTCGACATTGTTGATTTTGTTATTGAGTTTTGGTCTTTCATTGCTCGGTTTGCGTGTAGTTGCAGTAGATTTTTACGGTAAGCATCTTAACCTTTTTCTAGTTAAATTTTAGTGTTAGAATAGAATTTTAGTATTTATTCGCTATAGAATTAGTACGTCTCATATCGTAGATTGTGCTAGATGTGTTAAAAGGAATTTAAGAAAAATAACCATGGTCATATATATCCACGTTAGTATTTTAATGGTCATTAATAGGTTGCATTAGTCGTGACAAAAGAACGAAGGGAAGGAATGAATGAATTCGGGTCATTGTCATGTCATAAAGTTGTTAGGATTGTGACGAGAACTCGAGTATATTCCGGTATCCATAATTGGTTTGTAATTAGGAAAAGACTCAAAGACTATATTGGATGTGTCATATTTGATTAGAAATGGTATTTCCTAAAGTGGATTCTAATTAGAAAATAGAGATCCTTGAGAATCCTAAATAGGAAAAGGTTTTCTTAATGGTTTAGGATTACTTTGTAACTAAGTAATCTAATGCTATTAATATGATGCTTGTATCTACTATTTGATATCCTGAGAGAACAATGTAGATCTAGTTGATTAGATTTGGGAGGTGCCCCATGGGGGCCTGGGAACCATGGAGACCATGGAGATCTTGAGTTCTAGGATCAAGTCTTATTATCCTGTGAGAGCCATATTGGGAGAATTTATGTGTGAGACTGTAACCAATGAAAAATTGGATTAGGGAGTGAGAGAGTGGTATTTTGGTTGTAACTGTTGCTTTATTGTTACATAGTGAATTAGTCTCTCGTCGTCCTGACGGCCGTGGTTTTTTCCCGTTCCGGGTTTCCACGTAAAACCTTGTGTCTTATTTTCTATCTCTATTTCTTGTCTTGTGTATGTTGTTTTACTTTATGGTTATCAATACTCGTTTCTACTGCAATGGATCACCGATTTGTTCAACAAGTGGTATCAGAGCTAGCCGTATTTTCTCAACAAAAGTTTGGTTTTTGTCATGTTTTTTAAAGGTTTTGAGTCTGTTTTATTTTTGTTTTAAGTCATGGTTCGAGTATTAATCATTTAATGATATTTATTTTTACCTTCAAAGATGAGTTTAAAGTTCATGTCAAGTTTACTAAGTCAATGATTCGAGTTAGCACACATTCTCATTCCTTTCCTGTTCACAATAACGTTTAACGTGGGGGCATGCGCAATCAACCCCAATGGGGTTCGACTAAATACGACCTCCGAATTATAAAGGGAGGAGGATATTAGACCAAAGACAATTTAAGTATTGGTTATTATTATTATGTTTTGCGGCTATCGATTCCATTAGTTCTTCAGATCATACCAAGGAAGCGTTAAGAGGTAAGCATTCCATGAACCCACTTCCCGAGCGAATACTAAGTATTCGCAGAGGCTGCGAGATTTACCTTTTATGCATGTTACAGCATAGAGACTTAGTTTTAGTAATGATGATTGATGTTTGAAGTAAGGTTCCGCTGGATTTTTTAAGTTTATGAGCATGACCCGTCAGGTGGTTGATATGTTTGAGATGTTGCTGGGCGGTGGCTAACCACCAAGGATCCAAATACTCTAAGGTACCTAGGGTATGTCTAGCAACAGTGCTTTGGCACCCGGTCGAATTTAAGAGGCCTTGACGAGTGACTGTTCTGCAATAGTGCACTGAGAAGGCATGAACTAAGAGGGGCCAAGGTTCATAAGTTAATTATTGCAATGTGCGTCAAGCACGGCAGTCAATGCTGTAACATGGAATCGTTCATTTTAGAATGTTTGTTAAGGGAATGTTATCAAGCATGTTTTGGTATAATTTGAGATAATTAGTAGTAATTTATATAAGTTTATATATTATATTTAATTATGATTATTATAATGGTTGTTTAGAATTCTATGTTAAATTAAGTTTGGCTCTGCTTGTTGAGCCTTCGTGACTCATGTGTGCTTTTATTTTGGTAAATCTTGCAGGTCAGTAGGTTGGAGATGTCACGGCGGAAGGTTGTAACTGAGGGATTGGAATAGGCATAACAACCGGGATAAACTATATTATTAACTAATTAGAACATTTAAATACATTACATGGATGTTTAAGATATTGCTATTTGGTTATGTTTTGAATTGCTATTCGGTTAGGTTGTGAACTGAGCTCACCGAGGATATTTTATGCATGATATTTCAGTTATATTTAATGTCAATATTCAGGATTTTAATTTGAAAATTGTGTGTTGCATGCGCTGATTATATATGTTATATTTAGGGGTGTCAAAATGGTCATGACTCGATGGGCTAACACGAACCCGCGAAAAATAAGTGAGTTGGGTTTAAGCTAAATGGGTTTTGACCTATTTATGACACGACACGTTTAACCTGCTTATAAACGAGTCGAGTCGGGTTTAACTAATAGGTTAACGTGTCGACCCGCATAATTGGGGTTAAAATAAAATTTATATAATTTTGAAGGGTTAAATAATATTTTTTTAATATATTATATATATTATCAATCTAACAATACCCTAATTTATTTTAGAAAATTAGAAGCTATTCCGCCTCTCTGCCTCCTCTCCTACCTTCAACCACCCGGCACAGCTTCCTGTTCTCTACCTCTTGTCTCGTCATCAACCAATCATTACTTCAATATCACCTATGCTGCCCCCTCTTCGTGGTTTACCTCAGACAAAACTTTCCATCTGTGGCTATCTACTGTTAGCGTTGTCAACCCTCGTTGTTGGTTTCTCGTGTAGTATATTTCTTCTAACACTAATTGTCTCAGCCCTAGTTCTTTTATCTTTAACTTAGGAGTCGGGTTCTCTCTTTGATTTAATATATTGTTCTTGATTTTATTAGCTTTAATCAAGTTTGCAAGTGAAGATATGTAGATTTTGATTGATTAATTTAGTACTTGAGTGTGGTGTTGTTAATTCACGTTTTGATTCGATATATTATTCTTGATTAGTTCAAACTTTAATATTTGAACACTTTCATTTGGATTGTATTTGTAATTTAATTATTTTATTTTATTTATTATTTTGTATTTAAATTGATTATTGTATTAGGAAAAAAAACCTAAATATAATAGGTTAAATGGGTTAATGGATAGACAAGTTAAATAGGTTAATGCATAAACAGGTTAAATGGGTAAACACACAAAAAAGTTAAATGGGTTCATGCACAAACAAGTTCAACGAGTTAACAGATAAACAGGTTAAACAAGTAATCGAATTACACAATTACAAAT
The DNA here is from genome assembly GCA_031304145.1 of Cardiospermum halicacabum. Taxonomy (NCBI): domain Eukaryota; kingdom Viridiplantae; phylum Streptophyta; class Magnoliopsida; order Sapindales; family Sapindaceae; genus Cardiospermum; species Cardiospermum halicacabum. The sequence continues at coordinate 4,553,004 of CM062399.1, read as the reverse complement.
TTTGAGTTATTTAACCAAATTAATCGTGTCGACACGTTAACACGCGTATTAAACAGATTCGTGTCGAGTTGAGAAATTGTAACTTGTTTATTAAACGTGTCGAGTCGTGTCAGACATAAACGTAAATGAGTCGTGTCAGGTTCAGTCAAACCCGATTCGCTAACACGAATCGACACCCCTAGTTAGAATTTTATTGTTGCTATTGCATGTATTTGGTAGTGGATATGACTTATATTAGGTAAATTCATCACTATGGTTAATATTTGTATTTCGCAATTAATAAAATAAACTAAATTTGGGGTTTAAAATTATGGGTTGTTACATCCTTATCATCTGAGGAGGTGCTTGATATACAGCATTAGAACACTGGAATGGCAGTTGGAGCAAAACTCATTCCTTTTTACATACTTGGTACACTGGAATGGGAATTAAAATTTAGGATTCACTCCCACAGATCGAATCCTTACCCCTACTCGGAAGTTGATTTTTATTCCCAAATTTTCACTCCTAATTCAGATCGACATCCATTCCCAAAATCATTACCCATTCTTTTTCTCTCCTAGTCTGATAGTTGACCACTCATTCTCTTCTAGTCTGATAGTTGATCTCCGTTCTCCTCTCGCCAACTAACCGTCGACATTCACCGTTTGCACTGACCAACTCCGTCGACCTCCGCTCTTCGCAAGGAACTTTATCCTTCTCGCACACGGTGTTTCTACTTTCCATTTCGGTAATATGTCTCCTCTCGTGTATTCTTCAGACAATATCACAGTTCTCACTTTCTTAACATTCAATCTGTGGGTTTTATGCTGATTGGCTAAATAAGGGTTTGCTTGTCATTCAAATGTCTAATTTCTTGATGGATAGTAGTATTGTGTTTTCTCTCCATTTTGTCATGAACGTATGTTGATTATAGGTATGTGTTTGTCATATTAGGCCTTAATACATCAAACAATTTCTGTACTGCGTTCAAAATGGCCTGTGTTTGTATTGTTCTGCTGCTTATGAGGCTGGTACTATGTATTGTTCTGTTTTTGAACATCATGCCCCGTAAAGGTGTTGTATTGTTCTGCTGATTGTAATTTCTCGGAGTTTTATTCCTTTGTTGATTGATTTATTACTGTACAGTAAGGTAGAGGGATTTGGATAGTTTTCTATCTTGGTTTAGAAGGTACTTATTAGCTGGGTTGATCTATTTATGTTCCATTTCTTTCCTTGGTTTGGGGGTTTAACTGATTCTCTCTTGAATATTTTGATTTTATTCTGTAGACAACCATGGCACGAACTCCTTTAAACAAAAGAATGTGTAAATTAATGTGTGCTATGTGGAAGATGTATGAGATGCTCATGGTTTGCATGGTATTCATAATGTATCAAATTGTAAATACCTACCCAAAGACGTGGTAAGATTCGTGCAATTAATAAGAGTAGAGAGGAAAAAAGGATTGAACGTATGCAATGGATGTTGAATCTTACGAGAGAGAGTGATACGTTAAGTATTAATGAGCTGAGAATGGATAGAAGAACATTTACGAGATTATGTGAGATGGTAAGAGATGTTGGGGGGTTAAAATCGACAAGAAACTCATCTATTGATGAGATTATTTCCCAATTTATCTACACTTTGGCACATCATAAAAAGAGTCGGACGATTGCTTTACTATTTAGACGAAGTAGAGAGACTGTGAGTCGCCAATTCAATCTCTGTCTTCAGACCATTTTACAACTACACCATATGTTGCTTCAAAAGCCGGAACCTATAACCGGGGATTGTGAAGAAGAGAGGTGGAGATCATTCAAGGTATATGTTTAGATGATTTACATAATATAAATTTGCTTTTACATCGTATATTAATGTGTGAAAAATTACAGGGCTGTTTAGGTGCTTTGGATGGAACTTTTATCCAAGTAATGCCCCCGAAAGAAGAAAAACAACGTTATCGCACAAGAAAATTGGGTATCGCAACCAATGTACTAGGAGTATGTTGTCCAAAAATGCAGTTCATTTATGTATTACCAGGTTGGGAAGGTTCTGCCCATGATGATCGTGTTCTTCGAGATGCCATTAGTAGGCCTAATGGGCTTAAAGTCCCTAGAGGTAACAACAATGGTATATTTCCTTACTTGACATTACTAATTTTTATTATTTTACTTATAAATCTTGTTTTATTTATTTCAAGGTTGTTACTATTTGGCTGACGCTGGATATTGTAATTCGGAAGGATTTCTTGCCACGTATCGAGGGCATAGGTATGACCTTAGAGAATTTGGTGGGCATCGTCTTGAGACAGCAGAAGAATATTTCAACATGAAGCATTCAAGAGCTAGAAATGTCATCAAAAGATGCTTTGGGTTGTTAAAAGGCCGATGGAAAATATTAGCATCACCTTATTTCTATCCGATTCAGACTCAAGTCCATATTATTATCGCCTGTTGTTTGTTGCATAACTTGATCCGAAAGTTTATGAGTGTAGATCCATTAGAGGCTACGGTGAATGAGGATGATCACACTGATAATGGCGATAGTGATGATGAGGATGAAGTTGAATACATCCGAACAATTACCTCGACTGATTGATGGAATGGTTTTAGGAACAACCTAGCTACTGAAATGTTTGCTAGTTGGAGAAATAGGACACTAGATTTAGAATGATTTTATGACTTGTAGTGGCTATATGGTTTAATAATTAGTCATGTATGCTTTTCTATTATGGCGTGAAACGGGTCTTGACTTTGCTGTTTTAATTGAATACATTGTATGTTTGATGATTTTATGATTATAGCTGAATTTCTTAGACTTTAAATCTGCTATCCTTTCATGAGTTTTTTTTAACTTAATACAATTAATTTGTTTGAGAAGTTCATATTTTGATTATTACTGAATTTGTGAGGCTTTACTAGTGTTGTTATTTGATATGTATTCTGCAGGAGGATGGACAATATTGTAGGAGAAAACATTAAGGAAGAGACCGGGGATGCTCCAAGTGGAAGAGAGAAAAACAAGCAGTTTTAGAGCGAGGAAGAAGTTGGGCATTGGTGAGCTATTTGCAGGAAATGGCCGTTGACCCGCTATGGAAAACGGATGGAGGTTTCAGAAACAATTATATGACCGAGATTAGGAAGATGATGACTGAGAAATTTCCTTCATTTTTGAAGGGTGTGAAGCATATTGAGTCAAGACTCAAGTATATGAAGACCAAGTTTAATGCGATTACTGAAATGTGCAAGCAGAGTGGTTGCACATTTAATGATGTCGAGAAGAAAATAGTTTGCGAGCGTTCTTGGTATGATTCATGGGCAAAGGTATGCAAGTGAATTAGTGCAATATTAAGAGCTTTTTATGATATGTTATAATCTGTTTTGAACCTTCATTGATGTGTTATTTGTGATTGTACATTACAGACCCACAAAGATGTAAGGGGTTTGTATGACGTTGCATTTTCTTATCTAGCGAAGCTAGAAATTGTGTATGGAAAGGATAGAGCCACCGGAGATATTGCTGAAGATCCATTCACGACAGCCCATAACATAAATGCGATAAATGTAGATTTGTCTGATGAAGAGGATGAAATGTACCAAAATCTAATTGTTGGGTCTCGTGCAAGTGCCTCAAGCAAGAAAAGGAAATGCTCATCATCAAAAGCTAGTAAGCATTCAAAGAAGAACAAGTCCGATGAAGACGTAGAGTTAAAGCTATTCACTGAGCGAGTTGATGGGTTTATGAAAGATGTCAGCTCTCGGTTTGCATCAATGTCCAATTGGATTCAAGGGAAGTGTTCTAAAATGCCTCAGGTTTTGGAAGAGTTAGATCGTCTTGGTTTTACAGGTCAGGGTAAATATAAAGCTGCTAAAACCATTGGTGCGGATGATGTGCATGTTGACTTGCTGTTTAGCTTGGTTCCTGACGAAAGAAGGGATTTCGTTCTTAGTTTTATGTAGTTTTACTTTTGTTTATGTTTGCTGCTAAGACATATTAGGCTTTGCCAGCTTTTGCTTGTAATGGATTCATGTAATGCATTGACATTACTTATTTAATATATGATCTTTTGTTGCTCCATTTGTTGGAGCTCTTGACATTACTTGTTGTTTAGCTTTGGTTTGGTTCTCCACCTGTTGTTGCTATTTGTGTTGATGTGGATGCCCTATCTCTCCAGGTACTCACTGTCCTCTATTTTTGCAATGTTTCATTTTCAGGTTGCTTGTCAGTTTACTGGATGTTTGTATAGGAACTGGTGGATTGGGAGCATAAGAGCAAAATTATGGGTTAATGGATGAAATAACAGACTTTGGCTTCCTGCAATTTATTGAGGCAAAGATTCTTAGTGATTGAATCTGTTTTTTATTTTTTATTATTTGATGATACAGTTGAAGTTGAAAAATAGATTAATGTTGATGATGCTACTGAGTTTCTGGATTTTTTTTGGTAATTATATGTAGATGACATAATTATAAATGTTACTGAGTAGTGACAGGTACTTGTGTTTTCTTTGTTTGTGTTGTTGATTCTCAAAGTGTAGCGCAAAAAAGGGATATTGTTAAATGAATTACACGTAGTGAAGGTGTGTTGTGGTTGGTGGTGAAATTATTCTTGTTTTTTCGCTGCATATAGTTATTGTTGGACTCAATGAATTCAAATTTTTTTAATCTGTTATGCTTGTTCGTCATATTTTCTTTGCAATCCTGCAAATTCTGTTCAGTATGTGAAGTGGTATTAATAATGTATGTGTCCGTGCAGGCGATTCATTTTCTTGTAGGTTGTCCAGCATGCTTTAGAAACCTTTTGAAATTATTATGTGACCTCTTTATCTTTTTAAATACCGCACATATTTCATGTAGACTATTTGATTAATTGTTTTCTTCAATAAGCAGTACTTGTTTTTTTTTCTCACCAATTTGATCACTTTCCTATAACTTGTGCTTTGCAACATTACTTTTGGCAGATTGGTTTGTATTCATTGGTAGGCAGGCTCTGGAAGTCGTATGGAGTTCATGGTAAAAGCTAGGAGTCAGTATAAAGAACACATGTAAATGGACTTGCATTTATGGTATCATTTGCATGAGAACAACAAATTATGTCAGTTCAGAAAGTTACTTTCCAGTGAGGAAGATAACTTGGAATTAGAAACATCTAGGTTCAAATTCATTTTAGTTTACAATTATTGTCATAGAATTGCGAAAAGCAATATTTAGTGAACCCTTACTCTGTGAGTCTTGATTCCAATTCCTGGAAAAAAATTTAACCAAGCATCAGCAATGGTAATCAATCCCATTCTGTAATTGTTCTAAGCATCAGCAATGACAATCATTCCCATTCCATTATTTTGATCCAGGTAGCAATTTCAGCATCATGATTCCCATTCCCATTAACCCCTTCAATCACTTTCATTACCATTCTCATTCCTGTGTTTAAACCAAGCACTTCCTGAGATAATCACTATCTCCAAATTTTTGGATTCAAGTGGGACCTCTATCTCAACTTCTCTCGTATCCTCAGGGTGATCAAGTGAAATAGACATATCTGGCGGAATCACCTTAAGAGGAGGAGGTGGTCCTTTAATAATTCCCAAAGGATGTTCCCTTCCTGAGGGGTTACATGCATCAAAGCTGGTCGGATCTCTCCGGACAGATAAAAATAGACAAGCTCATGACGAATCCAGTTGTCATGGTAGAAAAAACTGAACCAATAGAGATTTATCCTATACAAAAAATGACATGAAAAATGCAATATAGATGCAAGTGTATGAAAAAATTAATGACAATAAAATAATAGAATAAAAAATGTCATCTAAAAATAAGTATACACAAACAATAATTAAAAAAAAAAAATTCTTCGTCACCGATGGCGGCGCGCAGGTGACTACACACTACAATGCCACGTGGCGTGCCATTGACATCAGTGGTTAAATAAATACATTTGAGCTGATGTGGCTCCACGTGGATGTACACGCATAAAGTGACACGGCGCTACGTCAGTGCTGACTAGGTGGTTACCTGACTGGTCAGACTGACGCGTGCACGCCATGCGCGACATTGCTGGCCGACGACCGTCGAAAGTTTACCAGTAGACTCAGGTTGACCTTCCAATGCCGCTAGTGGTCTTCGATTTCTAAAACGGTAATTGTAAAATTGTTTCTAAAGTTCAATCTCTCAAAACGCGACTGGGCATTATTTTTTTAAAACTATTCTTGAACTTTATGAATATCATTGGAACTCCTGAAGAGATGAAGCAAACTGCTGAGTATTTGAAAAGGGAGTTTGAGATGAAAGATTTGGGAAAAAAATATTATCTTGGTCTGAAAATTGAATATAAATCAAATGGCATATTGATTTATTAATCAACATACATTGAAAAGCTTCTGAAAACATTCAATATGGATAATTCCCATCTATTAAGTACACTCATGGTTGTAAGAACACTTGATCGCAAAAAGGATCCATTCCGACCGAAAGATGACGACGAATAAATACTTGGTCTTAAAGTACCATATCTAAATGTAATATATGCACTGTTATATTTGGCTCAATGTACAAAACCAGATATCTCGTTTGCTATAAATTTATTAGCGAGATATAATTCTACATCAACCCATCATCATTGGAATGGAATGGAACATATTTTGCGTTACCCGAAGGGTACAAAATATTTGGGATTATTTTATACGAATTCTGATAAATTTTTGGGTTTGACTGGTTATGCCGATGCTAGATACCTTTCGGATCCATATAAAGGACATTCTAAACCTGACTATATTTTCCCGTATAATGGTATTGCGATCTCCTGGAGATCTACGAAACAAACTTTAGTAGTCACGTCCTCGAATCATGCTAAAATTTTGGCATTACACGAAACTAGTCGAGAGTGTATTTGGTTGAGGTCAATGATCCAACATATCCAGAATTCTTGTGGTATCTCCCAAACTATGAATGTGCCAACTGTAATTTTTGAAGATAATGTTACATGCATCGCCCAAGTTCGGGGAGGTTACATCAAAGTAGATCGAATCAAACATATTTCCCCCAAATTCTTCTATACCCACGAGCTTCAGAATACTGGACAAATCGACGTGAAGCAAATTCGATCTTCTAGTAATCTAGCTGATTTATTAACAAAATCATTACCGACGTCAACGTTTGAGAAACTGGTTTACGAGATTGGAATGCGAAAACTCTCCAAATTAGAAAAATTAGATATATGGGTGTCATCATTAGGGGGATAAGTTTTGTAATATTGGATTCACCGACTGTACTCTTTTTTCTTTGTCCAGTTTTTATCCCCAGCTGTATTTCTCTAATAAGGTTTTAACGAGGTAGTAAAATATCTTATACGGTAGAAATTCAAGAGGGAGTATTGTTAGGAAAATCGGGCTTGTCGCAGCGGAATTTATCTCGATCAATAATAAGTAAACAAAATAAAAACAAGAAACAAAAATATTAATGCACCAAGATTACGTGGAATTCCAAAACGGGAAAAAATCACGGACGTCAGGACAGACAGAGATTTTTACTATGTAGCAAAAGATGTTACAGCCACAACCAGAAAACACTCTCTAACCCAATTACAAGCCTCATCCAAGCTCACAATAAAGAAACTCATAAGACACTCGGGATCTCTCAATTTGTGTCTCTACAATTGAAGACTACAACATCATATTTATAGCGAACCATAACTTACTCACCAAGTAAATCATAATAAACTAGGAAACCTATTATTACTGGAATTCCTAAAAAGAAGGAAAAAGATTCTTTTCTAATTGCAATTTGAATAAGCCATAAATACAATTCCTAATTAAATATAATACTTCCAAAATAGTCTTCAAATCTTTCACTTCCAAAAGAGTCTTCAAATCTTTCTCACCTTCCAAATAAGGACTAGTATATTGAATACTAATTTTTGTCAAACCCTAACAAACCACCCCTTGACAAAAATTCCCTAAAACTTGCATCCTTTTAAACAACGACCATGACTCTATATCGAGTCATCATGTCCCACCATGAAGATATACACACTTAGAACCATCAAACGATCCATCCCAAGATTTATTCTGGCACATGTCGATACAACCCTTGCTGATTAGATCATGGTGCAACTTTCTTAACTGGCTTTCAAGAAAGTTCATCAGCCATCGACATCTTATCCACCACACAATCGCATTAACGTCAGTCCAATGCCCATGTGCAAAACTTGTGGCCGCTAGAAGTACTACATCCTCTTTCATGGCACCATGGTGGTTAGTGACCTGTCATTAGGATGTATTCATTCCTCCTTAGAGGAAGTCACCTTCATCAGCTTCTAGCAAGAAGACACATGGAGTATCTCCATCAGCGGAGTCCTTTACCGAACTTGCTCCTTTACAATCCTTCCTCAGATGTCCTTTTGCCCACACTTCCAACACAGAATATTCTTCTTGGAGTACCCACTCTTCCCATTCTTTTCTCGAGCCATCAGAATTGACTGATTATAAGAGTTATTATTTTCACTCTTCAGTCTTTTCTCTTCAGAGATCAACTTATTCGCAACCTCTGAAAAACTTATCGTCGAATTTCCATGCATCAGGATCGGTTTCATGTACTTGTATGAATCAGGAAGAGACCAGATCAATTTCAACGCCTTATCCTCGTCATCAATCTTTACTCCAATAGACTCCAACTCAGAGATTATCCCATTGAGTTCTGCAAGATGATCAGAAACCTTCATACTTTCATCCATCTTCAATAGGTGAAATTGTTCTTTTAGGTAGAATTGATTCCAGACGTTCTTTGCTTGGTCCAACTCTTCAAGTATCCCCCAAAGTTCTCTTGCAGAAGTTGTTCCTTGAATATTCGCGAGAATATTCTTGGCAAGACACGGTCGTATCAAACTTGCAGCTCTCTAATCGAGTTCCTCCCATTCATCATCACTCATCAAGGACTTTTCGAACTTCTCTTTACCAGTTTCTTTTTCACCAGAGCTTTCAAAGACTACCGTAATTGTTCTCCCCTTCAACGCCTTATGCAATCCATGTTGGATCAGGATATCTTTGACTTGTACTTGCCACAAGGCAAAATTGATTTTTCCATCAAATTTCTCCACATCGAATCTTCCGGTGTACATCTTGCTTGTAGACATGTTTACTTCAACAATCGAAACTCACACGAACCTCGGCTATGATACCACTTGTTAGGAAAATTGAGCTCGTCGCAGCGGAATTTATCTCGATCAATAATAAGTAAACAAAACAAAGACAAGAAACAAAAATATTAACGCACCAGGATTACGTGGAAACCCAAAATAGGGAAAAAAAACCACGAACGTCAGGACAGACAAAGATTTTTACTATGTAGCAAAAGATGTTACAACCACAACCAGAAAACACTCTCTAACGCAATTACAAGCCTCACCCAAGCTCATAAGAAAGAAACTCACAAGACACTCAGGATCTCTCAATTTGTGTATCTACAATTGAAGACTACAGCATCATATTTATAGTGAACCATAACTTACTCACCAAGTAAATCATAATAAATTAGGAAACCTATTATTACTAGAATTCCTAAAAAGAAGGAAAAAGACTCTTTCCTAATTGCAATTCTAATAAGCCATAAATACAATTCCTAATCAAATATAATACTTCCAAAACAGTCTTCAAATCTTTCACTTTCAAAAGAGCCTTCAAATCTTTCTCACCTTTCAAATAAAAACTAGTATATTGAATACCAATTTTTGTGAAATCCTAACAAGTATTGTGAATATTGTAATAACACGTGGATTTCCACATAATCGAAATTTGACAAGAAAACATACATCTATTTTTATTTTTATTTTTATTTTTATTTTTATTTTTTTATAGACACGTGTTTGCCTATAAAAGGCTTACATTGAAATCGATAAACCAGAGATCAATCTTCATGTATCTTCTTTCTATATAAAATATATTACTTATTTTTTTAATCTGCTTTCTAATGTTTTGCTGTAATTAAAAATTTAATTACAATTCTAAAAACCATATATAAAACTATTATCCGATTACTTTCTAATTCTAATTATATTTTAAAATCTTATTGAATGATTTTATCCCTTCTGCTCCATTTTTTATTTTACAACACGGATAAGAAAATGGAGGTACATTAATTTTATCATCCATATATCGTGTCGTTGTTACGTGTAAATACAGTGGAGTTAGGCCAATTTATTTATTAATAAAATAAGTGTACCCTCGTTTAAAGTTAACATGAATCATGCTATAACAGCAACACAGAGTTGGCATGTTTTGCATTTTTATATTTTGTTGATTAAGTGAGGGACCCTCGTTTTACGTTGAAACATCTCACAATTTAAGAGGTGTTTTCACCAGTCAATGAATATTGAAACTAAATGCACAATATATGTATATGTTATCAATGATTCCTTCGTTTGAGAAGGCTACACTTTATAGTTACATTAATAATTGAGTTAATGATGAGTGCTTAGGTTAAATTAACGATTGAAATAGCGATTTGAAATGAGTATGGAATAAAAGTAATAAGAAAAGTTTTTTTTTTTATAATTTTTAATTTATAATATAATTTATTTTATTTTTTAATGTTGATATTTATTAGATGATTTTTTTTAAAAAAAAAATTAATTAAAAATCTTTAATAATGTATTCATCAATTAATTAAATATATATTATAAAATTTATTTAAAAATTTTAAATTTGATAAAAAATTCTAATTGCATCTAGTAAATTAAAATAATATTAAAATTATAAAAATGATTTAAAATTAAATATAGTTAAACTGTATTAAAAAAAAATCTAGTTCAAAAGAATAATTTTTGTTAGGATGTGTTTGTAATAACTAGAATTAGATAATGGTAGAATGTGAGTTTTTTTTTTTTATTAGCAATCGGTGGACAAGTAGCAGTCAAAAAATCATTAATTCAACATCTAAACGCTAATAAAAAAAGTTGCTCCCAAACACCTAAATTTTCAAATCGCTAATATAAAATTTAATTACTAACTAAAAATCTAACTACTAAACACACACTTAGACTGGATTTTACGATAGCAATTAGAAGTAGTGTTTAACATCTTGATAGTGATTAGAGTAATATTCTAAAAAAATAGACGTTCGGTTGTAATAGTTGAAAATAGCGGTTAGCAATTTAAGTAACGGTATGTGTTGGGAAAACACAGATAGCTCTAATACAACTTGTTGAACAAGTAAGTGATCTATTGAAGTGTAGACGAGTATTGGTAACTACAAAGCAAAACAAACATACACAAGATAAAAAAAAATAGAGATAGAAAATAAGACATAAGGTTTTTACGTAAAAACCCAAAGCGGAAAAAAAAAACCACGATTGTCAAGACGACGAGAGACTAATTCATTATGTAACAATAAAGCAACAGTTATAACTAGAATATCATTCTCTCACTCCCCTACCCAATTACATTAACACATTCTTACATATAAGCTCTTCCCATATGACTCCCACATGATATCGAAATTCGATCCTAGAACTCAAGATCTCCATGGTTTTCATGATTCCCAGGCCTCATGGGGCACCTTTCAAACCTAACCAATCAGGTCTACATTGTTCTCTCAGGGTATTTAATAATAGATACAGACACTATATTTATAGCATTAGGTAACTTAGTCACAAAGTAATTCTAAACCATTAAGAAAATCTTTTCCTATTTAGGATTCTCAAGGATTCTTTTCCTAATTAGAATCCACTTTAGAAAATATCATTCCTAATATGACACTTCCAAATAGTATTCGAGTCTTTTCCTAATTATAAACCAATTATGGATACCGGAGTATACCCCAATTCTCGTCACAATCCTAACAAATCAATTGACGAGAACTCTCTTTTTTCCTATCCGACGACCACAACTCATAACAGAGTTATCATACCCCACCATGAAGGTATACCTAGAGTTGGCAAATTTCACGACATGGGTAAATCCTTACCCATATCCTAATTGGATCCTTACTTATTTTAAGAACAAAAGTCCTATCCATGTCCTAAATTAAATTTTAGGGATAGGATAAAATCTTGTCCTAAAAAATTGAGGATATGGATTTATCCTTATCCATATCCTTATTTTATCCTCTAACTTTTTGTTTTTTGTTTTAGTTCTTTTAGGATTTTTTAAGGATTTTTTTTAGGATTTTCATATTATTCATAGTTGTATACTAATATTATCTTTAACTATATTCTAAATATATCCTTATTAAATTAATAAATAATAATTTAATTTCTAACTTTTATTTTTACTAAAATAAATACATTATGCTTTAAAAATTTTTAATTTTTTAGTTTATATATATTTTTTTAAAAATGTAATAACTTCTTAGTTTTAATTATTTAAATAATATTAATTTTTAATTTTATCTCTACAACAAAAAATTATGTAATTTAAATAGTTTTTAATGAAAATTTGAGTTTTATTTTTATATTTATTTTTTCAAAAATAAATTAACTTAAATATATTAACATTTTCTATTATTGATATTTATTTTTTAAAATTTATAGAATTATAAATTAATTTATTTATCTAAATAGTTAGCTATTTATAAGTTTCATGTATATTGAAACCCATAAGAATCATAGTAAAATATAAACAAGAAGATTAAAATACATTAAGAAGATCATCTTCTCAATTCAGATAATTCATTATACTTTAGCAACATACAGATTAGCATAAGAATTTCTTAACTATTTTCTTTCCTCACAAAACCTTCCCAATAACCTACAAAAGAAAAATCCTCTCATCTCAAATAAATCACAAATCATAACAAATTATGTCAATAACTTATCAACCAAAACACTCAAAATCACACACCCACTAACATGATAATCCAAGAACCTCCACTATCAATCAAAACCTTCTCCTTTCCAAACCCTTTACTTCCAAATTCCCTGTAAGAAAAACACAAAACAAAAACCATAAATCACCCAAAAAAACCCCACCAAAACGGCTTTAAAACCAAAATTAAAAATCTAAACTTTTTGCCCTTTCAAAGTGACCTAAAAGTCAAAATTAACAGAGGCAACACAGTTAACAGAGGCAACACAAGAAAGAAACCCGATAGATCAGCATCAAACCAACTAAATATCACCAATAGAACACAGCACCAAATCAACTAAGAACCACCAGCACAAAATTAAAATTTGATAAAGTTGAAATGAGAATGTCCATTGATATTCAGTTACAAGCTACATTTAAAACCTCTTTTCAATACTCATAGATTTTATATTCAGCAACAAAGTAGTTTTATACCTTAAAGAAGAGAAATTAGATTTCAGATGACGATTCTTCTTCATCCAGAGTAGGATATACTTCTTCCTCCGGAATACCACCTAAAATAATAAAATTAATTAAAAATTAAATAACCAAATATTACTATAACCATTAAATCAAGCAAATATGTATTCATACGACGAATGGGAGCCCATATCCAACTCTGCACACACATTAACGCCTCTAAAGTGTTTGGATGCAATCTTCTACGATGAGGGCTCAAAAATCTACCACCCGCATTAAATGCTGAGTCAGAAGCGACAGTAGACACGGGAATTGCTATGATATCTCGAGCAATTTTTTCCAAAATTAGATATTTTCCCTTATTTCCTTTCCACCCAGATAGAATATCAAAATTAGGAGAGTCTACTTCAGCAGATTCATCTAAATATCTATCAAACTCTGATTTATTTGTGCTCCTCACCACATCACATTTATATTGCTCATACTCCTCATCAGAATCAAGGATACTAGAGGAGAAGAAAAATGAAGATTCTCCTACCTCTTCCATTGAACTTAAGTTCAAAGAATTTTGCAATTCATAGTCCTTCACTAATGCTCTAATAAGCTCTATTACTTTATCCCTTTGAGAAATTGCATTAGAGCCATACAATCTATTGAATTGAAATTCAATCAACAATAACTTATTTGTAGGATCTAGAAATGATGCTACAACCATCACACCAGGTATGTTTCTTCAATACTTTTCAAGTTTGGCGGTCATCCCCTTTATCATTGTTCTTATAACTTCATACTCAGAAGTAGCCCAACTAAGCATGATTTTTTTCATTTTGCAAAGAATGGAAAATGCTATGTTGGCGGTAGAATATTTTGTACCTATAAGATGTTAAGACAAAGTTAATAATATTCTAAAAATAAAAGTATAAATTATGCACATAAATAAGTACCTGAAAAAGACTCTGTAGCTTTGTAAAATGGCTCTAAATGTCTCACCATAACTGATGCTAAATCCCACTCCAAGTCAATTGGCAAACACTTATATTGTGGCTCGTGTTATTGTACACATACAAACACATCCTTGTCCATTAATGCCACTGATAACATGAAATATGTAGAATTCTAACTAATAGGACAATCGAGCACGAGTTTTGTACTATACTTAATTTTTAATTGACTTGTTGTAAACTCAAATGCTTCAATTCTCTTACTTGAGGAAGTCCAAAAACTAATACTGTCTCTAACTTTCTCAATGTCATCTCCAATCACTTTCAACTCATCTCTTATCACCAAATTCAAAATATGTGCACAACAACACATGTGCAACAATCTACCTCCCAACAATAGAGAATCAGAACACTTATGCTTAATTTTTTCAACCATAACATCATTAGTAGAGCAATTATCAACTACAATTGCAGATAACTTTCTAACTACATTCCAATCAAGCAAACACTTCATCAATTTATCACCAAGAGATTCAACATTATGTGGCAAAATACGAATAAACCTCATAATACGACTATGCAATACCCATGATTTATCAATAAGATGCATAATCACAACCATATACCCTCATTTTTGTACTTGATGTCCACATATCTGTAGTGATCGCTACCCTACTATCTAATCCATCTAACAACTTCATGGTTTTTTCTCTTCACCATTATAGATTTTCAATATATTGTTCTTCAACATATTTCTACTCATGGATTCAAACTTGGGTTGAAAGTAATTCATCATTTCACGAAATCTGGTATACTCCACAAATCGTAAAGGCAACTCATGCATAATAATCATTTTTGCTACTTTTTCCCTCCCAATGTTTTTATCAAACATAGTATTAGTGTCAACACTTGTTTGATATTTCTCCTGTGATACTTCATCTTGTAATATTTCTCTTGTCAACACCATAATAATCATTTTTGCTACCTTCATCCTGTAATACTTCACTTCACATCACCATAAAAACCTTCCGCATGCGTTAAATGGAATATCATACATCACCAATAAAACGACAAGTTTTCAGAAAAATCCAAACTTGACCAATCAAAACATCCACATTGATACAAAACCTCGAAAAATGATAAACCAAACAAACAGACCTTGAAAGACGTAATTACATACTTAAAAGAATACATCAGCAACCTAGGTACATCACCTTCAGCTTCAAATCACAGTTTTCATAAAGCAAATGGTGAACAAATTTGTCAATTTAAGCAACTGTATCTATCACCCCTCAATTTGATACATAGCTGACACCTCTATATTGAAACTTTTCTACCTTCAGTACAGATCCTCACTATATTTCAATCTAACAAACAATATCTTTCAATCTAACAAACAATCAATCCGTTCAAATCAATAACTTTCTAAGAACTAAACACACACAGATAAAAACCTATATACAGATTCTATCAGAAAACCCTAAATCCACTAACCTGAAAGAGAAAGTAGCAACAATGAAGAAGGAGCATGGTGAGTGCTTAGGCGGCACAGAGCACGAAGCGGAGCAGTGACAATGGAGAAGAAGTACTAATGGGTGTCGAATCCATCAATATTTAAATTTAACCTGCAAATATAATAAATTTTAGCAAACAGGGTCGATCCACAGAGAACGGAAATCAATAAATGTAATCGTATTGACCAAATCAAAGTAAATGGGGGATTTTGAGAATATGCGATTAATTAAACTAGAATTAAATTGAAGATTAAAAATAAATTATTATTAAGTACCCAGCTAAGTCGATTTATTTGAATTAAATGTTGATCATCGAAACTAAAAATTTCTACACCATTTAATAGTCACATTTAGAGCTATTGAGAACGTGCCTAACAACCAATCTTTTCCTAGATAGACTGACCGGGTACGACCATTCGAATCAATCATTGATCTAACGTAGATCGCATTAAAAACTAGAAAAGACCCATGACCATAACCAATTGAATCGGTACAACCGTTCTTGAATTACGATTATGCACTCTCAACATTACCTAGGTCAAATTAACTACGAGCTATTTGTCATGCAATGTGTTAGGCCTAATTAATCAATCAATTGCGCACTTAATTAACTAATCAGAATCAACATGTGCACTTGGCCATGCCCATAGAGAATATATAAATATCAAACAATATATCAGAATAAAACAATTCTCACAACACGGTAATTAGAATCGACTTAGCTGGATAAGGTTCGTTTAGCTCCTCATAGGCGTGGCAAACTTTATTATCTTAAAATAATTGATCGTACAGGAGAAAATAAAAGCTCAAAGTACTTTCTCAATTCTCTAGATAAAATTCAAAATATGAGAAGACCCTTTACAATTGTTTCTTTCCTAAATAAATACTCCCAAAAAAATCTCAAATGACTCCTAGAAATCTCTACTAAAAAACCCAATCGTTAAGATTACAAATAAGATTTGAGAGTTAAAAATATAACAACTCTGAGTGTACCCAATTGACTTGGTCTTGTTTGACTAGTCTTTGGCAAATCCATCTTTAAGTCCTAAAAAACCTTCAATTTCCCACAATTGCCTCTAGACTGTCAAAAAATACAAAAATAGGGCAATTAGATAGTATATATTCAGTAAAGTCCTAGAATTGTAAATAAAATAAGGTAGAAATGTTGTGCATTTCATGCCCAATCAAGTACAAAGCGACGAAGCAGAGTAAGGATTAAGTTTTGGAGAAAACAACGATTGAGTTTTAGGCGGCACATAGCCGGACTTTTTAAGGATTTTTTAAAATCCAGAACAAGGACCGGATTTTGTCCGGAAATGAGAGGATTTTAAGCAGACCGAATCTGTTTTGGATTGGACCACTGAAATACTAGATTTTTTTAAATCCATTTACGTGTGGACATGGGTCGGTTTTAAAAAATGGCCCATTTTGCCATCCTTAGGTATACCCACTTAGGTATAATCCATCCCAAGACAAACCACTCAGGAACCATCAACCAAGATTTTTTTCTTGACACATGTCGAAGCACTTGCTGAATAAACCATGGTGTAGTTTCCTACATAATCTTCCAGGAAACTCCTCAGCAATCGACATACTTTCCACCACACCTACATCCATACTGACCAGATACCCATGTAATTGTGGACACACTAGAATTATTCCATCCTTTATCATGACAACCTTGGTGGTTCAAAACATGTCATAAGGACACCTACCCTACGTACATTCGAAGCCTTTGCCAAACAGTTCCTCACAATCATTCCTTAATCGAGTTCACCAGTAAATTGATCAAAATTCTCGGCCCACAAATATCCTAAAATACCACTAGTCAAACTCTTAATTTTATTTTGATTATTTGACCAGACTTGAATCTTTGACTACATTTTTTTATCTTTACTTGCGTTAACAGAGAACCACGAAACTCTCAAAGCTACCTTACCGCCACAATCATACATGTCATATATCACCATCACCATCGCTTAAAAATTATCGTCAAAATGTTTTCATCTCTATGACCAACGCAAACCAGATATTGACAACAATTGCAGATTTTTTTCAGCTTTGACTTTTTTCTCACATAACCAGATCCAAACTTGATCAAAGAAACCAAATTCTTTTTTTCAAAACTTTTAGAGACCCTAGAAGATTTACCTATACTTCAAAATCCTTCGCTTTCATCTTATCTAAACTCATGTTTACTTTGACCAAACCAAGAGTCACAGATCACACCAGTGCTAGCTTATAAATTAAGGGAGATACCAGTTGTTGGGAAAACACGGTTAGCTCTAATACCACTTGTGGAACAAGTTGGTGATCTATTATAGTGGAGATAAGTATTGGTAACTACAAAGTAAAACAAACATATAGAAGATAAGAAAATAGAGGTAAAAATAAGACATAAGGTTTTTATGTGGAAACCCAAAGCGGGAAAAAACCACGGCTATCAGGACAACGATAAACTAATTCACTATGCAACAATAAAGTAACAGTTACAACTAGAATATCATTCTCTCACCCCCTACCCAATTAAATTGGTTATAGTCTTACATACAAGCTCTCCCTATATGACTCCCACATGATATCAAGACTCGATCCTAGAACTTAAGATCTCCGTGGTCTCCATGATTCCCAGGCCCCATGGGGAACCTCTTAAACCTAACCAGTCAGATCTACATTGTTCTCAGAATATTTAATAATAGATACAAGCACCATGTTTATAGCATTGGGTTACTTAGTCACAAAGTAATCCTAAACGATTAAGAAAATCTTTTTCTATTTAGGATTCTCAATGATACTTTTCCTAATTAGAATTCACTTTAGGAAATATAATTCATAATCAAATATGAAACTTTCAAAATAATCTTCGAGTCTTTTCCTAATTATAAACCAATTATGGATGCTAAAGTATACCCAAATTCTCGTGACAATCCTAAGGCATGACAAAGACAAAATAGTTTTTTAAAATTGCTATTTTGAAAACAGACATTCCACTGTAGTTAATGAAAATAGTAGTTAGCGGTTTAAATAACAGCCTGATAAACACTACTCAAATTGTTTCTCAAAACTGCTATTCAAATGGTTACTTTCAAACTATCAAAATATCATAATATTAATAAATATAAGTAAGTTAAATAATTACATCATTTTTATCTATAATTTTATATCTATCCACTATTTTAAATCACTACCGTTACAACAAAATAATTATTATAATCGTTACTCTTACTACTGCATGATTCAAATTCTTAACCGCTAACCCGATAAAATATCCAGAAATACAAATATCTATATAGAAAAACATAATCAAATCCAAATTTACCCATTGAAAATAAAATTAAATCATATGTGTGGCTGACCAAAGCTACGTTTGCATCTTCCTTATGTATTGCTTGGGGTGTAAACGAGCCGAGCCGAGCCGAGCCCGAGCTCATATAAGCTCGGGTTCGACTCGTTTAACAATATCTCGGGCTCGACTCGTTTAACAATGTCTCGGGTTCGGGTTCGCGAGCTTATATAGAAACTCGGACTCGACTCGAAACTCGGCTCATGCTCGACTCGTTAAAAGATATTAAGTAAATTATTAATTTAATATATTATTTTAAAATAATTTTATTAAAAATAAATAAAACTATATAATATAGTAGGTTTGTATAGGCTCACCAAACTTACGAGCTTTTAGTTTTGAGACTCGTGGCTCGGCTCGGCTCGTTTAAGCTCGGACTCGATTCGTCAGAAACTTATTTGAATCCGAACTCTAACCGAATTTTAAACGAATCGAGTCCGAACCGTTTGCAAGCCACTCATTTTCAACGATATGCATCGCTGTTGCCACATAATCATTAACTAGAAAAGTAATCACATGGAGAATCAAGTACTTTTATCCCCATCTTTCTATTGGGAATGAATTGAAGCATCATCTTCTTAAACTTGCAGATATAAGAAAATAAGCAAGCATTATCTAACATTATCTAGATTACAAATAAAACTAACCCGCCACCTTGATGTCTAGCACATCACTCATGTATCTATTTAAAATGCAATTTCTCTTATTTTATTAAAAATATAATAGTAATAATAATAAATCTTGATAAAAATACTTCCATTCCCTCGTAACTTTGAGGGAAATAAGAAAATTTTATTTTAAAGAAAATATTTAAATTCGTTAAATTTAAAATAGATTAAATTAATTTAGTTTATTTTAATATTATTATGTAAATGATTATTGGAAAGTGAGAAATATGGTCAATTAATTGACATTATTTCTAGCTGCAGGCAAAACAAATTCAGTTCCTACGAAACTGCACGTCACTGTCTCGGTGTCTTTTTCTTTTATCATATTTTTGTTATGCATTCAATTAATTGCGTTAAATGATAGCACATTCATGTAATTTTAATAAAATTTAAAAAAATTATAATTTAGTGATTAACTAGTTTGTGTTATTTTATCACTTTAATTTATAAAATATAATTAATTTAATTAAATTTATATTACTTTTTCTTAAAAACATTATGTCCATACTATTAAAAAAATAATTATGTAAAATATATTTTGCTTTATTATGTAAATTTATAAATAATTTCTTAAAAAAATTAAAATATTATTTTTAATATAACCATTAATGTGATTATAGAAAATAATCAAAATTATATATTTTAAACTCAATATGTAAAAATAAAAATAAAAAATAATATAATAGAAAAGAATCTATTTCAATCTACATTCATATATTTATCTAATTCATATAATTTTTCTATCTAGATATTTCAATTTAAATTATAAATATTATTATAATTATAAATATATAAAATTTTAATTAAAAATAATATATTTTAAATTTAGAAATATTCCCATTTTCACTCAATTCAGTATCAGAGGATAAGATATCGATGGACGTCACGTAAAAACACATGGTTGGGCCATATAGTACGTTACAGGGTCATGCATGCATATATACGTTATACAGCCAATCGTAATATCACCTTATAATTTCCGTTTCAAGTTTTCATTGGTTCCAGTTTCATAGGGTTACGTTAACTCAAGCTTATTACTGACACTGAGAATCAGACAACACAAAACCCACTTATGTTGTCATAAAATACAAAAAACACGACAAATATTACAAACAACAATCTTTTTAAAATACCGTTAATATCGTTATTATGTATATTACATATTAAGAAATTAATTTATAGTATAAAAGTATAAATAAATAAAACAAAATTTACAAATAAAATTTTGTATATTATTTTTAATTTTTTAATTATATATAAATGAAAAATAGAAGACAGTTAATATCGTTAATATATATTTTGGATTTAAGAAATTAATTTATATCATAAAAAATATAAATTATAAAACAAAAATTTTACATAATTTGTAACTTTGGTTGGCCGTTAATACCGTTAATAGGTAGATAACAAGGTTTTTTAATACCGTTATTTTTTAAAATTTTAATTTACTTTTATTATTCCATATATATATATATATACAAAAAAAATTAAAACAAAAAAAGGTGGCGGAAAGATACTCCTACACTAGTCGAATCATGTTGCTGCGATTAGGAAGCAATTGTGGGTAACGTGATGGGTAAGACATGTAATTACAACCAAGTTGAGGGGCAAAAGGTGTATACTTTTTGGTAATTTTCCAGTTGACCCCACCTCTAGCCTCATAAAAAAGCATGAGTGAGAGCCTTCACTATTACAATTTACAAACAAGAAAAAGAGAGGATATTTATATATTTTTTATATATTTATTTTATAAAAAAACCTAGGGTTTGACTGAAGGAAAATCGCTTGCAGATCGCGTGAAACACACATCAGAGAGAGAGGAGAGATAGTTTGATTGTAGTAGTAGTGAGTCGGATCACTGGTTTGATTCCGTCGATTTCGCTGCTTCATCACAATCTCTCTCATCTTCAACCTCAATGATCATCAACCCGCAATTCTCGTATCTCTAGAGAGAGAAAATGGGGACAATCTAGAGAGAGAAAGTGGGGTCTTTTATCACTTTTTGAACGTTGGGATCGGAGGGTAAAAATAAAGGGGTTTATTTATTTGCCTCCATTTTCAAATATTTGGAGGGATTTTTGCGCGTCAGTGATTGAATTCGTTGGTCGTTTTTTGTTTTTTTGGGTTTAGCTATTTGTTGTGTCATTTTGTTGAAAATTGAGGTTAAAATCGTTAAGTTAAATGCAATCGGGCGGCGGCGGCGGTGGGCCGAGCCGGAATCCAACCGGTCGGGCGGCGTCTACATCGTCTGCGGCTTCTCCGTCTTCGTCATCGTCAGCTGTGTCGACGCCTCACCTGGGTTTTGATTCTCTGCAGCAGCAACAGCAGCAGCAACAGAGACAGGTATAAGGGTTTCCGCTATTGAGATTCTTTTTGTTGGAAATTGAGCTGAATTGACGTGTGGGTGTTTTGACTGATGAGTGTTTTGGTATGGTTAGGGTTTTTGTGCATGATCGTTTGGGTTTTGTGGGTAGTTTTTTGTTTGGGAAATAATTAAATGCGGTTCTGTTGTGGATTAGTGTAAAAATGGCACACCGCTAATTTTATCCTGATTTCGTATTATTAAATTATCTTACTTATCCCTGCTTTTTAGGAGTTGGAACTTGGCATTTTTTTGGTTTTCTAGGTTACTCAAATTGATGAGAGCATTAATGTGGATGGTTTAACTGTAAACTGAGCTCTTACTTAATTGAGTTCAGTAAACGTGTTTTTTTAGGTATCTCTGCATTTTGCCTTCATTATATGTTCTTGTTCATGATGTTATTCCATATGAACTGCATTCTGCATGTCTTGAGGCCCTATATTTGAATGTTGCTGCATGACAACATAATATATAAATGTTAAGAGTTTGTTAATTTCTGTATTGTTTGTGCTTTTTACTACATGCAACTGTGAGTGGTTTGCCTGCAATTTAGCTTCACCAGGTTTGAGACTCAGATTCGTATCAATCTACCTAATTGTAAAAACTATCATTTTGTTTTTATCAAGATTTTGTGGTTTTATGGCCTTAATTTTAAGGCAACTATAGAAAGTGGATAGAGGGAGTTTATATTTGACAAAAAGAAAATTAGGAAGTAAAATCCATGCAAGTCTACACCTTTGCAGTCTCTATCTTTGGTTGATCTGTTTGTTGGAGTTATGCCCTGTTGAATTGGACCTATGCTGCAGTGACAATTATTGCTTAGTTATTACATTAATTATAGTTTTAGAACTTGCACTTTTTGATTTAAAAATTGAGAAACCTGCAATGGATAGCTTTTGTCTGCAGAATCCTCATGACTAGCTGTTGGTCATTTATGCAATTGAAGTAATTTTAATCTCCTTCTTGAATATGTTCTATATAGTTACTTTCTTGTTCATGCATGCAATAACACCTTTTGTTTTTGATTCTTTCTTTCTTGAAGATGGCCAACATAATTACCTTCTTGTTGTCATTATGTATCTTCTCTTTCTGGTTGTTTTCTGTGAGTTTTGGGAATGTCATACATCCTTTAAGTTAAGTTTGATTCCAAATTCATGCCACTATTCCATCTATGAAAAAACAAAGATTGTTTAACTGGGGATAGTCGTAATTTCATGTTAATTTTCTGCAGATGTTTATTCTTGAAATATTGCTTATATTATAGTGTCAAATTGTTTTTTGCAGTCGTTCCAGCAACATTTCCTCAGAAAACCTGAAGGAAATGAAGCCATGTTAGCATATCAAGTTGGAGGTCTTCCAGGAATGATGGGAGGAGGTAATTATGCTTCTCCTCCGGGATCCATGCAACTGCCTCAACAGCCTAGGAAGTTCTTTGATTTTGCTCAGCAACATGGTTCATCCCAGGAAGGCCAGAATAGGGGTCAAGGTGCTGACCAACAAGTATTGACTCCTGTTCATCAAGCTTATATTCAATATGCTCTACAGGCTCAAAAATCTGCTTCTGCCATGCAATCACAGCACCAAGCTAAAATGGGAATGTTCAGCCCGGCATCTGGTAAGGAACAAGACATGCGGATGGGAAATTTGAAGATGCAGGAATTGATGTCCATGCAGGCAGCTAATCAGGCTCAGGCATCATCTTCCAAAAATTCATCTGAACAATTTGTGCGTGGTGAAAAGCAGATGGAGCAAGGACTGCAGCCAGCCTCTGACAGTAGGAGTGAACCAAAACCCCAAGGTCAGCAGACAATTGGAGGGCAAATGATGGGTCCTGGCATGGTTAGGCCTGCACAGACTTCACAGAGCATGCAAAGCGCTGCTAACAACCAATATGCAATGGCTGCTCAGATACAGGCATGGGTACGGGAGCAGAATATTGATCTGTCACAACCTGCTAATGCCAATTTGATGGCACAGCTAATCCCGCTCATGCAGTCTAAAATGGCCGCACAACAGAAGGCAAATGAAAGCAGTATGGGTGGGCCGTCATCTCCTGCTCCAGCACCTAAACAGCAGGTCTCTTCTCCACCAGTTGCTAGTGAAAATTCTCCGCATACTAACTCATTGAGTGATGTATCTGGGCAATCTGGATCGGCAAAAGTGAGGCAGACAGCGTCCCCAAGTCCCCTTGCTTCTTCAAGCGGGGGTGTAGCTAACAATGCTAATAACATAGCTTCGCAGCAGTTTGGGGTCCATGGTCGAGAAAATCAAGGCCCTCCTAGACCACCAGTTGTGATGGGAAACGGAATGCCTCCCATGCATCCCCC
This sequence comes from Cardiospermum halicacabum, assembly GCA_031304145.1. Lineage (NCBI taxonomy): Eukaryota > Viridiplantae > Streptophyta > Magnoliopsida > Sapindales > Sapindaceae > Cardiospermum > Cardiospermum halicacabum. Next base: position 4,528,617 of record CM062399.1, on the reverse strand, counting down.
TCAGCCGACCTTGAACACAAGCCAGGGTGTTGATCAGTTTTTGTCTGCAAAAGTTTCGGGGAGTTCAGAAGCTGGTCAAACTCAGTACCTAAGGCAGCTTAATCGATCTTCTGCACAATCATCAATTCCTTCTAATGATGGTGTGCTAATTAACAACTTATCTGGATCAGGTGGAACAGCTACACATATACCACAACAGCGTGGGTTTACCAGACAGCAGCTGCATGTCCTTAAAGCACAAATTCTAGCTTTTAGAAGGCTGAAGGTTTTAAAAACTCACTTGATTTGTGTATTCTTATATTGTTTGAACGTTGGAATTGGTTTGCATTACAAGTATTGACAGGATTGCATTGTGTTTACAGAAAGGAGAAGGCACTCTTCCCCAAGAGCTTCTTCGTTCTATTGCTCCACCACCGCTTGAGTTGCAGCAGCAGCAACAGAGTTTACCTGCAGCAGAGGATAAACCTTCTGGGAAAATTGCCGATGACCAGTCAAGGCATTTGGATTCTAATGGAAAGGATCCACAAGTTGCACCTTCGGGAAATGCTCTAATTACTTCGAAAGGGGAAACATATGCAGGTGAGGATAAGGCAACTGTGTCAGCTATTCATGTTCAAAGTATGCCTGCTGTTATGAAGGAACCTACTACTGTTGTAGCCGCAGGAAAAGAGGAGCAGCAAACCCCAGTATTCTCTGCTAAGTCAGATCAGGATGCTGATCGTGGTCCTGTGAAAGCTCCTGCAAGGAGTGACATTACAGCAGATAGAGGGAAGTCTGTTGCACCCCAAGTTACTGCATCTGATGCAATGCAAGTGAAGAAGCCTGCTCAAGTGAATACAATTGCCCAGTCAAAAGATGCTGGTTCTGCCCGGAAATATCATGGTCCACTATTTGATTTCCCTTTTTTCACGAGGAAACATGATACTGTTGGGTCAACAGCTACTGTTAGCAGCAATAATAATCTAACTTTGTCATATGATGTCAAAGATCTTGTTTTTGAGGAAGGCTTGGAAGTGATTCAGAAAAAGAGATCAGAAAATTTGAAGAAGATTAGCGGTCTACTGGCAGTTAATTTGGAGAGAAAGAGAATCAGGCCAGATCTTGTTCTGCGTTTGCAGATTGAAGAAAAGAAGCTTAAACTCTTAGATATGCAGGCACATGTAAGAGATGAGGTAGACAAACATCAGCAGCTCATAATGGGAATGTCTGACAGGCAATATCGAAAATTTGTCCGGCTTTGTGAGAGACAACGTAGTGATCTCTTGAGACAAGTGCAGACGTCTATGAGAGCCACGAGAGAAAAGCAGTTGAAATCCATTGCTCAGTGGCGTAAAAAACTTCTTGAAGCTCACTGGGCCATCCGAGATGCACGTACTGCCCGTAACAGGGGAGTTGCCAAATATCATGAGAGAATGTTGAGGGAGTTCTCAAAGAAGAAGGATGATGATAGAAATAAACGGATGGAAGCCTTGAAGAATAACGATGTTGAAAGGTACAGGGAAATGCTGCTGGAACAGCAGACCAATATTTCTGGAGATGCTTCTGAGAGATATGCTGTTCTCTCATCATTTTTGACTCAGACAGAAGAATATCTTTCTAAATTGGGCAACAAAATAACTGCTGCTAAAAGTCAACAAGAAGTTGAGGAGGCAGCCAATGCTGCTGCAGCAGCTGCGCGATTGCAGGCATGCTGTGTTCTTAAATCTTTCTGCTTACTCATTTTACCATCACTAAGTTTTAGTTTGATTTCCTCTGGATTTCCGTGCACCAGCCATGAGTGTTTTGATTTTTATTTATTTATTTTTATATTTGGTAACTTTTCAGTTAGTAACCCATTTGTTATGTTTCCTTAGGGTCTTTCAGAAGAAGAGGTTAGGGCAGCAGCTGCTTGCGCTGGGGAGGAAGTCATGATAAGAAACCGATTTTCGGAAATGAATGCACCTAAAGATAGTTCTGTTAACAAGTAAGTTAGAGGACTTTTCTATATGCTTTATATGTATTCAATTGTTTCAGTTCAGATATATGGAACTTGACTCCTTACCTTCAAATAAATTGTTGACTCCCATTTTATGTCAAAGTTAGATTTGTTACGGCAAATAATCGAATACATCTCTTACTGGTGTGAGTTTTATGAAACCTGTTATATCACCGGTATCATAAAGATCTTATAAAATCGATAATGTCATTTAAGAAAAATTAAATTTGATTTCCTCCATTTGGAATTGATGTATCATTTCTATGATTTTGTTTTATTATATTTTATTAATATTGGTTTTATGTTACCAAAGGTATTATACTCTTGCACATGCTGTTAATGAAAAGGTCATTCGGCAACCGTCTATGTTGCGAGCTGGAACTTTGCGAGACTATCAGATTGTAGGTTGCTCTTGCTCTTGAAGTAATTTATTTTTTTTTCTTGCTGGGTATTGCTACTATCACTGTGTTACATTTATTTCAAGTCACGACTATTTTGCAGGTTGGGTTACAGTGGATGCTCTCTCTGTACAACAACAAATTAAATGGAATACTTGCAGATGAGATGGGTCTCGGGAAGACTGTGCAGGTGACTTACGTTGCGAATATAAATTTATTAATTCCAGTGGGCAAAGAGAGCTGAAGAATTCTTTTTATCATCTTTTTTTAGGACCTAGCTGTTAGCATGCTTTTGTGATAGTATTGTTTGGATCTACTGTTTTTGTTTCTGATGCTGCTATTGAATAAAACTATAAAATTCTCAGTATACATGAGGAAAGCTAATAAATATTGTTATAAATAACAGGATAGAGACCTTATGCCATCATTTTTTGCCTTCTGTGCAGGTAATGGCACTGATTGCATATTTGATGGAGTTCAAAGGGAATTATGGCCCTCATCTTATAATTGTTCCCAATGCTGTATTAGTAAATTGGAAGGTAAGTTGCTTTTTGTTGCACATTATATGGTTCATATTTTTCTGATACACTGCTGCTAATTGAGTTCATGTGGCAGAGTGAACTTCATAGTTGGTTGCCATCTGTGTCCTGTATCTTTTATGTTGGTGGAAAAGAGCAAAGATCAAAATTGTTTTCACAGGTAGGTGAAATAGATGCACACATTTACTGGATCTTGAAGTATTTGTCTTGTCTTGGAGATTTATTCTACCTTCATCTTGTGTAGGAGGTTTGTGCGCTGAAATTTAATGTCCTGGTGACAACTTACGAGTTTATCATGTATGACCGCTCAAAACTTTCAAAGATTGATTGGAAGTATATCATAATTGATGAAGCTCAGCGAATGAAGGACAGAGAATCTGTTTTGGCTCGCGATCTTGATAGATATCGCTGCCAGAGGCGTTTACTTCTTACTGGGACACCGTTACAGGTCTGTGTCATTTCCTCCTTTTGCATCAGGAGTTCCTATTGTTTACTTGAATGTGCTCATCATTTCAGGGTTGATGTGCAAACACTAGTGTTTGTGATGATTATTATTAACAATGTGTATGTGTCTATGGGCACCCAGACCAACACATACATATATATAGAAATATGTATCTTTTATTTACCTACACACACACTCGCTGGATTACAAGTCTATAATTATGTAGTTGTGAAGTTTATGTGCTCTTCTGCCAGAACGGTCTGATATGATAGATGATCTTGGACCATCTTGAGCACTGAGTTTATTTATTTATTTAATCTTGCAGAATGATTTGAAGGAGCTTTGGTCACTTCTAAATCTACTTCTTCCTGAAGTATTTGATAACCGGAAGGCATTTCATGATTGGTTTTCTCAACCTTTTCAAAAAGAAGTTCCTTCTCATAATGCAGAGGATGACTGGCTTGAGACTGAGAAGAAAGTCATTATCATCCACCGTCTTCATCAGATATTGGAGCCGTTTATGCTTAGACGTCGTGTAGAAGATGTGGAAGGTTCACTTCCACCAAAGGTAAGTGTTGAGAAGGTGACTAATTTATGCTCTGAATTTCTTAAATGCTCATAAACAATTTTGCTCTGCAGGTCTCCATAGTTTTGAGATGTAAAATGTCTGCTATCCAGAGTGCTATTTATGATTGGATCAAATCAACTGGTACTCTTCGAGTTGATCCTGAAGACGAGCAGCGCAGGGTTGAAAGAAATCCAATATATCAGGCTAAGGTGTACAAAACTCTAAATAACAGATGTATGGAGCTTCGGAAAGCTTGCAACCATCCTTTGCTAAATTACCCGTACTTTAATGACCTCTCCAAAGATTTTCTTGTGCGATCATGTGGAAAATTGTGGATCCTAGATAGGATTCTTATAAAACTACAGCGGACTGGACATAGAGTTCTTCTTTTTAGCACCATGACAAAACTTCTTGATATCCTGGAGGAATATTTGCAATGGCGGCACCTTGTATACAGACGAATTGATGGAACTACTAGCTTAGAAGACCGTGAGTCAGCTATTGTGGACTTCAATAGTGCTGACTCAGAATGCTTTATCTTCTTGCTCAGTATTCGTGCGGCTGGGCGGGGTCTTAATCTTCAGTCTGCTGACACAGTTGTCATATATGATCCTGATCCAAACCCAAAAAATGAGGAACAAGCAGTTGCTAGAGCTCACCGCATTGGGCAAACAAGGGAAGTTAAGGTCATATATATGGAAGCAGTTGTTGACCAAATTTCAAGTAATCAAAAGGAGGATGAACTGAAAAGTGGAGGCACAGTTGATATGGAAGATGACCTAGCTGGAAAGGATCGGTATATGGGATCTATTGAGAGTCTTATAAGAAATAATATTCAACAGTATAAAATCGATATGGCTGATGAGGTTATCAATGCTGGTCGTTTTGACCAGAGGACAACCCATGAAGAAAGACGTATGACTTTGGAAACTTTATTGCATGACGAGGAGAGGTATCAAGAAACTGTTCATGATGTTCCTTCACTGCAGGAGGTAAATAGGATGATTGCAAGGAGTGAAGAAGAAGTTGAGTTGTTTGATCAAATGGATGAAGAGCTGGATTGGATTGATGAGATGACAAGGTATGACCAGGTACCGAAGTGGCTTCGAGCTAGCACTAAAGAAGTGAATGCTACTATTGCTAAATTATCCAAAAAACCTTCTAAGAACATTTTGTTTCATGGAAATGCTGGCGTGGAATCTGGTGAGGTGGAGACTGAGAGAAAAAGAGGGGCCAAGAGTAAAAAGTTTCCAAACTACAAGGAGATAGATGATGAAAATGGAGACTACACTGAAGGCAGTTCTGACGAGAGGAATGGCTATTCTGCTCATGAAGAAGAGGGAGAAATTGGGGAGTTTGAAGATGATGACTACAGTGGTGGTGCTGGGGCTCCACCTATCAACAAAGAACAATCAGAAGAAGAAGGGCCAACCAATGTAGGTGGGTATGAGTATGCCCGGCCTTCAGATAATGCCAAAAACAACCATATTCTTGAGGAAGCTGGTTCATCTGGATCATCTTCTGACAGCCGAAGGTTGACGCAGATAGTATCTCCTGTTTCTTCCCAGAAATTTGGTTCGCTGTCTGCATTAGAAGCTAGACCAGGTTCTATTTCAAAAAGGATGGTAAGCATCATGGTTTCTCTGTTAATCTTTCTTGTCTGCAATAGTTTTTATTTTTATTTTTTATTAATTTCATGCTTCTATTCTTCCAGCCTGATGAACTTGAGGAAGGGGAGATAGCAATATCAGGAGATTCTCACATGGATCACCAGCAATCTGGAAGTTGGGTTCATGATCGGGATGAAGGTGAAGATGAGCAGGTTCTGCAACCCAAGATTAAACGAAAACGTAGTATTCGTGTCCGGCCTCGTCATACAGTGGAAAGGGCAGAAGAGAAATCCGGCAATGAGCCTTCCCTCCAACGTCTTGATTCATCTCTCATGCCATTTCAAATAGATCATAAATTCAAACCCCAGTTAAGAACTGAAGTTCATGGAGATTCCAATTCCTTGAAAAATGATCAGAGTGAGCCATCTTCCAAGAGTAGGCGGAACTTGCCTTCAAAAAGAACAGCTAATGCACCAAAGCTTCGGGCTTCACCAAAATCTGGCCGACTGAATTCCATCTCTGTTCCGGCAGATGATGCTTCCGAGCATGGCAAAGAGAGCTGGGATAATAAAGTTACAAATGCCGGTGGATCATCAAATCCTGGTGTCAAGATGTCTGATGTCATTCAGAGAAGGGTATGTGCTATACTCTCTTAGTTTCTATGCTGATAAGTAGCGTATATAATTTGCAATTGAGAGTTTTGGTGTTTTATCATTTTTTATTTGGTAATGGAATTATGAATTTTACAAATGGTTTGAAGTTGTATGATTGATATAAAATTGCTGCTAAGCTTTTTTATTTTTTATTTTTTTATCTGTATTGACATTTCAACCTGATGTTGTGCAAACTGCACCATTTGTGATTAGCATTTGACTATCTGGATGCATTTTCATGTAGTAGCCTGTTGTTGGCAAGTAGTACAAGGCTTCTAAATGTTTCTTGATGTTTTTGGGTAGACAACTTGTGGACTGTATTGAGTTATTGATTTCCTTGGTATAGTTAATAATCTGATTGCTCATTTGCTCCTGTTTTACTCTATTGGGTTTAAGACATTAAATTTTCCTCTGTAACCTTATACTCTATACTTTTGTAATATTGATTATACTATCTGTTTATGACTTGAACTAAAAATTCTCTTTTGTCTGCAGTGCAAAAATGTTATTAGCAAGCTGCAGAAAAGAATCAACAAGGAAGGACACCACATTGTCCCGCTGCTGACTGACCTGTGGAAGAGGATTGAAAATTCTGGTTTCGCGAGTGGAGCTGGAAATAATCTTTTGGATTTACGGAAGATTGACCAGCGAATTGATAGATTGGAATATGGTGGGGTGATGGAGCTGGTGTCTGATGTGCAGTACATGTTGAAGGGTGCAATGCATTACTATAGCTTCCAGCACGAGGTACGGATGATCTCATATTATTTCCATCTATTTTACTCCCTAGCTGCAGTGACTTAGGTTTTGGTCATTTGAGTTCTACACGATGTCATAATTTCAAATGTACTTGAATATTCTTCTCTTTGTCAATATTCCTGTTTTAGCAATTGCTGGGGTTTTAACTCTGTATCTCTTATTTTTGTGCAGATCCGAACTGAAGTAAGGAAGGTACATGACCTGTTTTTCGACATATTGAAGATAGCATTTCCAGATACAGATTTCCGAGAAGCCAGAAATGCACTCTCGTACAATGGACCAGTATCTACTACCCCCTCTGTTCCTTCTCCAAGACAGGCTTCTGCTGGACAGACCAAAAGGCAGAGAATGATAACTGAAATGGAATCCACCCCTAGCCCTACCCAGAAATCACTACGAGGTTCCATTTCCACAGGTGAAGACACAAGGGTCAGGGTCCACATGCCTCAGAAGGAATCAAGACTTGGGAGTGGAAGCCTCAGCATAAGAGAGCAATCTCAACATGACGATTCTCCACATCCAGGAGAGCTAGTGATCACCAAGAAAAAGAGAAAGGATCGCGAAAAGTCTGCTGTGAAGACAAGAACTGGATCAGCATCAGCCGGACCTGTCTCTCCTCCCAGCTTGAGTCGTAACATCAGAAGTCCTGGTCCAGGTTCCATCTCTAAGGAAACTAGACAGAATCAGCAAGGATGGGCTAACCAGCCTGTTCAACCGGCAAGTGGTGGTGGTGCATCCGTTGGCTGGGCAAATCCGGTGAAGAGGCTAAGGACAGATGCTGGTAAAAGGAGGCCAAGCCAGTTATGAGTCTCATATGGGTTAATAGGATATTGTCATAATATAAATTGTAATTTGTGAATTGAAAATATGTTGCTTTTGGTTTTTAGAACCACATGTGGGTCTAATGCCCCAGTACAAGTGCAGTTTTTACAGAAAAAGAAAAATGTTGATGTTGATATAATAGGTCCTTTGAATTTTCTTATGTATACATATCTGCTCCCATATCTGCATTTTGCAGGTCTGTAGACTGTAGTTAACTTCCCAGAATTTTCAAATCCCTAAATAAGAGGCTGGTTTTATCCTCCATTTCTATGTCAAATTGCCTTTAGATTGATAGCTCAGAAGAAGCTTTAGCTACATAAAATGCAGAAAGAACTGGCAATCCAATTTTTAACTCTTATCTTACAAAAAGCTAAATCTATACAACATAACAGATGAGGCTCTGGGTTTTTCCTTTCTTGCTGTGGCACCTCACAGCACAGGAACTGTCAACCCTGAGCAGTGAACCTTCACAGGTCAGTCTGCTTTCCAGCTTCAGCTTCGTCGCTGGAACTGTATTCGCCTTCGCTCAACTCCTCATCGCTAGAATCTTCTTCCGGCGCGCCTTGTACATGCACAAGCTGCGCATATTTCTCACAGTACTCTACATACAAATCATACAAATATGGTTTCAAGCTTTTTATAGAGCAAAATGCTATCTATAGAGTTGGTTACTACCTTTAACTTTGATGTCATAGATGGAGCGATCACGCATCATCAAAGCTGCAGCCTCTCCGTTTAATGGATGAGAAGGGTTAGGATATAACAGAAGTTGTGGCAGAAACACTTCGAACACATTCACCAGGTCTGTAAAGATATCAGTTTGTTAAAACAACTTAAACTATGACTCAAAGTCATTAATGATAAGCAAATGATGAAGAAGCTATTACCAAACATTGGACTCCAACTCTCATTTATAACATCCAAGCAAATTGAACCTGACCTGAATTCAATTCAATACCACAAGAAGCAAATAAGTGACCTAAAGGGTATGATTAATTAATGATAATGACTCACATTTCATCAATGTTTGGATGATATATTTTATTCACAAAACTTATAGATGGAGATTTGTATGGATAAGCATCTGGTAGCTCAACTCTTATCTTCCACACACCTCCCAGATATGGACCTGCAAATTTTAATACAAAGATTTACATAACAACCTGAGAATTCGATTAAAAAATCAAATTAATAAAAATTCTTGAACAGAACAGACTTACTGTCAGTGGGTCCATGAAACTGAACACAGAACTCTTGCATACCATCATTAGTCATCTCCACTTTGTAATCACTCATCATCCTAACAAAAAATTAATCAGAAATCAAATAAAACCTAGATAACAAAAAAGTCAAAATCATCATCAACAAATAAACAATTAAAAAAAAAAAAAAAAAAAAAAGGAAGTAAATCTTAACAATTTCATCAAATCCATCTCTCGACGTTTGCTGGGAGAAGACATGATTGGAGAATTGGGAGAGATGTGAATTATGTGGAACAGAAGAACAGAACACGATCACTAGACTGGCTTTGTAACAATACGGTTGACACGTGCTATAATATTCCTTAGCTATTATGAACTCTGAATAGTTCACTGACATCTGTCCTATTTGTTTACTGTTATATTTTTATTTAGAAAAAAGTTGATTATCCAATGTGGATAATTTATGTATTTTTTATACAAAGGAATTACAGAATCAAAATATTGTTTTGGCGGCGCACACGTGCATGCATGCGTGTATATAACATATGTCTGTATCAAAAATATTGATGGTCGAATTTTTTATGTAACTAATTCCAATTTTTATATTAATACAAGAAGGTAAATGACACTGTTATATTAATTATTATCACGACCACTAATTTAAAACCATACAAAGGGTTACAAAATAATAGAGGGTTAATGATCATATAAAATTTCAATTTTTTAATTGAAATAATAAAAATATTAAATTACTTTAAAATATTATGAGAATTTTAAATTTTATTTAAATCAAATTTAGATACTTTTCCTATTTTATTTATATTTTTAATTTATAAAACTTTTAAAAAATTTATGTATGCTTTATTATTTTTTTTTAATTAATTAAAAAAATTATCTATTTAATAAGGTGAACCAATAACTAATACTATTAAATTATTAATATATATTTCATTTTTTTAACCATTTCTATATAACTCACAATTATCCATTCAAATATAAAATAAATTAGTGTGTTTATACATCATTTCTACCTTTCAAAATTATTATAATACTATAAAGTAAAGGTCAGAATATATATATATATATATATATATATTACTAATAGTTAAGAAGAAAAACTTAATGTTATTTTTTCTTTCACAAATTGCTTGGCCAATGTATTAAAAAGTAGTTATCTGTACTGATGTGAAACTGAAAAGTAGTTATCCATAATGTTTATTCAGGAGCTTATTTTTATAATTTTTTAAAATAGTTTAGCTTAAAAAGAAAATTATTATTATAAAAATATAAAATTGCAAAAATAATAGTAGATCTAAAACTAAAAAAAAAAAAAAAAATTAAAGTTTAATTTTATATATTTTCATTTATTATAATATATATGATATGTTTTTATATAAATATTAGTAATTTATTTATATATGTATTTATTAAAAAGTAAATTAATTTTTATATTTATATTAAATTTAATTATATAGTCAGATAAAATAAATATTAATAATATTTAAAACTTAAAATTTTCTTATAGATTAGAGCATCTCTAATGCAAAAATGGATTGTTGCTGACAAAATTGAATATGAATTTTATTCGTGACATGGAATGATTTTAAAATTGAAAAAAGAATTTAACTCTAATGTTATTATGGATTGTTTTATTTATTTTTTTAAAAATAAATTAAAAAAAATATGTAAAGAGATAAATAAGGAAATATAACTATTTCGGCTGATTTGACTGTGAGATAGAATATCTGAAACTATATCTCACCATATCTGAAACTAGATATTCAACCTTGTGGCCATCTAAAAACACAATTCATCTGTTACATTCAAGATGCTCTTAGTAGTAAATGTTGAGTTATTCACTATTAGTGTGAAACTTGTTGACATTACAAAATTTCTTCACTGTTAGTGTGAAACTTGTTGACATTAAAAAGTTTTGTAAAAGGACGATGGTAGTGCATATTTTTTAACTATAAAATTATATTAACCAACGCAACATAGTGATTATTTATAATTTAAAATTTCAAAAATAATTTTATAAAACAATAATAATAAATAATTTTATTTAGAACCAAAAATATCTTCTACCTACTGGTTGATCAGATTATATTTATAAAAAATCAAATTTCAGACTGTGTATACAATATTTAAATACAACCGAACTGAAAAAAATCAGTTTTTTTATTTTTATTAAATTATCAGTTAATACATGTGATTTAAAGTTTCGAAACTATTTATAAAATGTCCCTGAAATTTATGGTTGAAAAGCAATTCAATTTACTAAAGATTCCATTAGAATTGGATTATAAGTTATCTTTTAGGTTATTACAAGTTTATTTTTGTTATTATCTTTGATAAAAAAAAAAAAAAAAATTGAGATTAGACTGGATTGGAATGGGGAAAACATATATATATATATGTTTAAAATATAGTATATGTTTGTATAGTATAAGTTTTTCCTTTTGTAAATATAAACAGAATATTTTATATATTTATTCAGATAATATCTAAATGTAATGTAATATTTTTTATATGATTGTAATGGAACATTGATGTATTTTTCAATTATACAATAATGTTTTAAATTTTAAAATAACGTGACCGATGAAATGTAATAGTGGTTTACACTTTAGAAATTCAAAATGATTTATTAACATATCAGTGAAATTTCAAATTTCAAAAAATTTTGGTTGGAAGTTGAATACATTTATATTTATCTATCTTAAAAATTTTGTTTTACAAAAAAGAAATTTCAAATTATTGTAATTAATAATATAAAAAAATCCATTTTTTTAGTTTTAATATTTTATTGTAATATAGTAAAATTTTAACTTAATGTGAGATCTCAATAACCAATGCAGTAGTATTAATAATGATGTTTCAAAATTATTTATGAAATTTAGTGAACATTTAATTCAAATTTAATTTTTTTAAAAGTAATTTTTTAATTATTAGTCCATTAAATTACATTTATCTCACCCTATTAAAAAAGAAGAAAAAAAAAATATTTCAAATTATTATAATTAGTTCAGAGTGAACATAATATAAAACCGAAAAACTCGGTTTTTATTGTTGAATAGATTTAGTCTCAGTAAAAATTTATAAAATAATAAATAATTAATTTTGGGTCCGTCGGATTTTTTTTTATTGAAATTAAATTAGATCCAGGTGAAAAAAAATAACTACACTATAACAATATATTTAACATAATGTATAAAATTTTTGTATAAATATAAAAATACTTGTTCCTATAAGTATGCATGATAAATTTATTTATTTACCTACCTAATAAAAAATAGAATTAATTTGTATACTAATATTACATTTAATTATATAAAATAAATATGAGTCCATTGGATTTCTAGGCCATCAAAAGTTTACTATATAATTATAGGCCACTTTTAAAAAGTTTGCAAAACTAAACTTTGATTTTCACTCCATAGGCCATTCACAGCTGTGAGCGTAATTCACAGACTGTGAGTATAATTTACAGTATCTGTGAATTGTAAAATTTCAGGGGTATTTTGGAAAACTCAGCCTATGGAGTGAAAACTAAATTTTACAAAGCCTGTTTTTGTATGTTTTTCAAAACAGACCAATAATTGTATTTTAAATTTTAAAAAGTCCATTTCTTAGAATTTTCACTATATTAATAATACTTAAAACTCTTAGGTTCATTAACTTCATATAAATAAATGTTGAATTCTCAATTAATAATGTTGTCAATTATTAAATAATGTGATAATTATTAAATATTAAAATTTTTTATAAAATTACAATATTGGATAATTGTAGTGTTCATTTTTAATATGTATGTATTTCATGTATTTTTCAACTGTGTAGTAATGGATAAAATTTTAAATTAGTATAAAATTGTAATAACAAATACAATATAGTAATAATTATTTACAATTTAAAACTTCAAAATAATTTATAAAACGTTAAATGAAAAGTAAATTATTATTCATAAGCAATTCCAATTACTAAAGATTTAGTTAGAATATAGTTAAAAATAATTTTCTATTAGTAATTAAGATTAAATTTATATATTTCTTAAATGCAAATTAAATTAATGTTACTTAATTATATTATTAAAGAATCAAATTATTATTAATCCGTAATTAAAAATTTATATTACATTTGGATCTAATCAAATCGAGTAATATATATATATATATATATATATAAAATATTTGAATTTATATAATATCTAACCGAAAAAATCGATTTTTAATTCAAATGACCGAAAAAGTCGGTTTTTACTTTATATTTTAAACTTGTAATATTGGATGATTTTAATATATTTTCCTTTGTCACAGCATATTATTTAAAGCTTATTTAGAGTTTCAAAACTATTAATAAACTTTGTGAAATTTATAATTGAAAAAGCAATTCAAATTACTAAAAGATTTGGCATTGGTCGATTAGATCAATCTTAATCTTATCTCTAATAATCTGAAGAAAATAGAGATAAGATTCATGTCAATGGAGTTTCACAGATCATGTTAAAGTAAAGAACAGGTGAGGATTTTGATGCAAAGATTAAATAGCATTAGGTTCATGAAACTACACACTACTAGACACCACAGTGCATTTTTCTCCTTCCAACCTCTCTGGTTCTCATCAGGCATTGTTCATGTCAAACACCAAACTCAGAATGCAAATGTCAATGATAAAACATCATACATGTTCACTGATTGTTCACTACTACTATGAAACTAAAATGCAAAACCTGCAAGGCAAACACACCAATTGTTGAAACTTATTTGGATTTGGAACTCGATTTCCTTCTCTTCTTGCTTGGCCTTGCTGCTTCCTTCTTCTTCTGCTTCTGCTGCTCCTTCTCCTTGTCCTTCTCTTCCTGTGTCTTTGAGCTCTCATCATCCCTGCCAATGTCATCTGGAGCAAATCTATTCTGATGAGCTCTATGCCTCAGAACATGGACATTGTAGTAGTAACTGACTAGCATTTCACTTGTTTTGGTTGGAAAAGCATTCTGTATGGCACCCCAGAAGTAGTAACCATTAGGAATTTTGTTCATAATAGTCTCAAAAGTCTTCCTGTCTTCCTCACTCCAACTCATTTCGACTTTTTCGCCCATCTTGTCGAATTTCCAAGTGAAGTAAGCAGCACCAACTTCAGTCTTAACCTTGGAAGACTTTTCTGCAACATGAAATCTTACACATTCTACAGAATTTCTGATTGGACAACCACAACCGCGTTGCCTTCCTTTTCCTATTGGATCTCTTTCGATTACAATCCGTCGCTCAGTTTTCTCTGGAGGCCAATCTCGTTGCCCCAACCACTTGAGGTCATCTTCAGAAGGTGATCCGGTCCATTCTGGTATTTCAGCTTGATGATCTGGTCCTATAGGGACTTCGTCTTCCTGCTCAATTTCAAACACTGTTTTTGGTTTCTTTTTAGCTGATACTAAATCATTGCCATTCGGAGGCTTCTGAATCCTCTCCCGGAGATTGTAACTGCATTCAGATCCTCTGAATATCGACGGGCGCATCAACTGGTACAAATCAAAGCCAAACCAAATTGAACTCATTATGCACCAAAATTATAAATATCAATGTGTGATATAAATTGATTCTAATTCTAAGCATTGTTATTACTCAAAGGAGCTAGAAAGCACCACAGACATAAAACCAGGCATAACAATTTTATTTGTAAATCAGCATGCAGATGTATTTAAGATGTGTCAAATGAAAAATACAATATATAATTAGAACAATTAATAAAATAATAAGAAATGCTATTTTTCAATGAGGTTGATAAATATGGTCAGAGCAAAAATTCAGTTTTACCTGCCAACGATTTTTTCGATGCTAAATAAATACAAATGAAGTATTATTGCTGCATATGCATTCACACATGTAATCAATCAAACAAAATTATAAAAACTGATGACTTAGTTCATAGGGACCACTCAAAATCAGAAACTCTGCAGTCGATTTATTAGCTGTATTCAAGCTTTACATAGCACGATATAACTAATTAACAATTTTATTGTATTCATTGTATCATTTAAGCAGTGAAGACAGTCAAAAGGAGACATGCAATATGCCAAATGGATTCACAAGCTATTGCAAATATTGATAATTTTAACATGCAAAAGATATAGATATAGATAGAGATATACCTTTGGTTTACATTGGTCAGCACTTGGATGAACACGAACATTAGAAAAAATTGTTTTTCTTAGAGCTAAAGCCTGCTTCCATGGCAGACCACTGTTGTAATACTTCCACTCCGACATCTTCAGTGGTGGAGTGATTTCAGGATCACCTGGTTCCTTAGCAGCATTAGTAATCAGACTCAACAGTTTCCTCATAGGATCATCATAACACATAGGTTCATCATACACGGGTCGATCATCATGCTTTCTCTTACGCCTACTACCTCTCCCATTCTTGCTTACACAGGTCCCATTTACCTCATCAGACACTTCATCAAGATCAATAACCACTTTGTTTCCATCAGATTTCGCATCTTTCACACTCTTCACTCCATTTCCAACACACCCTTTCTTCTCCATATCCTCACAGCAAATATCTTCCACAGTCTTATTCACAATGTTAGGCTCATTTAGCTTAGATTCATTCTCATCACCAGATTCAACTACAACAATAACATCACTTCTACACATTTTAACACCACTCAACTCAGAGTGTTTATCTTCATTTACATGCAAGTCCTTCTTATTATTGTCTTTCAAAATTTTCTCTAATTCTTCCCCCAACTCTCTCAAATACTCACTCAGATTCACACCCCCAGTAGTTTTACACTCCACATTATTCCTCCTATCGCCAACAACCTTCTCCAACCACCTCTCGAAAACATCCAAATACTTAAAATAAATCAACTTCACACTAGACGAAAGACAAGACCCTAAACCAGACTCTCGAGCTACACAATCCCACAAACCAGACTTAGAAATCTTCTTATAACCCCCTTTCTCTCTCACAACTATAAACAACTTAAACAAATCAATAACCTTCCCATCTCCAAGCACTGGAGGATAAGAACAGACACCACAGATCTCCTTCAAAAACAGTCGATGAAACCGATGAAACCATCCTCCAAAAACTCCCGGTTCAATCTCCTCCGGTGGCCGTCGAACACCAAACAACTCCTCCTCGTCTCTCTCTCCACCCACCTTCGTCCACCCTGTCACGTATTCCATTTCGATGTTCAAAACCCTAGAAAAAAAATCCATTCCTTTTCCGTAACTCAACACACACACCCGAAAATAAAAAATACCCAAAAGCTCAAATCATCAGATTCAGACACTCCATCACCACCGTCGGAGAAAAAATCGCAATCGCATTGATCTAGGGTTTTCACAAACCCGTAGTCAATCTCTTCTCCGACTCAGTCACAGAGGTCTGAATCTCGTAAAAAATAGAGCGGGAGAGAAAAGGTTTGAAACAGATATATACAGAGAGGGAAATAGTACTATTTCTTCAAATATCTCCATTGATTTTAATAAAAATTGGGTTATTAGGTTTTTTTAAGAAATAAAAAGCAAAACTCATAGTCATACCAATATTTTCGAGGATTGTAGGGACTGATATTGTTGAATGAGACCTTCACAGCAACCTCCTTGGACTTTGGTTTTTTTGTGTTTTTTAACCCTTTTAGCAAATTTTTAGAGACCAAAACCTCAATCTATCAAGTTATTATTTTTTTTTAAAAGACAAAAGAAGAGAGAAAAAGAAAGTAGATTTGGTAAGGGAGAGAATACAAGAAGACTCCCTCCAAGTCTTCATTTATAGAATAGGTGAGTGAGAGGGTCTTTTGGTTTTCTTAACTCTAGTTGAGTTATGTTCTGCAGTTAGGTTAGATTAGATTCGGATAGTGGTAAAGGTATTTTGGGAATAAAAAATTTCTGTGGTCAAGAAAAGAATTGGTAGATTCAAGTAGAGGTGAGGGTGTTTCGGGAATGAAAAAATGACTGAAAAGGAGAAACAGTCTTTTTGTTTTCTTAACTATAGTTGAGTTATGTCTTTCTGTGAGTCAGGTTAGATTCAGATAGAGATAAGGGTATTTTGGGAATGAAAAATTACTTCTGTGCTGGAGGAATCGGTCCAGGAAAGTCACCTCTATTGATGCCCAATCACACCAGTTTTTTTTTTTTTCAGGGTAATGTTAATCCTCAATACATGATTGGACAGAGATTTCATAATCAATTCCTTCGACTAATCAACTCTTGTCATGTAAGAGTAAGATTGAAAAATGGGAACACAAAATAGATTTGCAGGCGTTTTTTTTTTTGTTTTTTTTTACGGTGGTATTAAAAAATATATATATTTTAATTTTTGTCGAAAATTTTGTCATGTATCTAAAATGCTGGTTTTGAATGCGATTTTTTGGATGTGTTACGGGCATTAGATTAGGTTTAAATCGGAAAAATGTTAAATGAATTGTTAAGTATGTTTGTCATGATTCTTTTGATTTTCAATAATTTTTCAATTGTTTCGATTTTCTATACGATTGGGTCCTTTTTACATACATAAATAATCAACTTTACTATATATAAGTTCAAAAACATGTGAGACACATTAGTTAGTGAAATTTTATATGATAACCAAATGTATCAATAATAATTTAACTAGATTTTTAATAAATTTTTGGATTTAATGAAAAGTTCGAGTATTTTAGATATGATTAATATGTCATCATGACGGTTGTATTTGTACTGTAATGTTGAGTTAAAAAAACCCAATTAGCAAACCTAATCTGATGATATTGATGTATAAAATATGATATGTAACCAAGTAACTTTAAAAAGAATGTTAAATAGGATATGTGTTTAGTATAATATAACATTTTGAGGGTTTTAAAATTTTATTAAATAATCCTTTTGATTATGATAGAAATTAATAAATTTCAAAATACACATTTAGATATCCCGTGAAATTTCGAACTATTTGTCATTTATGAATAGAATTCAATTTAAAATAAAACTTAAAACTATTATTAAAATTATATATATATAAATCTAGAATCCTCCATAGAACTTATCTATTTTATTATTATTTAAATAAATTCCACCGCTTTTCATAGCCAATTATACACTTTTTCGAAAATTTCAAAATTTATTAAATGATGACAAAATTTTGTTTTTTTATAGGTGTATTTCATAATGTAAATCTCTCTATTTAATAAGGTAGATTTGAACACCTTTACTTCTCATAGTAAGAAAATTTTCATGCACATTAAATTGTTATTTATGCTATCATCTATCTACCATCTAGTAGTTATATTTATTGTATCTTATTTGTAAATATAAATGAAATATATATCATTTCAAAAGTTTTCGATTCCCCGAACTTTATTTGACTATTTTTAATTAGATATTATATTAGTCTTTCAAATAATTATAGCAAATAATGGTCACGGATTGTATTAACTTTTAAACTAGTTGTTAGAATTATTTACAGAATTGTTTTTTTATTAACACTAACGCAACATAATTCCATACAAATAAAAAGTTTATAATTATTTATTGATACCTTAATCATTCACAACAATAACAATTAATTTTTGAGTTTAAAGCGAAATGAGTTTATATGTTAGTATAATTAATAATCAATTTGATTATGAAAAACTAATAAATAAATTTTTGAATTTAGAATGTTTTATAGGATAGATCTTATGATATATAACACTTTTAAATTTAGAAAAGCCTTTAAAATTGTCTTTTATATATATATATATATATATATATATATATATATATATATAATCAATATAATGTTGAGGTAGGAAAAATGTCATTCAACTTTTGAATTTATTTGAGTAATGTGTTGAAAAGATTATTAATTATAACATATAAAGTAAAACCGAAGATATATCTTGAAAGTTATTACCATGGTATATTTGTAAATAACATTTAAAGTAAACCCATTTTATAATAGGGATAGATAGAGTTTTGGGCTTGACACGTAAGCATATTGTACTCCTTTATTTATATTTATATTTAAATATATATATATATATATATATATTAAGGGTATGTTTAAAGTAGCTGTTAAAATAGTTCTTGTTAGGATTACTGGATGGTAATAGTAACATTTCACATAGTTGTTAGATATATATATTAAAAATATTATAATTGTTTTACTTATATTTAGGGGTGGATATAAAAGCTGGAACAAAATTAAACCGGATTGAACCAATAAGTTTGGGTCGGTTTTCCTCCGCTAGTTGGGTCTGGTTGGCTCCCAAAAATAAAAAATTGATTTAAATCAGATCGGTTTGGTTATTAATATAAAAAGAAAAAAAAACAGAATAACCGGTCTGATTAGATTTATAAAAAAAATAAAATTTAAATGATTAAAATACAATACATACATATATTTCTCCATGTAATCATGACTTATTATCATATATCATTTAAATAGTTATCAATTTATTACTAATATTTTTTAGTAATGTGATTAAAATTAATTGATTTTATAATAAACTCAGGGTAAATATGTATGATTTGCAACAAAAAATACATGATAAAAATATTATTTGAACTCATTCAATAGATGGATTTAAAATTAATGTTTAATTTTAAAAGTAATCAAACTCAAATATCTATAAAATTAATTAAATGTTCAAAATCGGAAAAATTGACCTGAATGAAAATAATTGGTTCGGATTAGTTTTATATTTGTAGTCAGAGCACGTCGGTCCCTTATTAAAAAAAAAAAAAACAATTTTTATCGGATGAATTCGGATTTGCCCCAAACCGGACCGACCTATGTCCACCTTTACTTCTATCAAGTCTTTTTTTTCTTTTTTTTTTAAAGACAAAAGAAGAGAAAAAAAGAAGTAGATTTGGTAAGGGAGAGAATACAAGGAGACTACCTCAAAATCTTCATTTATACAATAGGTGAGAGGGTCTTATGGTTTTCTTAACTTTAGTTGAGTTATGTCTTTCTGTGGGTTAGGTTAGATTCGGATAGTGGTAAGGGTATTTCGGAATTAAAAAATTGCTTGTGGTCAATGAGAGAATTGGTAGATTTAAGTAGAGGTGAGGGTGTTTTGGGAAAGAAAAAATAACTGAAAGGGAGAAAATAGTCTTTTGGTTTTCTTAACTATGGTTGAGTTCCGTCTTTCTGTGAGTTATATTAGATTCATATAGAAATAAGGGTATTTCATAAATGAAAAATTACTTCTGTGCTGGGAGAGATTGGTCAAGGAAAGCCACCTATACTAATATCCAATTACACCAATTATTTTTGTTTTTGGGCAATGTTACGGAGCCTGTCAATATTAATCCTTAATACGTAATTGGACAGAAGTTTCATGATAATTAACTTATCAACTCTTTCGACTAATCAACTCTTGTCACATAAGAGCAAGAAAGAAAAATTGGAACATAAAATAGACTTTCAGACATTATTCTTTTTATTTACAGTAGTATTCAAATATAATTTTTGCAAAAAAAAAAAATTATAATGCATCTAGAATCCTAATTTTATGTGCAATTTCTGGATGTGTTGCGGGCATTAGGTTGGTTTAAATCCATGAATTCTTAATTGAATTGTTAAGTATTAGTACAATGATTTCTTTTGTTTTTCAATCATTTTTGGATTGTTTCGATTTTCTACACCACTTTGTCATTTTAACAAGATAAATAATCAACTTTATTCTATATATATAAGTTCAAAATTATTTGAAAAAATTTGAAACACATTGTTTGATGAAATTTTATGTGATGGGACAATCATACCTGTCACTAATATTTTAATAAAACCCAATTAGCTAACCTATTCATATTAATGTATAAAATATGATATACTATTCAGTAACTAAAAAAAATGTTGAATAAAATATGTTTTTAGTATAATGTAATATTTTAAGGATCTTAAAACTTTTTAACTATGATAAAATTAATTAATTTTTAAAATATTGAAATGATGAATATAGAATTAGAATATGGAGGATTACGCGGTTTAGTTTCAATTTTGTAGAATATTTGGAATTTTTTTTAATTTAAAATTATGCACAAGTTATTTTTATGGTTATGAAACTTCTAAACTTATTTTGTTTTCAATTTAACAAATTGAATATTTTGATTGAGAATATTAATAACTTGCTTGTATATATAGGTTAGGTTTGTTTTGTTATATCATTTTGAAATTGTTATCTTGTAAATATTAATTTGAAAAACGGTGATTTCAAAAGTTTTTATTCATTTATTTTACAATTGGATTAATTATGAAAAGTTCAGTTATTTTTCCAGAACTCATACCAGAACTGTATCTTAATAACCGGTACCATTAAAACCGGAATTGGTAACAGAACCAAATCGGAAT
Organism: Cardiospermum halicacabum; assembly: GCA_031304145.1. Taxonomy (NCBI): domain Eukaryota; kingdom Viridiplantae; phylum Streptophyta; class Magnoliopsida; order Sapindales; family Sapindaceae; genus Cardiospermum; species Cardiospermum halicacabum. The sequence continues at coordinate 4,507,326 of CM062399.1, read as the reverse complement.
TGATATCGGAACCGATACTGGTTTTAAATAATAATGGTATCAGTACTGATTCCTAAAAAGTAAAAAATTGATAATTTGATTATGGAATCAGTACCGAAATCGTTCACGCTCGCTCCTACTTGAAATACTTAAAAAGGTACCGTTTAATATTTTGATGAAATACTTCTCAAATAATTAAATGCTACTCGGATTTCTGACCTGAATGTGCTCTGCATCGGTTGAAATAGTATCCCGCACTTAGAATAGTGGGTTTGATAACTCTCTGTAAAAATAATTGTAATTAGAGTGATAAAAATTGTTCTAGCATTTATTAAAACAATTAGACATAATTATTATTAATCATATAACCTTACCATGTTGATAAATTAGATATTGATTAAACTTCTAAAATTTTATTTTAAATTGACTAAAATTTGATGTAAAATTTGACAAAATATGAGTTTTCGGACTCCCAAAAATACATAAAATTTATCACGTGACAATAGATTGCAACAGAATTATTGTAACGACTTCCTACTCTCATATTATATGGTTTATACACCGCACAAATGGTCAAAATGACCGCACAAATGGTCAAAATGATCCTCCATTCTGCAACAAACTTATATTTTCTTATCTACTTGCTCCGCTTAAAACACCCAACATATTAATATTTTAGCTACGAAAAACACATACACCAACTAGAAATAACAAGCATCAATTCTAATGACTCAACATGACCAATTACTTATTAATCTTTAATTTTGACACTGCCGAAGTGGTTTATATAACCAACTTGCTTGCTGCAGAAAGAAATAAAATAATAAAATAAAAATCAACACTTTTGAATGTGCACATTTATTCACCGAACTTGCTTAATAGATATTATCTCCAACTTTTCTTACATTATTTGAAAACATAACACAACTAAAACTCCACCAACATCAACCCTCTAAATGAAGGCAATCTACTATCATCATTATACTAGTTGAACATGTACAATAACTACACTCCAATATCTTGTTATCTAAGCATACACTTATACATATTGCAGAAACTATAATTACAATATTAAGGTCTCAAACCACAACAATGAAAATATTCATATAGCGAGAATCTTTCCATGTCGTGACTTGCAACAAGACACACAAAAGACATATTTTGTCAAGTAGTGCACAACAGAGTTTAAGATTCATTGTAAAACAGGACAAATAATGAACCAAAGATCCAAATACAAACAATGGATCGAAGTCCCGAATATAAATAGTGATACGAAGTTCTGAGTTAGATAGATTTTTTTTATTTCCACAGCTAAACTTATGTTCTTCCATTATTTACATTAATTGCAGTACATCAAGAACCAATGTGGAATAATTAAAGTCAACAATCGCAAAGAAAAATATACTAATGCATATCTAAAATCATGAAACAAATCACTATACTATTATTCTAATGCACAACCAATAATAATACAACTCACGCATCAATCCAATATTTTAATTTTCTAAAACACATCAATCGAAGTCCACACAACAATAAACATTAATGTAAGGGTAAAAATACTATACCAATCTTAACGCTGTTTTTTCAAAATGGTTTGCTACTCGCTATTAAATTGTCCTTCCCAACTTGCCTGCTTATTGATCAATAAACAATTTAAATTAGTTTTCAATATTTTCAAAACCATCCTTTTCAAATTCATAAAGTAAAGCAGCAACAATAAGGGTGAATTTGATCCATATGGAAGTTATAACATACTAATTCTATAACAGTACTAACTTACCTCTATCTAACACACAATAACAACAAATAAAAGAGTTGACAACATAGACAAATAGAGCCAAATTCTTTTATTTTCCAAAATTTAGAAAGAAACATTCAAATTAGTTGGTTAAAATCACTGAGACTAAAATAAAAAACCATAGAATTCAAGATTTGAAATCAGCAATACTTTCAAAATTACAACCATAAAGTGAAGAGTGATACAACTAACAGTTGAGACTAGAGTGAGAGTCCTAAAAGTCAAGAGACTAACTTAATTACAGGACTCTTAACCTTTAAAACACCAAATAAAGGGAATCGGAAACTAACTTATCAATGGAGAAAATTGAAAGTCGTGAGATGAAGCAGGAATCCTATAATATTGGAAGGTAGGAGATGATTTACTATGAAGACCACACTAGCAAACAAGCAATTAGACCTAGTTTTGCATCGCTAAAAGGAGAGGGATTCGTTTTGATAAATACAGAGGAAACTAAGTATGTACAAGTGCAAGTGGAGAGGGGAAAAGGGAATGTGGGTTTGGTTCACGTGGATATAGCGTTGGATTTGAGTTTTCGAAGCTCAAATCCAATAAAAGGTCAATTCGGATTCAAAACTGAATACTTTGGTTTTCAAACCAAAAATTAAAATTAAGTGGTTCTTGAAATAAATTAAAAACTTCCTATCATAAAATCATAAAAGAGTTGCAATTTATTTTTAACTAAACAACTCATAAGTTTATAAATAAAACAACATTAATTAGTTAAATTATAATATAATTTTAAGAATGGTAGTGTAAAACATTCATCCAACTAACTTATAAAATCTAAAACTTTTAATTTTAATTGATAAATAATAAATAAAAAAAACAAACTAAATTTGATGTAATATGGAACAATTTAATTGTTCTAGCATTTATTAAATCATTAGAGAAAATAATTATTAATCATATAACTTAACGATATTGATTCATCTTCTAAAATTTTATTTCAAATTGATTTTAAATTTGTAAATTCATAGTTCTCGATCAGATTTAAAATTTAATATAAATATATGAAAATTTATTAAGATAGTGATATTATAATGAAAGTTACAAAATTTATTAAACATAGATAAAATTTTGTTTCCAAGATAAATTTTGCTAAGTAAATCTATCTATTTAATTAGGTAGATTTATGAAATTTTTTATTCTTTTTATAAGAGAAAAGATTACATGTGAATTAAAGTGATGTTGTTAATAACTTCTATAATGCTACTTGAGATCTCTTAAATTATTTCTTTCAATTTTCATTTAGCAGAATTTTAACCATTATACTAACTTCATATTTTTAAAATTATACAAGTCATAGTAAATATTATAACAATATTCATATTTATAGTGATATAATTTCACACTTGTAAATAAATATAAAATATACATCCTTTCAAATTTTTAATTTTATATTTATTTGAGTATTTTTAATTAATTATTAAATTATAGTTTCAAATAGTTATAGTTGTTCTAAACCCGTGGTTAAATTAACTGTTAAAATTATTTACTCAATTATTGTTATCTTTGGTATAGTGAGACAATCTCATATCAATAAAAATTTATAATTTTACATTAATACTTTAACCATCTTAATAATAATAATTAAAATTTTGAGTTTAATAGAAATGGGACACATGTCAGTACAAAATTTAGCTAAATAATCCATTAACTAATAAATGATTTTTGAATTTATAATACTTCATAGGATTTATTGTATAGTATATAAGCCGTTTGAATTTAAAATACTCTTTACACTTGTTTTATTATGATATTTATAATAAAATAGTGTGAATTTAGTAATTGTGGACGAATATATATTTGAATATTTGAATTTATATATAATTTTATTGTGGACCATCATATTTGTAACGCTCAATCCCCGGTCCATGCAGAACTGGACTGAGAGCGGAGTGTCTCAAGACAACTAGCTGATATACCACTTCAATAACAAGTCAATCCGTACTTTAACCACTTATAATCATATCAAAATTTTCGTCCAACAAAGCAAAAATATACCTTATAAAATCAATATAAACATATGATCATCAAGGGTGACTACAAAAGTTTTCATTATTTAACACTCCTAAATATAACCTATTTATAATATATATATTTATATAAAAAGAGTGCTATCCAAAATTAACTGTTTATCACTTGGAAGATGTTAACTATACTATTACATGTTCAAAATTATTTACAAACGGACTACATAATTTTGACAAAAATAACCATGAGACTCCAAGTGAAAATAGAATGCATATGCAATGCTTCATATGACTTGCTCGAAACCCAAAATACCACCCGTCACATTTATTTAAATAAAAAAGAAAGAGAAAAAGAAACCACGACAAGCTACAAAGCTTAGTTGATGCCCAAACACACAATATGTATTAGTATAGCTATGATAATGAATGACACTCAATACACCCTATTAGATCCTCTAGTACACTTCTAACGTAAAAAAGATTACATATATATATATATATATATCAATAGTTAAGCAAACAAACATTTAAAATAAACTCCTTAGACTCCTATATACATTAGATCCATTAAGTTGTTTATGTTTCATTAAGTGTAGTATCAATGCAATAAAAGATTACCACAAGTAATCAACAAATAATTTTCTCAGAACAAGGGTGAGAATGCTTAGTAAAAACTCTAAAGTTAATGGTAAGAGTAGTATGGTCATTGTACACGGTTAGAGACTTAATCAAACTTGAGAAACAAAAAAAAAAGGGTTAATTACAAAAAATCCCCACTTTTTCAAACTTTTTGCATTAGTCTATCGGTTTCAAACATTCGTTACAAAAAACCCAGGTCATGCAAACTTTTTGCATTTATCCACTGGTTTTGAACCTTTTTTCTATTAAAAAGTACTATTCCAAAACCAGAAATGGGTTTTTTTTGTAAGTAACGTTTGAAACCAGTGGGTTAATGCGAAAAGTTTGAAAAAGTTGGGGTTTTTTGTAATTTATCCAAAAAAATAATAATAATAAAAAATAAAAAATCAGTTAATTAGTTAATGAATATTATTATTAATTATTTTTTTAGGTCGGTTTACAACAAGCTCTCCTAATTTGTTTTAACTACTTTAATCAAGTAAAAATAGACGAAATATGAGTTTTCGGACTAAAAAAACACATACAAATCATCATGTGACAATAGATTGCAACATTAAATTATCGTATTGACTTTCTAATCTCATACTATATGGTTTATACACTGCACAACTTGCATTTTCTTATCTATTTGCTCAGCTTAAAACTCCCAAAATACTAATATTTTAACTAGGAAGAACACATATACACCAACTAGAAATAACAAGCATCAATTCTAATGACTCAACAAGACTAATGATTTATTAATCTTAGTTTTGACACTGCCAAAGTGGTCTATATAACCAACCTAATTGCTGCAAAAAAAATTAAATAAATAAAATAAAAATCAACACCTTTGGATGTGCACATTTAATCACCGAACCTGCTTATTAGACATTATCTCTAACTTTTCTTACCTTATTTTAAAACATAACACAACTAAAACTCCACCAACATTAACCCTCTAATGAAGGCAATCAACTATCACCATTATAATAGTTGAACATGTACAATAACCATACTCCAATATCTTGTTATCTAAACATATACTCACATGTATTGTAATAACTATTATTACAGTATTAAGGTCTCAAACCACAACAACAAAAACATTCATATCAAGCGAGGACCTTTCCATACCATGACTCCCAACAAGACACACAAATGACATATTTTGTCAAGTAATGCACAATATAGTTTAAGATTCATAGTAAAACGGGACAAATAACAAACCAAAGGTCCAAGTACAAACAATGGACCGAAATCTCGAATACAAGTAGTGACAAAAAGTTCCAAGTCATATAGATTTTTTTTATTATTATTATTTTCACATCTAAACTTCTATACTTCCAAACTTCTATACTTCCATTATTTACATTAATTGTAAAACATCAAAAAACAATGTTAAATAATTGAAGTCAACTATCGCAAAGAAAAATATGCTAATTCACATCTAACATGATGAAACAAATCACTATACTATTATTCTAATGCACAACCAATAATAATATAGCTCAAGCATCAATTCAATATTTTAATTTTCTAAAACACATCAATTGAAGTCCACACAGAATAAACATTAATTTAAGAGTAAAAATACTATACCAATCTTAATGCTATTTTTCCAAAACGGTTCGCTGCTCGCTATTAAGTTGTCCTTCCAACTTACCTGCTTATTGATCAATAAAAAATTTAAATTAGTTTTCAATATTGTCAAAACCATCCTTTTTCAAATTCATAAAGTAAAGCAGCAACAATAAGAGTGAATTCGATCCATATGGAAGTTATAACATACTAATTCTAGAACAATACTAACCTTACCTCTATCTAACATAATAGCAGCAAATAAAAGAGTTGACAACATAAGCAAATAGAGCCAAATTATTTTATTTTCCAAAATTTAGAAAAAAAACATTCAAATCAGTTGGTTAAAATCATTGAGACTAAAATTTAAAACCATAGAATTCAAAAATTAAACTCAGCAATACTTTCAAAAATACAACCGTCAAGTGAAGAGTGATATAACTAGCAGTTGAGATTGGAGTGAGAATCCTAAAAGTCAAGAGACTAACTTAATTACAAGACTCTAAGCCTTTAAAACACCAAATAAAGGGAATCAAAAACTAACTTACCAATGGAGAAAATTGAAAGTTGTAGGATGAAACAGGAATCCTATAATTTAATATTGGAAGGCAGGAGATGATTTACTATAAAGACCACACCAGCAGATGAGATGAACAAGCGATTAGACCTAATTTTGCATAGCTAAAAGGTGAGGATTTTGTTTTAATTGATACAGACGAAACTGAGTATGTACAAGTGCAAGTAGAGAGGGAAAAATGAAATATGGGTTTGGTTCATTTGGGCAAAGTGTTGGATTCAGGTTTTCAAAGCCCAAATCCAATAGAAGGTCAATTCAGATTCAAGGCTGAATACTTTTTTTTCAAACAAAAAATTTCCAAAAATATTTAAGTAAAAATGAAATATATTTGTATAAATATATTTCTTCACTTAATACAATATATGTATATATATACATTTGTAGAAATCAATTAAAGTATATATTCGTAGAAATCAATCAAAGTGACATTTTGGTTGAAAACATAATTTGTAAAATCTAATGGGATGGAAATTTAACCGAAATATCCTTAAAAAAATTGAATTCTCTACCAATTAGGCTTTCACTATGATTTAAACTCGCTAATCTCACTACTATATCTATTTTAAAATTATATTTGCTGCACCAAATTTTATTTAATTAAAAAATTTAAATTTATAGAATTTAAAAAATTATAATTCACCATAGTTTATATATATATATATATTTATATGGTATCTTTATTGGTATCAAATAGATTAAATATAACAATTATAAAAATGTTCGGACTATAATTAATATTGTAAATATAATAATTAATATCATTAAAATAGTATATTACTAAAATTGTAATAATATAAATAAAAATGTTTTTCATTAAAATAGAATAGTATTAAATATGAAGGATATAAGTGGAAATCTATTAATAGCATTTTTACTAATGCTATGCCAAACAATGTTTTAAAAACCGCTACAATGCGTCAAGTGCTCGTTGCTGCGAAACATTATTTTTTTCAAAATGCCATTAATTCAACCTTATTTCAATTGATGTTGCTAAACACAGTCTTATTCTAATGATTGTTCGACATAATAATTACAACGGTCAAATAGTTGATGCAAATATTTTAAAAATAATTGTTATAAATATTTGACTTCTATTTTCCAATATTAAATATATATGTATTTTGGAAAATTCAGAGTAATACTTTAGAAAAAACTACCCAAAGTCTTGCAATAGTAAAAACTACGTTGAAAAGCTACTCCCTAATCTCCGATATACATTAAGTCCATAAAGTTGTTTATGTTTCATTAAGTGTAGTATGAATACAGTAAAAGATTAGTTGAATTACAAATAATAAACAAACAATTTTTCCAGAATTCAGAACAGGGTGAGAATGCTATGCTGAGTAAAGACACTAAAGTTAAACGTAAGAGTATTATGGTCATTGTACACGGTTAGAGACTCAGACAGACTCGATCAAACTTGAGAATGCTCAAATTAAAAACGGGATGAAAAGCCTTGGTAAGAAGCCGAAATCAGATCCGAAAAATAAAATAAATTAAAATAATAACAAATAAAATAAAAACTCAGTTAATTAATTAATTAATAATATTATTATTATTTACTTTTTAGGTCGGTTGACAGCAAGCTCTCCTGATTTTTTTAACTACTTTAATCAGTTAAAAATAGACAAAATATGAGTTTTCGGACTCACGAAAACACATAAAAATCATCATGTGATAATAGATTGCTACATTAGATGATTGTATCGACTTCCTACTCTCATACGGTAAAAATGGTCAAAATGATCCTCCAAACTGCAACAAATTTGCATTTTTTTTTATCTACTTGCTCAGCTTAAAACACCCAAGATACTAATATTTTAGCTACGAAAAACATATATACACCAACTAGAGATAACAAGCATCAATTCTAATGACTAAGCAAGACTAATGACTTATCAATTTTTAGTTTTGACACTGCAAAAGTGGTCTATATAACCAATCTGGTTGCTGTAGAAAATAAATAAAATAAAAAAAATAAAAATCAACACTTCTGGATGTGCAAATTTAATCACCGAACCTGCTTATTAGACATTATCTCCAACTTTTCTTACCCTATTTGAAAATATATCACAACTAAAACTCAACCAACACAAACCCTCTAAATGAAGGCAATTAACTATCACCATTATAATAGTTGAACATGTACAATAGCCACACTCTAATATCATGTTATCTAAGCATATACTCACATGTATCACAGTAACTATAATTACAATATTAAGGTCTCAAACAAAAAAAATAAAAACATTCATATCAAGCAAGGACCTTTCCATGCTGTGACTCCCAACAATACACACAAATACAAACAATGGACCGAAGTCCGGAATGGTGACAAGAACTAATGTTAAAAAATTTCGAGTCCGATAGATTTTTTTTCTTTATTTGCACATCTAAACTTCTATTCTTCCATTATTTACATTAAAAATAGTACATCAAGAACTAATGTTAAAAAATTGAAGTCAACTATCACAAAGAAAAATATACTAATACTCATCTAAAATCATGAAACAAATCACTATACCATTATTCTAATGCACAACCAATAATAATACAGTTCAAGCATCAATCCAATATTTTAATTTTCTAAAACATATCTATTGAATTCCACAACAATAAACATTAATGTAAGGGTAAAAATACTATACCAATCTTAACGCTATTTTCCCAAAACGGTTCGCTGCTCGCTATCAAGTTGTCCCTCCCAATTTGTCTGCTTATTGATCAATAAACAATTTAAATTAGTTTTCAATATTTTCAAAACCATGTTTTTCAAATTCACAAAGTAAAGCGGTAACAATAAGGGTGAATTCGATCCATATAGAAGTTATAACATACTAATAATACTGACTTACCTCTATCTAACACAAAATAACAGCAAATAAAAGAGATGACAATCTAGGCAAATAGAGACAAATTTTTTTGTTTTCCAAAATTTAGAAAGAAACATTCAAATCAGTTGGTTAAAATCACTTAGACTAAAATTTAAAACCATGGAATTAGAATTAAACTCAGCAATACCTTCAAAAATACAACCGTCAAGTGAAGAGTGATACAACCAGCAGTTGAGACTGGAGTGAAAATCCAAAAATTCAAGAGACTAATTTAACTATAAGACTCTTAACCTTTAAAACACCAAATAAAGGAAATCGGAAACTAACTTACAAATGGAGAAAATTGGAAGTCGTAGGATGAAGTAGGAACCCTATAATTTAATATTGGAAGGTAGGAATGATTTGCTATGAAGACCGCACCAAGTAGATGAGATGAACAAGCGATTAGACCTAGTTTTCCATCGCTAAAGGAGAGGATTTTGTTTTGATCAATACAGAGGAAACTGAGTATTTAGAAATGTAAATGGAGAGGGGAATAGGGGATGTGGGTTTGGTTCATGAAGGCATGGTGTCCGATTTGGTTTTTCAATGCCCAAATCCAATAGAAGGTCAATTTAGATTCAAGACTGGATACTTTTTTTTTCAAATTAAAATTTTCAAAAATTAGATTTGTATAAATATTTTTCTTTATTTAATACTTAATATATATATATATATATATATTATTTATTTATTTGTGGAAATCAATTAAAGTATACATTTCTAGAAATCAATTAAAGTGACATTTTTGTTGAAAACTTAATTTGTTAAATTTAATGGGAATGGAAATTTGACCAAAATATCCTACCAAAATTTGAATTCTATGTCAATTAGGCTTCCATTATAATTTAAACTCGCTAATCTCACTGCTATACCTATTTTATAAAATAATAAAATAATTTACCTGAACACCAAAATAATCACATTAAATTCACAATATTACTTAAAAATCAAGAAAAAGAAAATTTAAGTCCAATTTTTGTTAGACATTATAATATTAACAAAATTAAATTTTTGCCAATAAATTAGGCTATGCATATAATGATATGTACAAAAATAAATATAATTGAAACTTTTATAGGTTGTATGTAATTGAAATTTTTAGTCATGGGAAGTCTCAGTAAGTTTGATTGTGACAAAAGTAGAAAAAAAAAATAATCATGCTAAGTTTGTATCATTCTTTTACTTGTTAGTTGTTTATTGGTTAAGTCATGAGCTGCCTTTTGTTTGGTTGAGAGCTGATTGGCACTGGTCAGTTAGTAAATCCAGCCCATTAGTAAATCCAGTCCATTCAAACATCTGACCCGGTCCATGTTCATAACCCTAAGTATATAACTCATCTTTCATCTTTCTCTTTTCTTATGGGTACTGTAGCTCTACCTCCTTCTCCTCTGGCGATTGCTAGGATTTCTGTTTTTGTATTTTTTGTATTTTGAAAAGACTTTGTGCTCTGCTTGATGTTATAATGCTACCATCGCTATAGTGCAACCGGACCTCTGAGTCCAACCCCGTGGAGTACATCCTTTTAGGTGGCGTTTGTCGCCGCCGGATGAAATCACGTAAATTGACGTGTTTGATTTGACTTTAGTTTTTTATTCTAAACTTCTAACGGTTAAATTGTTGTATAGATTACAACACACCACCTAAATAAAATCAATTTTCAAAAATTATTATTTAAAAATATATAACATAAAGCTTTATTCTATTTTCAAATCTCAAGCTTTAATGTAGACTTTTACATGTTTGGTCTCTTCAACACACATAACTCACAACAGAATTTTTACATGCTTCTAAAGCCTTTGTCAATCTTCACTTCACATTCCATCTTATTTAGTGGGTTAAACATGATCGGATTAAGTACTAAAAAAATTATAAGAAGGACAATTAAAAAAAAAAAAAACTAAAACAAAAACAAATGAATGAATGAAAATAAACACTCGTCTTTCCAATAAACAATTATGAAATTTGTTGTCATTCAAATTAGTTTACACGTCCAATACCATCTCTCAGCTCATCCCACTGTTTTGACTTTTATTGTTGCAAAAGTTGTTATTATTATATTATTAAATTCCTTTTAGTGTAATGAAAGACTAATTTGTATTAACAAAATTAAAACAACATATTTATAATGTATATCATTTTTGTTTGGTGCTCGTTCAAACATTTATGTAGTTACAAAAAATCAATATTTAAATTAATTTAATTTATTAAAAAATTAATTTACTAAATTGTATTTAAAATATAAGTAATAATATCAGAATTTAAAATATTTTCAATATTTATGATAATTTTTTAAATAAATTATATTTTATAATATAAAAATATATTCATTTTATTATTAAAAAATATAATTAATTCAATTATCAAAATAATTTCATCTATAAAATTTAATAAATAATAAAAATAAGTCATACATAAAAATAATACTAATTTATTAAATTTAATAGAAATTTATTTTATATTAAATTATATATTTAATTAAAACATTATTTTAATTTTTAAAAAATTTATAAATTCTTTTATTTATTAAAGTATATATTTACAAATAACAAATTATGGTAATATAAAATTTTCACAATATTTTATTAATTGAAAAAATAAATATAATAATAAAATAATTTCAATATCTAGATATAATATATATATATATATAATATTTTATAATATAACTTACTTAAAAATGTTAAGTAATATGTTTTGTGTCAAAAATTTTATTTTACTTTTTAAAGATGGTTTGCATCAGGCAAGGAGCCAGCGGAGGGGGCGGGCAGGCGCTATGGCCCAGCTCCTTGAAATTTATTTATATGTTCAATTATTGATTTCACATAATATAGGTGTCTTGGTGGTAAAAATTGCTACCTCTATGTTAGAGGTGTTGGGCTCGAATCTCTTCCATCCGCTATAGTCTCTGATGCTATAGTCTCTGATTATCTTTAAAAATAAAAATCTGAGCCAAACCGAATATAAGAGCTGCTCGTATTCGGCTCGTTTATTAAATATTGGACTTGACGAGTTTTATAAATATGTGTTCAAACGCGACTCAATAATTTTTTCTATGTTCGTGCTCGACTCGTTTAAACTCATTTAAATTAATCGAGTTCAGTTCGTTTAGTAACTCATTTAAATTAATCGAGCTCAACACTTTAAGTTAATCGAGCTCAATTCGTTTAGTATTTCGATTTGGCTCATTTAGTTGCTTGTTTAGGAGTTCGTTTGAGCTAGTTTAGTGAAATTAAAATAAAAATAAATTGAGCTGAAATTAAATCTATTTTTTTTAAAAATCCGGTATCTATTTTAGTTTGGGTATTTTTTTGAATTCGGGCTTTTTCTTATATACATTAAAAATTTTAACTATTGATTTTTATTTAAAAAATATGTATAAAACAAGTTATAAATGAACTTGTTCGCGAACACAAACGAGTTTTAATCAAACATAAATGAGTTATGAACGAGTCCGTTCATGAACATAAACGAGTAGAACAAGGATCTGTTCGGGCAACTCGTTTATTAAACGATCTATAAAATTTTGTTCATGATCATTTCATTTAAGTGTTGAACGAATTTTGACCGAACTATTCATGAACCGTTCATGAGTGCTCGTATTCGTTTGGACCCCTAACTCTAGAGTGTACAATGATGCAAATAACTTTATTTTATTTTACTAAAATTATATATTTATTTAATAGGTGGACACATGATATCAATTAATATATACAGTATGAGATTATATGTTAATTTATGTGGCAACCATCTCTATAAGATTTGATAATAAAATAATTATATTATAATTTCTATTAATTCTTTTTTTAAAACGGTTATTCAAATTATTCTCAATACCATTTCAACTAATAGGGTTTAGAGAATATTTGGTAAAATAGATATGAGCTGCAACTTTCCAAAATAATTTTTGCTTTCCTAAAATTGGAGTAGTTTTTCTTAAAATATTACTTTAAATTTTTTGAAATATCTGTATATTTAATATTAGAAAAATAGAAGTCAAATATTTGTCGAAAACAGCTATTAGAATAAATCTGTGTAACACAGCAACAATTAAATTAACACTTTGAAAAGATAAACAAGTGCATATCTAAACGCTTTATAAAAAAGCTATTAAATAGATTTCCACTTACATCTTTCATATTTCATATTTAATGTTATTCTATTTTAAAAAAAAAGTATTTTTATTTGTATCCTTACAATTTTAGTAGTATACTATTTTAATGATATTAAATACTATTCTAAACAAGTACATTTTAGGAGTATTATATTTATAATATTAGTTATAGCGGGAATATTTTTATAATTGTTATATTTAATCTATATTATACAAATAAAAATACCAAATATATATATATAATTATGGTGAATTAATTTTATTAATTTTTATAAATTTAAAATTTGTAATTAAATAAAATTTAGTGTAGCAAATAAAATTGAATAATCTTTTATAATCCTTTTACATCTAACACTATTTAAAACTACTACCATTATTACCGAACAATCATTTGAACCGCTATTGCAATAGGGGTATTTTCGTTTTTTCATCCACTTTTTAAAAATATTTTGAAAAACCACTCATTTTTAAAAATAGTTCTAAACAATACCCATTTTTCTTTATAAAAATGAATTTAAAATTTACTATATATAAAAAAAAGTGGTGTTTTTCAAAATATTTTTAAAAAGTGGGTATAAAAATAAAAATACTCTAAACAATCCCTATATTAAATAGTTAACTACTATCACTATTTTAACCACTACTTGAACCGATAACGCAAAATATAGCCTAACTATTTTAATGATTATTTAAACGGTTATAATTCAAATTACTCTTTACACTGATAGTAACTTACCTAAGAACATCATCTTAATATAATAATATAATTCTAATTACAATCACTTTTACTAAATTTTATGATTAAAAAGAATTAAATAATATAAAGAACATGTTGTGAAATTAAAATCTCACGAAGTCCATACTTAAAACCTAGAAAAATTTCAATTACATTTACGTTTGTACATATCATCGTGTGAATAGCATAATTTATTGGTAATAATTTAATTGTGTTAATATTATAATGTCTAAAAAAAATTGGACTTGATTTTTTTTATTTATTATTATTCTTAACTTTGGTTAGAGAAATATAAATTACAACCCTAACCTTAATTACAATTTAATGGATTTTTTATGAGAAGTTTTTAATTTGTTTTAAAGATTACTGTAAACCTGCTGATAACTGTTAATAACAGCCCTGGTTATTTACTAATAAGTTATCAAATTCTACTAAGAGACAACATGTCACTGAATATGTGACTCCAATGGACGAATTGTAAATTATAATTCATAATTTGTTTCAAATTTTGACATCATTGATTAAAAAAAATATATAGAATGTTCCTATATGTTCATATCAAATATTTTACTATCGAATTAAAATAAAAATCCATAAGTATTAATAGCATCTCCAGTGGTATGTCTATTTACAATTTTTACACGGTCACATCAGTAATGCGGGCAGTATTTTAAAAAATAGAGCTCCAATGGTACCATCTATTTTGAGTGTTTAGATGACGTGACAAATTTTAAAATAGGCATCGTCCATCCGACCTTCTATTTTAGACGGTCAAATAGACACGCTGACTCAACCTATTTATGTTATTTAATTAGATTTTTAATGTGTTTTAAATTCTTTTTATTATAATAAAAGAGTTTAATTTTAATTAAATTTCTATTAAAATTAAAAAGAAAGAGTGATAGATAGTGACCATGACTATTTTTAAACTACATTGTCTATCCATCAAAATTTTAACACAACATTATTCACTATTTCTATTTTATTTTATTTTATACTGTCACATCATTTAACGCCCACGTTCCATTTGAGATACTTTAAGACAGGAGAAAATGTCAAATTAAGATATTATTAATTTAAAAATATTAAAATATTAATTGATGTAAAAAGATGGTTGCCACATCCATTAACATAATATATATATATATATATATATATATATATATATATATATATATTATTGAAAGATGATTAGAATGTGTGTACATCAAATAGATTTATAATTTTTAAAACAAATATTCTAATAAAATAAAATAAACTAAATTGGATTATTCTACACTAGAGAGAGACACTATATTTATAGGTTTTCATTTTTAAAGATGATGAGATGAAATATTAAAATTTAATAATAAAATTTACCTAATTACTTCAAAACAATAAGTAAAATAGTATTTGATCTAATATTTTTATTATATTTAAATTAAATAGTAGTCAATCATATAATCTAACTATATAATTTAATCATACAATTTTATATGAATATAAACAAATACTAGTTGTTCTAACTAGTTTAAGTCAAATTTTATTGATGTAATTGATTTGGTGCAGTACATTTAAATCTTATACTAAACAAACGAATAATGGTATAATTCAATCAGATTTGGTTGAATCGGAATTTAAACCGAAACTGATTCATATAATTAGTTTTAATAAACTAGATCGGATTGGACTGATTAAAATATTGGATTCATCAGTCCAGTCTCAATTGACCCACGTTCAATTTGGTAGGGACTTTAATGAGTTTTTTATTTAAAAAATTAAAAATTATTTTGAAAATAAAAATGATATATAAATTATATTTAATACAAATAAAATAAAATTAATTAAATATTACATTTTTTAGTATGAATTAAGTTCCACCAAATATGTGATTTTTATTTTATTTTATATATTTAATTTATATTTTTATTATGTTTATTTATATTATATATTTATTGAATAAATATATTTATTTTTAAATTATTATTCGGTCCGGTCAGTTCAAAAAGTTGTATTGACTGCGTTATTTATATTATATCCATTTATACTATGGGTAATGATTGATAACTTACTTGCTGTGACAACTTTTCTTATCTACTCTTACATAGCAAATGCTAATTGGGTGAAAAAATTTAATAATAATTAATGAATTGATAATTATACAACTTATACCCAATCATTTATTGACACGTATGAGTAGGTAACAAAAGTAGGCACCAGGAATAAGCGGTGTAGCATTAGCCTTATACTATTGAATCGTCCAAACCGTAGATTAATAATATTCGGTTCGGTTGAATAAATAGAATTTTTTATATCTCTAAATAAATGCATATATTTATTAATAGTGAAAATAGAATTTAATACTAATTAATATAATTATTTATTAATTTTTAATTTAATATTACTTTATTATATACAAAATAGGTGAGGAAAACTCAATTTCACTTATCAGTTTGTAATATTTAAGATTTGGGATTTAATGATTAGCACCGAATGTAATAGTATAAATCATTAGTTATTTGGTCATGACCAACGATTATCTACCTCAGAGACAGAGCGGGGGCTCACGGGTAGAGGTGGCAATTTGGGTTGGCGTGTCGTGTTGGCCCAAATCCGAACTCGACCCATTTAATAAACGGGTTGATCGTGTCAACCCACGGGTTGGCCCGTTTAACCCATTTATTTGAAAATTTTAAATATAATTTTTTAAATAATGAAAACTTTAATTATAAATTATATAATTACTATTAAAATTTTCTCTATATTTAATTTATTACACTATTATATCTAATTACGATAGATTTAACATCAAATTATATTTAATTAGAACTAAATAATATTATAAATAATAAAAATATAAGAAAAAATAAACTTAAACGGATTAACGGGTTCATGTCGTGTCGACCCAACTCATTTAGGCTCAACCCAAACCCACAATAAACGCGTTTGTCGTGTCGACCCGTCATTTCGTGTCTATATTTGCCATCTCTGCTCACGAGTGAATGCATATATGTGAACCATGGTGGATTGATGGTTTGTGCTTCCCTAATATGATACACGTGCCGAGTTCTACTCCTTCCAATTCCATTTTTTTAAATTTAGTAAAAGTATATTTTATTTTATATAATAACATAAATTTATTCAAAATTTATTTTTTAAAAAAATAACTATATTTCTGTTTTAATTTATATTTACATCTATATATATATATATATATATATATATATATAATTTTAATTATTTATGGTATTATGTAATTAAAATTTAAAATTTAAAAAATGATTAATTATAAATTATTTTGAAATTATTTATAAATTATTCTCAAATTTTATAAATTTAAGTTATTACATAAATAATAATACATATTATAAGTATAATAATTTTTATCACAAATATATATCATCTTCCTCGGCCAATTTCACGTATTAATAAATTTAAATTCATATACTATCAAATAAATTTCTAACTCTTTTTAATATGAAAATAACTAATTTTAATCTATAAATGATATATACTGTACTTGTAATAATAATAATAAATATTAAAAATATTTTAAACTATAAAATAAAATTATAAAAAAATATATATTTAAACAAATTTATTTTATAGTAATATATTGCATTAGTCAAAACAATATATATTATATTATATTTTTAAATATTTATTAAAAACATATTCTACCACATCGTAGGGCGTTGTCCCGCACCTGTAAATATAAGGTCGGTCTCTAACCTTTCAAAGCTAACTTCGTCCCTGATATACTTTTATTTTGTAAAAATTTTGATTTTGAATAGAAAATTGTTTATGAACTAATTGTTACTTGGTCTTACATTGTAAATTTTTTTGGTACCAATATTACCTACTACCGAGAGATTTTGATTTTATTGATAACAAAAGATTTCGATCCCAACTTTTTCTCTCTCTAATGTACATATGTTAGGACTTTGATCTAGTTTCACCCTATTGAATTTCTTTTTAAAACAGGGACATGTCAGCCGTTCCAACTAAAATTGTTTCAATTTTTTAATTATTCTTTTTAAATTTTGTAATGATTGAATAGAGTCAGTTTTATGTAATTTGAGATTATTTTATTTTTAAAATAAATTGGAATTTAAGATGAGATCACATTATTGGAATTCAAATTCAATTTTAAAACAAATTTTATTTTTGATTACATGCATGTCATTACATGATGTCGGTGGGATGTCTTGAATAATAAAAAATCTTAAACTATTCAATTCATTAAGAATTCTTTTCGAAAGAATTTTTTTTTTTTTTTTATCTATTTCCTATTTGTTATTCTTTTTGATTTGAGGGGTTTTGTTTTCCTAATTATTATTATTTGTTTTGTTCTTATTGGAAAGTAGGAGTTATGACCACGGTAAATAAAGATGTCTCATAAAAAAAAAAACATCTAATTCTAGAGAGAATTACATATTGTGAGTATTGGAAACACATTTGTGAGCTAGGGTTTTTAGTTTTGGTGCTTTGGATTATGAGATTTGCATGTAGCCATTTGTGGATATTTTGTGTGATATCTTGTAATCTCTTTTATCATTATAGCAAATTGTTATTCTCTACTTTCGTAGAGTAGGCACATCGCTGTGTGTCTTTTTCTATTTTTCATTACTTTGTTATTTTTTTCTATTCTAATTGATGTTATTCTGTCTCGTCTATTTCTAACCGTGTGAGAATTAAAAACTTTCTAAGTGATCCTTAAAAGTAATTAAAAACTTTACATCACAAATCCATTGTAACTAAGGTCATCGTTACAATTTATAACTGGCTGAACAACTCATAGATTTATGAACAAAACAATAGTTTTTTTTTAATTAAATCATAATAAAAATTTTAAGGATAATACAGTAAAACATTCCTCCCACAAAATTATAATAAAAAAAAATTAGTTTAATTAATAAATAATAAGAAACAATCTAAATTTTATTAAAATGTAACAATATAATTATCTTTTAAGGCAAATGTAACAATATAATTGTTCTAACATTTATTATACCATTAGATATGATACTTATTAACCATATCATCTCACAATTTTGATAAATTAAATGTTTGATATTGATTGATCTTTCCAGATTTTAATTAAAATCAATTTAAAATTTAGTATAAATTCATAGTTGTCAATCATGTTTGATTCAAAATTTTTATTTAAATAGATGGTTGTTTGATGCATAAATTTCTTAGAATTTTATAAATATATAATTTTTAAAACATAAATCAATAAACATTCACGTTAAAATATCTAAATATATAGAGAGAAAAAAAATAAACAAAGAACCTTAATTTAAAGAAATATGAAATAATGTAACTTGTCTAATATTTTTATATTATTTCTTATAATATAAACTATTGAGTGTGATCATGTAATATTTTGCACCCATAATCGTTTGCTCTCCCCCTAATAGGGGATTTAATATTTCAATTAAAATATCTTTCAATATAAAATAATTTAATTTATATATTGTATTATTCATAAGTTTATATTTAATTGACCATTGCTTAATTAAAAACAAATAAGAATACAAGTCTAACAACTTTATATATTTATTTTAAATTTTTTTCTCATTTTCTATAAAGTCCATTGTTAACTTATTAATAATTATGGGATTATAAGCTATTTGCTCTCAATTTGATATTCTAATATGTTGAACTAATAATTATTTATTTTAAATCTAACACTCCAACTTCTGAAATAAAAATTGTACATCTTCCGATTTAACTGATTTAATATAGAGGTTCCAAAATTTTGATAATAACTTATCATATTGGTCTTTCATGCGACAATTTTGATTGGTTCAATATATTAATATAGATAAATAGTTATCCATTAAGCAAATGTGAAACGTTTAAAAATCAATTACAATACATGAAAGTGAAATGAAGCTAAACAATTTTTAGTTAAATATTTAATGTGTATAATTAATGTAGCTTTGATAAGTTTATGAATAAAATATAGTTTTGATTAGTTAAACTGCAATACAATAATTGATAATACAAATAATATATTCAAACTAAATTATAAAATACTTCCCAAAATATAGGTTGATACTTCCCATTTAACTAATACAACTAATACATGCAATACAATAGTTTTGAAGTATAAGATAAACAAGTAATAACCTAAATTTTATATAATATAGAACAATTTAATTAGGTTGATATTTGCTATACCATTAAGATATAATAATAATAATAAAATAATATTAATTAATTAATTAATTATTGTGGTGTTTGATCTATTTTCCACTTAAGGAGTGTGAGACTGATGATATTATCTTATCAACTTTGCCAAGGCAAGACTGTTTGTTTTTTTTTTTTTTATTTTTTTTTTTATTTTTTTTTATCATTAACCATATTTTGGGTGAAGTTTGCTCAATGAGGTTATGTGATTTTCTCATATTGTCGAAAAGTTTTTATGATGGGTTGATGGGTTATTATAACAGATTGATTGGCTATCTTATACTAAAATAGTAGAACTCAATATTAATTACATCATTTACTATTTTGTTATTATTTTTTATATCCAATATTGATAGCTTATTGAATTTATAAAATTTATAAAATTTTGATTTGAAATGAGTTAAGGGTTAATATAAATTAATGGTAGACACTATTTGATTCAAAATTTAATATAAATAAATGGATATTTAGTTGGAACAGTATTTTTTTTTTTTTTTTAAATGTTTTGAATAAATGTGGTTTTTAAATGTGTACTTATAAGCTATGCAATTTATAAATAATAAATTAAATAAGGAATACACAAAATTTAAAAGAAAAATAGAATAATTTAATTGGTGTACTATGATTGATATCATTTAAATTAAATAATTATCAGTCATGTAGTCTGATATCAACATAAACATATAGTTGTTTGCTCTCACTCTGATATTATACTTTTTCAACCAATAACTATATGCTCTCAATCTAACATTTTATTATTTTGACTTTTTTTTTTCTTTTTTATTAGTATTTGGTATTTTGAAGTTCTGTTTTTAACAATGTGAATTGATATCAACCAAAATAAATAAATATATATATATTAAACTTATCATAAACTTATATAATTCTATAAATTAATATTGATTAATATTTCTCTACTCTAGTAAAATCCAGTTATTTATAAAAGATAAGGTCGATTCAAATATTATTAATAGATTTACAGTGGATTTTAAATTAAATTCCTCATTTTTGGAGCCCAATCACAAATACATAAAATTGGAATTAAAGTTGGCATTATATTTATATTTGTATTTGCCTAAATAGTATGATAAGTTTATAAATAATATAATTTCAATAAGTTTTAGAATAAACAATTTTAAAGATATTATCATAAAATTTATGAATTGACCACCTAATTGTATTATGTAACATGAATAGTTTAAAATGGTCTAACATTTGTTACAACATTTGAATATAATAATTATACAAATTTGGTAGAATTCGTAAAATAATAACAATAATTGTGGAGATATGTATGCTTTGGTGATACATAAAAATAAGGGAAAAAATAATAATACTTGTTATGATAATTATTTATTATTAGATATATAAAGGGATGGTTGTCCATCAATTAATAAATAAAAAATTATAAATAATTATAATTTCATAATAAAATTTATAATTTTAAATTTTTAATAAAATAAAATTAAATGTTTGCTTTAGTGTGATATTTTAGTATTTTAAATAAATAAATAATTATTCTAATTTTTAACAAATAATTACATCACATAATATTCTAAGATTTTGAATATTTTAAGATTTTGATAGGACAAGATTTGATATAAACAAACAGTTATTTGTTCTAAAGTTATAAAATTTGATTTCAACTGATTGTAGATTGACATAAATTATAAACAAACAATGTTTTACTTCCGACACTTATGACATTTTAAATTTAATAATTATCAATTTGTATGATGTGACAATCTTAATTCATTCCATACCGATTCATGTTCGTGGTCCAATATTTATAAATTTTTAAACGTTTCTGTTTCTGTTCGGTGGAATTCAATGACTTATTTTTTCTCTTCTCTTGTACAACTAAGTGACCAATAAAAGATAAGGTCGGAGAAGAAATATTATTATCAGTTATTACCAAATTAACAGTGATTTTTAAGACAACATCTTTTTGAAAAAATCCTAATCATAAATATATTATATGGTAACTAAAGTTAGTGTTACCATTTATATTTGGTTAACCCACTCTTAATTAAATGTTTACGATTTATAAATAATACAGTTTATATAAGTTTATAAATATAGGGCTCACATGGTTTATAAGGTAAGAAATAAAATAGAATAACTTAATACGATTTATATGTTTATTAAGCATTTGGCTGTTGTTTAAAATAGGATAAAATAATACTGGCTATAATTTTATACAATACATATAGGATAACTTTATCATTGATAAATACTCTGATAACTTTATCACATACTTTTCGTATTAGATGTTCATTATATTATTACTAAATTATATTTTGATAAAACTAGAAAAAAATAAAAATATAAACAAAAAAATTACATAAAATTTTGGAATAATCCAAAAAAAATCTGGGAGGATTTCATAATTTTTTTCGAAAATTAAAATGACCAAATTACCCTTTTAGAGTTTTTAATATTATTTTAAATTTCTACTTTTAATTTATTTTTAATTAATGTTTTTTTTTAAAATTAAAAATTGGAATGGCCAAATTACCCTTCCAAAATTTGTAGAAAAAAAAGTCAAAATAGTAAATAATAGTAAATTGGACATTCATTGACATTGGGAAAAAAATTACGGAGATTTTGGAGAATTTTCTAAAACCCTAATAGGTTTTTTAGGATTATTCCTAATACTTATTTTTATTAAAAAATATATTAATATATTTTTATTATATTTTATTTATTTATTGTTAATCCGTAAATAACTGTTTTATTACTTGTCAAGTTTTTGGATATTTTGGTAATCCATACTGTTATCCTATTACTTATCGAAGTTGATCAAATATAGGTTTAGTACTTTGTTATCCTATCATGTTACTTATACGATAACTAGCCAAATACAATTTATGAATAACTTAATCCTTATACAAAACTTTTATCCTAATCCGTTTCCTTATACTATCCTGTGCTTATCCTATACGATGATCCATGTGAAAATATAATGTTTAAAAAGAAGATTATGAATAAAATAGTTTTAATTATTTAAATTACAAAACAATAATAATATGGTTATAAAATCTGTAAATTTTAATTTTAATTAATAAAAAAATAAAAATAACCGAAATTTTATATAACACAACAATTTAATTGATCTAATATTTATTTGCAACAATTTAATTGATCAAACATTTATTTGCAATAACTTAATTGATCGAATATTTATTATACCGTTCGAAGATACCATAATGAAAATTATGTAATCTTAAAATTTTTATAAAATTCAAATATTAATATTTATTAATCTTTTAATATTTTAATTTAAATTGATTTAAAATTTAATGTGAATCCATAGTTATCTATCCTTATTCAAAATTGAATATAAATATATAGTTGTTTTCTCCATAAATTTCTTAATTTTTTAAAAATAAATATAGTTTTAAAATTTAATATAAACCAATAATTATTTGCTACTTCAATTATACTAAATTCCTAAATATTATACTTTCACAACCACTTATAATTTTCCTTTTTTTTTTTTTTTGGAAAATTACATAAAATGAATCAAACAAAATTTAAAAATTCAAAACTAAACCAATAAAACTTTATTTCTATTTTTGAGTCATCCAAACTTTGATTTTCAAAAATAGACCATCACATCTTCATAGATCCTCTTTACAGATTACCTTCACACATTCACAGATTAGATTAGTGTAAAAGGTCTTTACAGAAAGGTAAAATGGTCAATTTGATTTATTTTTGAAAAGTGAAAGTTAAAATATTATTTTTGTACAATTTTTAAAGTTCGACTATATAATGTAAATAAAAGTTATAAAATAACAAAAAAGAAAATAACCCTTTTTTAAAAATTTATTTTTATACCTTAATCTAAATTTGAAATGAATCTAAATCAATAATTGTTATTTGATCCACATTTTTAACTAAATCAATAATGTGATATCGACTAATACTGTTTTAGAGTCCGGGGTGTCCCAAATGTTCAAAAACTTTTATTTCTTCAATCTTTTACCACCAAAACATTATTTTGAGTTTGTGAATCATTCTAATTGTACGATTCTTGTTCCATCAAAGTCAGTTTTACTTCAATTTCATGTGTTTTATATTATTATTATTTATATTATTATTGTTATTTTAAAATTTTAACTTACCTCTGATTTGATATAAATCAATAATGATCTTTTGTTTCAATTTAACAATTGTGATCATGTGAACTTTTTGTTATTTATTTTCGGTAGATTTCAATTATTTATAAAAGATGAAATATTATCCGATATATTATAAAGTCAAATATGAAATTGTAATTAAAGTTGGAATTGTAATTGACTAAACAACTATAATTAAATGTAAGTTTATCAATAATAAATTTGTATAAATATAATTATTTTAAATTTTAGGGATAGTATAATTAAAACATTCAAATTAAATTATAAAATTATATGAAAATTTAACTTTAGTTTATGAATTAACCACTTAAGTTAATAGGTTTTGAGTTTTAAAATATTTTAGGGAGTTTGTCTCCGAATATACAAGACTCTTTTTAATCTAAAATTCTATTTTAAATGATGTTATTACTGAAAACTTTTATTGAAATAGAAACCAAGGGTAGAGCTCAATAATAGGGCATAACCAGATCAATTTAATTGAGGCATCGTATTCTATATATACAAAAGATTAACTAGATTATATTGGCCCAGTACTTGTAAAGGTCCATTCTCTTAATATCTCAGCTAGTGATATTTATTGTGATCCAAGAAATCAACAACACAGCCTGTATTCGACTCTTCTACTGACTGCTGAGCACGTGAAGCATGTTAACCTCACATAATCTCTACATCCCCTCAAGTTGGAGCCAATGTACATATGTCCAACTTGGAACGCAAAAAATGGAATATTGGTGAAGGCAGTAATGGGTGAACAAATCTGCTATCTGCTGCCTATATTCATAGGCGAGATGAAACCTTCCTTGAACTTATTTCTCACTATATAGCAGTCTATGTCAAGATGTTTAGTCCTCTCATGAAATACCTGGTTGGCAGTAATGTGTATTGCTGATTTTGAGTCACAAAAGAGAGGAATTGGTAGTGGAAGAGTGATTCACAGATCTTTAAGGAGATATGAGATCCATTGTAACTCACAGGTTGTTGTAGCAAGTGCCCTGTATTCTGTCTCTGTTGAACTACGAGAAACCGTTGATTGTTTTTTTTTTTTCCAAGATATCAACAAATCACCAATATATATGCAATAACCTGTTAGAGACCTTCTAGTGTCAACACATGAGGCCCAGTCTCCATCACTATATCCCCTTAAACATATCTCAGTATTTGATGGATACTCTTAGTCTGACATTTTTGATACTCTTAGTCTGACATTTTTTTTAATCCAGTTTTATCCATTGACACTCTTAGTCTGACATTTTTTCATCGTAATATTCTAAAATTTTGTTGTTAACCAATAATATTCTATTTTTGACAATTTTTTTAGAGTATGATTTTATTTTAACTTATTCTAAATGTGATACCATAAATCAAAAATTGCCAACAATAATTATGCTTTATTTACTTTAACAGTACTAGTAAATAATTATCTACCTCCATTTGAATATTTTTTTTTTTCCACTAATTTCTTTAATTTGTTACATACTAAAATAAAATTTTGTGTTTGACGAATAATAATCTTTACACTCTTGACATTTTCACTCAATGCACCCAATAACGTTTACTTTCTGTTGACATTTAAAAGTTTTATTTATAATCGATAATGACACATTGTTATTGTAATATTTTTTCAGTGTAATATTCTAAAATTTACCGTATATAATATTGTTTGACACTTTATTTACTCTATAGTAGTATTTTTTTAATTAATAATGATCACATTTGGCATTTAAAATTTCGTGTTTGACTAATAATGACCTGTCCCACATTATATCACTTTGTGATATTCTAAAATTTCTTATAATCAATAATGATTTAAGATGGTATTCAAAAAATTTTATTTTTAACTAACCTAGTGTGATATCTTTTTAGGAAATTGATATGATTGGAAGAATGGATAAAGATCGGGTTACAAAGATTAATTAGTTTTAATAACCAAAAGATTATCTTTTATTAATTTTCAGTTTTTGTTAACACTATTTAGTTTTCTATTTATTGGTTCGTTGAGTTTGTAAATAGTAGAGTGTTTATTAATAAAATATTAAAAATTTCTATCTCTTAGTTACCAATTATATATTCTATCTTTACGTTGTCTCAACTTTTGCATGGACAGTTTTTACATTTTCTTTATAAGTATGTAATATTCTAAAATTTTATTCATGCCTACTTTTTAATTTAACATAATTTCTATAATTTTATTTTAATCTATTATAAATTTTACATAAACCAATAATTGTGTGTTTCCTTAGACCACTCTTACCATTAGAACATTCTAAAATTTTATTTCTGGTAAGAATATGATTTTATTTTAATTAATTTATTCAATGTGTAATATAAATCAATAATTTGCTTAACTTATTCAATGTATAATATAAATCAATAATTGTCTGCTTTCTCAAGCTGACACTTTATCAACAATGATACTATGTTTTTTCATTCTGACACTTTACTTTATTTACTTTAGTGGTATATTTTTAACTAATAATAATTTAAATTTAATCTAACATTTGTTGAGCAGTATGTGACAATCTAAAATTCTGTATTTGACCAATTGATCATTGTCACTGACAAAATTTTCACTCCAGAACATTTAAAAAGAAAAAACAATTAACCAATAATAATCTACTTTGAGTTGACATTCTAAATTTTATTTTTAACCAATGTCTTTCTAAAACTTCATTTTTAACCAATAAAGCTTTCTCCAACCATAGCTCTATAACTTCAAAAATCATCATCATTAAAAAATTTATTCTAGGGAGGTCAGAGAGAGAAGGTAAAGGTTAAATTTTGGAGATGCCATGTTGTGTCTCTATTTTATATTTTATTATTATTTCCGTATTTCGATATTAACTTACTTTAATTAAATTAATATAATAATAATAATATTTGTAAAAAAAGTACTCCACATTTTATGTTATTTATCTATTTTATTAATAATATATTATTATTTCCAAATATTGAAGCAAATGGTGGAATAATTGACTTTAAAATCAGGAGACATCATTGAAATTTTAAAATTGAAGTAAAATTTGGAGATCAGGTTAGAAAAGATGATCTAATAATTTACTTTCAGCCAGATATTTTTCTATTTGTAACCTTCTAAAATTTAATTGATAATAGGATTATAATTTTATTTTAACTTATTCTAAATTTTATAGAAACCAATCTGCTTAATTTAATTTCTCTCTATATGTTTTTATTTTAAATTATTTTAGATGTTATTGACAATAACTGATAATTTAAAGTAACAATAATAAATTGTTGACTTCTTCATCTACAACATATAAAAAGTTGTAGTTACTTTTAGCAAGTGGTATAGTTGTCTCTCATTCCAGTTATTTGTTAAAATAATAATAATAAATTAAAAATTTATGTATTTGGAATTTTAATTCTTTTTTGTTAAAAATACTTTAATTATATATTTAGCGTCTCAAAATTTCCAATGATATTTACAAATTTTATTTTTAACCAATAATATGATTTATTATATATATATATATATATATTTATATTTGTTATAGGAGTTTTGAAATTGAATAATAAATATATAAAATTACAACTAAGTTTGGAGTTGCTATTCGTATTGATAATTGCCTAAATATCAATTTAATGTTTATGTATTTGTTCATGCATATTAATTCAGTTGAAAATGGTAGAGAATTGTGACGATTGTTGAAGAATTATATGAACAAATACATATTAACATGCACGAACATCATCTTATATAGAAGAAGTTGGCAGTCCAACGTCATCTTCTCAAGTCATACATGCAAAGATCATGCCATTAAAGTCAAAATCTCCTTTACTATTTTTTTAATAAAAAAACAGTTAAGATTATATATATATATATATATATATATATATATAATACTAATAATTTGAAACTATTAACATATTTTTAAAAAATGAATATAATACTATTAACCACATAAAAGTAAATATTAAAATAATAAATGGGTCTTTTTAAAATTAATTAATTAATTTAAATCTTAACTAAAATAACTAACAATTTGATTATTAAAAATTAAGTAAATAAATATTTAATAATATTAAAAACAATTTAATAATACTAATTTTACCAAATATATTAATATCTACATTTGGATTAAAAATCCTAAAATTAAAAGTTTTCCAAATTAAATACTCTATTTGAATTGGAAAACTACCATATTAGTTCAAGATTCTAGGATCCACATTATTAGTATAACTTATTTCATTATTTAACACTATTAATTAATTGAAATTGAAAAAAAAATTAAGAAAAAATGAAATGCTATACTTCCAAGCTGAGATACTGCCCATAATTTGTTTTGACTACTCCATCAATACATGTAAACGCCATTAATGGAGGTGATAGAGAAAGAACCATAATCATGTATTATACAAAGTTTCACATAATCCAGACTAGCTTCTGGTTACATTATGCAACTTTTAATCTCGGAACAGAATGTACAGACATATATATATATATATATACACAATGTTTCAAACTCTATGCTACAATTATACATTAAGTATCCGCTGAATATGTACACTTACATTACATATTAACACAAAAAGCTGTACAGGTGACCACAATTGATCCAAAATCGTCTTCTACATACCATCAGAAGTCTTTGAATGAGCTCCCCATTTTCGCATTCTTTCCGATGCTTGTGCAACTTCATCGTTCCAATTTGTTTTATAAACACAATATAACAGTATCAATGTCTGCAAAAATGTTCCGAAAATCATCCCCAGCCAAATTCCCTGTAACATAGATCATCAACATATTAACAATCATAGACATGTATTGAGCTAAGAAGATGTTGATGAATTGTCATTTACCTCAACGCCTAATCTGGTTCTGTAGCCAAGAAGAAACCCAAGTGGGAGACCAATGATGTAGTAGCAGAACAGGTTTATATAAGCTACCATAGCTTGCCAACCTCCTCCAACAGCAACACCTGAAATGAAATGTAAGAGATATTTTGATTTGGACATGTTTTGGTTTTAGTTTGGAGGTGTGTGTTTACCTGATATAACAGGTTGAACACTATTTAGCAGCATGGTTATACCCAGGAGAGGAGCTAAATGAGCCACAGCTTTTTGCATTTCTAAGCTATCGGTGAAGATTATCGAAAAGTAGTTTCTGGTTAGCAAGACGATTATGGCTGCGAAGATTCCTATCAAGAGAGACTGAATTACTGTGACGTATACGGCGTATTTTGCAGCTCTTGGATGTGCTGATCCCAGCTCATTAGACACCCTCACACTGAAATATAAATATAAATGGATAGATAGAAATGGTTAGAATTGACCACTTGAGCTAATCAAATGTGATTGGGGATTACCTAATAGCTGCATTGACTCCAATAAACAACATTCCTTCATATCCATTGATGTTCATGCTGAATCATGAAAAGAAAATGAATATGAATAGGTATAAGAGACGAAAGTTTGAATGTGTAAGATTAATATAGAACATATGTATATACCATATGGAAAGTGATCCAACAGAGATAACAGGATCAGCGAGATGGCCAGTCAGGACAATAATGGTCATCAAATACCAAATCTCCAGGCAAAGCATAACAGCTGAAGCAATGGACAATCTGACAAAACCCCATATGTCTTCAAAAGCCAACCAAGACAAGCCTTTCCAACCATCTTTGCACCAACCAACAACATAGAAAACCTGAGCGATAGCAATCAACCAGGCTGATATATTGTACGCCCAAGCAGCCCCAGTAGTCCCCCAATCAAATACATGTATGAACAAGTAGAGTATAAAAATGTGTATGATCAAATCTGCAAAACCAAGCCAAGCTAGGACAGACACTTTGCTCTGAGCTTGCAAGAATTTCTGGGTTGGGAAATTGATGGCCAGCGAAAACATCTGTGGAATTACTTGTACAGTGAATATCCCTGCCATTTCCGCAATGTCTTGCCGTTGTCCAAGGACTAGAAGGATAGGAGTGGCGTATAAGTAGAGAGGCAAAAGGCAGAAACAAGTAACGGAAAGGATTATCCATGAACGTTGCATATATACACCCATCAGGTCCAACTGTCCTGCCCCAAATGCCTGTCCACATAGAGTTTCCAATGCACTTGCCATGCCCAGCTGTAGTTTTTATGTAACAATTCAAAAATCAAGCATCACATACTCAAATCAATATTTACCGTTAAGAACTAGTAAACAGGCATTATCAAATGATTAGAAACTGGAAATAAATAGTATACCAAGAATCCGAAAGAGAAATTTGCAATGACTGAAAGGGAAATAGCAACTGAAGATAGCTCAATGTCTCCTATATGACCAGCAAAGATATTGGTAACAGAGTTGACACCGTAGTTACACAAAATATTGAAGGCAATAGGACCTCCAATAATCCATAACTTTGTTGACTCAACAAAGAATATGTATTTCGCATCCTGGAAATTACTTGGAGGAGGATAGTCTCCATCTCCAGTAATTAATGATGACGGTGCCGAGTGTAACTCAGCAGATTCCAGAACAGATGCCTTCCAGGAATGGCTGCTGATCAACGGTGTCGTTGTCTTTTCATTCATGGTCTGTAATTCAACAGAGGATACGCCTCTGCTGTCTGCTTCAGCAAGGGCATCGGTTTCTTTAGAGTTCGCTATCTTTGCAGTCTGTTGAATAAAACTCTTGTAAGGTTTGTTTTTCTTTTCTTAATTCTCTTATGATGCTGGAATCTGAAGATTTTCAGATTGAAGCAACATTGTATATCAATTCTAAATTAAACACTAGATTTTTTTGTCTTGGTTAATAGTAGGCTTGCCACCAATCTGTGTTGGTGGTTATAAGGAAGGATATCTATATATAGAAATCAGTTAAAAAATGAGAGAAGATTATTGGTTGACTGAGTCTTGTATACAAATTAGTAATGTAGTGTCTATGGCAGCAGTCAATTTAGGTGATCTAAATAGGTCCAAATTTAAGCAGCATCAGAATATGTAAAAGATCAATTTCTCATATATTGAAAATATAAGGGAATAATAACACAATACTGACCTGTACACATATCAGCTTTGGTCAGTTTTCCCAATAGGCTTGCCAATTGAAACATTTACATTTTCATTCACTGGAGATGAGATATCACCAGAAGATGAGTGATAACCTTCATTTGTGATTCTGGTATCACCGGTACCAGATACACCAGAAGCTGAGTTTATCTGAGCACCATGATAAGACTCTCCGGAGACAAGAGCTTGTATCAATCTTGGCGGTGGAGGAGTGGTCACTTCTACTGTTCCTTCTAACATCTTTACCACCATCCCCATTGTAGGCCTCATTTCCTCATTATCTTGTATACACCAGATTGCCACCAACGCTGCACGCTCCACCTCCTCGACCTTATAAGCACCACCTAGCCTATTATCCAAGACAGCTGCTACATTGCCATTGATAATATGCTGGGCTGCCCATGGAGGGAAAAACCACTTGTCTTCGTATTCAACTCCTCCACCAGCACCACCACGACCATTGGCATTGCATCTAGCAGCTGGGGCCTCCACATTTCTTCGACCTCCCATTAACTCTAACAATGTCATACCATAACTATAGACATCGGCTTTTGCAGTAATAGGCAATCCGGATATCCATTCTGGAGCTACATAACCCCAAGTTCCCCTCATTGTGGCCACTACTCGACTAAAATCCCGATCAATCAACCTGGCTAACCCAAAATCTGATACTTTGGCTGTGTAATCCACATCCAGCAGAATGTTTTCGGGTTTGATATCACAATGTATAATGCAATCTCTACATTCTTCATGTAAGTAAGCAATGCCTCTAGCAGTACCAACTGCTATTTGGAATCTTACTTCCCAGCTCAGATTAGGACTATCTTGATGTAGATATGCACTCAAAGGACCATTTGGCATGTAATCATAAACCAGAAGCCTGTGCGAATTTTCTGAGCAAAATCCTCTAAGTCTCACTAGATTAACATGTTGAACATTCCCAATTGTACACACCTCAGCCCTGAACTCCTTCTCTCCACCTCCTGGCCGGTCAAGGCGTTTCACAGCAACAGATGTTGAATCTGATAACTCTCCCTGGAAAACAGCCCCGAATCCACCATGCCCAAGTTTCTCCGAGAACCCCTTCGTCACCAAATGAAGCTCCTTGTAAGAAAAAACCTTCAAATTCAGCATCAGAAAGGCACCATCTTCATCGACACCCTTTTTCTGCTTCTTTCTTTGATTATGCAAAATCAGCAGCAGCACCACAGTTAACACCAAAGTTGCAAGTGAACCAACAATGCTACCAACCAAAACCATTGTTCCTGATATATTCTTCTTCACAGACCCTCTCTTTTGCACTCTAACATACAACACATCCCCATCCATACCTAAACTAGTCAAGTTTCTCCAGTTCAAAAGAGTCCCATACAAATTCTTGCACACATTAGTCCTCTCATTATGAGACAATCCAATACAAGAACAATTATTCAAACAAGATTTCTCACAACTCCTTCTATTAACATTAGATAACACTGACTCTGCTCCTGAATATGTTGCAACACCAACCTTCTCAAACTCATCATTCTCCTTACACAAATCTTCACCTTCACGGACACAACCATTAGAATAATCCCCAGAATCCCAACCGAAACTATCCTTAGGCCTAAACCCATCGAAACAAGAACAAGCCTTTATCGCTGGTTGACTTTGACAAAACCCAAAACCACCACAGAGATTATAAACCTTACACCTATCATCAGGCTGAGACCACAATTTTTGCCAAATCTCAGACTGTAAAGTCCACGTATACTGCTGGATTTGCCCACCTGAATCTAACCGAAATCCAGTCAACACAGGTCTCTGCAATGTATCTACAAGCTCAGCAGTGTACCCAAAAGTCGCTGTGGGCAAATAAGGATACAAAAAATAGAACTTGTATATATAATGAACCGTCATTTCAGGGATATTAGCGAATGAACCACCAGTCCAATTACCAGTTGACCAATAAACACTGCTACCATTATAAACAAGCTCAAACTCATTATAAAATCTAGGTCTCAATCTGAGTGAATAAAGACCTGGTGACGGGTCAAACAAGCTCTTCCAAGAAGTTAAATTAACAATAGCGGTGAGATTCATACCAGGAAGCCAAGTGTCAGTTGGATGATCAAAGCTTTGCCAAATAACTGAACCTTCATCCGAAAACAGCACCAAATTCCCAGAATCGAGGAGACTAAAGCTAGAGCCTTTCACTTCCACTTTGTCGTTGCCACTCTCCCACAAAACAGAGCCTAGTGAATCTCGAACAGCTAATGTACCTCTTTCAGTGATTAAAAACGTCGAATTCGTCACATCCGTGATGGGTTTCTCACGATTCGCAACCCAAACGTAAGTCGGTGCAGGTATTGCAGCGTACTTTATTGACAAATACCATTTTGACTCTGTTTCACTTATAGCGAAAAAACCCATCACAAACGTCTTATTCTCACTGTAAATCGTTGAGTTTCCAACTATCACACCACTTTTCTCAGCTTTTTCGTTCTCTGCCATAGCAAAAGACAATGCTCTTGTCGTTCTCGTCAATGATAGCAAGATAAGAAGCAAGACTACAGGTGATTTGAAAGTAGAAATGAAGGTGAGTGGTGACATTTTTTTATCAATCTGTTCAACTGGGGTCTGTAATAGATAACCAGAAAGTGGTTTTTAGTATTCTAAAGTGACATCCATGGAATCCAAACGGAAGACCATAGAATAAAAATTAGTGTTTTGGTGGTTGTTTTATGGTGCTCTGTTTTTCAAATTCAAGTGAGAGAGAGAAAATAGAGCTGTGTCTATTTCTATTCCCGTAGATGATTTTTTATTTTTTATTTTTTTACAAAAAAAAAAAAAAAAAAAAAAAAAAGCTGCCACTCGTGTCACGGACACAACATAATGTCCAAAAGATCTCGTTACAATGACAAAATTACGAAAATAGGACCACCTTTTTTCTAAAAGGAAAAAAGTCACATTACTATTATTGTCAATATTTCAAAAAGAAAATCAAAGAATGAGATTTGCCACTTGAACATGGTATTATGATCAATCAATTGGCCTAGAACTGGAATTATTTCAAAATATTGAATTATCATTAGACTCGATAGATGGAATTATTTCAAATGATTTTGTTTTATTTATTTTTATTCATAGAACCCGTACGAGGTTAAAAGGGTAAAAATAAAAGACAGTGAGACACGTGGCAGACAAAGGCAGGTGAATTCCACTCACAAAGTCGCGGGTTTGTCAACGAAACAATTATGAAAAGAAAACAAAAAGAACTGATATTTAATGTATAAGCTGCTACTACTAGTAGTAATATTTTAGGCCACGCGCGTAAGGTGGCTTTGTTGGAATAAGTGAATGTCACGCGTCTCGATGGCCTACACCTCATCGTCGTATCGTGTCCGAATCAGGTTTGTTGCTCGAAACTCCATCGAGTCAATCTATGGCTGTCGTTTTTTGACTTTTTGGATATTATTTTATTTTATTTATTTTTTTAAAGCTATGTAGTACTAATATTGATATTCAAAATAGTAGTATTAGTTATATGATTTTGATTTTTAAATAAAAGAACCTGATTTGATAGTTGATAATGAACCCCAATTGGTACCCAAGAAGTAGACTAGACATGAATCAACTGACCCCATTAACGCTATATACAAGTCACAAGTTAAAATCAAAAAGAAAAATAATGACATATTTGGATATTACTGTTTTTATTTAATGAATACTCGAATTTGGTAAGCTATTTTTATCACCCCCAATACCTTATTTGGTTACAAACCAAATTCTTAACTTTATAAATATACCTTTCATTTACCCACCTTACTTTATACATTAAAGAAAATATTTACCTCATCTCCCATGACCAACTCTGCCATACAATTTCGGCTCTACCAAATACGGAATACGATTGACAAACAAGATCCCAAAAGTTCAATAAGAGAACATATTTATAAGGTCACTTTCATCATATAATCTTCTACGAAAATTCATGATTTCATTAATATAAAACAACTAATGAGCTGTTATCTGATTCATAACATAAGGAAAGTCAATGAGTTGTTACAATTAACAGTAATGAAAGTGAGTTGAAACAATGACCTAAAGAAGTACAGGTAGTACACTCTAGAATATTGGAAATTTCTGAGATTTCATAAACGTTAAAGTTGGGCAAAGACTTTGAATAAACCACATGCTTAATTTTCAGAAGTTTTACTTTGGGAAATGGTTTACTCGTGAGTCACATCTATCATTATCAGTCTTTGAATGCTGACATTGTCATGTATATTGACATCAGGACCACATTACACTACCAATCACAATATCAGTGATTGTCTCATTCAAAAAAGTGTAAATGGGTTACTGTGTATTGTCACATACTATCTATATTGTAATAACTTGTGAGAAAGAAATCCACACAAAAAATGGTGCAAGTCCATGTGCTATATCTGAAAGGAGTGAGATACACTATACAAAGACACAGTGCAAAGAAACAAATATGTGCAGCAAACAACATATAAAACAAAACAAACTTCGATAAAGGCAAGGCAACAAAGAAGTTAGACCCTGTACAAGAAGAAAATAAAAAACAAATGAAAACATACTTGACCAACACAGCGAGGATATAGTGAGTGAACATCCTTGTCAATTGCAAATGAGTAGATTTGATTTCCTCGGATGACAATGACAATGATATGTGTGATTTTTCACTCAGAAATCTGCAGAACCATTTGGTAATCTAAATTCTAACTGACAATGAGGGACACAAAGGAACTGCAACCTGTGTTTTGACAAAACTTGTTGCTTCAGAAGAAGCCACGCAAACTATAACATCTCGAAATACTGTGACCTTCACAATATTTACAAGCTGTGTGGAGATGTGAATCACACAGCAACGAACGACTGACCAGCCATGGAACAAAATGCATCTAGAGCTCACCAGGTTTGCAAGCTTTGGTGTTGAACACTATCTGGTATTAATCAAAAGTGTGGTCGAATAACATTTCCTGTGGATAACAAAGACAATCAACAATTTGTTAGTTTACAAGTAGTAAACAGATAAGTAAATGAACTATGAATTTATTTATCAAAATATTAACACCTCAACCAGTAATTTAATCCATGACATAAATCTAATTCGTGTAATCAATCCATTAGGGTGCATAAGCATCTACTATAAACACTTTGTAACAACATTACAGTCAATTAAGGTAGATTCACAAAAGAATGAACTAGTTGTTCAACGCAAAGAAATTGTATTCATGAGCAAACCTGATCACAAATAGGGCAGGCATCACTTCTTTCATTCCACTCCAAGATGCAAGAGAGGTGAAAATGATGTTCACACTTTGTGATGAGTTTCGGATTCTCTGAGTCATACTCTGCATGCATAACCGAAAAACCATCAGTTATGAGATGCTAACTTATGAAATTGAAACTAACTAATTATATTGTTCATCCATCAGAAGCATTATAGTCATACAACATGAATAGACTTAATAGCTCAAACAATCAAAAACTGCACCTTCAAGACAAATAGGACAGGTTTCCTCCTCTTCTGCTGCAATTGGTTCCACTGCAGCTAGTTTTGTTTCTTTTGCAACTTCTGATTTCCTTGGTGAGACAATCAAGGGACTGGTTTGAGTTTTGCAGTCTGGTTCCTCAAGATCTTCACATGTAGGTAGTGTTTCAAAACTACCACCACTAACAGTGTCTCTTACTGATTCCGTATCTGTAGATGGTGGACAACCATAGACAACATCATATGGCAAAGGTGCTGGAGGAGCACGGAAAGTATCAGGTGTTGATGCTTCAAGATGCAAATCAACCAGGAGTCCTGCTGTGAATGTAGAGGCTGTACCACTTCGAGATGCTAAGGACTCCTGCTCTTCCAGAACCGGAGGGCACTGCAAAACAGTTCTTAAAAGTTTAATACGGATAAACAAGAAAACAACTCTCATAAATCCCTTTCAAAAGCATAAACTGCACTTATTCCCCAGCTCTGCTCAACTCGAGCACTAGTATCCAAACTGTAAAATTAAGGAAACTTCCTCCTAGATAAATGACATAATACATTTGAATTTCATGTTAAGGATATTGCTTGATCGAGGCAACAACTAGGGCCAAATTTTGAATCAACTCAATGCCTTCCTCAATCAATGTTTGCCTCAACAAGCACAAAAGCTTTAGACACCAAAACAAGCTCACCGCCTCATATCATAAGACCAAAATTTTTCATGATGTTCAACAATATATACAGGTTACAAGCTAAAACAAGAAACAATCAATAAAACATCAAATCCTATAAAGACCACCACAAAACAAAGCTAAGCCGAAACATGCAAAGGAAGAGAAAGACTAACATAGTAGTAGACAGGTGTTCCATGGAGATGAGGTTTCCTGGAAGAACAACAACAGCCTCCCATTCCCTGCAGTTTCCTTCTTCTGTTATCCAATCAATCTAACCTTTGCTTGAAGCATTCATTATTCCTGCTAATATTAAAAAAAATAATAAAAAATAAAAAATCAATAACTACTACCAATATTATTAACACAAGAGCATATACAGCAAAAGAAAATTCCAAAACATCAAACAAAATCATCAACAGCTAATAAAAAATCCTTAAATTAAAAATCAATTGAACGGGAAATCAAACGTAAACTGATTAGAAAATCGAATTGAATACAGCGAACCCTAATTAGACATGAAACAATCAAATCAATCAGTGAAAAACAGGAAGGTGACCTTGATTTGAAGATATTTTAGAGATATGGTTGTTTGTAGCAGTGTTTATTGAAATTGAATATGGATGATTTGATGTGATGATAATAATTGGTTTTCGATGAAGAAGATGATGTTGGTGGTTTATGCAGTGTACGCTCCACTCATATCATATTGTGATGGCTGCTGCTTTCTCCGTCTCACTCTACAGTCTTCCTTTGTATTCTTCTTCTACTTCTACATCTACATCTTCTCATTTTTGCTTTATTTTATTTTATTTTATTTTATTTGTTAGATTAATTATTTTATTCAATTTAATATTGTGTGTGGGTGGGTGGGTCCACTAAAATCAATTTGCAAAGTAACTGTGGTCCAGCGACCGTACTTTTTTTTTTATTTATTATAATTATAATTGTTTCAAGTAATTTAAGGTTTTATTTTTTATAAAAATTATTCTATAATATTAGAACATCAAATATTTATTATTTGAAAAAAAAATTATATACCATAAAAAGTTTATATAGACCACTTTTGAAAAGTTTGCAAAATTAAAATTTGATTTTCACTCCATAGGCCATTCACAGACTGTGAGCGTAATTTCACTCCATAGATCATTCACAGACTGTGAGCGTAATTCACAGACTGTGAGCGTAATTCACAATATTTGTGAATTGTAAAATTTCAGGGGTATTTTGGAAAACTTGGCATATCGAGTGAAAACTAAACTTTTAAAAGTATGTTTTTGTATTTTTTCAAAAGGGTTATTTCTAAAAACACCCCATTTTTTCAAACTTTTTACTTTGAGCACCCGGTTTTGAAAAGTTTTGGAAAACCACTCCAAAATCAAAAACACTAGTAGTTTTGGTATTTTTGTGAGCGGTTTTGGTGTTGTATGAGTTGTTTTGAAATTCTATATGTTTTAATTTGGAGATTCGGAAATTCTCTAAAATCAAAATTACTCATACAATACCAAAATCGCTCACAAAAATACCAAAACCACTAGTGGTTTTGATTTTGGGGGTTGTTTTCCAAAACTTTTCAAAACCGGATGCTAAAAGTGAGACGTTTGAAAAAATGAGGTGTTTTTGGAATCAAAACATGCCTGCAATTGTATATTGAACTTTAAAAGACTCATTTAAAAGAATTTTCATTAATTAATTAATAAATTTATTAAACAAATTGGCTTGAAAATAAAACAAAATTAAGGTCTAAGTATGTTTGAAACCAAAATTTTAGATAGACAAACTTCTTCCCAAGGCATTAAGATTAAGAGCATTTACACTAGAAGATGATAATTTGAATCCTAATTTTGTTACGTGGATCCTACCATATTCAATAAAATAAATTTAATTATTAATAATGTAGAAACAATAAAATTGTATAAAGAGATAAAAAAAAAAGTAAAAAATGATATAGAGAAAGATGATTGGCAGTTGAATAGGTGTCCGATCCCAATTCAGAGTGAACCAGGAGAGAGAAAATGGTGTAATAATAGTCGGATGTAATTTATTTTAATATTTTTCTATTATTTTTTCTAGAAATAGGACTTGAGTTGTCCCTCCATGGGAGATGCACTAACAACCTTCATTTACGAGAATATTTTACTTTCCCTTCTATGCAGAAAGGTGTCTATTGAAATTAATAGTAAAAAATTATATTAAATTTAATTTTAAAATAGAGTCCATTGCATTTTGCATTTTTTATTAAAAAATTATATTTTTATACCAAAATTAAATTTTTTATAAAATTAAACTTTTTTCAAAAGTTTTTGTAGAAAATAGACCAAAATGACCGTAGTACCCCTACTTTCCAATCTTGATTTGCTTCCCAGGCAAATCAGACCGGAAAGCAAAACTACACCGGAAAACAGGCAAAATATAATTGTTTCCCGATGTTCTGCTTCTCGGACCGAGAAACAGAACACCGGGAAATAATTATATTTGTCTGTTTCCTAGTCTGATGCTTTTCGGTCCACCTGAAAACTTAATTTTGCATTTTTTTAAAAAAGTCTAAAAGTGTAAAAAATTTAAAGTTGATCTAAAACTATTTTTTTTATAAGGTCTAAAAATACGTATTTTCACTTTAAAATAATATTAAATATATATGTCTTAAACACAAATTTTTTTAATAAAAATAAATATAATGTTTTAAACAAATTTTTCAGGGTCATTGCATTTTTGTACTTTTTATTTAAAAAGTTATATTTTCAGAACAAAATAAAAATTTTTACAAAATTAAACTTTATTCAAAAGTTTTTGTAAAAAATAGACCAAAATGACCGTAGTACCCCTCTTTCCCGGTCTTGATTTGCTTCCCGGGTAAATCATACCGGGAAGCAAATCTAACCAGGAAGCAGGCAAAATATAACTGTTTCCTGGTGCTCTGCTTTCCAGACCGGGAAGCAGAGTATCGGGAAACAATTATATTTGCCTGCTTTCTGGTCTGATGCTTCTCGTTCCACCCGGGAATTCATTTTTGCAATTTTCTAAAAAAAGGTCTAAAAGTGTAAAAAATTTAAAGTTTGTCTTAAAAAAAAAAACTTATAAGGTCTAAAAACGCGTATTTTCATAATTTTTTTATTATATTAAAGCATATGAATATATATTTATATAAAAATTAATTTATTTATGTATAATTTATCTTTGCGGGGGCGTATAAAAAAAACACTATATTCACCGGCTAATTTAAGGCTAGTGAAGCGCGCTTCATAGACTGGTGATGTCGTAAAGCGCGTTTCTAAGGGTATATTCGTCAATTTGGTTCACTTTTTAAGTTTCAAATTTTCAAAAGTTTATAAACTTAAATAAAGTTTGGATGGTTTATTTATTTAAAGTATATATATATATATATATGATGATTTTATTTTTAGGCATTTAAACTTTAAATTAAGTTAATATATCATTCAAACTTTATTTTAAGTTTTTAAATTTTTGAAAGTTTGAAACTTCAAAAATGAACTAAATAGACA
This sequence comes from Cardiospermum halicacabum, assembly GCA_031304145.1. Classification (NCBI taxonomy): domain Eukaryota; kingdom Viridiplantae; phylum Streptophyta; class Magnoliopsida; order Sapindales; family Sapindaceae; genus Cardiospermum; species Cardiospermum halicacabum. The sequence continues at coordinate 4,466,058 of CM062399.1, read as the reverse complement.
AAGATGCCCTTAAAGACGCACTTCACATATCATCCGTCTGTATGCACTTCATAGACGGGTGATCACATAAAGCTCGTTTTTAAAGATATTAGTCAATTTGAGTTATTTTTAAAGTTTCACACTTTCAAAAATTTATAAACTAAAATAGAAGGATGATTTATTTACTTATAAAGTTTAAAAAGTTTATATTTTATAATTTTTCCAACTAAAAATTAATTTTAATAACTTTCATGAACTTATCTTAAAAACTAATAATATATTGCAAGCAAATGTGGGCCAAAATAAAAATGTTACAGACATTTTTTATTTCATTACACGGCTTTTCTAAGAATAATTTTCTTCTACAAAAGTTTCAAAACTTCAATCCAATCGGACGGGGGATGTTTACCATATTCTAAATGATTTAAAAATATATATTATTTAAATATAATTTGCAAAAAATTTAATAAATATATAATTTTTATTTGTAATTAGAATATGATTAATGGTTAACAAATATATTGTAGATATATCCTTATTTTCTATTTTTGTATTTTTTTAATATAATTAATTTTTATATTTATTAGAATTTTTTTCTCCGATCTAGATCTATATATATAATTTCTTAATTTATTCTTTTGTCCTTGTTCCTCAATTCATTTTAATAGTTGATTTAATTTTATTTTATTTTATAAAAATATATGTAAAATTAAAACTTATAAATTTTGTATTTCTTAATTTTAGATTGGACTTAAATTTTATTTAGATTTTTTTTAAATAATTTATAAAGTACATTATATATATATATATATATATATATATATATATATAAAATGAGCTTTTGGGTACACGAAAAGACAGATAAATTAATAGTACTTTCCGGTTTGGGAAATAGTTGTATTTTGCTAATTTCTATTATAATTTTACTTCATAGTATAATTTGTTCGAAAGCAAATAAAAATTAAAAAATAGAGGTAATATAAATATTTTAATTTATTTTTACAATGCTTTTCTAAAAAAGTTTTGTTTATAGAATTTTTAATTTTAATGTAAAAATATAATTTTTTTAAATAGAAAATTCAAAAGTTCAAAGCACCCTATTTTTATTTCTTTTATTTTATTGATTAGATTTTTAACTTTCTCCAACATCTCACCATATTAAAATCTGATTTATTATTTGCATTATGAAAAGAAACAAACGCTTAAACATGCGAAATCATTCTTATATGTTGACGGGTAGTTATACCTGCAATGCATTTGCTTGTATAGTTATGCACATGAGTTAGGCATGATCATGCTAAAAATACATTATAATTAAATACTTTTGGAAAATATTTTGTAAAAAAAAAACTAAATTAAATGGACTAAACAAATTTTAAAAATTTAAAATTAAATCGATAACTTTACTTTTATTTTGAATCATTCAGACTTTGACTTTTTAAAATAGATACTTAAACCTTCACAGACCACCTTCACACTTTCATATATCAATAAAAGGTTTTCACAAAAGAATAATATGAACAATTTGATTCATTTTTTAAAAGTGAAAATTTGAAATATTACTTTTATAAAAATTTTAATGTTGGACTACATAATATAAATAAAAATTATAAAATAAAAAAATGAAAATGACTCAAAATTTTATTATTTAATTAAAAATACTAATAAAATTAAAAGTGAGACATATTTTCTTTATTTTTATGGGATGAATTTTGAAGTCTATTTGTTAAACCACATTTTGAATTAGAAGTTAACATTTTTAGGAATTTTAAAGGTTTGACTTTAATTTTTGAAAGTAACTAATTTGGTTAATAGCAATTTGATCCACAACGCTAATTTTTAAACGCGGATAGGAGGAGTGTTTGAAATGTTTTAAATTAAAAGTCTGTAAAAAAAAAAAAATCAAATTACCATATTTTAATTAGTCATATTAATTAAATGCTAACAAAATAATTGATATTCCATTATAATAACTGATACTTTCAATATTATTTTTATCATAATATTTTATTATTAAAAAAATTTATAATATTTCTTTTAATATTGTAGTAAACATATTTTTTTATAGTAATTTAATTAATAATTAATATAATAAATAATATTATAATTAGTACTTATTAATATTATTAATAATTATTAAAATATTAACATATGATATAATATATTTAAAGGTAGTAGTATAAAATATTTAAATATTATTTTACGTCATTTTATAATTAAAAACGTGAATAGTAGAATTATTAGACAACTAATTACTATTGTATCATTAATTCGTTGACAGCTAATAACTGATCAAACCGCTAATATAATTCAACCGTTAATTTTATTGAATCCGTCAACCGCTACTTGTTAATTGCCACGTAAATTTTATTGAATCCGTCAACCGCTACTTGTTAATTGCCACGTATATCCTTAATCGAATATATCTGATAAGAGTACACTGTCTTAAAAATCTTCTAATTTTACGGTAAACATCAGAAGCCAAAATTTGGTAGATTTTCACCACCGTCACTGATTTAAAAAGATAAATAATTTGTATATACTAAGATGATTTTTAAAATATAAATAAATATTATATTTTAAATAAAATAATCCTTTTATTATTGTGTCAATTATTCCTCTTGTATAAAATAATTTATTTAATATATTTTACACCATTTTTACTTTTTTTTTTATGATAATTTTATTGACCGAAATTTTCAAGTTTTTTTCAATATCTCACCATGCTAAATTATGTTTTATTATTTGCATAAGAAAGATAATGTACCCGCTCAGTTGGTATATGGTGGTATTTCAAGTTTCTAATTAATAACCTGTATTTTATCAGCACGATAATGATTATATTTTTAAGTTTTCTCCAATATCTCACCATGCTAAATTATGTATTATTATTTGCATAAAAAAGATGGAATGTAACGTAGTGTAAATAGAAACAAAATTAAAACATCAAATCATAATAGGTTAAAGGATTGTTATAGATGCAATGTATTTCACATGCTTACTACATATTAGCATGAATTATGCATGACCATGCTAAAATTAATATGGAATAATACATTTATTATTATTTTTTTTTATTTTGTAAAATTGAGATAAGGAAATAGGGGCAAACATTTATGATTTATAAAAATCAAATTATTTATTTAAAATAAACTGTCGGTGGATATTAATCATTTTATTAAATTGTTATTGGTTATGATTGAGTAATTTATTCGCATGGTATTAAACGATTGACTATTAATATTTATATAGTTTTTATATAATTAAAATTTTATTGAAAATAGAAATTATTACATTCAAGCAATAAAGTTACTGCGTCTATCGACTTCTTACTTTGCTAAAGTATCAGCAAATAAATTAAAGACTTTTAGAATATGAACGAATTTGAAAGAAGATAGAGAGGCTAGCAAATTTTATATATATACATATATATATATATATATATATTAATTTTTATAGAATGAAATGATCACATGGTTCTTAAAGTGAATAGTGCATTGTGTATGAAGCCTTAGGATTCTTGTGAGAGTTGATCTTATCAAAATTGAGTGATATCTTGTGAGGAATTAGTTCAAAGCTCTTGACCTTGATGGATTGCCACATGCTTGGATTTTGAGAAGAAAGAGGTTTGGTTAATTTGATTAATTTAAGCATTGTTTGTTAGCTTATAAAATTGTCTGCATATTTTGTGAACTAACTTTTTTATTGTCTTGATTTTGGTGCTTCACGGTTGGTTCTTTTCATGAAAAGCGTTTATGGGTATCGCTCTAGGTAAGCCCTTAGGAGACATAACTCCTCCTTTAAGGCCACTTAAAGGTTTAAAGGCTTGAAGTTTAAGCTAAAAACTTCTGTTGCAACTTACGAAAGTGGTAGTTATCTTTAGTAGCATATAAAAATTTTGCATTAGGATTCATGAATAAGTGATTTGTGTATTTTCTCTTGAGTTAAGATGAGTTTATAGTTGATTGCTTGAGGACAAGCAATGGTTCAAGTTGGGGGTAATTGATGAGTTTGAAAAATATCATTAATTTGATATGATTTTGGTTGATTTTGCTTAACGTAATGCACATAATTGAGACATTTTCGCTTATTTACAGGAGCAAAGGTTATAAATGGAGATTTAAAGTCTAAAAGAAGAAAAGCAAATGTTTCGGATCAAAAGGGGTCGAAAAGTGGAGGAAAATGAGCATGGAGGAAAAAAACCGACCTGCATACCACACTAGTTACCGAACTACAGTTCGGCACAACGATTTCAGTAAAGAAACCTCCTCTAACCGAATTCACTACCGAACTAAGTACCGAATTATAGTTCAGTATGTGAAGTGTATTGAAGAAATCCTTCTTTGGATGAACTCCTTACCGAACTACAGTTCGGTTTGTGCTGATCATTGAAGTTAAGCTCTCTGGACGAATTAGGAACCAAATTCGTTGCCGGACTACATTTCAGTAAAAGGTTGAAAAAAGCAAACACCCCCTCTGACCGAGCCTGTTACCGAACTGGCTACCGAGATAAGAGTTCGGTAAGAGCGCAGGAATTGTTCACCTATTTGAAGCCGAGCTCGTTACCGGATTGCTTACCGAGATACAATCCGGTAACAGTGCCGAAATGTCATTTTTGTAATTTTGTAATTTTGGGACATTTCGTGGTGTTTTTGAATTGTATTATAAATACCCATTCTTAACTCATAGAGAGGGATCTTTAGACTCATTTTGTAAAAACTCTTAGACACTTTGAAATTGAATAGAATAGAATTCATTTTGGATCTTGAAACTCTCTCAATTTTCAAGTGGATTCAAAGAGAAGAAGATTTGATTGGTGACAAGTTCTTCAAGACCCAAGGATTCTTGCTCTAGAATCATCATCTCCATCTCAAGTTCCCTCTAATCCTTTACTTTTACTTTCATCTCTAGAGCTTGATATAGATCTCTTGATGAATTGTGTTGATTTTAGTGTAGCTATTCTAGGCTAAACTTGTTGTGGTTGAATATTTGTAGATCTAAGTCGGATCTTGTGATTCGTGAGTTTTTCTTGTGCTTAATTTGTGATTACCTAATATAGCTTAATTGAGTAATAATTGATTAAATTCAATTGGTGAAAACTAGTTGAAACATGAATCTAAACTTGATTGAAGCTAGACATAACAATTTTAGGTTTAGATCTAGAATTTTAGAATGAATGAAGTGATCTAGACATAGACATTTTAATCATCTCTATGGATTGTGATTATGATTCTTTATTTCAAGTTGTAGACATATGATTGATTTAGAGAACAAGTTATTATTAGTGTTTGATGAAACCTAGTAGTAACATCTTTTGATCCATGCTATATTTAGTGTGATAGGTGTTTGATGAAATGCTTGAGAAAAGGATCAAGTGAAAACTTAGTCAAACAAGTATTCAACCATATTCTTCTCATATATTTTATCAATCTCTTAGTGTGCTAAGTGTAATAGTTGATATAATTACCTTTGTTAAATAGATTTCATTGATTTTGTTAGGTTGATTTTTACTTGAAATTCTACTTGGAAGTACATTAATCGTTGTTTTACTCTTGAGCATTTTTGGAATATAATCCATTGGGTACAATATCCGTAATACTATGTTGCAATAAGATGGGTGTGATATGATCTATTCATGCATTTAATCTCATGTTAAGAAATATTGCATCAGTTAGAGAAGGAACGACGATGAAATGAGGTCAAAGTTGAATCCAGTGAGGATAAGCCTTATATGTTTCTATCATAGTGAAAATTTTGTGTTTTGAATTTTAATATACTATTCGCACCTCCATTTTTAAATGGAACACGCAAGGGTAAGTCATTGGCCGAAAGGGTTATTTAAAAAAAAATCCACTTTTTCAAACGTTTTACTTTGAGCCACCGGTATTGGAAACTTTTACAAAACCACCTCAAATGTAAAACAACTAGTAGTTTTGCTATTAGATATGTGGTTTTGAATTTTGATGGGTGGTTTTAGAATATAATTTTAGATATGTTTTAATAATTTTAGATAAATATTTAAAATTATTAAATAAAAATTTAAAAATGGTTAAAACATCATAATTATCCAAAACCACTCATCTAATAGTAAAACCTTTAATTGTTTTAAATTTGGAGGTGGTTTTGTAAAAATTTCTAATAATAGTAGTTTAAATTAAAATGTTTGAAAAAGTGGGATTGAGAAATAACCTTAGACGAAATTAGTGTAAAGAGAGTGATTGATGTGTTGAATTTAACCCATACTGCAAGAAGTATGTGGTAATTGTGACAAGGAAAAAGCTTTTCCTGATTGAAAGGATTCTTTTCTCATCCTATATTTTCTATAATTTATATTTTGCTTTTAATATCGTGTTTAAGTTTAGGATGAGTCTAGTAAGAAAGGAGAGAGAACTTTAGCTGCACGGTCAAACCACTAAGCATTTAAATAAAAAAAATTCAATTTTCTATGCTAAGCCATTTATAACAAAGGTTGGTTCACGATGTTAGCTGAGACCGGTATTTGCTTGCAAGGTTTGCGTTATTCTTTTAAATATATATATATATAATATAATATTACTTTTATATATATATTTAATATTATTTTTATATGGCAGGACCATATTCGATTACGGGGATAGAGAGTGAGCGAGGTCTAGTTGTGCTATCTTTTTCTTTTTATGTTTACTTATCTCTTTGTGTTTCTGTTATGTCTCGGTTGCACTACTTTGATAATAAAAAACATGATCTCGTCCCCACTTATCACTATCGCTATGTGGCATTCTTTGCGACTTAATTAAAGATATGATACATGATGGACTCGATGTATACATTTGATAATATCAATCCACTTCCATTCAATTTAGGCCTCAACTCATGTTCTCCAAGCTGTACCAGCTTTATCCTCTTAAAATGTACCTTTTCTGTTTCTTAACATTTCAATTTATGTATCTAGGTTGAATTCGAATTTATATGATATACTAATTTGTTTTATCATCTCTTATTTCGATATTGAAATAGTGGAAGAACTATTGAAAGATATGTTTTGAATATGTATTATTGCACTGTCTTACACTAGCAAGGTTTACATAATTTGCAACCAAGACAAGATGATATCATATGAAGTTGATCCCCGATCGAGATCACACACTAAAGGAGCTTTCTGATCATCTTCATGATATCGCTTTAATTTAATGTAGCTTCATGTAGTTTGAACTGAAGTACGTGTAATGTGAGGTTTTCCTAATAGTTGGCTATATTTGCATTGTTTGGTTCGTTACATATGAACATAAAAGTTCTTTTGAAGTGATATTATTATGTTCTAATAGAAAAGAAAGAATTCGAAAATCGTTGTTGGGTTATATAGGAGATACTATAATCTATACCTGCATGTTTAGGTATCAAGAATTTTATTATACTTGCATGTTGAGATTTTAGCTGACATGTTTTGATAATTGTTGAGATCAAATTTGAAGCTTTTGCATAGTAGATTATGTGAATATGAAATAGTAAATCATAAAAATAAAAAAATAAAAAAAAAGGTCTGCAAGTCACAGAAACTACGTGGGTATATCCGCAAATCCACCTTAGAAGTTGAATCATTTTGAAATCACTTATTAAATTATTTGTATTTGAATTAATATGATTTTGGAACTAAGAATATCAATTTTAGAGTCTTTTGAATTTTTGAAAATTCTTTGAGTGAAAATCGAAAGTCTTAATAGGATTAAATGGTTACTTTTGGAAATTATGCCCAAGTAAAATGGTAATTTCAAAATCCAAATTTAGAAGTGTTAAATTGAAATGGTCCATTATAACTGGTTTCAAATAATTTTTTATTTAAAATAGGTGTAATTTGGAAAAATAAAATTTGGTGTAAAAGTAGTGGTTTTTAATTTATAGTATTTTTGGGTGATTTTAGAAATAATAAAAGTTTTCCTAAATAAACCCCAATCCATTAGTTCATTAGCCAATATGTATATAAGTGTTCTTTTCCTAACCTAATGAGAATTTTCATCTCTTCTATTTCACATTCAAAAACTCTAAATTTCTATTTTCTCAAAATCCCTGACTTTTGGTCTATGCTGTCCACTCTCATATAGTCGTGACTTTTTTTTGTAGATATCCGATTGACGTGATTTCAGTGGCTACAGAATCCTACTTATAGCCCTTAAATTTCAAACCTTTCTGGAATCTGCCCAAATTGTCAAAAATCAGCACCGTCCATTCAGAAGTATGCAGTTCTGGGATCGAACTTCAAATGGTCATAACTTTCTCGTCCAATCTCGGAATAATCTTATTCTAATTGGGTTTTCTTTTTCTTTCAATTTCCTACAACTTTGAAGAAGACACCTTCCTCAGATTCTCACATATTTGTGGTCGAATGTGGCCAAACCCAAAACGTCAATCTGCAAGATCGCTCCAGCGACGAACTATATTCATCCAATCATATCCCCTTCATCTGATCTCCGAACGATGTCAATCTAGTTGGATTTTATTTTTTTCTGTCCTCTACAAATATTGTGAAGTTTTCGTCCGCTAATTCGTACGAGCTCATAGTCAAAAATGGTAAATTCTGAAACTAGACAAAACTATTTTTATTCTGTGTTATTTGTCTTAAGTTGTTATAGTCAATTCTATTATGCTATTTGAACATAATATTTGCTATCTGGATCATGTATAGGTCCTAATAGTAGTATAAGGTCATATTAAAATCCTCCTAAGCAAGTGCAAGCTTGTGATCTATGATTAAAGGTTCATATCCTGTTTTTCGCTCTACAGAATCTATGTTATTGTTTGCATAGTTATAGGAGCATGTATAAAATTGTATGAGACATGCAGAGACTTACATATTTGCGCCTAAGAAATAAATTCAATTATGAAAATTGATAGACGTGAAAGTATAGGAATGAAATAAATTGACTAACCGAGAGATGGATAATTGTAGACTAAGATATTTTGTAGTCTGATTGTGCCTCACGCCTTTTAACGGATTAATAAATGGAATATGATTATTTGGACTACAGAATTTTTATTTATTGTGAATGTTTGTGATATTAGAAGAATTCATGGACATTGTATGTTTGCAATTCCTTAAACTCTATAGATTGCGTGTTGAATATTTATTGTTTGTACCTTTAAATGAACTAAGTATATAACAATAATGAATTGAATTGATATTGGATTTTGATGTACATGTTCTTGAATTAAATGCCTAGTTGAATGCGTATATGGGTTTGTATGTGATATATTAAACTTAATGTTATTACTCTTGAAAATTGAATGGTAGTGTATGTATTGATTTGCGTGGAATTTATTGAACTATTAAGATAAAAATAGAATCGTGATATATGTGTTGTTTTTAATGACTTAAAATATGGTTAGTTGGCTATGACTAAGCATAATTAAATTCATAAATTTAATATATGTCCATGCATTGAATTGATTAATGAGATTGAAATTACAGAGACGTGCATATTGGTATTAAATTGAGCAACTGACAACTTTAATTGAATAATTGAATATGTTCATCTCTGTGAGGTTATTGGAATGGTAAATAATGAAAATTGAATTGTTTGTGTGTGCATTGTATCACCTAAATTAATTAACTAATGATTTCCCTAGTCGTGGTTTAAATAGTGATGGAATGACATGTCATTAGGGGTACCCAAGAATTCTCAACCTATTCGAAACATAGATCTTTTGGTTTAGTTAACCACTATTGGAACTGAGTGACGATTCCTATTAGGTGTGACGGCACCACCGCCTGCGGGCCTATTGTATTGTGGTCTTCGGACCTAATTGATGGAAGCCTAAGGTAGTTTTTCGTCCTGATGGAGAATAAACGGCGCTACGGATTTCGGTCTTCAGACCCTATTGTGTGGCTTCAGCCTAATTGGTGGCTTCGGCCTAATTGATCCCGTTTCATTATCGATACTAGATTAGGGGCAGTCAATTTAATAATTTGGTAACTTGTTATGCTTTGGGTGATTGGATAGTCTTATATAAACTTTAGCTAATTATAATGTTAGTTACCGAATTGTAAATTTGACTGTCTTTGGATTGAATAAGTGCAATCAAACTAATAAATTATTCAACTTGAGAATCATTTTATGTTGTGCTCTTGAATGTTGATTATTGATTAATGTGAACTTGTTAGTCGTATAGGTTGTTCGACTACCCAATAGTGACCTAGGTTGATGATGATAATTGATTGTTATGAACTTGTTGCCCCTATTAAGTTTAATTTGTGTTCTTCAAATTATGATTGAATGTTAATAAAGACTTGTTTAAATGCCTCTTGAACGGAATTGAAATGTAAGAAATGATTGCTTGATTGATCGAAGAAAAATGTAACTAGAACATTTAAAATAATTAATGATTAAATAAATCTTGGCGATTCATAGTTGTGTATGTTTTACGTATTGTACTTGATGTATGGATGTTTGAGATGATTGTTATTGTATTATAAAGTATTATAACATCATATTGCTTGATGGTGGATCCATGATTGATAGGATATGTGTGTATATGCCTTGAATGAAAGGGACTTGATTTAGAGATATCCACTATAGAATTGCATTGTGTGATCCTATTGCACTATAGAAGCTACATGTTAGGGAAGAGCATACGTGTGTGATTGTTTTGAGACATGGGTGCAAACCAGACGTAAGTCTGACATTTCTTTATTTTTATTTTTCCTTTCCCTACATGTGTGAATGCACATGTAGATTGACATATACGATCGAGCAGAGCACGAAGGTCTTCTCATAGTATCGACACATCTTCATGATCGTGACATCTTTAATTTTTATCTTTGTTTCTATTGAATTTTGAAATCATGTAAAATTTTTATATTGATATGTAATTGTTCATTGATGAACCTTCAATTGATTTTATACTTTCATAGTACTATTAATTCATAAAAAATTATTTACGCTTCCGCATACATATAGTCTCATAATGTTTGAATTAGGTACTAAAAATTTATTTCATTAATGAACTATTGAAGTACATTTGATAAATTGGTTTTATTTATTTTAATTGATATTGTATTGGATCGTATTGAATGCATATTGTTAATGTAGCGCTCCGACTAACGTTCTGCGGCTTCGCCATAGGCTGGGGTTGGGCGTTACAAAGCGGCTCTTATGGGCAGCTATACCATTTTTGTCGACTTGTTAAATAGACCATGTAGTATTATTAGTGTCCATTTAAGATGGATATATTGAATTGTGGTGATTTTACTTTGATGGTGATGTGTGATTTTAAATACATTAACTGGTTATCCATGGGTTTGCTAGATCATTAATCTGTTTCTCGTTGGCTTATGAAAGTCAATTCCTACTATAGCTTTCGGACCAAATTTTTAGGTGTGCTAGTCACTCGGAGGAGGCATTGATTCCGTTATGAGAATGCTGTCATTATCAAAAATCGGGATGCTTAGTGCGGTCGATTGTTCATGAGCAAATTTTATATTTTTGTAGTTTGATTTGAACAACACAGGATGTTTATTATTTTAACATGATATTCATGTAGTCCTTTGTTGGAATAATTTTAAAGTTACTTTAACTAACTTATAGGTCACTGATCTCTACTTATTTGTATTCAATCAATGCTGACAAATTGCTCGATTGATCATTTTTTTGTTCGATCGATACCGAAAGGTTGCACATTTACCATTATACATATCCAACGAGGAATATGCATGTGTAATTTTACCGTGAAACCAGTCAATATAATCTCAAATTAAAGAGAATAATGAAAAATCAAGAAATTGCTCAACAGAAATTTTATTAATGTTGTTGATGAGTAAAGTGTGTGACTACTTAACCATTTTTTCCTTGTTTTTGAGAAAAAAAGAAAAGTGATGTGCCTAATCAATGTTATTATGGAAGATGGTCCATCGGGATTGAACAACAATAATCTGTTGAATATTGAAATATGGCCTGACTAGGCCGGGATTGAGCAGCAATAGTCTGCTGAATATTGTAATATGGTCTGACCAGGCTGAGATGATAAATGATCAACTGCATGAATTATTGATCATGTACCATGCTTGAGGCTGTGTGACCATAACTTAGTATATTAGAGGACATGGTTCAATCGTGTAGCCTAAAACTAAATGCGATCAAAATTCTGTATTCAGAATCTAATGAGACTATTAATGTTTAGCATGGAACTGGAAGGCTCAGTTGGAACTTAGTGTTTGGGGTCTGATGAGACCAATAATGATCAGATTTTGAACCGAAAGGGTTCAAATTTTAGCTAACGAAATCAACATTTTAATGAATTTAGAGGGGAGTACATAGTGGATTGGTTCACATGTTCAATTTTCTTTTGACATCGTAATACAAATATAACACATCATTCTATACTAAGCATAATATTGATGTAACGTAGCATTTTATACACAAGGTAATGTACAACATACTATGTTAGATACTAATAATCATAATGCGAGATAAAATATTAATAATTAGAAGGAAGGGTTTGTGCAGTACCTAATCGATTTTTAACGTACCTCGTTTGTGGTCATCTTCTCTGTGGTTAGTGCAACCGCTAGAAATGGAACTAAGACTATCTAACTACTGTTGAACTATTTAATGTCTACCTGAAGTAAGAGGGCACTTCTGACCCGCTTATGATTGTGGTCGCTCTATCGATAAACTATCCATAACCACGTGAATGTTTCAGGAATTTGCGATTCAAAGGACTCTAACAGCTCCGGCCTCGCATCTACATTTACTACGTTAGTTTATATTTTATCTATCTTGACTACGATCGCGATTCTTTTATCACTAATTGGCTCCCAAGGAACTCGTCTATCTTCCTCTGAATTCAGTTTCGTGAAAACATATATGATTAGAATTCTTCCATACATGGCAGTTTGTATCTGATGAGGTCAATATAGAGGTTGAATCCAGTAGGTGATTCTTAGTAAAGGCTTGGACCACGTGCCCTAACAATAACTAAAGATCACAATCCTTTCTTAGTTTGCCATTGATAACGTTTGTGGTTACACAATATTTGAATCTTTGGGGCCCTTAAGTTTCTTATTGTCAACGTATCTGGTTCTGCAACTATCAGAATGTTACTTATTGGATACGCCACTAGGTAATTTGACTACTTGGATCTTGAACCCCGCATCACCAACCTCAAACTTTGTAAGGTCCCGTTAGAGAATTTGCAATATGATCGCGTTATTATAGCCAAGAATGAGGCTTTGAGAGATAATAGTCAGTCCACACAGTCGTTAGATCTTGAAAGAGGCTGAAAAGCCTGTCGAGATCTAGAGCAGCATGCGATCTCTTGGAGGATACAATTTTTGCATTCCAAGAACGCGATTTAATCCATGGGTTACTTTCATAACTTCCATTGCGTACATTGAAGAGCTTTCTCTCTCAATGGTAGATCAACGGTGAGTCTTAGATCAACGTTGTTAGAATGTTTAGCTGTAGTCATTATTGAAGCGCGAGAGGATAGTGAGGATGATGCGGTTGTAGTCATCATCAGATTAATCAAGAAAGTTGTTTATGGTATTAAGGGAAAAGAGAATGGTTCGGATTGGGTGGTTTGACCAGAGAATTAAAGTGAATCTTGTGATTGAGGGTCGACTAGAGAAGGAGGGCCCCACGGTGGGCACCAAACTATTAGGGTAAATTTTGGTTGGGACCAAAAACCCCTTGGAGATTAGGGTCTTCCTCCCTATAAGTCTCTTTGCTTGATTCAGTGTTGTTAGGATTTGATTGATTTTCTTTTAGTGATAATATGATTTTTTCAGAGCGAGCTAACGTAGATCTTCGACCCCCCATCTATAGCAGATTATTCCTGAGTCTGTTAGGAAACTTAACTGAATCCAGGCTAGTTCTTTTGAAAAATTAGAAGAAATCCAAGTTGGACCCACTAATCGGGGCAAATATTTTGTTAAGCAACAGCTTGCAGGTTTCTAGAAGGTCCAGATCTTTATTCGGCCGCAAGATAAGAATCTAAGGTCAAATATCTGCAAATAGAGGGGCCAGGAGATTTGCGACCACAACCATACTACAGCACAATTTACTACGCAACCGTAACCATAATAGGTCCCAGACAAACTGGCAGGCCCGAAAAGATACCAAAGCTCATAACTAACAACGTCAGCTCCAAACCTACAATGTTTGGCCGTAGCTAAAGAATAAATATAACATGTCTGCGGCTGCAAAAATAAATCATAAGGACTCATATATTACGGTTACACAAAAAACATAAGGACTCATATATTACGGTCGCGCATTATATCCTGAACTCTTGAATGTGGGGTCAAAATATTTAAACCGAAACAATTCAATAAAATGAAGCACAAAACAAATTCAAATGTAATTAGTGGCTCTTACCTGAATCGCATGTCAAAATATTTTTCGGTCCAACATAAAGTCCTTCATTTATGAAAATGAGTCACACAAAATAAATTATTCAAGATCATAACTACTCTGATAATAAAATAGATAATAAAATATTTTAAATTATTTTTCAAAGATAAATAATTAATATATTAATTAATTTTTTTAAATTAATAATTTATTCCGTAAGAGCATCTCCAATGGAACGTGGGCGTCAGATGATTATAGCCGTGTAAAATAGAAGTCGTGAATGCTGATGTTGCCAAATTTTTATTGACAAACAGTATAGTTTAAAAATAGTCATACAGTGGTCACCGTCTATCATTCTTCCTTTTTAATTTTAAATAGAAATTTAATTAAAATTAAACTCCTTTACTATAACAAAAAGAATTTGAAACACATTAAAAATTTAATAAAATAATATAAAAAAACTGAGTCAGCATGTCTATTTGACCGTCTAAAATAGAAGGTCTGATGGACAATGTCTATTTTAAAATTGGGATAATGGTATCTACGCCCCTCGAACTTGGCACATTGTTTCATTTAGACACTTCAACTTTTCGAGATTTCATTTAGACACTTGAATTCGACAATATTGTTTCATTTAGACACCTTAACTTTTCGAGGTTTCAATTAGACACTCGAACTCGCCTAAACCAAGTCGTATAAACACTCGGAGTTATTATTTTAATTTTTTCATGGCATGTGAAATCCAAACGCTCTGGCTTTCTAACATCTATTATTCTAAGCTTTTTTATGAAACAATTATTTTCCAATGATGTTCAAAATTTTTTAATGTTTATTGTTTCTGTGTTTGATTTGATTATTAACATTGCAATAGTGTTGTTGGCTGATCATTGACACAATCATAGACACGAACATACACATCGGCACGACCATAATCATGTAGAGATATTGCACATGTAAAATAAATGTCAGAGAGTTTGAGCGTTTGGATTTCACGTGCCATGAAAAAATTAAAATAATAACCCCGAGTGTTTATATGACTTGGTTTAGGCGAGTTCGAGTATCTAATTGAAACCTCGAAAAGTTAAGGTGTCTAAATGAAACAATATTATCAAGTTCAAGTGTCTAAATGAAATCTCGAAAAGTTGAAGTGTCTAAATGAAACAATGTGCCAAGTTCGAGGGGCGTATCCCTTTAAAATTTGACACGTCAGCTGGACATTCAAAATAGACAGTACTATTGGAGTTTTACTTTTTAAAATATTGTCCACGTTGCTGATGTGGCCGTGGAGAAATTGTAAATAGACATACCACTGGAAATGCTCTAACTAGTGCCATTGAGTTTTTAAAATATTTTAAAAATACTTCAAGACCATTTAGTTCTACACTCCGTTTATATTTGAAAAATAAATAATTAAATAATTAAATCATTTGACGTAGTAAAATATTTTTATATTAATAAATCTCGTACACAATTAATAAATAAAAAATAGATTGAGAATGAATCAACGAAATAGTCCACGTAGTCAACGGTCGTATCCAAAGCACCCAGATGATCTTCAAATGGCGCGCTCTTCCAATCACCACCGTCCATTTCAGACGACACTTATCAAACCGATCACAAAACCCCGCCAAAATCCAGAAACTTGACCAACCTCTCTCCCCGAGTCCACTCACAAACTCGCTAACAATTCCAGATCCAACTCACTCTAAAATCACACACGGAGATCCTACTTATCTCTCTCACGTCCTTAAAGTCTCTGCCAAACTTGGTCTTCTACAAACAGGAAAACAAATCCAAGCTCACTTGATAAAGCTCGGATCACACACCACATTGTCTTTGCAAAATCAATTGATCCATGTGTTCGTCAAATGTAAAGATTTTTACGAAGCAGAGAAACTGTTCGACGAAATGCGCGTGAGAAATGTTGTTACTTGGAATACGGTGATTTGTGGATTGGTTGATAATTATTGTGGTTTTAGGTCGCCTGTTTATCTGGGGTTTTGTTATTTTAAGCGAATGTTGATGGAAGGTGTGAATCCGGATTATTTAACGTTTAATGGTTTGTTTCGTCTGTGTGTTGATGAGGTTGATGGTGTGGTGGCTGGTAGGCAATTGCATTGTTTTGTTGTGAAATTAGGTTTTGTTTCGAACTGTTTTGTAAGTAGTGGTATTGTTGACTTGTATGGGAAATGTGGATTAGTTGAAGATGCGAGATGGGTTTTTGATGGAGTTTTGTGTAGAGATTTGGTGTTGTGGAATGTGATGGTGTATTGCTATGTGTTTAATTGTTTTGTAAAAGAGGCTTTTGAGGTTTTTGAAATGATGCGAGTTGAAGGTGTGAAAGGGGATGGATATACTTTTTCAAGTTTGTTAAATTTGTGTGGAATGATCAGTGATATTAAATTGGGGAAGGAGATTCATGGTTTTGTTGTTAAACAGTCTTTTGGTGTTGAAGTTTTGGTGGCAACTGCACTTGTGGATATGTATGCTAAGAATGGGATGATAGAGGATGCATGTAAGGCTTTTGATCATATGGGTGCTAAGAATATTGTGTCATGGAACACCATGCTTGTAGGTTATGGGCAGAATGGATATGGAAGAGAGGCTATGAGTCTTCTTAGGGATATGTTTGAACAAAAACTCTATCCGAATGAATATTCTGTGGCTAGTATTTTAAGTTCATGCAGTCATTTATCTATGAAGTGTGAAACTATGCAAATCCATGCTTGCACAGTCAAGAACGGGCTTCAAGACTTTCTCTCAGTTGGGAACGCTGTGGTAAATACATACTCGAAGTGTGGTAGCATTGACAGTGCATTCAAATGTTTTAGTTTACTAAAAAATCCTAATTTGATCTCATGGACTGCTATCATTGGTGCATTTGCGTTTCATGGCCTTCCGAAACAAAGTATTGAGGTTTTCGAGATGATGTTATCGCAAGGTGTGAGGCCTGATTCAGTAGTTTTTCTTGCAGTTCTTTCTTCCTGCAGCCATGGGGGGCTTGTTGATGCTGGACTCCGTTACTTCAAATTGATGAAAAACGACTATCAAATTGTGCCGAATTCTGAACACTATACTTGCATAGTCGACCTTCTTGGTAGAGCTGGTCTCTTGGATGAGGCTTTTGATGCATTGTCACTGATGCCGAACCAATCTAGTCCTGATCCATTTGCAGCATTCCTTGGAGCATGCAACTTGCATGGAAATGCACGTTTAGCAGAATGGGCAGCAGAGAAGCTGGTTGAGTTGGAGCCTGGCAATGCTGTGAATTACTCTGTTGTTTCTAACATGTATGCTTCCAAAGGGCGTTGGTTCGAAGTAGTTAGAACTCGAAAACACATGAGGGACTACTGTAATCACAAAGTTCCTGGCTCCAGCTGGTTGTAGAAACCTCCTGGTTCTCTCACTTTGATTGCAACTGGTCATTCCAGTGCCTACAATATGCCAACGCTGACATCAGTGAATATATACCTGAAATTGGTGCTAGCCTTGGAAGATAGAACTTAAAGTGGAGTTGCTACAAGTCACTGCTTGCCTTTTGAGGTAAGAATCCTCTATCAAGGTCTCTACATCTCCACCTAGAATCTGTTCTGAATCTGTTATATTTACCATATATAATTACTACACAACCTCTAGGTCAGCTCAGACTCTTCTGACTGGAAATTCGGAGTCATCCCAGGCCACTTCTGAGTAAGCATAAGATTGAAGTACTGCATATTTTATCTCTATTATTCAATATTACATGCATCACATTATCATATCACTCTTCATGTGACTTCTTCTTTGTCTAATATTCTTGTTAGTCCACTCTAACCCATCTTACATTTAGCAGTAGTACACTACACTAATGATGATTTTAGAAACTCTTCAACAATACCCACCCCAACTACACTGCCTCCATAGTTGATTAACTTGTAATCAAAGGCCAATCAGTGGAGGTTTAATCGAAGGAGGTGGAGATGATTTTGATTGGACACACGTGGCAATAATGGGGATTTAGACTCATCTGACTCATAAAACCAGCAATTAATTTAGTGATGTTTTTGCAGAGCTGGTGTAGTTCAAGTTGTGTATTGCAAGTTGTTTGTCCCTGACCCGCCAACCGTTACTGTCATTTCAATTTTTGGTGGCAAAACCAACTGTCAGTTCTTCAAGCAACCGACACGTGTCAGGTAACTGAATACTCACTGCATATAAAAGGAAGGCGCACGTTAGCGTAATGCAGTGGCTAATGATTTGAAAAATCAAAGTCTTCTTTACCCGTTTACTCAGTCTCTCGAGCTCAACCACCCGCCAATTCAACGTCATAAGCATTAACTTCAATTTCACATTCATTCATTCGAAACAAAAGCAATGAGAAGTCCAAACCCATATTCCGGCCGACGAAACTCCAACACCGCTTCCATACGCGCCACTCCCGACCGTTTCCCGTACTCTCCCACGCCTTCATCATATTCCAACGCTTCCTCTCTTCGAAAATCCACCAAGAACCCCGTCGCTCTCGCTGCTAGATCCGTCGCCGGCGTCTTCGTCAGTTGTTTCACTCCTCCCGAACCTACGAAGAATATCGATGACTCTGAAGAATTCAAGCCTTCTTCGGGTAATTAGTTTAATTCCTGTCTTAACTTATCTAACACGTTTGAGATCCAGATTGGCTGAGGTTTAACTATGAATTTGATTGTTTGTGATAGAATAGTCTCAGGATTTTCGAATAGTTCGAGAGCGAGTAGTGAGAGGAGGAGGAGTTCGTCCAATCATGGTGTGTATTTGAATCCATCACGAAGTCGTGACAGAGAAGCGGGGATTTTCACGATGGATGATATTTCTAAGGCGACGAGGAATTTCTCTCCGTCTTTGAAGATTGGTCAAGGTGGATTTGGGACTGTTTATAAGGGAATACTTGGTGATGGAGCCACTGTTGCTATTAAACGTGCTAAGAAGGTAAAGTTCGCTTGATTTCTAGCTTCGATTTTCTTGTATATAGTAATGGGGTTTTGTTGTTGTTGATGTTGTTTTGTAGAGTGTGTATGATAAGCATTTGGGTGTGGAGTTTCAGAGTGAGATCAAAACTTTAGCACAGGTGGAGCATTTGAATTTGGTGAAATTCTATGGATGTTTAGAGCACAGAGATGAGAGAATTGTTGTTGTGGAGTATGTACCCAATGGAACTCTCAGAGAGCATTTGGATGGTGAGTTTTGCTTTGCTTTAGCTTTGCTTCTGTTTTTTTGCATGATTGCTTGAGAATATATGTATCTGATAGCTGAGAAGCAACAATGTAGGTGTCCATGGCAACATTCTTGACCTTGCTGCGCGGTTAGATATTGCGATCGACGTGGCTCATGCTATTACTTATCTTCATATGTATACAGGTTGGTTTGAGTTTCGTCTAGATTTTTTATCAGGAAGTGATAGGATTTAATGTGTGGGTGTCTGGTTTGGGTTTATATGCAGATCATCCCATTATTCATAGAGACATAAAATCTTCCAACATTCTCCTCACTGAAAACTTCAGAGCCAAGGTTGCTGACTTTGGTTTTGCTAGATTAGCAGCTGATGTTGAGTCAGGTGCTACTCATGTGTCTACCCAAGTTAAAGGAACTGCTGGTTACTTAGACCCTGAATACTTGAGAACTTATCAGCTTACGGAGAAGAGTGATGTCTACTCATTTGGTGTGTTACTGGTTGAACTAATGACTGGCAGACGCCCCATTGAAGCCAGACGAGAACTCAAGGAGCGGATAACTGCTAAATGGGTATTACTTTCCTTCTCTTCTCTGTGTCTAAAATTAATTAACCTTGTAATATGTGTATCAAAGATAATGATATGCTCCATTGTTACAAGTGCAGGCAATAAAGAAGTTCAGTAGTGGTGATGCCATTTCTACCTTGGATCCGAAGCTGGAACACAGTCCTCCAAATAACTTAGCTCTAGAAAAAGTTCTTGAACTAGCTCTACAATGCCTGGCTCCATATAGACAAAATCGGCCCACCATGAGGAGGTGCGCAGAGATCCTATGGAGTATCCGAAAGGATTACAGAGAACTAGTAGATGTTCGTTTGCTCCGATCTCATTCCCAGAGGAATAATTCAGTTCGAGTAAGAGGTAAGGAATGAAGTTACACTGAATCTATCTAGTACATAATTTCCACTAGTAACGAGTCTAAGCTTTTTGCAAGCATAGAGAAGGATATTGTTGCTTGTGCGGTTTGGAATTTGTATAGGAGAGTCATTTATAAATTGAATGAGGACTTGTGTGCAGAGAGTCATTTATAAATTGAATGAGGACTTGTGTGCCGTTGTTTTTCTATTGAATATTCATTTACACTCATGTGTACTTATGGGTGTCTGTTATGTACATACTTCCTCTGCTTTTTTTTTATTGAAATAATGTAATTATAGGTACTTACAGTTGTGCAAAATTTTCAGTTAGATACTTCAACTTTGCAGGGTTTTATATAGATACTCCAACTTGCAAATTACAAATTACAGATCAGTTAGATCCTCCTGTTGACGTGGCGCAATCTGTGAGCAATATCTATATGAAACATCGTAAAGTTGGAGTATCTATATAAAATCTAATTTTCAAGTTGGAGTACTTATATGAAACCTCGCAAAGTTGGAGTACCTGTATAAGGATTTAATTTGTAAGTTGGAGTACCTATATGAAACATAACAAAGTTGAAGTACCTAAGTGAAAATTTTGTACAACTATAGGTACCCACAATTACATTATCTCTTTTTTATTCACTGCACTTTCTGTTTGCACACTATTCAAGACTCAATTTTAACAGTAAATATCTTTAATTATATATAATTAAAAATTATAAAAAATTTATATTTAAAAAGTAGACATTAAGACGAATAAAATAAAATCCCACTTGAATATATTTTTTCTTTATACGTAAGTAACAATATAGGAAATTAGAATATGAATGAATAGTAAACACTATACAAGTGTAGGGAATAAAAAAAAACGGAAGAAAGTATATTACAGGCAACTTTTATTTCATATGAAAATGGTTTCTATAAGATCCGTAGGTACATTTGATGCCTCGATAGATTCCGTGTAAATTAATGTGAGATCAGAGATAACTAAATATGTGTAAATTAATGTGAGATCAGAGATAACTAAATATATTTAAATAAGAAGATTTTCAATTTGAACTTTTTTTTGAAATAAAACTAAGATATTTAGTTCGTTGAAATATTTAATTAATTTTGGAAGGCAAGTACTTTGGATGTCCATGAAGGATTTACCATGGCTAATAAAAAAAGGTTGGTAAACTTCAATAAATTTTCTGCTAAATTTAAGTATTTTTCTAAATTAATACTTTAAAAATGTATGTCAGAAATTTAAATGGAAGTTGAGCGACCCACACCACTTTTCCTTTTAAGGAGAAATATATATATATATATATATATATATATATATATATATATATATATATTAATTATACTGGCAAGTCTACGATCCCTTTAAATATAGTAGTTTCCATTTTATTTTAATTTTAAAAATATTATTAATTTTAATTTTATTTAAAATTAATCATAATTTTTAAAAGGGTTAATTTCAATGTTAAATTCTCCGAAAATATCATATTAGTTTAAAATTTTTTCTATTTTACCATTTTTCATGGTAACTGTTCATCTATTTATAAAGAAAAATGGTAAAAAAGAAAAAACTTAATCTCATGTAGGGAAAATTATATAAAATAAATCAAATAAAGTTTAAAAACTCAAAACTAAATCAATAGAAGTTTATTTCTATTTTTGAGTTACTCAAACTTTGATTTTCAAAAATAGACCATCACATATATTAAAGTACTTTTCACAAACCACCTTCACACCTTCATAGATCAATGTAAAAGATCTTCACAGAAGGATAAAATGGTCAATTTAGTTCATTTTTTAAAAGTGAAAATTTGAAAGATTATTTTTGTAAAATTTTTTAAATTGAGCTATATGATGTAAATAAAACTTATAAAATAACAAAAATAAAATAACACTTTTTTTTAAAAGAATTCAATAAATTTGTAGTGATTTGTTTTTGGAATTAACCTTTTTTAAAAATATTATTTAAATTATATTTAATTATCCGCGAAAGTTGAAGTAATTTTTATTTTATTAAAAATTACTTTTACAAATAATAAAAATAAATTAAAAGCATTTTCAAAAATCGAAATAAATTCCTTCCCCAAAATATATCCATGTCATGTGGGGCAGAGGCTTCAGTCTGGATTGATTTTATATATATATATATATATATATATATATATATATATATATAAAAAGATGGGGTTATTTCCAAAAGTCATCCAATTTTACCAAACCATCCGAAAATCACCTAAACCATCCGAAAATCACCTAAAATTAAAATCACTAGTCACTAGTGGTTTTGGCGAGGTGTACGTGGTTTTGGCGAGGTAAAGGTGATTTTTGTATTTTTAAGTGGTTTGTGTGTTTTCGAGTGGGTTATACTAATTATTTAGTTTTAATAATTTTTAATTTTTGATTTAATAATTTTAGTAAATTTTTAAATATTTTATTAAATAATTTAAATAATTTTTTTTATAGTTTTAGAAATTTATAGTTTTAATTTTTTTTTAATTTTTACTAAACTTCAATTAGTATCAATAATTTTTATAATTTTTAATTCTTTTATTTAATTAGCTGAATAATTTTAATAATTTTTATTTTCAAACTTTAATTTTTAATTCTATACATACAACCAAAAATTATCTAATGCAAATAGTTTTTAATGAAAAATTGAGTTTTATTTTTATATTTATTTTTTCAAAAATAAAATAACTATTAAATATATCAATATATTTTAATTATTTTTCAATTTTAAATATTTTTTATTTTTTTATATTTATTTTTAAGAACCTATAAAATTATAATACAATAATAATATAAAAATATTTAATAAAATTTCAAACATACTTATAATTAAATGATATCTTACAACAGGTTTTAATAAATTAAAAATAAAAATTTAAATAAAAAATTATCAAAGATTATTTAACCAAATATTTAAAAATGATTAATGATGACAAAAAAAAAAAAAAAATCCCAAGATTCTACAAACCTGTACACTTTCCATTATCAAGCTGATTAATCATATACCAATAATGTTCTGATTACAGTAAACAAAAATAATAATAATAATAATAATAATAAACACCTCATTCTTTACCGAGATATCAGTTCTGAATCTGACTTTATACTCTCAGCTACAGTTATCAAACTACCTTGCCTGCCTAAATGGTTCTTTTAACCTACCTATATGTGCGTATACTAACAGAAACAAAGCCCTGAGAGTTGGTGGACATATACAACGGAGGGGAAATACATTCACTATAAAGGGCTTCTATTGAGGACGTTTTGAGGAGTTTTAATTTTTAACTAGTATAACCTCCAGTCATTGATGGATGCATTTGACAACTGTAAATGGTCAAGGTAGATAAATATTTACTCTATATGAAGCTAAATTTGCATTGACATCCTACCTAATTCTTCTCCTCCTATTCATCATTTCTTGGGACTGAATTTTGCCTTGTTAACTCATAATTTACTTGTGTGGGTCTTTCATCGGGGTCTTCTGTTTTAATGACTTTTGAACAGAGGAAGTAGAAAGAAGACGTATATATGGTGACATGCCAAACACTACAAAAACCATTTAACATAACCAGCATAAGAGAGGGAAATATATGGGGCAATTTGGACGGATAAGAAGTTCATCATACCTGTGCCAAATCCAGTAAGTTTCAGTGCCTTCTAGTTTCCAGCTTACTCCTGCCATAGTCAATGCAATGAGGCCAGCAAGAATGAAACCCCAGCGAAATCGACGCTGAATTGTTTTGAATAATTTACGGACCCAGTTAATGACAGCTCGTCGTCTACATTAAGGAAAAAGTGTGTTCAAATTCATAGTTATAATACCCATGCAGCATGATGGTATAACGTGATATAATGCAAGCACCGTGGCACAAAATTATTCTTATACAATAAAGCTCTAGATATTTGTAGAGACCGACACAGATAATCCAGTTAAAAATCCAAAGTAAACATTTTCTAAGATAAAATCCTTACCTGTCCATGACGTTTGTACACAACCCAGCAGGAAAGGTAAATGATCTAAACTTGGAAGCAAGCTCCACCAACCCTCCGATAAGAAGACCCACAGACCCAATCAATAATACAAGAATAATATTGGTAGACCTGTATAATATGAAGCAGCGTCAGATGCCAAATAGATATTAACACAAAAGCCCTCATTTTGATTTAATTCAATAGTAAATCCAATTTCTATGTACCTGGTTGCCTTGGTTATGGCCATAAGTGCTGTCAGGATGGCTACAACTGTGTGAATCGTCCTTTTAAAAGCTTCAGATATAGTAGTTAAGTACACAAATGTGCTCACCACAGCCATGAAAGAAAGCCAGAAATCCATAAACTGAAACATTAATAAGTCTGACTACTTTAGAAGTTCCTTAAATAGATGAGTCGACGACTTATTTAGATCGATAGTTTTGTAACAGAAAAGCAGTTGAGCAGAATCATAGAGGAACTATTACCTGTAAGACATTATAGGTTAATATACACCAGGTGCCCACATCACAAGCATGATATAATCCACTTGATATGCCACTAGATGTGAAGAGTACCCATTCAGCAAATGCCTACAAAAAGAAACCGATTGCAATTGAACTACTTGATCTGTCAACAACCTAAAATTGATATAACTCAGTATCTTCTCTTATCCTAAAAAAAAGATATAAATATGAAATATTACTGGTGACAAAATATAAAACTGCTATATTTTTAAAGAGAAATGATTTTTGTTCCGAATTTACTGTGCGAATTTTAACACGAAACATAAAATAATAATAAATTTTAATAAAGTGATAATGATGCGATTGATTTGACGATAACTTTTAGTTAAAAAAATTAATATTATAATCATTCGTGCAAGAATTCGGCACATGAAGTCGGACAATGTAGCATTTCTCATTCTGAAATAACTAACATCAAAGCTTTATCTGCAATTCTATGATTGTGAGAATAAGCAATATTTCTGTTAATCATCCAAAGCAAAGTGTTCAAATTTTGCCAAACCAATCATATTGCTCCAAACTAAAACGATTCTGAACTTTGTCAATCTAACTAAATGCAGTTGTATGAGATGCTTACCTTCTGCCGAAGAGCCCAATAGGCAGGAAATATAGCTGCCGCATTTGAAGCAATGAGAGCAATTGATTGATATATGTGCCCTACATCAATTTTCCACTAGTAGATTAAGTACAATCTATTCAGCGTTAAAATAACAAGCTTATAGTCATTGCCCATACCCATTATTGATTGATAAACTGAAGACCGTCAATATGTACATACATTTTCTACAGTAAGTTTATACCATGTATCAAAGTGGTAGGGAAGAAACACAAAATTGAAAAATAAAAAGCCTTCATCAACTAACAGTAAATGCAGCCTATGATGCAGTCTACTCACGTAATAGTTGTCTAATTCAAAGGACTAACTTCATATAGTCCATAGCAAAACTTAACTCTAGAGATACATGAGACCATATTTCACTCCATTACCATTGGCAGACCAAAAAATAGCCAAAGTGAAAATATCTAGACACCTTTTTATGGTTAAAAGATATAAAGCAACCATTGTAGCTTCCAGACAGGTAGGGTAGGACACCTTGATGTATTTCCAAGAATGAGGAGTGAGCAACATTTGCTAACTGGAGACTAAACTTTGATGGTTTAAATTTAAATGCCTTACCTTTACGAGTCACAAGTTCTACACTGCAGTCAAAGCCCCCATGGTTCCGATCACAGAAGCAGTAGCTAAAAGGCATAAACACCATAAACACAAGTCACGGAAGGAAAACAACAAATGCAATTTCATAAGAGAATCAGCACAAAAATGGATAAAAAATTAGACCGCTAAACAAGGTAACAAGAATCAAATCTCAGTAATTGAAGAAAGATTTAAGAATTAAGGTTACAAAAACCTGTAAGATGTCAGCCCACTTGCATCTAAAGCAGATCTGCACTGACCGTGATTGGAGCATCTTTTGGGACATCTATCAAGGGAAAAGGACATTGCAGTCTGACTGATAGAAGTATTTCCATGTCTTATTCCAAAACCCCAAATTCCTTCTCTAACATATAATAAGTAAAAGTCAACTTTTTTCTCAGAGGAGTTATATAACTGGAAGAACATTGAACCACTACTGCTCTTTGACTTGTTAGCATAGAAATAGTCCCAACTCTCTAGAGAGGGTAATCCACCAGCTTTAGCATAAATTTCATATTGTATCTGTCTATCCGATGATAGCTCAATGTGGATATTTCCTCCAGCAGCACCAAAAGGAATGTCCATAATAAAGTATGTCCAGGTATTATCCATCTCGACACCATGAGAGGAGTTGCTTAAAAGAGGTTCAAGAAGGAAATTGGCAGAATCTGAGGGTACTTCTGCAGCAAGTGGTACATAACTGGATTCAAACAAGAGTCCTCTCCTTAGAAGTGTCTGCGACAAGAATTCCAAGCTTATCAGTAAATTTTTTTTGCACAAGATCATCACAACCAGTAAACCAACACTAAAATCTTGCATTATAAAGTTATATCCATCAAATATTACTTTGACTTTATGCTCCAATATGTATATATAAGAGTGACATTCAGATGGAATTTAACGTCAAAATTAATAACCTCCCTGAATCATAAAGCAAATCATGGTGTGCAGAGAGGTGAGTCTGGAATAGCCAACAAGCTAAAAATTCACTCTTGCATGCTAACCTCAAAAATATTACTGTCGATGAGAGCATATGCAGATTGTTCTACCAATAAATTTAAAGTTGAAGGCTATGGCATTACATGCTAGCATACCAGCAACTGAAGACTTAAAGGGTTGTATATTAGTACAAAGAAACATATTATAGTCAAAGATCCAGAAAACACATGTTCCTACCTCAAGAACATATCTGCCATAGGTGCAATTTGGTCCAGCCTTCCCCAGTGGACATTCAAGTAAGCTCCACTCAACAGAATAGCAAACTTGTGTGCT
Organism: Cardiospermum halicacabum; assembly: GCA_031304145.1. Lineage (NCBI taxonomy): Eukaryota > Viridiplantae > Streptophyta > Magnoliopsida > Sapindales > Sapindaceae > Cardiospermum > Cardiospermum halicacabum. Next base: position 4,438,671 of record CM062399.1, on the reverse strand, counting down.
AGTATTCTGAACTTCTATGGTTTCTTTTAAAAAATTAACAGGTGAAACGGTAAAATACCAGCGACCCACCTTAGGATAGGGAATGGTTAGCGGGACATTTGAGATATCACCTGAATAATCATGCAGAAATTCCGAAGGCAAGGCACCATGACGAGCAAAACACATTATATTAGTTCCATTAGTATTTCCATTGTTAGTTGAGGGTGGCATCTTGAAACTGACATTCACAGCCATAATAGACAATTGTTCTGCTATTCCTTCCACCTCCAAGGAATAGACTTTTATTTCATCATTTCGATAACATGGAGTGTCAAACGAGGTTCTGCAAGAAACCATGTTTTCAGTTGCTGTGTTGTTTATCTTACTATCAGAAATCTTGTCAGTAAGATCATAACTGTCAGAGGAAGCACATGATAGAGGGTCAACTGTCTGGTTGCAATACTGACCCCACTTTGTTGTGTCTGTACACCCTTCCACGCTAATGTTTCCACTAAAAGAGTAAGATGCTCCTCGCTGAATCTGCAGTACCAATTCAAATACACGAATCATTAACAGAGCTTCGTAAATGTTATAATTTGTGCTGTACTTTCCACCTGCTTGTCCTCAGCACAATAGATTGTAGGATTAATTAATTCCTAAGGAAACTCCAGTCATAACAATCTCCTGTCTGATAAAAAAATTACTAATTTGTGGTTACGGAATTCAATTTCTTGTTTGAGTTGCATCTACAGTTTTACATTCAAAGGATTTTAATGCAATTCTTTTTGGTCATAATTTTATCTTCAATTAAACTCGAGAGGTCAACAAGGACAAAAAAAAATTATTAAGCTATCAAGCAAAGGAATAAATAAATATTCAAATACGGGTGTTGATGTTCCATACCATCTTTGACTGTGTCCTTATAGCTCCAAGACCATTAAAAAGACCGAGATACCAAACTCCTGAAGATATCTGAAAAAGGATTCAAATCAAAATGCTCACACGTATGGTAAACCTGATGAGAAATTCTAGAAAAAGAAACTAGATTGATTTGTTTTAAGAAAATTGAACTGCACTGATCTCCCGGAGTAAGACCAAAATGCAGAAACTTCTTCAGAAGGTAAAATAACATAGAGATCAGATATTTGCATCCAAGAAAAGAAAAGAGTAAAGATCATAAGCATATCGATAAACCTGCTCGTTTGTCAACTTCAATGATATATTTTTCTGCATAGGAAAGCATCTCTCCACATTCTGACTGTCGTTGAATTCCTCATAAGATATATTTGACAGAGAACTTAATACTGCAAGAAATTTTTCATAATTTTGAATAACTTTCTTTAAACACAATTCCAGTGAACAAGATAAAAGCAGAAAATGTTCCACTATCCAGTAGGTTGGACCGTAATGTGCAGCGAATCACCAAAACAGAAGTTCAAACAAAGCCTGTTTTATTGATAGTAAAAAGAAAATAAGGACTATACAAACAAGTGAAGAAACTAAAAGCTACAGGCTCATTTCATTATACAATACCTAAGCCATTTAGAGAAGTGCTTGTGATATCAGGCAGCGGGGGACTGCCATTTCTGAAGCAGATTAATGGTAAAGCACTTTTCGGAATTCTTCCTGCAGTTTTAGCATCCTGCAAATAATAATGCCGTCCAAAACCATTACTAAAAGGAAACACTTCATTAAGCAGACTCATTATCTAATTTGATTTTTTCAAACCAGACAACCTCTATCATATACCAAATCAGCTACCAAAAATTATCAAATACTATGAGCATAACAAGGATACTTACAATGCCTACACTTGAAGCCAGCATTACAGATAACGAAGAGAACCATGGCGGCAAATCAACTGAAACAATAATAAATAAATAAATAAATAACAATACAATTTTAAAAAAATTAACATATAATTATAAAGCATTAACAGACGTTAATCAACAGAGCTCAAATTTTATGAAGCTAAATCCAGAAAATTCAACATCTTCTCCTTCAAAGCAACTGCGTCACTTTGACTGTGTAAACTAAATAAACAATAACTGGAATCCTTACATCAGCACAACTGATTTTAACAAAAACAACAAATCGCAATCACTACAATGATCCTCAAACACAAAGAAATCTAATAATTCAGTAATCGATGATAAAAAGCCGAGCTGAAAAACATCGCAATCAAGAAATCAAACACAATAACACTAAATTCAACGACTAATTATAACCTAAATCGATCGCACAAACCTCTGATATAACGCAAATCGAAAGGACGGAGACGAGTCTCCGGATACTTGAAACTGTAGGCAGTGAAACTATTGGCTTCACCACCAGCCAGTCCACCACCTTCTACTACTACTTCACCTAATGAATAATAGCAGTGAAATCGACATGATAAGATCAAAAAACAACAAAGAATCAGATTGGAAGAATAGAACGGAATCGAATTCTCCATTCGATTTTGTTTTATTCAATTTTTTTTTTTTTTTTTAATAAATTTTCCGTGGGTGATTTGCGCAGCAGCGCATATAAAGAAGTAGGTTACTGGTAAAGTGATTGATAAATAGGTGTGATTAGTGCTGTTAATGACTGAGATTAGCTTTTTGATTAATGGATTTTTATTTTTTAATTTAGATTTAGTATGTTGGTTGTTGACTTAGAGACCTTGTTTGATGTCAGTCAGTGTGTCTCTTTCATTTTGTGGAAAATGAGAGTGATTGAAGAAGCGTGTATGTGACACTTTTTTGCGATAAACACTACATAATTTATAATTTTATGAAATATAGACTTATTCTAAAAATATATATAATGGTAAATTATATAAGCAAAAATAATTTTTGACGTCATTTTATTCAAATATGGAAACGTTGACAATAATGGCAGGAACTATAATAAAATGAAATGAAATGAAAAATAAATAAAAATACAAAGAAGCAATTCTAGAAGAACAAGCCAGAGCCGCCGAGCCGGTAATTCTGCTCACGTGTGAAGACATGAAACAACAAGAAAAACGCGATTATTGCCCATGAGGAAGCAAAACGACACGCGGCAAAGATCAAACGGTAAGGAAACAAAAGACAAATATACGATGACACCACACCATAACGCAGCTCCTAATCAGACACACAAGCGAGCGACCAAACACAAAACAGTACAGTTGAATTGAAACCTCCGTTTGACTTTTCTTGCCGTCTCTGTCTCGGCGGTTTCATTTTCACTTTCACAACTTCGATTGAACTCGGGAAAGCAAGAAGAAAATGACGGTGATAGATTTGATCACCAGAGTCGATGCGATTTGCAAGAAATACGACAAGTACGATGTCGATAAGCAGAGAGACCTCAACGTCGCTGGCGACGACGCCTTTGCAAGACTTTATGGAGTCGTCGAGGCCGACCTCGACGCTGCTATTGAGGTTACTATTTTCATAACCCCTCCTTTCTTCTCGTTTGTTGATTTGTTTGATTGATTGATTAATTTTGGTGTTTTGTAGAAATCGGAGGCGGTGGCGGCAGAGAAGAATCGAGCGACGGCGGTGGCGATGAATGCGGAGATTAGGAGAACCAAAGCGAAATTGTTGGAAGAATTGCCGAAATTGCAGAGACTTGCTTTTAAAAAGGTTGGGTTTTTGTGTTTGATGTAGTGGTTAATCGAATTGAATTGAATTTGGTTTTGGAAATTAGGTTAAAGGACTTTCAAAAGAAGAACATGAGGCTCGAAGTGATTTAGTTGCTTCTCTTAAAGATAGAATTGAAGCTATACCTGATGGATCAAAAACAGCAGCTAAACAAACTGTTGGTGGAGGAGCAACTTCCACTTCTTATGGAATCAAATTTGACTCCACTTCAGGTATCAGTCAAGATATATTGCAGTGACTGTGTTATGTGATAATGTTGCTGATTTTCAACTTTTATTGGGTTCTGCAGATGGGAATTTTGATAATGAGTATTTTCAAGAGACTCATGAGTCTAACCAGTTCAGGCAAGAGTATGAGATGCGAAAGAAGCAACAGGTGAGTTTCTGTTGTGGTTGTTGTAGTATTGATTTGATCTTTATGTTTATGTTGTGGTTAAGTAGGATGTTGGAGTAAATGGTAATTGAAAAATGGAAGGGAAGTATTGCGATTTGAATATGTATGATGTTATGTGTGCAGGATCAAGGTTTGGATGTAATAGCTGAAGGGTTGGACACATTGAAAAACATGGCCCATGACATGAACGAGGTTTACTTCTGTCACTTTCTGAGTCCATTTTGTGGTGATAAATAATACTCTTAAATTACTTGTTCATGATTTTGTTTTGGTTGTGTAGGAAATAGACAGACAAGTGCCATTGATGGATGAAATTGATGAAAAGGTAATTCCTCGTTTCATTTTTTTTTTAACCCATATGTGATATATGGAAATCATTGCATTGAGTTACTGCTAACCAAATTGTACCTCAAAGATAGTTGTATTTACTAAATGGTTGGTCAGTTTATATTCACAAATTGATAATAATCATACATGGTTTGGTAGGTTCAAGTCCAAAATATTAAATGTCTGCATACATTTGATGTTGTAATCTTGAATACAATTTTGTGGTTGTGGTCACCTTAAGAATCTCATTAACTTTTGGAGAAGATATTCATCAGGCACAGAGGATTCTCCTTGTCTTTCTTTTCATTTCCAAGTTGACCTGAGGGCCTATAGTGTATCTTTTTCACTGATGTGTGTCGTTGGATGTTAACACATACAGGTGGACAAAGCTACCTCTGACCTTAAAAGTACCAATGTGAGACTCAAGCACACTGTCACTCAGGTATATACTGATCTTATGAATCTATTCATTTGCGACACTAATCAATCATAACCATGAATTTTCGCCCCGTTCTGGATGTATGTTCTTGCTCCGATTTCGCTTCGTTATTTGTTTCAGCTAAGGTCAAGTCGTAACTTCTGCATCGACATCATCCTCTTGTGTATAATCCTAGGCATCGCTGCCTATCTATACAAGTAAGTTGGGTTTCTAAATATTCAATATTCAATATTCATGAAATTAGGACATCAACAGACCATTACAGTTAGGACATGTTTTGATACATGTTTCTTTCTTGCAGTGTTTTGAAGTGAGAGTGATGACAATACTAGTGTCTCGGCATGTCTCACACACCCCAGTTCTCTTGTCATTGGATTTTCCAACTATCGGATCTGTGTAGTCTTGTGTGTAATGCATATTTTCGTGGTCTGTCTCTGTATTTTTAACAATTAAAACTAAAAGGCCTGTGTGGTATGGATATTGAACCTTCTTTAGGTCTCAAAACAAACTTCATTTGGCGAAGTGAATTTATGATTCTAATATAACCCTAATATTGTTTATCAACTTATGATTCTAAATTCAAAAAAGATTCCATCAGTTCTAGTATATTTCACAATATGGTGATATACATAAAAGTCTACATTATCCATGATACTTCAACCCATATAATATAAATAAATTTCCTAATCATATCTATCTAGGACCACCATAGTAGGACACGTTACGCAATATTATTGGATACTCAGTCGGTAGCTACGTGGCACTACACGCGCCATCACCATCTTTGTTTTTTAAAAATAAAAAATTATTTTTTAAATAAATTTTTAAAATAAAATAAAAAGGTCAATAGATCCGCAAACCCAACTGTTTCTCAACAGGACACAAAGGGAGGTTTTTGCTTTGCTTTATGTAATAAGAGCAGTCATCTTTTCAACGTGTGTATTCCACGCGCGTTATCACGTTGAATAGTGATTTTTATTTTTTTCTACTTTTAATTTATTTATTTAGGAGATGGAATATTTTTTTATATGAAATAAATGTAAATGTAAATTACTTTATATATCCTTGTTTCTAAACAAAATCCTATTAAGGATTGTGTACTTGGTTCGTACAAATATGTTAAAGCTGCTATGAACTTGCATGTATCAAAGAGGTTGATTGTGACTTTGGTTTTTTTATTAGTCAATTTGTTATAGCTTTGACTGCTTTTCTCAATTCCATTTCTACCTAATAGACGACAATTGAAGTCGTTTTTCATCCATAAAAATTTGTTTCGATTCTTCAAAATTTTAAATTATATTAAAATTAATATATACAGAATAAATTTAAATTTAGATAATAATTATTAATAAAATAAAATTTTCGAAAAAAATGAAATATAATTTTTTAAAATATATTTTTTCATGATAACTTAAAATTTTAAGATTTAAATATATAATATACAAACCGAAAATATATCCTAATCGAACTAAATGTGCAATAAATATATATATATATAACAATATTAAATGTAACTTTTTATTATTTCAAATATTTATTTTATTTTATAAATTATAAGATAGGAAAGCTTTAGAATAAATAGTCATCTATTATTAAAAATGATTGAATGGTGGTGGCATATGGACCCGAGATACAACACCAAATTTTAAAATAAATAATGCACACGTTTTATCTTAATAAAATCATGTGTATTTTAAAATTAAAATTTTATTATTTTTGATAGTATAATAGTCACTAATGATACATCATCTTCAAAATAATTAATTCATGACTACTGCTATTTTCATATATTATTATAAATGATAAATTGACTTAATATATTAAAATTAATTCATTTATTTTATAATTATTAGTTCACTATACTTAATATATATTATAGTTTATTTTAATATTTTTATTAAAAATTTTAAAATATTTTGCATAAAATATAATATAATATAAAAACTAAATAATATATAATTTATTTTTAAATTTATAATAAAAAATTAAATATATATATATAACTAATTTATTGAGTTTGACCCAAAAATAAAAGGGTGTTTCACACAGGAGGTCAACTAAATAAATATACATCCGTTGATTTTGATTAAATAAGACGCTACTTGCATAAATTCCAATTAATGTGAGATTGATCAACAGGACAATCGTACTATAAAGTTTTATTACTACTGCTCTATCGATGTAATTTCAGTTATTGAAAGCAGTATCTACCCATCATTTGTAAGCAAATCCATAAATATGGTCAATTGATATCATATTTGTTTATTTTTTTTTTCAATTTTATTTACAGTAAATTAATTTAAAAAGTCTTTTTAATATTTCAAATGTTTACTATATACAATAAATTTTCCACACTTACATTTTATTTTAAGATATATTTATAAATATTACATTATGATATGAACATTTAAAATAAACAATAAATTTTATTTATATTCATATCTAAAATTATAAAAAATTTACTTCTACTAAGAAAATCACAAAATTATTCATTAAATATTTATACAAAAATTTATATCAATAAATAAAATATAATACTAATAATCCTAATGTAATCATAATTTAATCAATCATCTAATATTTTATCCCCCATTTTATTTAATTAAAAAATGACATTTATAGTTAATAATTTTCTTATCCAAATTAAAATTTATGAATCAATTCTCTTCCTTGTAAGGACGGAGATAAAATCAGCTACATAATCACAAGAATCACGTAGCGACACGTCAACGGAATCTTAAAACTTAAAATAAAATGAATCACGTGAAATACCAACTCTACCCTTCATAAAATCAAAACACACCAAGTCAAATTCTATTCCATCCCTGGACGACACCATCACACAACACACAACTAAAAAAAAACTACGAATGTTCGTGAAATCGTAACTCTAAAATAAATCTAACCCTAAATAATAATTTAAAAAAAAAAAGAAAAAAAAAAAAGGTTATTTTCCCAAATCGAACCGGTGACCTCAACCTCGTCATCATCTTCACATCAACGATTTCAACGACCTCGCTTTCACCGGCTTCCTCATTCTCTTCTTCACCATACAATCACCACTCATCTCCTCTTCATCATCATCATCCACCACATCATACTCATCGTCTTGTTCATACACGCCTTCAACCACCATCGGAGCTATTTTCTCGTCATCATTTTCAATTTGCTTCATCTTCTTATCGTCCTTATCATCCCGAACTCGCTCTCCTCTCCTCTTTCCCCATAACGGACCGAACCCAGAATAATAATAAAATTCATACGGATTTGCCGATAAACTCGACGAAGATCCCTTCTTATTCACAGCTCGAGCTCGTCGACGATTCGTTGCTAAAGCTTTAGTTTTAACAACTTTATCCTCTACGACTTCGTCGATAATCATTTCGTCTATCTTAACCTTCTTATCATCCTCTTCTACATCAGACGCGACACTATATATACATTTAAGGGAATAAATATTTATATATTTACAAATTTCGAATAATTGTACGGAAGGATGGATAAAACCCTAATTTTTCTAAACGAGAGAAATGGATAAAAGATTCGATTGTTTTAAATCGTTAATAAACTAACATACCTTTCGACGACGCCGTTTGATTCGTTGAAGACGCTGCTGCTTCCATTTCCGGTGAAGCTATCTTCTTCGAACTGAGAGTAAAAAAATAAAAGAGAAACGAATAAATGAGAAATGATAAAAAGACGATTAGGTTATTCGGAGGTATTGTAGCCGAATAGAAGATAAAGATGAAGGAAAAATTAGGGTTTTTAATGAAACCCTAGTCGGTGTATTTTGAAAAACCCTAGAAGAAAAATGCGGGTTTGAATAGCGAGAGTGTGGTAGATCTGTGGTGAGAAAAGGCGAAGAAAAAATAAATAAAAATAAATAAATATAAATACGTGTTTTGGTTTTCTTTGTTGTTTTGGTATTTGTTTTTATTTATATTTATTTTACTGACCTGAAAACTGATCTCTTGAGAGAATGAAATCACATCCCATGGCGACTGGTTGAGCTGGCAGACGTGTGTCTGTAGTGTCTCCGGCGGCGGCGAAGAGGAGGAGGGAGTTGAGTGAAGTATCGAAGATTGGAGGAGTTTGTTCGCTGCTGCGTTCTTGCGAATCCTCATAGAATTTTTTTTTTATTTTTTTTTTTTAGCTCTCTCTTCTGCTGTGTTTAGCTTAGATGGACAGATACAATTGATGTGTGTGTAGAGGGACAGCTATTTATATTAGATCTTAAAAAGTCTGTTTTTTTTTTTTATATTTAAAAAATGAAAAATCTTTTCATATCACACAAGTCGATAATCCTTCATTTGTTTCGTCTCGTTTTTTCACTAGACGATTTTACCCTCGCTTTCTTCATTTATTTACGTAATAAAAAAGAAAGCTCTTGATGTTACACGTCGACAATGGGGTTCAGAGCTCTTCTTATTTATTTCTCCGCTTGTGAGAGTTAATCGTCTACGTGCATTCTCACGATAAGGTATTCACGTCGATGTAATAATCTCAGTTCTGTCGGGGTAGTTTTGTAATTTCGTGAGTTTTTAAAAATTAAGATAAACAACATCAAACCTAACATCTTTTCGCCTGGAACACAGAGGATAAAAAAGAATGTGGCGTGGAGACACGCGCTCAAAATCACGCGCCAATGCAAGGAAGTGGCGAACACGTCTGACCCACAATAGAATTGGATTTGATGTGTTATAAACTGGGTCCTATTTTTTGTGAACTAAATTAACGGCTGGGATTGACATCTCCATATTAAACCTCACACCTTATTAATTTTTTAACAATAATTATTATAATTACCATTTTTCCTTATTTTCAAAAAATAAATTATTATTTTTACGAAATAAAACTCCTGGTTATAGCTTTTGAATCGGTATTATCACTGTTCATATTGTCACCGACCATTTGGAATTATTAATAAATCCATGAAGAGAACTGTTTTTGTCGTTGAAAAGGAAATAGCCAGTAAAATCACAGTTACAGATATGAAAAATATGACATTTTGACTCTCTTAATATGTGCACGTAGTTTTAACCAATGGTTCCATTTGAAAGCTTCGTGAGTAAAAATGCTGGATATTATTCTTTCGTATTGAAAGCTTGTACCTATAAATCTTTGTCATGCATGTGATATATACTAATGTGGTCCAAAATATATCGACAACGTATATACAAAAGAATCTGTTTTAAATTGATTTTATAACAATATTAATCAGATTTATATTATTTGAATATATATATATATATATATATATATATATATGATGAAAAATATGTTGAGATCTGACTATGATTGAGTGTTGAACTCTAAGCGAAGTTAGCAGAGTTGGTCAGTGACTTGGTTGAGAAATGAAAATGAAAATTACACTTTTTAAATTTAGTCCCTATTAATATTTATATTTGTTGCCAGGGACAAAACTGATCATGGAAATGGTATTGATTTTAATGGGCTTCGAGTGTATGGGTCAAGTTGAAGATTAAAATAAAATATGGGCTTGGGCCGAGTGGAATTTCTACTTCAGGCCCAAAAAATCAAACATCGTACTTTCTTTAAATGTACGAATTGCAGTGATTAAAATGAGCAAAGTGCACACGCGTGTATAATTAAAAAAAACAAACGCTCTTGACAAGATACACGTGTGTATAATTATGACACAACTGTATACAAATTTTAAAGACGAAAATATCTATTTGGCCCTCCTACTCGACTTAAATAGTTATTTTAAGCCATATATTTTTTGAATTATCGTTTCCGTCCTCTATCTTTCAAAATAATTTAACAAATTAATATTTTTATTGTCATGTACTACTGGAGTACTAGAAATATATATATAAACTATAATAGCATAGTCTAAGTGGTAAATGGATTTCATAATATTTATATAATTTTTTTTTATTGGTAATTTATAAAAAAAAAAAATTAATACTATATTTTATTAGCAAATTAAAATCTATTCTATTTTCGTTATGATTTGAACGAGATATTGACCAACTGTAAGATCCATATTTTTGCTGAATTAAGCTCGAATGTACTAATAATTTGTAAATTTTGTGTAAGGTGAGGATTGAAATTAGTAATTACTACATACCTAAATTTTCATTGAAAAAACTCAATAAATATATCATCATCACACATTGATTTAGAACTTTGGTGGGCCATACCTATAGATTTCCCAGGCCCAAAATCACTTCACCTTTGTAGATTTTCAAAAACAAATAAAGGTAAAAAATAAAATAAAAATAAAGTCTTCATCTACCGTCACTCAGTTTTCTTAAACTCCAATAATTCTCCTAACCAACAACAAATTATTTCACACACCAAATTAACAATCCAAAAAAGCAAAGCATTAGATTCCAAATCCAAAGCAAATCAAAACCTTATGATTAAGACAATCATCATCCTCATCACAATAATCATCCAAGTGAAATGTACTTTAAAACAGATAGAGGTCTGGTCTGGTCTGGTCTGGTCTTAATCCGAACTTAAATTTGAAAGAGAAATGGACATGTTAGAGACGCAGACGTGTGACATAAGTAGACCCAGTTTATGATTCATGTCATGTGTTATGGAGCAAAAAGAGTGGAGTTCTCAGAAGCATGAGATAGAGATGGATCATAATAACTATACACAAAGTCCAAGAGAGAGTGAGAGATTGTAGATATTACATGTTACATAAATATCAAGACACCCACCACTTCCACTATGCTCTTTTATTTTAAATGTTTGTCAGTCATGTCTCAGTCAGTCGGTCAGTCCCTTCCCTATGAAAAGAAAAGCCATTAATCTATTACACACAAGTGTAGTGTGTTGTGTTGTGTTGGTAGTACTACAGAGACATAGACATAGCAGATAAGATAAGCTTCACCTGACAACCTTTTAACACTATCTTCTATGCCATTTTCTTCTGGGTTTGACTCTAATGGTTTTGTTCAAGTGTTTATAATTGTTTATTTGTTTGGTTTCCACCGATCATTAGTAGATTTTGATTTTTTTTTTTTAGATTATATTTTTAATAACACTATGTCTAATTAATTTAAAAAATATTGTGTAATTATTAAATTTTAAATTAATACTAATATGTAATTAATAATTATTTTTAAAATAGAAATAAAAACTAATTTTCCATTTCTATTGGGATTGTTCCATTTTACATTTTCTAAAATAAGAAAACCTATAATCTTCACTATAGAAATTAGCACTTCCCTTTACTGTGAGTTTAGCAAAATATAAATTTTCTACATTCATTTTTTTATGTAAAAAAAAAAAATTAACTTTTAGACTCTATTTCTATTTTTAAATATTTTCTAAAATTCTATTTTATATTAATTAAATTTATAATAAAATGAAATTTATGTTAAAAATTAGTATATTGTAGTTTGAATAACTTTTAAAAAAAAACAAAAAAAAACACGGAATTATTAATTAAAATGGATAGAATTAATTATTATATTAATTGAAATTCACAAAATGAACCATTAAAATTAAAAAATAAAATAAAGGACTGACCAGGTTCTTATCTTCGACAGATTCTGACCAGATCCTAACAAACCGGTCAGATAACAAAGACCCAGAGAAATTATAAAAATAATAATAATAATAAAAATTAATGATTAAAATGTATTTCTATTTTATTATATGATTCATAATAGTAATCGTAATCTATCTAAAACAACAAAAATAAAACTTTTTTTCTATACAAAATACAACTCATCAAATGAGTCCTACAATTCCAATACCGAACTATTATTATTCTCTGTGTAAAAATCACCAACCCCAGAAGCCGCCCATAGCCGTTGATTAAACTCCTCTTGCATCTCATCAGGAACAAACGGCATCCTACAAAGCGGACACGTCTTCTGATCATGATCCATCCAACGGTCAAGACACGCTCTATGAAAAATGTGTTTACAGTTGCTCAACCACCTGATTTCCTCTCCCCCTTCGAATTCGTACAAACAAACCGCACAGCTTTCGGGTTTTTCTCCGGAGAAAACCACGTCTTGGTATTTGACTACAGGGAGGATTTCTCGGATCAGGAGAGCGGATACGGGTGGGTTGACGGGTAAACGGGTCGGGTGATGGTGGTGGCTGTGTGTGTCGGATTCGAGGAAATCGGAGAGGCCGAGGTAGTGGAGGAGGGAGAAGATTAGGTTGCGGATGAAGCCGATGAAGGAGAGGAGGTGGATTAGTGGTTTTGGGAGGTAGACGTTTGTGTACCCGACTGGGAAGCCCATGGATGTGGTTATCGGGTTCGGGTTTTTGGTTGAGAGGTTTGTTTAGTTTTGTGTGGTTTTGGAGGTTGGGAGTTGGTTTATATAGAGAGTAGGTTTGGTTTGGTGAGTGTATATGTACGCGGTAGTGTGGTGTGTTTATATAATGTGTTTTTAATATTTTTATTTGTATTTTTTAAAAAAATAAATAATTAATTAAAAAAACGAAGTGGTGTGTTGTGTTGGTAAATAGTACAGAGAAGAATGAAGATGATAGAGTTACAGGCTGTAGGTTATACTGTTCAAAACGGCCCAATGAAAGCAGACGTGACGTGGGTGGGGCCTATGCTGTTGGCTCAGTAAATGTTGGATAACGGTGAGATTAGATAATTGGGAAATTAACAATTATATAATTTTTAAAAAATTAGTTTCTAAAAAAGTTTTTTTTTTTTTTTTTATTATCTTTTTTACTCATTAAAAAAAAAAAAACAATTTATTGGTGATTATATTCGAATTTGCATTTTTGCCGGCAAAAATGGGGATACCAATTTAATATCATTTTAATCGTTAAATTATTTTTTAATAATTTTTAAAAATAAATTGGTTGATTGTAATTTAAAAATGTTTTAAATTTTCGTGAATTTTTTTTTAATATATAAAATAGAAGTAGAAGTGGTTAAAATAATATATATTTTATTTAAAACTAATAAATTTTGAATTTTTTTGAATGGTTTTATTTTTGAAAATAAAAAAATGGTATGAAATAAATGTTTAAATTTTTTTTATATATTTTGAAAAATAAATTTACTTTTTAATTATTATTTTTTTAATAATTTTGGTTTAAAAATTTTAGAAAATAATTTATTTTTATTATCAATATTTTTTTAATTGGATTAATATGTATTTAAATTTAGTTATGTTTGAATAAAGATTTTATGTTTTTAAATTTAAAAAAAAATGTGAATTTTTTTTAATTTTAATTAACTTTTACGGTTATACAATAATTAATGAAAATTGATTATTAATTTAGTAAAAGAAATCTAAATTGGTTAATTAGGTATATGTATACTAATTATTTTTCAAAGTAATTTTAGTAGGGAAAAAATTATGTATTGTTTAAGTTGTATTTTTAAAAATAACAATAAAAAAATTAATTGTTTGTATTTTATATTAATTTAATTAAAGGAGTAATTATATTAAATATAATATTTTAATTATTAATTAAGATCTAATATAATTTATTGAAATTGATAGTTGTGATCTGTTACTGGTCACAAATTTTAATCTCTATATATATATATTACTTCATTGTTAAGTACCCCAACATTTAGTTAGAAATTTCAGTTGGGAAAGTTGATTAAATATATAAACAGTAAATTTTTGCTCTAAAATATTGTTGTTAGTTATTAATTATTTCAAAAATATTTTTAAAATCATTTAATATCCAGGACACCAATTTTATTGTAAAATCAAGTTTAATACATATCTTTTTTTTAAAAAAAAATTAATTATTTTCTATAGTTATATTGTAATAATTTTATTTACCTATGGTGAATTCACTTTATGAAATATAAAATCAGCTTCTAGAAAATTTTCTATATTGAAAACGTTGAAATGTCAATGAAACATTGAAAATTTTAAGCTTATAAGCTTATCCTTGTAATACACGTGGTTAATAAAGTTTGATAGCAGTCTTTGGTTTAATCTAATACCGCATCATTTTTTCCTTTTTTTTTTTTCATTTTTTAAATAAAAAACATTACTACATCACTCTTGAATTGGGGCAACAATTTGATTGTGAATATAAAAATATTTTAATTTTTATTCGTAATTATTAAATTAAATCGAGTTTAAAAATAAAATTACAGTTAATAATTTTAATTATTTTAAAAACATTTCTGTTACTTTATAAATTATTTAATATATTAAATATAGTGGAGTTTTAAATCAATTTTATTAAAATTTTAAATCAATTTTATTAAAATTTTAAATTCAATTAAATTTTAGTTATGTATGATGAAAAAATTAAAAATATATTTCAATATAAATAATATTTTTAAAAACAAAATCTAGCTTTAAATTTCGATTTGTGTTTTTAATTTTAAAAACTAAACAAGTCAAAATATATTTATTTAATAAATACACTCGAAAGAAACAAGAGAGGAAAATGAATCCAACGTGATACACAATTTTACACATATATCATGTGTTATTAATGGAAGGTGTGAGGAAATGTGGACGTGGCGGCCTAATCACCCAACCAGTCAAATTATACTGTCATTATTGACTTAGCTTTAGATTAGACATATTGGTTCAGCCACCTTTGAATTGTTTGAAATTTTGATTAAAATATAACAACTTTTTTTTTTTTTTTTTTTTTTTTTTTAATTTTATGTCGAACTCCTTGAATTGGTATGTGCCTCACATTTCTATGTTTAGCTCTTAAAGAGCAAATTGATTTTAGGGTTAAGTAACCCATTTATAGGAATAAATCACATGGATTTAAAATTGTACATCAATGCTAATTTATGACATTTTAACATGTTAGGAATACCCTCATTTGCGAGTTGGAAAAGAAAAAATAATAGTAATAAAAAGTATGGTCTACAATAATTATGATAAAAAATATTTTTCATTATAAATTTATGATTATTATAAATTTAAAAGGAACGAAGGATATATTTGTGGTTTTACTATTAATAAATAATTATTTTATAAATATATAATGCATACTAAAATTCGTTTAAAAAGTAAAAATATATTATGAATTAATAAATAAATGGATATTATAAATATAATATCATAACTTGTTTAATAAATAAATGGATTTTTGAATATATCATCATTTCATTTGGCATGAATTTGTTTAATAAATAAATAGATTTTTGAATATATCATTGTTTCATTTGGTATAAATTTATTGGTGAATATAACATCCTATGAATTTTGTTGATAAGTTGTTTATTTATATATGAAACAGATTTATTTATAACATCAGTAATATTCAACTTCACATCATTAATATATATATATAGAAACTATTAAATGAGATCCATTAAAAAAGATGATTGATTTGAATTTAAATATATTCAAATTTAATGATAACTGTTATAAAAGAAAATAGAAATGGAGAAGGTGCAGAAGAAGGAAGAAAAATAAGCTAAATAAGAATTCAACAACAAATATGCAGAATACCTGCTTAACAGATCCAACCCAGTTAACTTCCTTTTTTAATATAGAGTAAGATATATGTTGTGACGATACGTGCAGAGAGAATATTTGATAGTGGATAGAAAGTAAAGATCAAAAGTAGTCCATTTATTAGCTTACTTATATACTTATATAGTGTATGAATATAAATGAATGTGTATAGTGTATGAATATAAATGAATGTGTGACGAGTGTGCAACATGCACACACCAATTAACAATGTGAAGCCACATATGGTTAATAGTGGAATCCATATGTCACAACACTCCCCCTTGAATTCCACCATTCAAATATTTAACTGCCTCGTTAAAACCTTGCCAGAAAAACCCAGTGGAATAAAAACTGGACGAAGGAAAAATAGTACAGTTGTGGAATCTAATTACAAAACTCTCCCCCTGTTTAAAACACTCATAAACCTAATCTATTAATCTGGAAAGTTTCCGCATTCCTATTCGGTAAACTAACTTCTCGAAAGTTGATGTCGGTAAAGTCTTCATTAATAAATCCGCGAGATTGCTTGAAGACTGGATTTGCTTTACATCGATTTGTCGAGACTCTTGAAGCTCATGGGTGTAGAAAAATTTGGACGAGATGTGTTTCGTTCTATCCCTTTAATATATCCACCTCGCACTTGGGCGATACAGGCGGCATTATCCTCAAAAATTATTGTGGGCTCATTCATATTTTGGGAAATCCCACATGAACTCTGGATGCGACTTATGACAGATCTCAACCAGACACATTCCCGACTGGTTTCATGTAATGCCAATATTTCAGCGTGATTCGAAGATGTGGCAACCAGAGTTTATTTTACGGATCTCCACGAGATAGCCGAACTATTATATATAAAAATATACCCAGTTTGAGAACGGGCTTTATGTGGATCCGAGAGATAACCAGAATCAACATAACCAATCAAACAAGAAGATTTATCTGAAGTTGAGTAAAATAGTCCCAAATCTACAGTTCCACGAAGGTATTTGAGAATATGTTTGATTCCGTTCCGATGACGACGGGTCGGAGCGGAACTATATCTAGCCAATAAGTTAACAGCGAAAGCTATATCTGGTCTCGTACATTGGGCTAGATATAGAAGGACACCAATAGCACTCGAATATGCGAAAGTTATATCTGGTCTCGTACATTGGGCTAGATATAGAAGGACACCAATAGCACTCGAATATGGTGTTCCAGAATCCAGGATATTTTCATCATCATCCTTGGGTCGAAATGGATCCTTTTTGGGATCAAGGGAACGAATTACCATTGGGGTACTTAATGGATGGCATTTTTCTAAACTAAAATATTTCAGAACTTTCTCAGTATAACTTTCTGATGGATCAAAATGCCATCAGATTTATGCTCTATTTCTAATCCAAGACAATATTTCGTTTTCCCCAGGTCTTTCATTTCAAATTCCCTTTTCAAATATTCAGCAGTTTTCTAAATTTCATCTTGTGTTCCGATTAAATTCATATCATCAACGTAAACTGCTACAATTACAAAACTGGATCCTGATTTTCGAATGAACACACATGGGCATATAACATCATTAACATACCCTTCTTTAATCAGATACTCACTCAGATGATTATACCACATTCGTCCGGATTGTTTTAATCCATATAATGATCTTTGTAACTTCACGAAATATAAACTACGATCTTTATTTATTTCAGGAAGTTTTAACCCTTCTAAAAGTTTCATGAAAATATCAGTATCCAAGGAACCATATAGATAAGCAGTAGTCACATCCATTAAATGCATTTTGAGATTTCGTTCTTTGGCCAAACCAATTAAAAATTGGAAAGTTATCGTATCCATTACAGGTGAATACGTTTCGTCAAATTCAATTCCAGGCCTTTGAGAGAAACCATGAGCAACCAAACAGGCTTTATATATAACTATCTCATTTCTCTCGTTTCGTTTCCTACCAAATACCCATTTATAACCAACTGATTGGACACCCTCGGGTGTTTTAACTATGGGCCCAAAAACACTTCGTTTATTCAATGAATCCAATTCAGCCTGGATTGCATTTTTCCATTTTGGCCAATCATTTCGTTCTTTACATTCCTTAATAGATTGGGGTTCATATTCATAATTTATTATTTCAGTTGCTACTGCATATGAAAACATATCGTCCAACATAACATCTTTACGGTTCCAGATTTCCTTCATGTAATTTATTGATACTTCCTCATTTCTAGATTCAGATGTTCTTTCATGATTAGGATTTTCAACTTCCACAATTTGCAAATCTTGAGATGTGGTATCTTTCGAGAGCATTTCTTTAACAACGTTCTCATTTTGACATTTTCGTTTCCGTGGTACATTATCCTTGGACCCAACGGGCCTACCACGTTTTCTTTGGATTTCAGATGATTCGTTTGCTATCATTTGTTTAGATTTATCAATTAGAACTACCAGTCGAGCGGGTGTATTTCGAGCATGGATATGAGATTTTGTCACTCTAGTTGTATTTGTAAAATTATCTGGTAATTGGTTAGCAACCATTTACAAATGAATAATCCTTCGTACTTCTCCTTCACATTGTCCAGTACGAGAATCCAGATAATACAACTTTTCATTTTTTCCATATGAGTTCATTATTCGTTTTGATAGGAGTCTCATTTTTACCAAGTTGTGGGAATTCTTGCTCATTAAAATGGCAATCTGCAAAACGTGCAGTAAACAAATCCCCAGTCATGGGTTCCAAATATCTAATTATTGATGGTGAGTCATAACCCACATAAATTCCCAGACGACGTTGGAGTCCAATTTCGATTCTTTGAGGAGGTGATATGGGAACATATACAGCACAACCAAAAACTTTCAAATGTGAGATATCTGGCCTATGTCTAGTTACTAACTGTAACGGAGAATATCATGATTTCCAGTGGGTCTAAGTCGTATCAGCGTAGCTGCATGCAATATTGCATGTCCCCAAGCAGAAATTTGTAATTGGGTTCATAACAATAAAGTGCGAGCAATTATTTGAATCCTTTTGATTAATGCTTCTGCCGATTCATTCTGGGTATGAACGTGCGGAACTGGATGCTCAACATTAATTCCAATTGACATGCAATAATCATCAAATGCCCTTGATGTAAATTCCCCAGCATTATCTAAACGAATGGATTTAATTTGATAATCTGGGAATTGTGCTCTCAATTTAATTAACTGGGCAAGCAACTTAGCAAATGCTGAATTACGGGTTGATAACAAACAAACATGCGACCATCTTGCAGATGCGTCAATCAACACCATAAAATATCGAAAGGGCCCACTTTGTGGATTTATTGGTCCACATATATACCATTGGATCCTTTGAAAAAATGATGGATATTCAAAATTTACTTTAACATGAGATGGTTTAATTACCAACTTTCCTTGAGTACAAGATGTACAAAAATAATCATTCGATAACATGATTTTCTGATCCTTTAATGAGTGTCCATTTGAGTTTTCAATAATTCTACGCATCATTGTAGATCCAGGATGACCAAGTCTATTATGCTATAATTGAAAACTTTTAGGATCCAATATCTTTTGGCTCACACTTACATAAGTTTGAATGGGGGATATTTTTGTATAATATAAACCAGATGATAATGTATGAAGTTTTTCCAGAATGACTTTTTGTCCAAAAATAAAGGATGTTATATATAAATACTCCACATTTTGTTCATTTATAGTTTTCATATGATATCCATTATTTCTTATATCTTTGAAACTCAACAAATTCCTTTTGGAATTACTTGAATATAAAGCATTCTGGATACAAATTTTTGTTCCATTCTCTAATAGGATTATGGTTTTACCATACCCTTCAATTAAATTAGCGGGACCAGATATAATATTCACTTGTGCCTTATAATTGGATATATTTAGAAAACATTTCTTATCTAGGATGATAGAATGGGTGGTTGCGCTATCAATTAAACAAACACCTTGAATTTCCATATTCTATTCAAATAAACAAAATATTTACATTACAAAACATATCCATAAATATTTCTGACTTTAATTACAAAGATATATATACAACAAAATTACAAAATCCAGTCAGACATATTTCCATCACTCCTATTCATATTTACAGATATATAGAATTCAAGTTGCCTTCTGGTTTTCATTCTGATCTTCAGTGTAGTTTATGAAATTTTTGATATCCAGATCATCGAAGAAATCAGAGGTATGAAAACTTGAAACATTCTTCTGGGAGGTTCCCTCTCCACTTTCCAGATTAGCAACATTTGCCTCTACAGGATTCTTCCATTTCAAGGAAGCTTGATACAAATCTATCAGGTGTTGGGAAGTTCGACATTGACGGTGGAAATGATCACTGCTTCCACATTTGTAACAAACATTTTGGGAGTTATTATTATTTTTATTCCCAGAATTTTCATTTCTGTTCTAGGTTTCATCTCTAGTCCAAACCAGGTTTCCACGATTATACGGATGAAACCTATTTCCACTTCTTCCATTATTTCGGCCTCGTCCACGGCCTCTATTATTATTATCGTGGCCACGACCACGACCACGTCCAAAACCACGGCCAAAACCATGACCTCGACCACGATTTGGGTTCCCACGACCACGAAATGTATTATTGTTTACTTATGGTGGTGCCACAGTACCAGATGGTCGTAATTCATGATTTCTCATCAACAGTTGATCATATTGTTCCAATAATGTCAACTTAGAAATTAAATCACCAAAACTTTTGTAATCATGTTGTCGAAAACTCGACAATAGCAACACCTTATCGCAGGGACGGAGCCAAGGGGGGCTGGTGGGTGCCATGGCCCCCCAGCCCCTTGAAATTTCATTATATAGGTATTGGTGTCTTACTCATACTAAATGGTATCAATGGCTGAGTGGTTAAGATTTCCCTTAAATACTATAAAGGTTTTGGGTTCAAATCTTCCTAAATCCAAATAAATTTTTATTTTTTATTTTTCAACTTCAGTGTGGCCCCCCCTACCAACCTATGCTAGCTCCGTTTCTGCCTTATCGGCATGAAAAGTGGAAAGAGTTTTCTTAATATTCTCTTTATCTGTTACCTTTTCTCCACAAGATTCTTTTATTTCTGTTATTCTGTGGAGTTCAGAATTATACTCTCACTGACAGATTTAAAATCTTGTAATCTCAACTGATTCCATTCATATTAGGCTTTTGAAAGGTCAACCTCCCTTTTGTGGTTCATATCTGTTTTTCAACGCTTTCCACAACTCAAGTGGATCTTCCATATTTAAATATTCAGATTTAAAGCTTACGTTTATGTGGTGTCTCATAATCTCCATAGCTTGAGATTTTTGTTTTATAGAAGTTTGATTTTGTTCCTCAACAGTATCCAACAAATCTCTGGCTCGTAAGTGGATTTTCAAATCCATCACCCATGCTAAGTAATTACTTCCAGATAGTTCCAGTGCATGGAAATCCAGTTTTTTCAGATCCGACATTTTTTCTGATTTCATATCCCAACAATTTTTCCCAATCAGTAATAACCCAAAAACAACGGTGCCAAACACTTTATGATCCAGAAGATCCGTCAGAGCGGCGACTGGAGAGCATACTCGTGCTGATAACGTGTTATAAAAGAAAATAGAAATGGAGAAAATGTAGAAGAAGAAGGAAGAAAAATAAGTTAAATAAGAATTGAGCAACAAATATGCAGAATACCTGCTTAATAGATCCAACCCAGTTAACTTCCTTCTTCAATATAGAGTAATATGTATGTTGTGATGATATGTGCAGAGAGAATATTTGATAGTTGATAGAAAGTAAAGATCAAAAGTAGTCTATTTATTAGCTTGCTGATATACTTATATAGTGTATGAATATAAATGCATGTGTGACAAGTGTGCAACATGCACACACCAATTAACAATGTGAAGCCACATATAGTTAATAGTGGAATCCATATGTCACAACAATAATAAATATTTTAAAATATATCTCTATAAGTATGGTATATTGTTACCATGTCTTTGGTGTAAGATAGTGAATAAATATAAAAATAAATTAGAAATAATAATAATAATAATAACAACGATATACTGATAATGATGATGATGGTGGTGATGGTAGGATAAGTATATGGAACTTTTAATAATACATATGGCATGCCATATTATATATTAAAATTGTGTTTGTAATTTTTTTTAATGTATTTAATATTTTAATTAATGTTTATAATGAATGAGATGTTTAGGAGTGATATTTTAGTAGGGTTAAATGTTGTACTTTGAAAATTTATCATCATTAGATTTTATTTTTTTTATTGATTTATTATTATTTTTACTTTATTATTTATCTTATTTTGCTTCATGTACTTATATATTTATCTTAGATAACTATATGTAACATACAATTTGTCTCGGTGCGTCCATTTTGGATGACGTGACAAATTCACTCATAAAACACACGTCTTGAATGTATGGCAAATGTTGTTTTACGCTTCAGTCATGTCACTAAAAAAGGGTACATTAAGTCACACTGTGACAGGGGTTTTCATTATATTCCTTCATTAATCACATGCCATAAGTTCAATGATCAAACAAATAAGATGATGGATTAACTTTGTTGATGATGTTGATGCCATGACTAATCCCAAGTTATGTTCTGATACTAGTTTGTTAGGGATAATGGAAACAGAATAGCAGCAACCATAATTGAAATAAACAACAAAATAATGAATAAGCAATACAAGAGATTTAACGTGGTTCGGCGATGTGCCTACTCCACCAAGATAGCAACTTAACTATTGAGGAAAGAGAATTAAAAGTCATTCAAACCACAATTTCTCTCCAATGATACCATACACTCTACCTAGACTAGCAATAGCCTAGTTAACAAATTGTACCAAAAGGAATAACCAAAGCTGACGAGATGCTTTAAATTGCTAAAGATAGAACATCTTTTTCAAGCCATCCATTGTACCAACAATGGTGCTATTAGTACCAGAAGACATTCGGATACCCGAAAATAGTAGAAGTGCCAACTCCTGATGATTAAGGTTATAACCCAAATCCTTGATCACCACCTAGAGAGTTGGGATGAGATAATTATTTCTTCATGAGACATCTCTATTTATAGTGATCATCAGATATACTTTTGAAGAAATTGTATATACTTAGTTAGTTACTATAGAGGGGTAATAGTGTACTTATTGTAAAGTTTATTTCTTTAGTCTGTATTAGAAACATAGCAAAAAACCTTGTAACAAACTACTACATTTTTTACACAAATTACATTAATCTTTTCTCTATTTTTCTCTGTTTACATAATGGTATCAAGTGGGAAAATTGATTTATTTTGGATCTTATTTTCAAGATCTTGAAATCATACGAAGAGGTAGAAGAGGCAAAAATTTGATCATTAATGGAGTATCATTGTCGGCTTCAGTGGAGATCAAAAAACTAAAGATCTACAAAAATAAAGATCATTATACTTACACAACTCAGATAATCCTGGCTTATCATTAATGGAGACTCCTATGATGGGTACGAATTTCTTATATTGGAATAAATCTGTCGAGATTATGCTTGGTGCCAAATCCAAATTAGGTTTTGTTGATGGAACTTACGAAAAACCAGAAGTTGATCGGAGGATTATGAACAATGGAGGAAGGTTGATTACATGATAACATCTTGGTTACTAAACTATATCTCAAGAGAGATTGTGGAGTCATTCTTATTCACTTCATCTGCAATAGAGTTATGGGAAAAGTTAAAAGAACATTTCAACGAAACGAGTGGACCGATGGTTTATCATGTTTAGTGAGAAATCAACTATATTTCACAAGGTAATCTCTTGGTAGACGCTTATTTTACTAAGATTAAAATATTATGGGACGAATTAAATAGTTTGATAACTATACCTTGTTGTGAATGTGGAACTGCTAAAAAGATGTCAGATATGATATTGTCTGGACAGTTAGTGCAATTTCTTATGGGGTTACATGATAAATTCAATAGCATACGTAATCAGATATTGGTAATGAATCCATTACCCAGGAGTAAATAAGGCGTATTTCCAGATATTGAGGGTGGAAAAATAAATGGAAGTGCAAACAGTTTATGGGGGGAGTAAGCCTTTAATCAGTGCTTTAATGGTGAAGCGCGGATCTAATATGAATAAAGGGGTTATTGATGGTCAGGTGAACTCTTCGAAAAAAAACGAGTTTAAGAAAAGTGATAAAAATGATAAGTTTTTACACACTGTCACAGTGCATATTAGATATAATTGTTTTAAACTTAATGGTTACTCTGAATGGTTTAAACAATTGAAGAAGAATAAACACAAACAATTATTCAATATGGTAGATAAGAAAGATGTTAATCCTGTGATTGAGAGTGATATTGTTGCTCAACAAATGGCTGTTATGATTAAGCAAGAAGTAGCTCAATACATTGGAACTGTAGGTCCAAGTGGACAAGGACTAAGGACTGATGAATTTCATTCATGGCTCTGATGCAGCTGGTATTACCATTGATCTTGTTTTAATTGTTTTTGATAAAGTTGGAAGAGACTTTTGGACCATAGATAAATGAGTCACTGCCATATGTGTCACAAGATCAAACTACTCCAAAATTTACTAACTTTGAACAATCAATTTCAGTATCTTTACCGAATGGACACACAATTCTTGTCACTAAAATGGGTCATATTTTTCTTAATACAAACTTGATTCTTAAGAACGTGTTATGTGTATCCAATTTTCACTTTAATCTTTTATCCGTCAACAAGATAACCAGTACTTTCCAGTTAAAATATTTGTTCACAACTAATTCATGTCGATTGCAAGACCTTAATACATGACATATTTTGGCTATTGGAAGGTTGTTTAACAATCTATATATTGTGGATAAATCTTGCACCAATCCAGCTAAAAGGTCTTTTACTTCTTTAACTTTTATTTTAGATAATAATGATGTTGAACATCTGCAACGTGCTGATGTAGTTGGATCTAAACACTTAGATCATTTTTTATTATGACATAAGAGATTATACCATATTTCTTTTCCTATTCTGAAATATTTAGACTTTAAGAAAGTTGCAATCTCCTGAATACATTCCTTTCGATATATGTCACTTCTAAAAACAACATCGTTTGCCATTTCATCTTAGTTTTTCTATATATGATAACCCTTTTTTATTTGATTCACATATTGACATTTGGGGCCTAACAAATGTTATACAATAACTGGATCTATTTATTTCCTCACCACAGTAGATGATGCAAGTAGAGCAGTGTGGACATTTTTCTTATCTCATAAAGACCAAACACCTATTGTTTTGTTTAGTTTCTTTCAAACGGTCAAAACACAATTCAACTTAATTTTCAAACAAGTAAAATCCAATAATGGAACAAATTTTACATCTTCTAATCAGAAATCACTTTCAGATCATGGTATTATCCATAACAAATCTTGTGTTTATTCACCCCAACAAAAATGGTCATGTTGAAAGAAAGCATAAGTCCCTACAACTAGTTAGAAGTCTTTTATTTCAAACTAGTTACCCACCATGTTTTGGGGCGATTCAATTCACCCATATCTTGAATATAGTGCATTGTTCTGCTATTTCTCGGAAAATTTCTTATAAGAAGCTATGTAATACTAGTTCAGACTATACTACACTTGAGACTTTAAGATATCTCTGTTTTGTCACTAACACTGCTCTCAATAAAGATAAATTTGAGTTAGAGCTTTTAAGTGTGTGTTTTTAGGATATATACAGAAGAAAAGGCTTATAAAGCATATGATCTACCGTCTAGAAAAATTCATACATCTCGAGATGTGGTGTTTTATGAGAATATATTTCCTTTTTCTTCTCAAGAGTCATATCCTAACCTAAAATTTTCTTTTCTCGATACATCATACCATTGGATACTGAACCTACAAAGACACTGCTCTACCCCGCTAACCGCATACTTTAAGTGAGAATCCAGTTACTACCATATATGCCTCTCCTAATATCCAATCATATACATCTGTATCTCCTAATACACAATGTCATATTTCTCCATATATATAGGCATCTACTTCCCAAAATATTCTAACCAGATATAGTTCCCGAAACATTAAACTACCTCTTTAGTTACAAGATTTCATCTCTAGCATAACTAATTCTCCAGTAGTGACAGTAGCCACATCTAGTTCTGAATGTTTCACCATTGATCTTACTTATTTCTCTCAACAACATTTGTGTTTTTTAGCCAATATTGAAAATATATAGGAACCTCAATCTTATCAGTAAGCATATACTCATCCAAAATGGATCCATGTCATGAACCAAGAGCTCCAAGCCTTGAAAGCTAACTCTACCTGGGAGATAACCAATTTACCATATAGTAAGAAGCCTATTGATTGGAAATGGATATTTAAAGTGAAGCTGAAATCTGATGGTTCAATAGATAGTACAAGGCTCGTTTGGTGGCCAAAGGCTATAACCAAATAAAAGGTGTTGATTTTTCAATTTTTCTTCACATGTTGCTAGAGTATTTTTAGCTATAACTTCTTCATATGCTTAACATATACACCAATGTGATATAAATAATGCTTTCTTGCATGGTTAATTAAAAGAGGAAGTATGTATGACTTACCAAAGGGATATGAAAAAGGGTACATTTGGGCAAGTTTATAAGTTGAATAGGTCTTTATATGGTCTTAAATAAGCTAATAGACAATGGAAGCTTAATTGACTACTAAGTTAGTTAGTTTTGGGTTCATTCAATCAAAGTATGACAATTGCTTATTCATAAAAAAAAAAAAGATTATGGTTTATCATTTGTTGTTGTACTTGTATATGTGGATGATCTTCTCGTCACAAAATCTTCCAAATCTGATATTATTGTTGGAAAAAAACTTCTTCAATATGCATTCACAATAAAAGACTTGGTTATACCAAGTACTTTTTGGGATTAGAAATTTTTAGATCCTCTACATGGCAGTTTCTACATCAGAACAAATATATCTTGGACTTGCTGAGTGATACATGTTTGGAGAATACTAAAGCTATTAGTACACCATTACCTCGAGGGCTCAAATTAACAACTTCTAAAGGTTATTTACATCCTAATCTAGAGCAATATCGGAAGGTACTAGGAAGATTGCTCTACTTGGGATTTTCACGACTTGATATTACTTATGCTACCGAACGATTAAGTCTATTTGTTAATAAACCTTTTAACGAGCATTTGACAGTTGCTTTGTATGGATTGAGATATCTCAAAGGTTACCCTTCACTTGGTTTATTTTTCCCTGTACAGAGTGATTTAAAGTTGTCTAGTTATTGCGATGCTAACTAGGCATCTTGCTTAGATAGTAGACGTTCGCTAATTGGTTATTGTATTTGTTTTGGACCTACATTGGTTTCTTAGAAGACAAAAAAATAGACTACTGTGTTTAAGAGCAGCGCTGAGGCTGAATATCATAGCATGGCCTTCACTTGTTGTGAGTTGAAATAGATCTCTTTTCCATTGCAGGATTTACATACTGCATTACCATTGTCTATTCCTTTGTATTGTGATTCACAAGCTACCATCCATATTACTGACAATACTGTCTTTCATGAACGAACGAATCATTTAGATATCGACTGTCATATTGTTTGAGATCATTTCAAAGATGGTTTCATTCTACCTTTATATGTGCCATCTAAGTTTTAGTTGGCTGATTTTTTCACTAAATACTTAACTGCAGTTTCTTTTCATTCTTTTGTGTCCGAGTTAGACCTTCAAGCTTTTATTCCAGCTCTAACTTAAAGGGGTTGGAGAAATTGTATATACTTAGTTAGTTACTATATAGGGGTAATTGTGTACTTTTACTAATACGTTTGTTTCTTTAGTATGTATTAGAAACATAGCAAAATACTTATAACAAACTACTGCACTTTTTTACACAGATTATATAAATTATTTCTCTATTTTTCTCTGTTTATATCAATTTTCCTAATTTATTTTCTCTTTACAAGGAATACCAAATAATCATAATTAGGCACACTAAATATTTTTTCCAATTAAGAATTATAACAATAAGGAAATAAATCTAAACTCAAAATAGGAAATCTTTCCAAAATAGAAATCCTTACCATCCAAGTAATTAGGATTTATTATTATTATTATTATTATTATTATTTTGTCATTCAAGACATCCCAACAAATTGCGTGGTACATTGAACGATTTGAGATAAATACAGAAGTATATGGAGTTAAGGGGGAGCGAGATGAGAAATTTTAGTGAATACATAGGGTTAATTTGTATTTAATTCTATTTTAATAACATTTTTCTTAATCTAATTAGAGTAGTTTTAATTAGACCTGGTTATAGGGCTGGGGACCCACCCCACCCGTCCCTTAAAATTTCCTGTTTGACCCTTGTTTGTTTGGTCATGACCCGACCCGACCCTGAAAATATGGGAGATGTAGGGATCAATATTTTGACCCTCTGAGCCCGACTCGGCCCTATAATATCAAATTTAATTATATAAATTAAAATTTATATCAAATCCTAAACTTAAAAAAATTTTATATCGCCAAAGTTATATTAAAATACTCTAAACCTACAAATTTCCACCATTATCACAATTAAATATTTGATTCCATAACCAAATAAGTAATAATAAATATCAACATCAAGATTTCTAAATTTGTGGTAGAAAGGAAATCCAAGGTAAAGAATTTATTTAACTTTAGATTTTGGACTTATTTTAATTTAATTGTTAGATTAATTTTTTCTTTATATTTGATAGTTAAACTTTAATTGATGAATTATATATATATATGAATTTTTTTAATATATTAATATATTAGAGTCAGGGCCGACCCGAGGCCCGCCCTGTCCATTCAGGGCTAGGGTCAGGGTCAGACTCTAATAGGGGACCGGGACGGATTAGGGTTAAGAAAATTTGGCTAGTCGTGGCACTTGGTCCGACCCTGATTTTAATCAGGTCTAATTTTAATATGTGTTTGGAAAGATTTTAAACTAGTGTTTAAAGTAGCTTTTAAATTTTAAGTTAACTTTTGTTTTAATAAAAAAATACGTAAATGGTAACTACCTTAACATTTAAATTAGCATGTAATAGAATATTTATGAAATTATTAAAATAACTTTCAACCCCAACACTAATAGTGATTTATTTTATTAATATTTTTTTATAATTAGTTATATTATTATTTTAAAAATATATTTATATTTAAAATATTTTTATTATAACAATTTATTTAAAAATTGAAGTTAATATTATATATTTATATTATAACTAATTTAATAATTAATTTAAATTTAAATTTAAATTTAACAAATAACTATTAACGTAATTTTTAACGGGAGTTTATCTACCAATTAAAATGGGATGCTAAAAATATTGATTCAAAGTCATAAAATACTAGTATCACACAAAACACAAAGCAACAGAAAACAAGGAAAAAAGAAAGCAATAAGGAAAATAATTAACCACATTTTAAGGATCTGTCCGTCCTTTCACTAATCATTGTTTGCACGTCTTCAACCAATTTAATTGCCATTTGTTGTCTCATCTACTGTTCACTTTTTTTTTTTTTTTTTAAACCATCCTTCACACCTTTAATCATTACCTTCTTTTTATATTTTTGCCTTAGCTTTCAAGTGAAATAAATAAATAAAAGCTGTTTATTTTTTTAATACTGTGAAACCGTGTGAGATTTTGATAAATAGAAGACATGACATGAATGAATTTACCATAAAGAAAGAAGAAACATATTGCAAATAATTGGGTGTAATAATTGAGTACATCCAAGAGAGAATTTCATGTATTGTTCCTGGGTCCTTCCATGACTGTTCGTCTTCCTGTCCCACATTCATTGTTGCTTAATCATCGACAACAATGTGTGTATATATTATCAACTCATTTGCTATTTTGCAATGATGATGGATTTTTCTTATATATAATTGTAGCAATGAAATATAATAATATACACGGTTAGAATAATTAAATTATTTTTAAATAAAATAATAGTTAAATTCATTTTATATTTTAAATTTAAAAATAATGATTAAAAAATGTAATTTTGTTTGTTGCATGATGATGGATAATGATACATGTTGGGAAAATACGGCTAGTTCTGATACCACTTGTTGAACAAATCGGTGATCCATTGCGGCGGAGACGAGTATTGGTAATCACTAAGTAAAACAACATACACAATGTAAGAAATAAAGAGAGACAATAAGACACGAGGTTTTTACGTGGAAACCCAAAACGGGAAAAAACCACGGCCGTCAGGACGACGAGAGACTAATTCACTATGTAACAATAAAGTAACAGTTACAACCAGAATATCACTCTCTCACTCCCCAATCCAATTACATTGGTTACAGCCTCACATACAAGCTCTCCTCATATAGCTCTCACAGGATAACAAGACTCGATCCTAGAACTCAAGATCTCCATGGTTCCCAGGCCCCATGGGACACCTCCCAAACCTAACCAACTAGATCTACATTGTTCTCTCAGGATATCTAATAATAGATACAAACACCATATTTATAGCATTAGGTTACTTAGTCACAAAGTAATCCTAAACCATTAAGAAAACCTTTTCCTATTTAGGATTCTCAAGAATCTCTTTCCTAATTACAATCCCACATTAGGAACTACCATTCCGAATCAAATATGACACTTCGAAAACAGTCTTCAAGTATTTTTCTAATTATAAACCAATTATGGATACCGGAATATACCCGAATTTTCGTCACAATCCTAACAATACATAATAAAAATATTAAAAATGGTTTGTTTGGATCCCTTAATAGCTAATAATTAACCCGTTAATTGTTAAAATATGCTAATAATTAGTTAGATAATAATTAATAGGGGATGTTTGGATTCATTAGAACATCTCCCATGGAACGTGGGCATCAAATGATGTGGTGGTGTGAAATAGAAGTAGTGAATGATGACGTAGCAAATTTTTTTATTAATAGACTGTATAGTTTAAAAATAGTCATAGACTGGTGACCGTCTATCATTCTTCCTTTCTAATTTTAACAGAAATTTAGTTAAAATTAAATTCTTTTATTGTAAAAAAAATGAAACACTTTAAAATTTTAATTAAATAATATAAAAAAGTTGGATCGCCATGTCTATTTGACTGTATAAAATAGGAGATCTGATGGACGATGTCTATTTTAAAATTCGACACGTCAGCTGTACATTCAAAACGGTACCATTAAAGCTCTATTTTTTAAAATATTGTCCACATTGCTAATGTGACTGTGGAGAAATTTTCAATAGACATACTAGTGGAAATGATTTTAGTAATTATTTAGTTAATAGTGCCTAAATGACCAACCTGCTCCTATTAATTGCTAACTAGCTAATTAATAATTAATAGGATCGATGACTGTGTAAACAATTTAGTCTTTTGCAATTTGTTAAGAGGTATCAATATGATTGTCTTAACTAATGAAGATTGTTAGGAGCATACGCAACTTACAAATTAAAAGGTCTCTGAGAAAATCTGTTTTGATATATGTCTCTTGATTTTATCTTTAAAGTGATTCAAACATGGCCTTAGTTAAGAGTTTTTCGCTAATAAATTTTATTTAGTTGAAACAATATAAACTCTAATTTAAGGATCACATTGTATTGATGTGTTTGATATGGTTATAGTATGGTTGTATACTATGCTCTTATTTGTTTTTATTTCCAGGATGATGGTAGGGTAATATTCTCGTTTGTTTATATTTTCAGGGTTATTGTATGGTACTACATGGTTCAAAATGATTTTTTGGAGTCAGATTTTTGAACCACCAAATGGGTGGTTGTGTGTAGTACCCATTTTCTTTTGTTTGTAAAATAGTTCAATATTTTACAATATATTAATGAACCATACATATTTTTCAAACACGAGGAAGAATATTAATATCCCACAACCATGCACCCATCATATTCTACCATACTTTAATGAACGACAATTCTGCATCTATCATACCCGACCATACTACAATGAATTACAATACACCAAATCAAAATATAATGTAAAAGTAACGATTTTTGAACATTTACTTTTTTTTTTTAAGTATAAAATAAAATAATAATATGGTTTTGATTCTCAAGACCATGAGTTTAATTATTTCAGTTGCGCCTGCAACCAAAAAGTTCTTATAATATTTTTTAAAATCATTTGTCTCAATTTTTGTTTTTAAATAAATAATAGCAAATTTTAAAATAGAAACTAAAGAGATTAAAACTCTTTCTTGTTAGAATTTAATTCCGTCCAAATTCCTCATATATTTAGTAAAATTTACTATGCATTATATAATTATAAATATTGTTTTTCATATCATTTTTTTAAAAAAATTCATAACGAATTTTTTTTAAAAAAAGAAAAAAAAAAGATTTTGACCAATAATATGATAATAATTCTAAAATAATAGTAAATGAACATATACAAGGATCAAAATATCCCTTACTATTCAGTACATTAACACTGCAATTTCAAACAATAAAAATTATTATTTTTTAATGAAAAAAAATAGAATAAACTATTAATGAATCATACGTGCAGACACACTGACTATAAACGCGAAAGTGGTGTGGTAGGGCAGAGGCTACAAATATCGTCGGTGGTGCGAGCCCCAGCCAACCAGCAAACCATCATGCTCGGATTGAGACACTCACTCAATGTGTATGTGTGTGTGGATGAAGTGAACTGCTTATCCATATGATGTCTCCAAGACTATGTTTGTCTTAGTTCGGACATCAATGGTCCCTTGTGTTGCTTTCACTACTACCATACTCACTGTTTAGGGCACAACTTCAACGTGTAGTTTCTGACCCTTTCTTCTCCTCTTCAATGAATCTATTATTTTTCTTAAACTTTTCTTTTGAAAATTAAATAATGTAATTGGTGTGATAATTTGAGTTTTGGCTTGTATTGAAATAATTATCCGAATGGTATTTAGAGTTTATTTGGATAGGTAGATAGTTTGCTTTTAATATTTGAAAAGTTTTAATTTTTAAAAATATTAAATTTTAATTTATTAAAAATTATTTAAATAAAAACAATTACAAATAAACATAAATATGTATACGAATAAATGTTCGAGTTCAGCTTATTTATTAAAAGTTTGGATTTAAAAATCGGACCGTTGTTATAACTATGTCGGCCAAGTGAACAAAACATTCAATGTTCTAGCTCCTATTATACCTTAAACCAACAGTTAAGTTTGTCGTGATACGATCTAAATTATTAAAACGTTCCCTTCACATGACAATCCACGTGGGAGCTAATTACAAGATTTGACCCGATTTGGTTCACGAAATTCAAATGTCGTAAAGGAAGGGACCCAAATACAAATACGATATGTTTGATCTCTGTCTCACTAAATGCATGCCCTAACCCACACATCTTCAACTGTTCACATCTTATCTTCTCTTCTCTATAATGCATGCATGCTTCCTTCTATTGAGTGGCTTTTGTTCATTGCCTAGTCTTTATCTAGGGTTTTGTTTTCTTCTCTTTTTGTGAGTTTTTGATCTTGACGTTTTTGTTTTTTGTGCTTCCATGTTGATGAAATTTCATTTTAGGGGTGAGGAAAATGGAAAATTTGGAGGTTGTACTGTTTTTTTTTTTTTGTATGAGGAATGGGTAGGTGACACGAATCGAGTATGGTGGATAAAGAGTAGTTTAGGAAATGATGGAAAAGTTGATATTGGTTGGTTTTGAGATATTTTTAAGTTTGTAAATAAATGATTAGATTAATGATTAATGTTTTTGTTAAAAAAAAAATCGTGATTAACAATAAAAAGGGCAATATAAATGATAATTATGTTTTATAAATTATAATGAAAATTTTTATTTTTTTATGAAGAACGTCCTAATTAAAAAAATTACAGTAAACTAATTTATTATTAAAAAAATATTTTTTATATAGTAAACTTTTTGAGAAGTATATACTAATATTTTAACTTATTTTAATAATTAAACAATTCTTTTAAAATTGTAATTTCATCTAGCATGTAATAATATATTTACATTTTAAAAAAAAATTCTGAGAAATAAGTGGACCATTACTTACCATTTTAGTAAGCCAGAAATATTTCCTTGAAAAAAATAAAATAAAAATGAGGTGTTCAAACTATTTTTAATGTTCTATATATGACACAAAAATTAATATGGGCTTTGATGGACAAAATTGGCCCAAAATTGTCCTATATTACTCAATTCCTAAATCTGGTATATACTGGCCTAATGGGCCCGACAAGATAAGGCCCATAAAAGTAATAATGTAGAGATTTCTTATAAGAGCACATGCAATGGGGGTATATTTGTTAAGGATTTTTGCTTATGTGGATAGAAAAGTACAAAATAGAAACAAATAAACTTGGAGAGAGAGTAAGAAAAGACCAAGACCTTGATCCCTGAAAATCAGGTATATTTGATGAAGTTGAGACAAAAGAGTGTGAGATAGAAGAGAGAGAATGTAAATAAAAATTATTATTTTAATAATAAAAATATATAAAAAAATTGAAAAGTAGAATAAAATAATAAAATATATATAAACAATGGTAAATAATCTTACCAAAAATCCCTCCTCCATTGTCTCCCTATCTATAAAAATACTAAATATATTATTACTTTTATATTTATTTTGTACTAAAAATCCCGACTAAAAAGACAGTCATTGTACATGCTCTAAGATTGTCTCTCGGATCAATAAACTCCACGCAACCTATTGCCAGATCAGATAGGTCCCACAGACAGGATTCCACGTCACCACTGAACGGTACCACGTCATTTTCTCATTAGTTCATCGTCAAGTGAATTAGTAAAAATAAAAACAAAAATTCATCTGCGGAGATCTACGATATGAGATCTAATAATTAAAAAAATAATAATAATAAAAGAAAAAAAGAAAAATCCTCTACGTTTGAGGAAAAACGAACAACGTACATGTTTCAGATCTCATGAATTCTGCAGATCTGTTGGAACAATTCGCTGTAGTCAACCGATAAAGAAATTGTTGAAGAGCAGAAATGTATATGTGTTATGGATGGCCGCAGGTGATCCCGCTGGAGGAAGGACTGTGTCCG
Organism: Cardiospermum halicacabum; assembly: GCA_031304145.1. Taxonomy (NCBI): domain Eukaryota; kingdom Viridiplantae; phylum Streptophyta; class Magnoliopsida; order Sapindales; family Sapindaceae; genus Cardiospermum; species Cardiospermum halicacabum. Next base: position 4,403,383 of record CM062399.1, on the reverse strand, counting down.
ACCTCGCAACAGATCATATACTTGAAAGTCGTCAATCGGTTCTTACTTGTTGTGTCTCCTTCTCATCTCGAGGTCTGGAGCTCTTCACAGGTATTTGATTTCACGAGCTTCGTTTCTAGTTAGGGTTTTTGCGTCATTTTGTTCCTCTTTCAGTGATAATTGATATAGTTTTTGCTGTTTTCGGCAGAATAAAGTTAGGTTGGGGAAATATAAGAGGGATTCGGAGTCGGTGGAAAGTGAAGGCGAGAATATACAGGCTGTATGGAGTCCGGACGCGAAATTGATTGCTGTTTTTGTAAGATTTTATGATTTCTTGTGATATTGTATCGACATTGTTTGATTAGTGTATGTAGTTGCGTATTGATTAGTGCTGCTGTGGTTACTGTGTTTTTTTGTTGCATGCTGATTTCGTTTAGTATAGAAGCTTTTGCAATGCTTGTTATGTGTTAGGATGTTAGCTTGTACCTGCAGTTTGATAAGTCATTGATGACATTTATTTTATTTTAGTTCTAGCTTTTTATAATTTCTCTTATCTTTCTGCAGACATCGTCTTTGTTTCTTCATATTTTCAAGGTCCAGTTTATAGAAAAGAGAGTACAGTATGGAGGAAAGCCACCTTCTACTTTGTCGTTTGCAAATATATCTCTCCTTCTTAATGAACAGCTGCCTTTTGCCGGAAAGGGGTTGTCTGTGTAAGTATCTGTGTTAGTTTCTGTCTTTCCCTCAGTGTGTATTAGTTTCTATCTCTTTCAGTATAGAGAGCAATTCGATAGAATCGTTGTAGATGGAAAATCTTGTCTTTATAGAGCTTCTTCTCTTTGGAGAAACACTTCACGGTTACGTAGCCATATATTTTAAATGTTTGGAGAGTGACTGTTTGTTTGTCTACACATATATAATTCGCTTTCTTTTTTTATTTTGGTCTCATTATCATGATATAATCGTTTTCTTTGTGTCACTGCCCTTATTCCTATAAGTAATCTATCTCAAATCTAATCTGTTAGCATGCATGTTACTTGGCTTTCATATCCAGGAGTAATATTGTAAGCGATAACAAACACTTGCTACTCGGTCTTTCTGATGGATCTCTGTACAGTTTTTCGTGGAAGGGCGAGGTAATTTGATTTTTATTTGCATTAAAATTTGTTTAATTGTAAACATTTTGGTATAAAATATAGCAGTGGGCATTAACCACTTATATTCAGGTAATCTAACAGCATTCTTTAACAATGATGTTTCTGTCTTCTTTCTGTACAGTTTTATGGACCTTTTGAACTAAGTTACCTTCCTTGTAATAGCAACACGGTTGAATTATCTCCACATCCTCTTAGTAATGGCATTACTTATGCGGAGGATTCAGAAGCTGTTCAGCAATCAACTTCTAGGTCAGCTGTTGTCCAACTGGAGTTCTGCCTTCCACTAAGAATGCTTTTTGTTTTGTATTCTGATGGGCAACTTGTGTCATGTTCCACAAGTAAAAAAGGTTTACGGCAAACTGATTTCATCAAAATAGAAAAAAAGTTAGGTTCAGGTGATAGTGTATGCACTTCAGTAGCATCAGAACAACAAATTCTGGCTGTTGGTACCAGGAGAGGAGTTGTCGAGCTTTATGATCTAGCAGAGTCTGCTTCACTCATTCGTACCATGTCCTTGTATGACTGGGGGTAAGACAGAAATTTCTGGTATATATGGCCATTTTTAGCTTACAATTTTAGAATTTCTAATGAAGTTTTCTGGAGTGTTTGAAAATCACGACCCTATGATTTCTCCAAAGTTTAAGGGCATCAATAAGTGTATTTATAAACTGTTTACACTTCAGATACTCTGCTGAAGACACTGGTCAAGTCAGTTGTATTGCATGGACACCTGATAATTCTGCCTTTGCTGTTGGGTGGAAGTCAAGAGGACTTACAGTTTGGTCTGTTTCTGGATGTCGTCTCATGTCAACAATCCGTCAGATTGGTTCAAGTTCTGCTTCTTCTCCAGTTATTAAGCCGAGTAAGGAATGTAAATATGAACCGATGATTAGTGGCACTTCACTGATGCAGTGGGATGAATATGGATATAGGCTTTATGCAGTTGAGGAAGGATCTTCAGAGCGGATTCTTGCATTTTCATTCGGCAAATGTTGCCTTAACAGAGGGGTTTCTGATATGACTTATGTCCGTCAAGTTATTTATGGTGAAGATAGGTTGCTAGTTGTGCAGTCTGAAGAAACTGATGAGCTTAAGATGTTACATCTGAACCTTCCAGTTATGCTTCTGAACTACAGACTATCAGTCCTTTAACTTCGTTGCACTTTGCTAAATGGATTCTTTTGCTTTTACTCAGGTCTCTTACATCTCTCAGAATTGGCCAGTGCAACATGTGGCTGCTAGCAAAGATGGAATGTACTTGGCAGTTGCTGGTCTTCATGGGTTAATCTTATATGACATGAGGCTCAAAAGGTGGCGAGTCTTTGGAGATATCACTCAAGAGCAGAAGATCCAGTGCAAAGGTCTTTTGTGGCTGGGGAAGATCATTGTCGTCTGCAACTACATTGACGCGTCAAACACGTGAGATTTAAACCCATATTTACATGAACTGTTGTCATTTCTTCTAATCTGTTGCAATTTTGAATAGTTTATATAGTCACTGATGTACTGAAGTAAAAACTATTTGCTAAGCTTTTGTAATCCCATTGCTGGTCATTTATGCAGTTTCCGCCCAGGATTCAAATGTTTTTGTGTTTCAATTTACTTTTGATACGCATTTTGTTGCTTATGCATTTAGATACAGAGAAATGCTTGTTTGTTTTGTTGTTAACATTGGTCTTCCTATTCTCAAATATACTACATGATGCAGGTATGAACTACTGTTTTATCCAAGATATCATCTAGACCAGAGCTCACTGCTTTGTCGAAAGCCATTGCTTACCCAACCAGTGGTGATGGATGTCTATCAAGATTATATATTAGTTACATATCGCCCCTTTGATGTTCACATTTTCCATGTGAAACTTTCTGCAGAACTGACACCGTCAAATACTCCTGATCTACAGGTAAAAGAAATATTAAACGTCGAAGAATTTAATTAGAAAATAAAAGGAATATAATTTTTAGTAGCTTCTGTACTTGTGAAAATTTTAATTTGCACTCTGATTGAGAGTGCTTTAATTACACTGTTTCCTTCATGCTTTAATGACAAACAGCTTTCTACAGTACGAGAACTTTCAATCATGACTGCGAAGAGCCATCCTGCAGCTATGCGATTTATACCTGATCAAGTTCCCAGAGATTCTGCTATAAGCAATCAAAAATCTTCTTCTTCTTCAGACTTGTATGTTAGAGAGCCTGCAAGGTATGAGTCTTATACTGAAAACATAACGTTCTTTGCTCTATAAGTTTCTCAATGTATGCGACTCCTGCCAGATGCTTGATATTAAGGGCAAATGGGGAGCTTTCTCTTCTGGATTTGGATGATGGACGGGAAAGGGAGCTTACAGATTCTGTTGAATTATTTTGGGTTACTTGTGGTCAATCTGAGGAGAAGACAAGCCTAATTGAAGAAGTTTCATGGTTAGATTACGGCCATCGAGGGATGCAGGTAACCTCCTCCAATTTTCACATGATATTCCATTAGCTCTTAGTTGGGATTTTTTATATTGGATTTAAATTTATGTTTTTGTTTCTTGTCTGATTTAAATGCTTGCTGGAAGCTTACTTTTACAGGTTTGGTATCCGTCTGTTGGTGTGGATCCCTTTAAGCAGGAGGATTTCTTACAAGTAAGTAGTTATAATCTATCAAAAGTAACAGTTGATGTTTCTTTTATTGCTGGAGTTATGTTTAGCTTAGGACTGTTTAAACTCATTACTTTTCTTAATGTAGATATGTGATTTAGCAAGTGGTGTTTGCTAACAATAATAAAAGTTAGATTATGCATCTTTGAATTTTTTTTGTTACTGTCCATGTATCATTTATATGAGTTGCTTAGCTAAGATGATATATATATATATATATATATATATATATTCAATTTATTCATTTATTTATTTATTTATTTATTTAAATCTTATAGTTGGATCCGGAGTTGGAATTTGACCGTGAGGTTTACCCTCTGGGACTTCTTCCGAATGCTGGTGTTGTTGTTGGTGTTTCCCAGAGACTGTCATTTTTAGCATGCACAGAGTTCCCATGCTTTGAACCCACTCCTCAAGCGCAAACTATTTTGCACTGTCTTCTGAGGCATCTTCTTCAGGTATCAGTCAGTACAGATTTCTTTTTTCCTTTTCCCAATGATGATAGAGAGATTGATGACCTTATTGCGAAGTACCCTAGTCCTACTTATATCTTAGAAGATTTTACTTAAAATTTTTGGTGTCATGGTTGTATTGTCGGAAACTCTCAACCATAACAACCTTGTGCATCAATAACTTAACTAACGAGGTGCAGATTGATGTGGATATTGTCAGCACACATCATCTGATACAAATAATTGCCCAAATCTTGTGATGGTGTGATTTCATATGTGAATTTGTGGCCTGTCATATTTGAATCCCTACTTTTACCTTATGTTCCTAAATGGTCTCAGCTTGAATGATCCTAATATATTTTTGTATTTAGCCTTTGAGACAGTTGATGTTGGAGATGTTATGACATCTACAAGTTTGTTTGGATGTAAATCCATAATGCTTTTATTCTTAGGAATGGTGTATTCAGCCAAAGGGTAGTTTTGAATTTTAAAAAATGGGTAAAATTGCAAGGTTCTCTTTAGCCCTCTGCTATGGTTCTCACATTTCAGAGTTTATTTATGATGGGACACTGTGGTGGTAATGGTTAAGTTTTTCTCAGTTGATGGTTATATATGTTTTCTGATTACACTTATATTATCTCTATCAGCAATTGGATAGTGTGATAAAGTGTTCTATTATTTCTGCAGAGAGACAAAATCGAGGAGGCATTACGTTTAGCACGATTATCAGAAGAAAAGCCTCATTTTTCGCATTGTTTGGAGTGGCTTCTTTTCACTGTTTTTGATGCTGAAATATCAAGGTATGTCTCTTTCCTCGAGTTTATCAACTTTTCCAGGCAATTGATGCTTAAATATATCCTACTGTTGCTTTTGTGAAATCCATCAATCAAATTGGGCTGGGTGATGGCATATATTATATGCACTTTAACTAGGCTGAGTGATTGCATATGGTATATGCTCTTCAACATTGTGCATGACCTTTTTAGTTGTTGATTCTTTTGTATTTTCCCAAAGGTTGAAGTCTCATTTTCCTTCGTTACTATATTTAATTTCATTAAAAGTAAGAACTTCAACATGTTAATTATGCTAGCGATCATCTCCAGGCAAAGCATGAACAAGAATCAGAACTCAGTACCTAAACGCACAGCAACCTCTCTCTTGGAAAAAACTTGCGATTTGATCAGAAATTTTCCTGAATATCTTAATGTTGTAGTCAGTGTTGCAAGAAAAACAGATGGCCGTCACTGGGCAGACTTGTTCTCTGCTGCTGGGAGATCGACAGAGTATGCTTCCTTAATGCTTTGATATATCATTTTGCTTTTTATTTTTAATTTAAAGGGTGTTTCCCTCATAGTGTTGTGGGTTACTTCTAGTGTGTGTTCAAATGCAGAATATTTGTTTTTGTTACGTATCATCTATCATGTATGGTATCTCAATCAGAAGTTGGTTTTTGTTGCTTAGTCCAAGTTTTTTGCACCTAACAAAGAATTAGATCTTATTGAATGGTGATAATTTGAGAATAGTGTCAGTGTCACATTAACCATACTACACTCCAGGCTTTATCCCTGAACCTTCATCTCTTACTGTCAGAAGATATACTTGTAAGAAAATTAAAACTTTTTGCATCCCGGTGGAGTTTGTGACTAAAAATATTAGATTTATTTCGATTTAACATTTTTGCCTAATGCCAGCGAGTAATTCTTGTATCAAACATGAGCCGAATTGTCTAATTGAATGATCTTCTTGTTTCAAGTTGCTGCTTTAACTTTGTTTGCGGATGAGTGATCCATGTATTTTATTTTCAAAGCAATCAAATCTCTGAAATACTGGTGTGCTACCTTGTTACTTGAAGGAAAAAATGGGATAAGCAAAATAACTAGGTTTGATTTGAAATTTGTGTAGGTTGTTTGAGGACTGCTTCCAGCGAAGATGGTATCGCACTGCAGCATGCTATATTCTTGTAAGATCTATACTTCTCTCAGTCAATGAGAAATGTAGTTGTCTTGTTTAAATAGGTTGCCTTCTCTAGACTAACAATTATATGGTTCTCTACTACCATTCTTTAAAATTAGATTCGATTATTTCTTCTTTATTAAACTATGGACCAGTGAGAACTTCTGTGAGAAAATTATTCATAGTCTGTCCATATGTAGAGGTTTGGTGATTATATTCAAGAATGATTCTGTTTCACGATTTATACTACATTTCATTCCATTATTGATCTATCATGAATGTGTATATGTTTTCATTCTGGTTAGGTAAAATAGCAACATACGATTAGTGGGATGGATCATCTACTTAGTGAGTTTTTAATCTGTGGAAAGCTCAGTGAAATCTTCTTTTCTGCATATTGTAGGTGATTGCTAAACTTGAAGGTCCAGCTGTCAGTCAATATTCTGCCTTGCGGTTATTACAAGTAGGTATACTTGTTTCTAAATTTCACTTTCTTTAGTTATATTGTGATTAATCTGATAAGGACTATTGGTACTTTGCAGGCTACTCTTGATGAATGTTTATATGAACTTGCTGGGGAGCTGGTATAGTTGGTGTTGTTTGATTTTCCTCTACTGGACATATCATTGCTGAATCTGAAAATGTCTAATGTATTGTTTTATTTAATTTTATTCTTAGGTGAGGTTCTTGCTGAGGTCGGGAAGGGAATCTGAAACATCATCTACTGATTCAGATAAACTTTCTCCCAGATTCTTGGGCTATTTTCTTTTTCCCTCTAGTTACAAAAAGTCATCCTTGGATAAGAGGTTCATGTGCATCCCTTTGCTACTTTGTGTGCATTTGTATCCAGATTTTTTGTTTCAAATGATGTTGATTTGGCTTGTTCTTTTTTGGATCAGCACCTCTTTCAAAGAACAGAATGCTAATGTTGCTTCGGTTAAAAACATATTAGAAAGTCATGCTAGCTACTTGATGTCAGGGAAAGAACTCTCCAAGCTTGTTGCCTTTGTAAAAGGCACTCAGTTTGATTTATCGGTAAGAACAGGAAGTTAGAGCTTCCACTGAGATGGCATGCTAGATCACAGATATCTCAGTAACTTTTCTTACTTCTACTGCAGGAATATCTTCAAAGAGAAAGATATGGTTCTGCTCGTTTGGAAAATTTTTCATTAGGGCTTGAGATGACTCGTCAGAAGGTATTACTATCCATTAACTCTCATAGGTATGGTCTTTCCTAGCGCGTTATGCAGTTAGACTCATTGCTGCTTCTTTTCTTTAATGTTGTACTGTGTACCAACATTCTAAGTGATTCAATTAAACATGTTTTCATATTTCTACTTTTCCACTTGGCTTGGTTACAACGGCATTGTCTGTGGCAGAATGATGTTTTCTGTTGTGTGTATATGTGTATGTATATTTAAAATTGGAGTAAAAATAAAGATATTCCAGTTGAAGTTGTAAGTGAACCGATTTTAAAAATATTGTTTTTGAACCAACTCATAAATATTGTGTGTACTTAATAAGTGCAAATTCACTGTTGAGTTTAGTTCTTCATTGTTTCCTTGCTGGCTTTGCATTGCCGATTGTGTCAGTTCTTTTATTTGCAGCTTAAAATGGAGACCTTGCAGAGCCGATTAGATGCAGAATTTCTCTTGTCCCATATGTGTTCCGTCAAGTTCAAGGAGTGGATAGTTATCCTGGCCACACTTTTGAGGCGAAGAGAGGTCTATCACTACACTGCTTCTTGCACAATTTGAATTACTTGTACAATTTGAATTTTTTCTATTGCTTGCTTTGCCTTCTAGTTTATAAAATCATTGGAAGCTTATGCACCATCATCACTAGAAAATACTTTGCTTGGTTGGTTCCAGAAATAAACCGAGTTTCTCAAAATGACTTTACTGATTCTATCATTAAAAAAATAAAGAAGAGTGGTGTGCAAACTACCATTCTTCATGGTTCTAATTAATGATTCATTCTTCATTCTGCCGGATATTTCGCCACATGCTGAACCATGGTTCTCGCTGTGATCTTATTATGCAGGTTCTTTATGATCTTTTCCGGTCTGATAGGCGGTTATGGACAGCGTATAAAATCACCATGCAGGTATGGTTACTCTAGTATTGCTAAATATACCACTACCGCTAAGCATATATTCAAATGCAAATTAATTTAGTTTATTTCTATCTTTTCCAATTTCCAGAATCACCCAAATTATAGAGAATTCGAAGACCTCCTTGATGATCTGGAAGATCAACTTGAACCTCGAGGATTTAGTGATAGATATAGTGAGCTGGCGGCAGTAAATGACTACCTGTATTCATAGTAGGGATGTGTTCCCTTTATGGAATAAAATTTTTTTTTGTTCGATTAAATACAAGGTTCTTCAGCTGTCCAGTTTTGCATTGCATGTTGATCTTCTAGTTAGAAACAGTTGATAAACCGGCCTTTACATAGTGATCTCTGTTCCCGTACCAGGGTCTTATTCTTTTTTCTCTCCCTTCATATAATGAATCTCCTCTATATTCTGTAACAGTAGCCATGTTTTTATAAATAAATATAAGTAAAAGAAGTTTCTCCAGATGAGATTTGAATTTAGTTTATGTACTTCATTGGTATTCTGTTTTATTAGATCTCTGATCTTAGCAAGTTATGGGTATCCAATCAGGTCAATTACATGTCTCTAGTTACATCATTCATATCTGTATGCATATTTGTATTTTATGATGAAGTACTCTGAAATATTGGGATCGATTATGTAAACTCGATGTCATCTTTATATAGTACATAGCTCGAAGCGTACTCCTTAAAGTTTAAAGACAGTAACATATTACCATAGCTCTAAACAGAAACATAGTGATTAATTCACACATAGCTCAAAACAGGAACATATGTAAACACCTTGCAACAGTAGTCTCTATTTCCTAAACATCAAGCTGTTATGATGTTCGATCACCAGCTAAAGCTGATAGACTCGAAGTGCAGATTATCAGCTAACCCAGATGAACAGATAGACGCCACTTCATGTCTCATCTTCTTTGGTCCACAAACCAAAACTCCAACACTTGACCCACTGCAATCAAACAATATTCCTGCAACACAACAATGCACAAAAACAAACTCAGTACCTATAAACCCAACTTACAAATACAGCTAAACAAACTTACTCTTAAGATCAGGTCTCCTCCCATAGCTAACAACAGTAGATTGAGCAATCGACTGGTGTGGAAGGCTCTCCAATTCTCTATCAGCATTATAAAACCAAGAAGCCGGGGACTCGACCGGAGTCGAAACTTGCAAGTTCTGTACCTGCATTGCTTCCTTAACATTCTGTTTCTTATTCCAAACCACAGCTAAACTCGCCACTGTTGCAATCGAAACACATATGACCAACATGTTCAGAAACGATCTTAACGATAAGGGGAAGATGCTGTTCGTGTTGTGATCAATTGGGTATATGTAGTATCTCCCAATAATCCCAATCAAGATCAGGAATATGATAAACGAAGATGATATAATCACTCCAAGCCATAACCAGCTATTGGGACCAAGTATCGAGCACATTGGTTTATCTGTTGGCTCTGGCTTGAACCACAAGGCTCTGATATTCTTCTTGGTTGGTTCTTCTAACGGCTGTTTCTCTCTAGTCACATAAGCCTCAATTCGTATCTTCACGTTTGAGAAATCAGATTGTGAGCCACCAATCGGAAGCAAAAGCTCCAGCATTGTTAGATCAGAAGTTGTTTTAAACGAACAGACTAAGATTATCTCCGGTGTCGTGCATTTCAAGGTAGTGCTTGTATAGATCATTTCCCGGATTATTGATATAAATGGTGTGATCCCACTTCCTCCACTCACCATTACAAGCGTCTCGTGCCTACAAAAACCATATCAAAAATTCAGACCACTCAATCATATTTTACTTGCGAAACAAGTAACTTCTATATACCTTAGAAAATCAGTAGAAGCAGGACCATAAGGCCCTTCAACAGAAACCTGAAGCCGCTCAATCGGATTGTTTAAATTAGAAACCATTTCATAAACCTTCCTAGACCAACTCCCTTCACTCTTAACCATCACACTAAGCTTCTCAACCTCCAAATTACTATTCGAAGTAATCGTAAACGGATGCCATTGCAGCTTCGAAATACTCGGAACATTAACAAACACAACGCTCGTCGGACTATATCTCAAACCTGTAGTAACCAAAACACACAATCAACAACTTCATTGTTTTATCATTACTAATTACCAATATTATTACCTTGGGATTTGGAAAAATTGAGCTCGAGAGTGTCACAAGGAAGTAGACGGGCAGAGACCAAACGAACAGATTGACGCGACTGTAGGAATCTGAGATAACGATCGACCAAGAAGAGGTAGAAACCAGGAAGCATAATGGAGGCGTATGATACGCCGACGTGTAGGACAAAGAAGATGACGAAGACTAAGTAGAGGTAGTGAGTGTAGAAGAAGACTTCGAAGAATTTTTTTCGGATTTTTGGAAATGTTGTTGCCCATAAAACGAGTCCTCCTAATAGTGATATCTCTCCTGCTAAGTTTGATATGTCTGTTTTCGCCCATTCCACCATCTGCATGTTCATTTTTTCAGTTTGCAAAATCATTATGTGTTCTATTTTCTAGCATGCAATTTATTAAAAGTTCATAATAGTGTGAGATATTAATAGTGTTTTTGGATATTTAAAAAAGTTTTTCTTATAATATATATATATATATATTAATTAGGATGGTAGTAAAATTAAACCAGAAATTTAACGGTAGTCTCAAGATAACTTTAATTAAAGCGATCCTGATATAATTTGACGAGACTGTATATCGGAATAAATAAATATTAAATGGAATTTCACAAATTATTTCCATTTTATTTACTATTATTATTATTTTATTTATTTTTTAAATTAAATTTCAAAATCCATTTAAATATTATTAAAAATTTTAATGAAAAAAAATTTAAAATAAGTGGGGATTCCCCTTAATAATTTGTATGCACATCCTTTCCATTGCACATTACCAATATTATCCTCTACATAATACGATTTTAATATCATTTAATAAATGAAATATCATTTATTAAAAAAAAATATATCACCATATTTTACTATAAATTTTTCCTTTGCTATAATTTAAATTAATTAAATTTATTATTATTAAAAAAATAAAAAAAAATTAAATTTAATAATATAAAAAAATAATATATTATATAAAAAAATATAAATATATAATATATATATAATAATAAATAAAAATAAAAAAAAAAAAAAAAAAAAAAAAATAAAAAAAAATATAAATAAAATAAATATAAATTAATTGATAAATATAAAAAATAATTAAAATAAGAAATATAAATTTATTTCTACATCTTAAATCTAGGTATTATTTTTAAAATGATGTAATAAGATAATTTTTAAAATTTTAAAAAAAATACTAAAATAGAGTATGTACACATATGAATGGGGTGACAATACTACTACTTAAAATATAATAAGTTTAGAAGTTATATGATAAAGTTGATCAAACCCTAAAAATTGAGTTGATTTTTATGATTATATTGGCTTTTAATGATATATATATATATATTTATTTATTTATAGGAAAAATTATATAAAATAAATCAGAAATTTATTTCTATTTTTGAGCTACAACTTTGATTTTTAAAAATAGATTATCACACATGTGAAGTAGAGCACTTTACACCTTCATAGATCCGTATAAAAAATCTTCGTATAATGATAAAATGATCAATAGGTCATAAAATTAAAAATTTAAAAAATTATTTTTATAAAATTTGTAAAGTGGGACTTTTTTTTATTGTTTGCTCTTTTATAGTGGAGCCGCAGCTTTAAACTGACGGGACAAACCGTACACGTGCGTAAGATTTAGCACGTGCAGACCAGAAATCACATATACCTAAACAAAAGTCAAACCTGTATGATCTAAATTCATGGTGGACACTGGGCCCCACTGACCGATTACGTATTTACTTCAGGTCGATCAAAACGGAACACCTTTTAATTCTCATTTACTCACTCTTTGACTCCTAAATTTTCTCTGCGAAACAAAACAGTCTTCTTCTAAATGACGTCAAAATTTAATAAACTGTATTGAAAATGGACTGACTTTTCTGGTCCCGATGCTAAGAAATTAAATGACCTCCACCGTTCAATCTGCCTACGCATATTCTATGGTTGTTGATAGATACAGTGGACCACCACTCTCATATTTTTTCGAAACTTAGTTTATGTTTTTTATTGTGAAGATTGTGTTGAGTGGAATCTATCAATTTTTCGATCTTAAGATTTTGACAAAAGGGTTTATCTATTATTTGAGAGTATTTATAGTTATGAATGGTTATGGATTTAGTATTGATAAAAGAACGTCAATGTCTAATATTCTGTTCCAGGTTTAAGTTATATAGTATAGAATTAGAGCCAAGATCAGTATGGTAAGGCTAGGGTTATTTTTTTCTTTAAATTTTATTTTTCAATTTATGATTATAACAAAATAATTTTATGACTGTTTATTTATTAATATTTCCAAATAAAATATGATTAAATTGGATAATTCTTATAAAAAAGTTGATTTATATAGTATAAATTAATTTAAAAGGTAATATCATACTATGAAAAAAGATTATGTATTAAATCCAAATATTTTAAATATTTAACACACTTTCTATTATCATTAAACCCAACCGGATTCACTCAATTTTTTTATAAATAATAATTTATATAAATCAGTAGATTATTTCTATATATTTTTATTTTTAAAAGTTAAAAATTATTTTTTAATTAATTGAATTATTATCATTTAAATTTAATTTACTTCTCTCCTTTTATATACTCCAATCAAATTATATTTTTTTAAAAATAATAATAATAAAATAAATATAAAAACTATAACTAAGCATAAATAATTACCTTAGAAAGGTCATTGGTGACAATCCAAAGAAGAAGATAGCAAAAACCATGAGCAGTGAAGAAAGTCATAACCAAATGACCCAACCAAATATGATATTTTATACTTCCCTCCGATGTCAACCCAAACAATGGCAATATCGACGACCCTCTCGCCACCGGAAAAAACAAAAACGACAAACAAATATTCCCGACCAAACCCAATCTCAATCCCATACTCTCCAGCTTCGCTTCCCATCTACACACCAAAATAAATCATTAATTATAATCATTATCACAGTCATAATCATATCCTAAACATTAATATATAATAATGATTTATTTATTTACATATACTCACATTTGAACATTGTAGTCCTTGGCTGATAGAGCGACAGATTTGAAGCCATTGTTGATGTAATTGGACAGTGACCAAATCAATAAAGCGATAAACATAGTGAAGAATCCAAGCTCTAGACCTGACACTATCCCTAACGGACCTTTTACAATCATTGGCTTTTTAAACTTTGTTATAATTTGTTTGTTGGTTTTGCCCAGGTGGAGATATACGCAGCCCAAAACCGACATTAAGAGGATTGGAAAAGTGTAGATCAAGAGATTGGGACCTTGTCTTCCGAAATATGTAGAGTTGAATTTGGTTCGGAGTTTGGGTTGTATGGTGGACTTGTATGTGTTGGTGGGCATGAGAAGCCATAACAAGAGTGTGCCGGTGAATATCGTCATGAATAGTAGCTTTATCAGTGATTGAGCTTTGTCAACTTTTGAAGCCATCGTTGAGTGAAGAAGTGTAGAGAGAAGAGAATGAGTCTGAGAGTGATATGTGATGTTTATATATATAAATGTCTGTATAGATGTAAAGATTTTGGCGTAGAGGTTTCTATTTGACTGTATGTGAACATAATAAAGCATGGTTCATGTCTTTCTTATATGAACCGATTTTGATAATTGGATTATGGGATTTTTTTCTTCTTCTATATTTAGAAGTGAAAAATAAAAATAATACTAATGAAAATGAAACTGAAACGGAAAGCCATGTTTAAAATTTAAGGTATGAATTGTGCTCATGATTAATTTTTTTAAATTGTTGGTTAATTGAATTACATTTATTTATTTTTAAAAAATGAATTTATGATGGTTTAAATTTTGGATATAAGGGAGAAGGGAAACACGTGTATATATAGAAAGGTGACGAATTGCTAAAAATAGTCAACTATTATGACACGTGGATGGGTTCACTTCCCTTCAATTGCGAGAATCATGCAATGGTTGATGATGACGCAAGTTGTTACATACGCATTACCTTATTTTTAGTTGTTATTTTTGGAATAATTAAAACAGTTAAAAATTTTTTCTTTTTATATTTTTAAAATCAGTAATGCTATAGATCCCATGGGTAAACTTTCATTACTACTCTACTCTTGTGTGAGCATTTATGAATATAAATTTTATAATAATCAATTTATTAACTATTATTAATTTATTCACTCAATCATTAAATTAAAAAAAATTGTTATAGACTATTAATTATTATTCTTTTAAAATATAAATTTAACAAATTTATTTAATTTTTTTAAAAAAATATTAATTATGAATTTTTGAGTCATTTTACAGTAAGAATAACACGAGAAAGTGTGTCCTTTTATGAAATTATGATTCTATCATGATTTATCATGACGTGGAATGGTGGGCATTTTGGATAAGCAACCGGAAATTGAGATAGAAAGTGAAAAGACGAAAGTGTAGTTGTTGTGGTTTGTGATTTTCTTGTGGAGCGTAGGACATTTTGGGTAATAAGTGTATTTTGTGAGTTTGAATAATGTAAAATGAGATTTATTAGGGTGGGCACGTGGCAAACGTGTGTCGTTGGTGTGGACACGCATGGTTTGGTTGTGTGAGAGACATGAATGCTTGGGCTTGTTTGGGAAGAGTGATCCAGAAAACCGATTTGGGAAATTGAAGATATGCATTTATATATTTGAAAATAATTGTTTAATGTTAATAGTATATTAATAATTTATTTATAATATTTTAAATATTTTTTTACTTGTCGAAGAGTCGGTTTACTTGCTTATCAACTATGTGCATTTAGAGCTTCCATCTCCAAAGCATGCACCAGACAGTTGTATGGAGTACCATAAAGAAATAGTACTACCATGTGAGGCACGTGTTGAGATAGTTGTTAAAGAAACAAACTTAGAGAATGATCACGTAGAACTGATTATGAAAGATCTTAATGGAGGTGCTGAGATGAGTACTGTCCATACAGATGGTGTAGAATCCCAAATATAGATGCCTACTACTCAACAGAGTCATGTCATGGGTTCATTGTCATGTCATGGGTTCATTAGAGATTCAGAAAGATAATACTCCCATGGAAACGGGTGCAAAACTTGACAACACACTCTGTACTCCACTTGATGGTCCAAATCTAAGTCCACTCGTTGGCCCATCTAAAGGCCCTTAAGAAAGCCCAAGAGAAACACCAATGACTTTACATGTCTGAGGAAAACAATAACAATTATTTCAAATAATTCACCGGAAAAGGTTCCTCAAAACAATGTCCCAGATTACAAGGAGATTGAGGACAAGAGTTGCAACACTCTTGGCTCTTTTTTCTTAGTACCACTCAGCCTCTTCTTTGATAATACAGATTATGGGGATTGAGATTAGTATACATAAGAAGTGTATCAGAGGGATGTAGTAGATTTGGAGGGTTTTAAAGCCACTGAAAAATCTACCGATGATCAAACATAGGGCGAACAAGATATTGGGGGATCTGGTAGGGAGGATCTGGGTGATGCTGGAGATGTTGAGGAAGACCTCAGTGATGAAGATAAGTATGGACGATTTTGAGAACCCTAATACAGAGAATGTGGAAGGTGAAGGAATTCACACAACCGAGGACAGTGACCATAAGGATGAAGCAAACAAGATTGATCTAGAGGATTGGAACGACCTGGACTAGTTTGAGGAAGTTCAATCTGACGAGGACTTCAGCCAAGATTCAGAAGATGATTAAGCGCAATTGGAGAAGAAGCTCAATGCCATGATGCGTGGAGATCTATATGTACCAATAGAAGGTCGGCCAATTCAATTTCGAGTTGGACAGACTTTCGAAAGTGTGGTGCATATGCGAGAGATACCGAGGGACATGCTATTTAGGAAGGGGTTGAGCTTGTAAAATTTATCAACCTTCCATATAGGATATATTATAAGTGCAGAGGGGTGGAGTGTCAATGGTCTATACGTGCGAGGGAAGTAATCTTTGTCAAAACCATGAAGATTACTGAATATAATAGTGCTCATACATGTGACCGCGTAGTGAATAATGTTGAGCAAGGGTGAAATGGATCGTGCGTAAGTTTGAGGAATATATTAGGAGTGTGCCCAACATTGAAGTGGATACATTGATATCTTTACTATAGAGAGATTACAAGGTGACTGTGAAGTGAAAGATATTATATAAAGTGCTAGCTAGGGTAAGGTGAAAGATCAAATTTGAGCATAAAACTTGCTTTGAGTACCTGAGGAAGTATTGTGTGATGGTTCGGCGTATCAACCCAAGGTCAACAGCTTTGGTCAAAACTATAGGAGAAAATCCCACATTTTTAAGGATGTTCATTTGTTTTGCTACACAAGTGGATTCATTTGGACACTACAAGGACTTCATTGGGATAGATAGTTGCCATTTGAAAGGACCATTCGAATGAATCCTTCTCACCACAGTTATGCTAGATGCGAATAGTGGGGTGTTTCCTTTAGTTGTTGCCATTGTAGACATTGAGAAGAAAGATACTTAATGGTTCCTTTAGCATATCAAATGAAGTTTGAGAATTCCTCCTAAAAGAATAATTTACTTCATATCAAACCGTTATAAAGAGATTTTCCCTACATTGGATGCAATCTTCCTTAAATATCATCACAGGTACAGTAGATTAATTTTAGGGTGTTGATTAGATACTTGTATGCTAATTGATTCATTAGTTGGTTAATTATCATTCAATTGCTTAGGTTTTTACATTCTGGATATATGTTTTTCTTTTATGTGTATCGATTTTTTTTTTATCATACATCCCGGGTTATAATGTTTACTGAAATGGTTGATTTTTCATGTTTATATCCTTTGCAGGAGTTGTGTGAGGCACCTGGATGCTAATATGATGAAAGAACATAGGAGCAATTGGTTGAAAGCAAAGCTATGACAAGTTGCAAAGACATTTACTAGAGATGACCATTTTAAAGTGATGAATGAAATTAAGGAGGGCAACAATGATGCTTATAAATAGTTAGGCCAACTTGAGTATGATGACTGGAAAAGATGAAGGTATGGTGAAACGGTAAAGGTTGATCATGTGACGAACAATTGCAATAAAAGTTACAACCGTATGCTGAATCCACCGTGATGTCACTCATATCTTGATCTTTTTGAATTTATATACAGTCAGATCCCTCTATAACTGCCATTCTCTATAACAGCAATTCACTGTAACAACTCAATTTCTTTCAGAACCGATTTTTTCAATGTTATTTTAATCCTCTATAACAGCAATTTGCCTATAGCAGCAACATCCGTAATTTGAATAGAACACTCTGTATAAAACTCATCCTCTATAATGGTCTACTCAAATATAATACATTATTTTTTTAATAAAATGATATAAAATTTTAAATAATTATTGTAACTAACTTCAACAAATTAAAAAACTTTTTTAATGTTTAATAACTAAAAATATGAAAAAAAAAAAGATTGCATAAGTAATGATAATGAATATTATTGAATTTAAAAGGTTTCATAATTATAAATAATTAATTATAAATAATTAATGAAAATAATTTGAAACATTAAAATTTAGATCATCCGCGACGCCAGTCTCTGAAGGAGTACTCATATAATAAAAAAGACTCTGCATGGTCTCTCCGCATTGGATTGCCTTCAAAGGAAGGCAATTGACTACCTTTTATTGAAAGTTTGGACCAAAATCTTCGTTAGTTCAAGTATTATACTACTAGTAAGATATTGAAATCTTCCAAACAAGCTATCATCGTAGACTTTTTCCACCATATTTGAATAAATTAAATTTTAAAAATGTTCTAAATTATGAATATTTTATTAAATGTTTATTTTTTTTTTTTAAAAATCACTATAAATTGATAATAGCCAAATGAGATCTATGACCTTCATATGACCGTTATATGCGAATAACAACTAAAAAACTGTCAGACAAACGGTGCCGTTATAGAGAGGTTTGACTGTATATATAAAACTCAGTGTAGAAAATATAATTTTAGAATAAAATAGCATTACTTTTTTGTCATTTTACATCTAACCACTATTTAAAGCTTCTACCACTATTACCAAATAACAATTTTGAACTACTACTACAATCACTATACAGACCGCTATCTTAAATAGCTATTCTAACAGTTAATTTTAACTGCTAACGCCGAATATAAGCTAATAAATTTGTTAAATATCATTAATTATAAATGAAAATAAATGTAATTCTCAAAAATATCTTTTAATTAATACTATGAGAGATGATAATATTTATATAAAAACATTATTCTCTAAGATAAAATTGAAAAATAATAATTAATCTCTCTCGAAAATTGAAAATTAAAATATCTATTTTAAATGAAATGAAACAAAGAGTAAATTAAAAGAGAAACGTACGAATTGAATTCATATATATATATATATATAGAATTGTGAATTTAAAAAAAAAATAAAAATAAATTTTGTTATTCTATATTATTATTTGCGAATATATAAATTTGTTATAAAATTATAAATTTTAATAAAAATAATAATATATTTTAATTTCATATTTCAATAAACTATTCTTATTTAATGAGTGTTTACTCCATTTCATATTTACATTATAAAAATTATAAATTGTTTATATTAACTACAACCTATACATCAATTTAACAATAATTTATGTATATGATAATTGATTATCATTTAAAAAATATCTACGAGTATTATACATATCGATAAAAAATAAATTAAAAAATACATTAGCATCACAATTTTTAAATTAAATAAAATGTAAAAAATAAATAGTCAGAGATGTTACTTACATTAATATCTTTTAAGTGAAACAATCAGCCATAGTCTGTATCACCATACATGGGAATGATATTTCATAATCAGCTATATAAACTATAACGTGCCTGAAAAAATCAAATTAGTTGACCATAACACATCTTACACTTTTGCTTGAAACCGATTATTATAACGTGCTAATAACAATACGATCATAATATCAGCTCACATAAATAGCATTTCACACTACACAACACAAAAATAAACCTAAGAATTACAGTGTATACTATAACATAACTTACATACATACATATCAACAAAATAACAGATTCAAGTATATTAAACTAGCTTTATATAAACTAAACCTTCACTTGTTGATTCTGATTACCCAAATCAGCATCTGAAACATCAGTTGGCAATCTAGACCACGGCACAGAGTTCCTCATCTGGTTCTTCTTCTTGTGAGTAAAAACTGTCAAGCTTAACAGAACACATATAGCAGCAACAAGAGCAAAGAAAAAACTAGTATATCTTCTCGGCCAACTATTCAATATCGCCCCACCACAAAGCTCTCCATCAAGAATACCCATAGACTTATTCATTTTCATGATTTCAACTCCATTCAAAATACCATCAATAACATACGGCATGCTGTTATTAGAAGGTCCAATACTCACACTCAAAACTCCTGAATGGTTGCGACCATCAACTACAAAGTCAGTATAAAATGGCACGGCTAATTGATAAACAAGAGTGGTAAGATCCAAGTCCTTGTACACCAAATTCTCATTAACATAAACATTGAAGTAAAGCAAGCCGAGCGATTTGCTAGCAATATCACAGAAATGTAACCTAACAAGATAGTTATACCCTTCAACCACTGGAAACTCCCATATCATTTTCGCATCAGGAATCGAAGCGTTCTCACTAGCAATCACTCTAGCAGTGTTATACACATTATCTGGACAGACTTCTCTAGTTACACCTCCATCTTGGTAATAAATCCTACCACTAGTATACACTCTTCTTGACACATCAAATGATCTAAAGAACTGATCATCAGGAACCCATGTCCTCCACAAAGTGTCATTAAACGGTGTCACTTTAGAACCACCAACATTAACTCTATACATAACTTCGAAAGCTTGTTTGTTCAATCCATCAAATTTCTCAATTTCAACACCATTCACTACCTGAGCAGTCTCCAAAATCAAATCCCTAGGTGCAGATATCACTTCAATTGCGTTAATGAAAGCTAATTTCGACTTCCTAGCAGGGATAAAAGAGATCAAAAGCTTCTCCGTGTCAAGCCAAATCAAATATTCCTTAACTAAAGGACTATGATCAACGCTAAAATTGCTCAAAACTACCAATTTATCAACTAAAACGTGGAATTGAACATCGTGTGAATCAAATTCTGTCGAATTCAATCGACTGAAATGAAGACGTACCATGTGAGTCCCTTTTTCTCTGATCTTGAAAACGTACCTCGACGGTCGATCGAAAACCCTAGCCGAGGTGTAGATTCGGTCAGTTTCACTAACTGTCCAAGATGAGGAGACGAAGAAATCGGAATTCGATGAGTCTGACCGGAAGAGACGATTGTCCACCGTGACGTTCACGGTGGAGCCGCAATCGACGAGGTAGTTATCAACTGGAGTATATGGATAAGAGAACACATCGATGAACAGAAGCGAGAGTAACAACAACGACAACACACATCGAGTCTCCATTAACGCGTGATTCGTGAACAAAAAAGGAATCGAATTTTAGATTTGTATCAGAGACTTGAAATGAAGTCTACGCGTGTAGTACAAACCAGCTGGCCACGCGTTTGGTCCGAGTCAGACTCAGTCAAAACATAAAACGTCACCGTTTCACATCAAATTAAAAAAAAAAATTATATTAAAAATTAAATTACAGTTTCTCCTTAAATAAATTTCTCATATATACATTCAAATCGTTTCATGTAATTTATAATCAGTCTCATCGTCAGTGGAAGCTTCAACTTCAACAACAACAGTGCGTTTCTTATCAGTAGGCAAAATCTTACAACGTTGTCTTCTCGGAGCCTGTACAGAACATAAACACAAACACAACGATATAATAAAAGAATCTCTAATATATTCAACTAAAAAATGTAATTATAAAATAATTTAAATATTTAAATATTCCTCACCTTCTCCCATAGAGTCGGGTCGGGTCTCTTATAAACTTCAACAATATCGATCCAATTCGGATTAACAAAACTCCTCTTGCATTTACGGTTCTTGTCCAGAAGTCGTGTATACTCAGTCGTGGTACTATTCATTGAAGAGTTGAACATGCCATATGACATGAAATATGTAGACGGTTTCTTACACGGATCGGTTACAATGGGTCGAGTATTGAATGAGAATGAAGAATCAGTTCCTATTCCGATCCAGTCGATAAATGTACGGATGGGGAGTTCGAGTTCTCGAGGTGGAATTATAGCAGGGTATATTTGGACAGCATAACCCCAGGATATGGATATGGTCCAGCGCCTGGATGGGTCGTAACAGAAGGATTGTTGGGCTAGTGCAGCTGAGTCCAAGTCTGTTGAGGCTTTTAGGCGTTTTAGGGATTCGATTCTGTCCGTGTGTGGGTAAATGGGCTCGATTACGTCTAAGTGGTGGAGAGAGACTAGTGGTGCGATTGGGTGTGCCGCGAGTAGACCGAATATGTTCAGGTATAGGTCGCACTGGATAGTTGAATAATTAGGAAATAAAAAAAAAAGTAAATAACTGAAGATAAATTTACTCTCTAATAATTTTGTTTATTTACTTATTTTTTCAATAAGATAAATACTTAAAAAAAATCGTATTATTATTATTAAAAATAAAAATGTATTATTATTGAATAATATATATATTAAATTTGAGAATTACGTAGATAATTAGAATTTTTGTAAATTTATAAGATTTTAAATTTAAATTCGTATTTATTTATTTTTATTTTAAGAAAATATTGAAATTTTTTAATATAATACTAAAATTTCTTATTTATTAAGCAGGATTAAAAATTAATGAAGTTTTGAAAGATGAAAAAAAGGAAAATTTTTATAATAATTTTCAAATAAAAAAAATAATTTTTTTTATAGTAATTATCAAATAAAAAGAAAATAAATATAAAAAATAAAATTTTTAGATTAGTATAATTTTTTTTTTAAAATCTTACTTAAATCAATTTATTTATCCTATTGAATTTACATTTCTATTTTTTTTATATTTTAATTTCTAAAATTAAATTTAAAAAAACAATAAAAAATTTAAAAAATTGAAATAAAAAATCTTAACTATTTTTATAAAATCTTACCTAATCTCCTAAAAAACGTAGATAAACTTAAACTAACAAAAACATATCTAATATTATAACACAATTAAAGTAAATAAACAAAAAAAGAACAGATTACCTGGTGAAATCCCGGTTCTTTAGTGAGAGGAACACCAAGCTCAGCCAAACAAGCATGAATCCGCTGATCCGACCCATACAAACCCGGATACCTATGCAAACACTGATCCAAACCCTTAGAAAGAATCTTCGCTAACGTATAACTAATCGCAATACCACCACCACCGTAAGCCATACCATAAGAAAAATCCATATTTTGCAAATGACTCTCAGACGGAGCTCCAATATAATAAACCTGATTATAATCATATTTGCTCACAACACTAACTAAATTCTCCTGAAAAAACACTGTGTCATCATCACACAACAATCCACCTCACATCCTCCAAACCAAGCTTAACAGTCTACGACATCCTCGCTATCCTAATCGCATCTCTCGTACCTTTTTTATTCATGTACTTAAACCTCGACGTGTCGCTCGAGATTCTTATCGGTGGCAAAATGGTAAAATCATCTGAATGAACGGGTTTGTCCATCCAAATGTATCCTCTCATGTTCGGTTTCCACCAGATTTTGACGTAGCTTTTTCTTCTATGCCACGTGGTCGACGAAGCTGCTATACCGAAGACGATGTGTTTGAGAGATGTTTTTGGTTCGGGCGTTGGTGTCGGCTCGGGTGGGTTTGGTTCGGTTTTGGTGTTTTGTGGGTCGGGTAAGCGGATGGTGGTGTTGATGATGGATGGTTTGGAGTTTGGGGAGTATAAGAGTGTGTGGAAGGTGGAGCAGGCGTATATGAGAGAGGCTGTGATGATGAAACATAGAAGGAGCTTTGGTACGTTGAAGTTCATTGTTGGTGAATCGAGTTGTTGTTGGTGGTGGTGATCGGCATGTTTTAATTGTGTTTTCATGGTGTTTTGATTAGGTGGAGTTTCACATGAAGACGGAGTGATGTTTCTCTTCTGGTGGTGGTGTTATCTTGTAGCAGTTGGAAGTAAATGAGTTAGGGTTTTGAGTGACCTGATTTATATGAATGTGTGAATAAGTAATTAGTTTGGAGATAATTCTCTTATTTTTAATAGGGAATCATAAAATGAATTTTGATTAATATTGGTATAAACATAATTTAATCATTAAAAAATTAAAATTATTTTATATAAAAAAAATCTGATGATTATATTTATTTGCTTAAAATATAAATTTTTATAAATAGTAAATAATTATATTTATTATATAATAAATATAATTTTTTAATTTTAAATGGTATAATAAAAATACATATTTAAAAATAATTCTCTCACTAATCAAAATAATATATTTTATATTATATTTTTAAAAAATTATTAAAAATATATTACACTCACTTTGAATTCGACTCCTCACACCCATATACCCCGTTATTATTTCAAACGACCATTCCAACATTCAAATTAACGGTCCCATTATTATTTCGCCAGTTAACTCAAATGTATCAAATGTATCGATGAGTACTAAACATGCACTAATCCGATGGTTGTCACCGGATGATAGACCCGGAAATCGGTCGGACGTTCGACCAGCCTGAGACGAGTTTGATTTGGGCCAGTCGGATTTTGGGCTATTAGGTCGAAACATTGCTCAAAATGAAATTAAAGAAAGTTAAAGCCCAATGCGCACCGATGAGTTCAACTGAAAGGAACAAAACAAGCACTGATCCAGAGAAAGCCGTTGAAGAAAATAGGGCGGTGAAAGAAGAAATTCTTGGTCTGAAACCCCATTTTCTTGGTCTCCACTCACTGTAAATTCTTGTTTCTCTGCATAATTTTTTTTTCCCCTACTCTAGTTACTTTTGTTCTCTCTTTCGCAGATGCAGATTCCGTTTACAGCTTCATAGTTTCGGTTTCGATCTTTAAAACTTGCTGTATGTGTTGCTTTTGAATGAACTCAGGTTGATGCAATGAGTGGACATAGGTTTTCGAATTTCAAGTCTCGTTTATTCAAATCGTGTAATTCCTACTTGAACCGTCCACGATATGCTGATCAATCGCAAGTAAGACTAGCATATGCATCTGTAAATAACAATTACCGGAAAACTGAATCGCAGTCGGCTGTGAATTTTCCGAATACTCAACTTAGAGGTTTAGCTTCTGTAGGTGACACTCAGTGCTACAACTTTAGGCGTTTTTCTGTAGTTGCGTCCTCTTCAATTAGCTTTGGAGGTAGGAGTGTTGGTTCTTTTGTTTCGTTTCCTAGTTATAGACTGTATTCGTCGTCTTCTAGTGGTGCGGATAGTGCTAAGAATGTAGATGTTAGTGCTGTTTCTGGTAGGAATGAGGTGGGTGCTGGTGATAGTGGTGGTGGTGGAAGTGAGTGGGTTGATAAACTTAAGGATGCTTGGCAGAGTGCAGCAGATGCGGTAACTTATGCCGGGCAGAAGGCTCATGAGGCTTCTGAGAAGCTAAACCCTTATATCTTGGAGCATCTTGATGGGCATCCGTATCTTAAAAATGTTGTTGTTCCGATTGGTTGTTATTTGACTGGGACTATGTTGGCGTGGGTGGTGTTGCCTAGAATTTTGAGGAGGTTTCATAAGTATTCTACTCAAGGTACTGTTGCTTTACTTGCTGGAAGTTCATCAGTTATACAAGTTCCTTACGAGAAGAGCTTTTGGGGGGCGTTGGAGGATCC
Source organism: Cardiospermum halicacabum (assembly GCA_031304145.1). NCBI lineage: Eukaryota > Viridiplantae > Streptophyta > Magnoliopsida > Sapindales > Sapindaceae > Cardiospermum > Cardiospermum halicacabum. Next base: position 4,378,179 of record CM062399.1, on the reverse strand, counting down.
AGTGAGATATATGATTACCTTCATGGCTTTTGTAGAAATGTACGTGGTTCTTAGTTTGAGACTTTGTTGTGTGTTTTTTTCATTGTTATGTTATGACGTTTTTGTGGTATGATAATAGGTGCCGTGTTTGACTTGCAGTGGCTCGATGGTAGCACCGACAGCTATTGCGTCCCAGTATCTTTCGCAGGCATGGAGGGGTGCTATTGTGCTTTCGTTTGTTTGGTTTTTGCATAGGTGGAAAACAAATGTGTTCTCTCGTGTTTTGATCACACAAAATTTAGCTGGGCTTGATAAAGAAAAGATATTAACTCTAGACAGAGTTTCATCTGTTGGTTTGTTTGTTGTGGGGGCTATGGCTTTAGCAGAGGCATGTGGTGTGGCTGTGCAATCTATCTTGACTGTTGGTGGGATAGGCGGTATGCATTAGCTTTGCATTTTAAATACTTTTAGATTTTAAAACCATCAGTGTTCTATTTATTAACATTTGATGTTTGCAATGTTTTGAGATCTATCCTAACAGTAGGGGTAGTTGACTAATCTGATTGCATCAAAGATTTATTTCTTTTATCATCAATGTGAATAGTTAGAAGCATACCTGTTGCTCTATTTAATTTCACTAACACTACATGGTTGATTATGTCTAATGTCTTGATATCTTCTGCAACCATTCTATGTATGTTTTCATTTTAGTTGTCAATTATATGATTAAAGTAAAAATTTATTTTACTTTTTTCTCATGATCACGATATATCAAGGTGGTTTTCACAATTTGTTACTCTCTGCATCCTACTAATTAATTGCTGAGGTCAAAACTCAAAACTGAGCCACAGACTTCTATATAGTTCTGTTTGGATTGTGTATGCGAGAACTTTCATCACTTCGTAATCTTGTTGAAATGATCAGTATACCTGCGCTTTTGTAACTATAGCTATTGGGAGTTGTTAATGTTGTTTTAGACACTACTTTATCAGTGCTTCTATTGTGAATGTGTGAACTGCTGATTTACAGTTGATGAAACTAATGGTGCTGTTGCTCCTTTTCTGGAGAATCTACAAGATTTGACTCATCTACTATATGTTTCTGCAGGAGTGGCGACTGCTTTTGCTGCTAGAGACATTCTTGGGAATGTGCTTAGTGGCTTGTCTATGCAGTTTACTAAGCCCTTTTCACTAGGTGATACTATAAAAGTAAGTTGATAAAATGTCCACTTTGCTCAAGTATTGTAATTATTCAAAGCTTAGGGAAAATCAAACAATGAGTCCGCCATAGCCAGTTTTTATAACGTGGACTGAGCTTATTTTCAAGTTTTAACAACAGTATGCCTTTATTGATTCATGGTGTGGCTCCTCCAAATCTACAAATGAACATGTCTATTATTAGTCACAGTGGATAATAAAACATATGCACACCTATTCCTGTATATCTTGCTGCTGTATTTATCATTTTACCTTGCAGGCGGGATCAATAGAAGGTCAAGTGGTTGAAATGGGCTTTACTACGACGTCGTTATTAAATGCTGAGAAATTTCCTGTTATAGTTCCAAATTCCATGTTTTCTAGTCAGGTGAGCCCACCTTTCCTTCATTAGTCAACTCACCAGGGCCTATTTTTCCCCTCCTTTTCTTTGTTCTCTTTTGCTTCCTCAGTTCATCATTTAAACATTGATATAAGCTTGTGTAGACTTGTGACATTAAGCTTGACCATCCTTTGTAAAATTGTCTTTGGTATTCATATAATCATCTAAGTTCATTACATTATCAAATTTTGTATAAGCTTCAGATCTTTAACAGATATTTATCTATATTTATTATGTCAAACATTGACATCAGTAATTATTGAGTCTTCACTCTAAATTAAAAGGAGTTTTGGTATTTGCTTAGAAGGTTAATAGAAAGTCACCACTGTGGAAATCTGTAATTGATTGATTTGACAGATACAAGTGAACATTAGTTGGTTTCTTATATTGATTTACCTTCTTGATCACAGTTATATATTATCCTCATTCATTTCATTATGTGTTTTGCATATTTTCTGGATCGATTTATCATAATATCTGTTATTTGAAATTTACAGGTGATTGTAAATAAATCTCGTGCTGAATGGCGTTCCATGGCTACCTCAATTCCGATCCAAATCAGTGATTATGACAAGATTCCCAAGATATCAGAAGAGATTAAGAGCTTTTTAAGATCAAACCCAAAAGTTTTCTTAGGCACGGAGGGTCCTTACTGTTATCTGTCCCGTATAGAAAGTTCTTTTGCGGAATTGAATCTCGGATGCAATCTGAAGAAAATGGTTGATTTCTCTTTGCCCGTCTCAAATTTCATTAATGTTTTCTTTGCATCACTATTCTGTGTATATATATTACTTTTACTTTCTGTATAGACATCATCTTTTTTACACATTACAAATTTGTTTTCTCAGAGCAAAGATGAGTTACACTCGACGGAACAAGATATACTTCTGCATTCGGTTCGGATTATCAAGGAGCATGGTGGTTCATTGGGTAGCACATACAGAGATTGGACTGGCTGATGGCTTCTGAAGCTCTTACTGGAAATGTGGTGACACTCACCTTTTCTATGTCGTCCATTAAGATTTTCTTAATAATATCTCTTCTTGTTTACTATATAAGAGGCACACTGGTTGGCATAGATATTGAAACTCTGAAATTTAAACTCTTGATAGATGAGGCAGATATTAAGAAACCAAGACGGCATGTTATTGTTCCTCACGGTGATGAGTTTAGACCATCAATTTAAAAACCATACAAACAAACAAAACAATGACAAAATCTTTACCTATATGACATGATTCTAGAGCATTAAATAAAACTAATTAGATCAGACCAGACCAGAGTGTTGCCGACGTTGTAGAACAGTCTTAACGACGGCGTAGGAAACACGCCATTAGTCGAGTAGTATCTCGAGTGCTTGCATAAAAATTCTAATTTCGTCCTTGGTATCCAATAAAGACAAGATTCGAATGATTACATCCTCCGGTAGTTCACTGAGACGATCTTTTGATGTCCGGCTTTTGGATTCCATCTCCGTGTATAGAAGAAGAGAGAAGATGTAGATTGTCAATATAAACTTGCCCTGCAAGTTTAATAGCTGATGGAAATTGTGTTGTGTGGAATAATTTTTAAAGTGTGCTGTTTTGTAGGACATTTAATTTATTAAATTATCACTTTTAAATAATTATTTTAAGAAAATGGCTAAAAAAGCCTTTTAAAGTTTGTTTTTTTTTTTTTTTTTTCATATTTTATCATTAATATTTAAAAATTATTTATTTTATCTTTTAATTTTTTTTTTTTTAAAAATTTACTAAAAATCCTTCTATTGGATTGAGACCGTTAGTTTCAAAGTGGACTGATTTGATTTTGTGGATAATTTAATAATTTTAAATTAAAATTTTAAAAACTTCTAAAAAAACTTCGATGTTTTAATTATTCATCATTTTTACCCACTAACATTTGAAAATACCTTTTTTACCTATTCATCTTTTTTAAATTTTATTAAAAAAATTCTTATTAGAATAAATTTGTTATTTCAAATGTTTAATTGGTTTGATGGTAGGGTTATTTTATATTTTTTTTCAAATAAAAAATTTATATTACATCCAAATATATAATAATATATTTATCTCTTTTTTTTTTTTTAAATTTTGATTTTGATTTTGATTTTATTTATTATTATTATTATTATTATTTTACATTTGAAACCAAATCAAATTTAAAAATAGATATTTTTCCACCCTAACACAACCTAAAATTTTATATAAAACTGAGGGAAACACCCTTAGTTCGAATCTACATAAAGTATTTTGCTATTCTAATATTTACCCCTAATAATTTATATTTTAACTTATCATTTCTTTTCACATATCAAATATTACTAATTTCATTAATTAACACCTCTGATGAAGACCATATAACACTTATTTATTTATTTATTATTATTATTTAAAGTAAAATTTATACAAAAAGTAATTGAAAAAATTATCATTTATTTGTTAGTTTTTCAAATTTATTTTTTATTTTGTATATTAGAATAAATTAAATGCTATTTTTTTTTATTAGTTGTATATGTGAACTGTATTATGTATTTCACATAAGTAATTTAGTCCTCTTACAATTTCTTAATTGCCGCAATAATAGATTTTCCGACAAAAAAGTTAACAAATTAGATAAATTAGGTATTTTCAAAATAGGTGGTAAAATAATAAATATCTAAAATTTCAGGAGGTTTTCTAGTATTTTTCCAATACATTTTAAAAGGGGCATTTTTGTCTTTTTATAAATATTTAACATTTTCCATCCAAAAGTTAATAGAGGAGGTAAAGTAGGTAATTTTCAAATGTTGGTGGTGAAATGTAGAAAAGAGCAAACCTTAGGAGGTTTTTTATTTTTATTTATTTTTATTTTTAACAATTTCCCTTATTTTTATGTTGTCGAATAAAAATAGCGTCGAAGTAAAAGAGAGAAAAACAATTCAATATGAAATGGAAAAATATTGGAATCAGAAAACAACTTGGTAAGCTTGATTGGATATTGAATATTCTAGAATTGTGATATATTGAAAGGAGTATTGAAAATAAGAGTGAATAAGAAGAGAACAAGAAAACAACCACGTATATTGATCTCAGATTGTTTACATACAAATATATATATATATATATATATATATATATATAAAATAACTTGTTTTGGATAAGTGTTTGTGTGCATGAGGCATTAATTTTCATGCAGGACATGTACACATAGAAGTGGAAATCCAATTGTCAAGAATATTCACAGCACTCCCCTTAGGATTTCCACCAAATGATTGTCTCGTTAAAACCTTGTCAGAAAACTTAATGGGATAAAAATTAGTCGAAGGAAAAAGAGTACAGTTGATGAATCCAATATTACAAAAGTTCTCCACCTGATGATGGCACCCACACATCTAATTTTCTAATTTAGAGAGTTTTCGCATTTTGATCTTGTAAACTAGTTTCTCGAACGTTGATATTAGTAATGATTTTGTTAATAGATCGGCTAGATTATAAGAAAATCTGATTTGCTTCACATTGATTTGACCAGTATTCTGAAATTCGTGGGTGTAGAAGAATTTAGGGGAAATATGTTTTCGATCTCCTTTGATATAACCTCCTCGAACTTGGGCGATGAATGCCGCATTATCTTCAAAAATTACAGTTGGCCCATTCGTAGTTTGGGAGATACCATAGGAATTATGGATATGTTGGATAATTGATTTCAACCAAATACACCCTCGACTGGTTTCATGTAATGCCAGAATTTCAGTATGATTCGAGGACGTGGCTACTAAAGTTTGTTTTGTAGATCTCTAGGAGATCGCGGTACCATTGTATTGAAAATATAATCAGTTTGAGAACGTCCTTTATGTAGATCCGAAAGGTATCCAGCATCGGCATGACCAGTCAAACCCAAAAATTTATCAAAATTCGTAGAAAATAAACCCAAATGTTTTGTACCTTTCAAGTAACGCAAAATATGTTTGATTCCATTCCAATGACTATGAGTTGGTGCAGAACTATATCTTGATAATAAATTTACAGCAAACGAGATATCTGGTCTCGTATATTGAGCCAATATAACAGTGCACCTATTGCATTCAGATATGGTACTTCAGGACCAAGTATTTGTTCATCATAATCCTTCGGTCAGAATGGATCCTTCTTGGGATCAAGCCTTACAATCATAGGTGCACTTAATGGATGTGCATTATCCATATTGAATCTTTTCAAAAGCTTTTCAATATATGCTTATTGATAAATCAATATGCCATTTGATTTATGTTCAATTTTCACACTAAGATAATGTTTCGTTTTTCCCAAATCTTTCATCTCACTCTCCCATTTCAAATACTCAGCAGTTTGTTTGATCTCTTCAAGAATTCCAATGATGTTTATATCATCCATATAAACTGCTATACTAGCAAAACCAGACCCTAATTTCTTAATGAAGATATATGAACATATAACATTATTTTAGTATTATTCTTTTATTAAGTATTCACTAAGTTGTTTATACCACATTCTCCCAGATTGTTTCAATCCATATAGGGATTTTTATAACTTGATGGAATATAATTTTCGAGATCTCGATCGATATGATTCAGGTAATTCCAATCCTTTTCGGAGCTTCATGTAAATATCAAAATTAAGTGATCCATACAGATATTCAGTAACTACATCCATAAGACACAAATTCAATTTTTCAGAAAATGGTGAGACTGATCAAAAATCGAAACGTAATAGTATCCATTACTGGGGAATAAGTTTCATCATAATCAATTCCTGGTCTTTGGGAGAAACCTTGAGCAACCAACGTGCTTTGTATCTTGCAATCTCATTTCTTTCATTTCGTTTCCGAACAAAAAGTTTTCGTTTGTAACCAACTGGTTGAATATCTTCTGGTGTTTTCATTATGGGTCTAAAAACTTTTCGTTTATTTAGAGAGTTCAACTCTGCCTGGATTGATTCTTCCTATTTTTTCTAATCATGTCTATTTTTGCATTCTTCCATACTACGTGACTTATGATCACCATATAAATAATCTACTACCACTGTGTAGGAAAATAGATAATCACTTTTCATTTCATTTCTATTCCATGATTCCTAATTAAAATTTACTGAAATTTCTTAAATTTTCAATTTTGATATTTATTTAGCATTTCCTCTTTCAGGGAGATTATTTTCGGATAGCTCAACAACTTTTGGGATTTCATTTGATATGATTTTAGGATCTAGATAATTTTTCTTTCTTTTCCTTGGAACTGTATCTTTTGAATCAGGTGGTCTTCCATGCTTCTGGCGTGGGATAAGAGTATCATTTGCTATTGTCTTTTGAGATTGTTCTTCTGGAACATTTACCCTTACTCGTACATTAACAACTTTTATATAAGACTTGGTTATTTTTGAAATATCATTAAATACATCTGACATTCGATTAGCTATCATTTGTAAATGTAAGATCCTTTGAACTTCTCGTTCACATTGTGGAGTACGTGGATCCATATGCGCTAAAGTGGGAACTCTCTATGTTAATTCAAGTTTCTCTTCGGGAGAAATATTTTCTTTTCCAAGCAATGGAAAATTACTTTCATCAAATTAACAGTCAGCAAATCTAGGTGTAAACAAATCTCCTGTCAATGGTTCCAAATATCTAATTATTAATGGGGAATCAAAACCCCCATACATTTCTAAACGTCTTTGGGGTCATATTTTTGTTCTCTGAGTTGGAGTAATGAGTACATATACAACACGTTCAAATGTTCGTAAATGCGAGACGTTAGCAGGATGTCCAAAATTTAACTGTAATGAGGAATATTGATTATAAGCCGTTGGGCGAATACAACAATCAGTGTAGCAGCATGCAATATAGCATGTCCCCAAACAGTTACTGATAATTTCGAGTTAATTAATATATTTCGCACAATTATCTGAAGGCGCTTAATCAATGATTCAGCTAATCCATTTTGGGTATGAACATGTGGCACCGAATGTTTAACATCAATCCTAGATACTTGACAGTATTCATCAAATGCTATGTAAATTCACCAGCATTATCAAGTCTTATACTCTTAATGGGTTAATTTGGAAAATGAGCTTGTAATCAAGTAATATTGCTAGCAGCTTAGCAAAAGCAATATTACGAGTGGATAACAATCATATATGGGACCATCTTGCAGATGCGTCTATCAAAATCATGAAGTAACAAAATGGTCCACTAGGCGAATGAATGAGTCCATATATAGCTCATTGAATTCCCTATAAAAATGATGGAGATTCAAATTCTATTTTCGTAGATGAAGGTTTTGTTATCAATTTTCCTTGAGAACATGGAATACATAAGTCCCTATCATTCAATAGGATTTTGTAATTTCTCAATGGATGTCATTCTGAATTCGCAATTATTTTACGCATCATTGTGGATTCTGGATGCCCAAACCAATCATGCCAAAGTTGAATATTTTAGGATATGATAACTTCTGGTTCTCGATAGCAAGGGTTTCTATATCCTTGATGGTTGTATAATATAATCCAGATGATGAAATAGACAGATTTTCAATCACAAGCTTCTGGCCAGATCTGTTCGAAATAATACACAAATATTCGACACCCCTTTTATCAACTGTTTCAATATGATATCCATTCATTCTTATATCTCTAAAACTAAGCAAATTTCTTCTGGATTTGGGAGATTATAAAATATTTTTTATATTCAATTCAGTGTTATTTGGTAACAAGATCGAAACTCTTCCGGAGCCTTTTATCAAATCTACTGGACCTGATATGGTATTCACTTTAATTTGAATTGATATTTGTACTAGAAAATACTTTGGTTCTCTCAGAATGGTATGAGTTGCAGCACTATCGGCTAAACATATATCTCTATATATAACTAATTCTTGATTCGAACTCATAACCTTTAATAAAATGAAAAAATAATATCAATTTAATGGAAATGTAATATTCATAATTTTTTACAAATATTTAAAATCAAAAACCAAAATTACATTCCATCCTATTTACAATCCAAAATAAGGAAATTCATTCACTTTTAATTAACAGTTCCATCACCAATTAGGTGATTTATCCTTCCATCAGGATCTTCAAAGAAATCAGCAATTTCTAAATTTGATATGTTGACAGGAACAGTATCACCATCGCCAAAAACATCTACCATATTTGCTTCATTATTCTTTTCCTTTTCTTGTTTACGTCTTAACTTTTGGTAAGCTTCAACTACATGTTTGGTGGCGCGACAAGTCCTTGAATAAAAAGTGGAGGAACCATCTATAACCGGGACCATGATTGAACTTTGGCGGTTCTTGAACTTATTTTCCTTTGCTGGAACTAGCATTGTTAGTATTTCACTTCTGGGGAGTATTTGGATTATTATATGGATGTCCATAATCCCTATTGGAATTACGACCTCGTCCCTGACCATTTCTAGATCTTCGGCCATTACTATAACCATTCCCACGTCTATTTCCATAGTCATTTCTATGCCCAGAACCACGACCATGATCACGATAACCACGAGCTGGATTTTCATTATAATGTGCATTCACTTCTGGGAACTCTTGGGTGTCAACAGAGTGTCTTTCACTATTTTTTAACAACTGGTTGTGTTTTTCAGCAATATCCAAAACTCTAATCAAATCATCATATTCTTAGAATTTTCTTTCCCGTTACTGTTGTTGTAAAACCGTTTAGGAAGGATGGAAAGTGGTATATGTTTTCTCTATCATTTCATGATCATTTTTATTTTCCCACATTTTTTCAACTTGTTCAACATTTCATGATCATTTTCGTTTCTCACACATTTTCAGCTTTTTTAACATTTCAAGATCATTTTTGTTTCCCCACACATTTTCAACTTGTTCACAATCAGATACATTGCTGAGTTGTATTCACTCACGCTTTTGAAATCTTGGAATCTCAAATTGTTCCATTCATCTCGTGCTTCAGGCAGGATGATCTCAGTCTGGCGATTATATCTAAAAATTAGTGCTTACCACAGATCTGCAGGATTAGTGACGGTCATATACTGATTTTGTAAATCAACATTCAAATTTGTATCGATTCATTTTCTACAAAATAAGAACAATTTCCTTAAATTTCCATATTTTTAGAATTCAATTATTCAACTTCAGGTTAATAATTGTAATTTTTGAATGTTCAGATTTACTATTTCTTGATAATTAGAATCACAATTACCAAACACTTTTTGTTTCGAAGATCCGACTAAACGAAAACCAAATCATACTTGTGCTAATAACGTGTTGTAAAAATAAAAATAGAATATGGATAGAATAGAAGAAAATAATTTAATGTAAAATAAATATATATTTTGAATCAGAAAATAATTTAATAGTAGTTTGATACGGATTTTGTTCTTGAAATTATAATTAAAATTTTGATGACAGAAAAATGATAAAAAAGAAGATAAGAAGTAAGTAATATATATATATATATATATATATAGTTTGAATCTAATGAGAGAACTCTCAGTGAGAGATGAGAAAGTTAATCTCAACCGTTAGATTTTCATTTAACAGTTGAGATTTATGCATTTTTCCCTCTCATTAATTTACCTTTTCGACTTTTTGAATTATTAATTAAAGAGAGAAAAATACAAAAATCTCAATCATTGGATAAAAATCTAACGATTGAGATTAATTTTCTCATCTCTAGTTAAGAGATGATTTTCTCATCAGGTAAAAACCTTATATAACGTAAGATACGTGAAGATTAATTATAATTTTATTAATTTTTATGTAAGCCTTTTGTAGGCTAAAGAAATTGTACACGTATCTATAAAAAGAAAGGGTAACATATGCATATTATATGCGTGTAAAACAGGCTAATTCTATGGCGGTTGCTTATTACTTGTGGTTGTATGCAGTGTCCCTCTAAAATGAAGCCGCAGTGTCCCTCTAAAATGAAGCCATGTGTATGAGTTATTTATATTTAATTTTACATTTTCAATGCCACTAATTTAAACTAATGATTACACATTCCTTTTTTTTCTCTTCAATATTTTATTCTATCACACCATTTCCTCTCTCTCTTCCTTTTAATTTAAACTAACAATGACATATTCTCTCTTTTACTATTTTATTCTTTGTCACACCATCTCCCTTCTCTCTCTCTCCCGAGTTTAAAATAAACGTATTATAAAAATGGAAATGAGTCAAATTCAATATGTATTGGCCTTCCCAAGTTTCACTTATTTATTTGCAAGTTTTTTTTTTTTTTTTTAAAAAAAGAGCTTTAACTCGACTTAAAATTTTTATTTCATGTGAAGTTATAAATAAATAAAAACTTTAATTAAAAATATTGAATGAGACAAATCAATATGTGTCGGCCTTCCCATGTTCCACAAATTCATTTGCAAGTTTTTTTTTTCTTTTTTAAAATAACTTTAACTCGACTTAAAATTTTTATTTCATGAGAAGGTAAAAAAAAAAAGTTTTAAAAAACATAACTTAATTAAAAATCTTGAAGAGAGATTTCATAATTTATTTTAAATAGGGATAATGCATATTTAGACTCCTAAAGTTGACATAAAATTTCAAGTAAACCCTTAAACTTTTCAAAATTTCAATTAGACTCTTCTAACTTGCATAAAGCGTTTAAGTTAAAACTCTTAAACAATTTGAAATTTCAACTGCGCCCTCAAATTTTTTATACAATTGGATTCTTATAAAACCAATGTTGAGGAGTTCGCTATTCGGTGATTGCTCGGTGTCATAAGGAATAGCGAGTACTCGACTATTCGGGGAGTTCTCGAATCTTACTCGACAACTAATTGTAAATTTACTTATTGTTAATCAACTGAGATAAACAAAATAAAAAGTATTTTTTAACATTTAATAAATTATATAATGATAAAATAATCTTTATTTCAAGTAATTTTTCATAAAAATAAACACAAACATTATAATATAAATAATATAGTATGATATGATATAATAAGATATAATATAATATAAAGCAACTAAAAATGCATTTAAACTAAATAAACTTAGAAATAAGTGTTAGACATTCCAAACAATTGAGGTGAGTAAATAAAATCAAATAATGTACAAATTTATTAATTGGGCGAGTAAATTCGAGTTGGGGCGAATAAATCGGAATTTGAGGACTAGTAATCCGAGCAGTCGAGAGGATCGAGTTGACCAAGATTCCCGAATAGGACTAAGTAGTCCCGAGTACTCCCATACCAATTTTTTTATACCGATTTTTTTGTAATCGGATCGGTGAGGCATAAAGCAACAATTGCTCGAAGAGTGCTAGGCCGAGTTTTTTTAAAAAATTGCCAAAAATAGAATATTTTTTTAATTATTATTTTACTGCTAACATTTCAAAATTTGTTTTAAAAGAAAGAATTCATGTGGTCAGTTTTTTATGACAAGAGATTATTCATGTTTAAAAATGGTGAAAATACCAAATACCTCTGATGTAATACGTTTAAGAAAAAAAATGCTAAGATAAACCTCCTAACATAACTTTTTCTACAATTTACTATCAATATTTGAAAATTACCTATTTTACCTCCCTTGTTAACTTTTAGTGAGAAACTATTAAAATTTTGCTAAACGATTAAAGTTAGGAGACTAAGACCGACAATAGTCTCTTGAAAGAGATGAGTTTAATTATTTAAATATTAGCTTAAACCTTTATTTTATTTTTATAATATTTTTATTTATTTAAAATTATCAAACTAACTCTATAGTCAAAGTGGTAAATATTTAGAATCGTGGTGAGTAAAAATTTGAGGTCATACAATACCGATTGGAAACAACATATTTGGAGACAAAATTTCAAGGCATACCTATGAGCATGTCTATAATTTAAATTTATAGTCAAATTGGTAATGGTAATAATTTAAGTATTCTGGTTTATTTGTTATTTTTTAGAAAATTATTTTGTCTAGTTACTACCTCAGTTGTAAAATATTTATCGCCTTTTCTATTTCACACAAATTAAAAAATAATTAAATACATGAACCTGTCATTATAAAAATAATTTTAAGCTTTAATATTTAGTCTAATCAATGGGCAAATAATAAAATATATTGAAAAAGTTTTGTTGATAAAGTAAAATGACAGATATTATTAAGCAAAATAAAATTTAAAAAGCGACAATTATTTTAGAAGAGAGAGTATTTTTTTTCTTTTAATATGTTTAATATATGCATTACTCCATCTATTTACATAAATTATAATAAATAATTCAATTACAACTAATATTTACATACAGTTACCATCATTTAGAATTTAAAATTAATTTCTAAACATAAATTTTTTCATTTAATAAAATTTAAAAGTATCAAACTCTAATAATATTTTTAAAGAATCTTGATGTGTTTACAATTTTTTATTTTAATTTTATGTGATACATAATATATTAATCAACTATGAAAAAGTAACAAATTATCAAATAATGTAATCTATTATTTTACGAACAATAAGTGTAGATAAGATCTTTTTAATAATTTTTATATAAATAAAAAGACCAAGATTTGTATAATATTTATGGAAATGAGTAATTCATCTTATTTTATAAAATTTGATAATAGTAATTTATTTAATTTTAAATAAAAATAATAACAATAATTAAAAAGGAAAGAAAGAGAAGATGGTGTGAGAAAAGATAAAATATTAAAAGAAAAAATGTATCATCATTACTTTAAATAAGTGTCATTAGAAATATAAAATTAACTTACAATATATTATAAATAACTTATACACATGGCTGCATTCTAAATGGACAGGGTGCACAACCACCACCGGTGGTAGCCCACCACCATAGAAGTACCCGTAAAACAGCCAAAACTATACACGTGTTTATACAATGTTATCCACGTGTAAAACAGCCAAAACTGTACACGTGTTTATACAAAGAAATGATAATGTTATACATACATAGTACTGTCAAAACGGGCTTCGAGTCTGCGAACTGTTCGGGCCCGCCCGTAACTCGCGCGGATATGGACAACAATAATGTTGTCCGTTTTGTATTGCGGGCTTTTTTATCCGGACCGTGAGGACCGCGGGCTTTTGCGGACTGAACTGGACTACCCGCGAACTACCCGCTTTAATTAAAAATATTAAAAAATAAATTCAATAATAGTAAAAAATAAATTCAATAGTTAGAAGAGAACTACATTTAAAAGAGAATAAAAATCATTCCACTTTATTTAATTAAAATATATTAAACTTTAAAATATAACTTTTATAAATATAAATAAAAGTGAATTAAACGGTTAAAAAAAATATTAAAAATAATTTTTTTTTACTAAAGTGGACATGTTCGGGTCCGTCCGCGCGTGCCCGCGACGGACCCGGACTTACAAAAATAGTCCGCCATTTTAAACGGATATGTTCGGTCCGGTCCGTTAATAGCAAAAGCCCGTGCGGACCGGGTCGGAGCGGACCGAACTGTCCGTTAACATACACGTGGTTTACGCTGGTCGAATTTGCATGAGGTGAAATCTGTAAATTAGAGAAAATAATCTCTGTTTTTCTGTATTGATCTCAAAGAGATGGTTTCATTATATAATTACAATAGAAAGCTAAATATGGGAAATGGTAATCAAGACCTAATTACCAGGACCTAATTACAAGGGATTATTTACTGATTTACAACCTAAATTATACATACAATTATGTTAATAAATATTCGAGTATATATGGAAGGTGTAGATTTGTGCGTTGATTAACATCCCCCTCAAACTGATGGTAGTCAACCAACAGTTTGCTAATAAAAAAATTCATGACGTTTTTTCGTCTGTGATTTCGTGAAGAAATCAGCAAGTTGGTTTTTGGAGGAGACATGCGGAAGAGAAATGATACATTCTAATTTACATTTAAAAAAAAAAAAATTACAAATCAAAGAGAAACACACTCAGGCTCTGATACCATGTAAATTAGAGAAAATAATCTCCATTTTTCTGTATTGATCTCAAAAAGATGGTCTCCTTATATAATTACAATAGAAAGCTAAATATGGGAATTGGTAATCAAGACCTAATTACAAGGACCTAATTACAAGGGATTATCTACTGATTTACAACCTAAATTATACATACAATTATGTCAATAAATATTCGAGTATATATGGAAGGCGTAGATTAAGATCACAATATTCACAACAAAGACTTAGTGTGTGTTCGGCATCGGCTGTTTCATAGCGGTTTGAACAGCGGTCTGAACAACGTTTTGAAAAAATAGGTGATCGGTGATAGTTTTTTAAAATAGCGGTTAGCGGTTCACTTAGCGGTCTGACGAACGCTATTCAAATTAGCTTTCGCTCCAACCGCTTTTATAAAACTACTAAAATACCCTTTATTTCACATTAATGAATACAAATCAAATAATTAAATCAATCATTTTTGTAATTTTATGTCTAACTGCTATTTTAACTGCTACCGCTATCACCGAACGGTTATTATAACCACTATTTTGACTATTGTTCTAACCGCTATTTAAAACCGTTAACCGTTATAGCTATATAAACCGCTAATTTTTACCACTTACGCTGAACATAGCCTTAATTTTTAGACTGTAGTAAAATAAGTATCCATATATGAAAACATACTAGCAACCTCAGTATTTGACACGAAAGATTTCTACTCTTTCTTTATCACATTGACTTTAAGGTAATCGACAAAATCCCCAAAGTAATTCTCCTGCAGCTTCTTGTTATTGACAATCTCAGAAGCTTCTCTAGCTCGGATCTTTTGCTTTTCACCTTCCTCAGATACCATAGCCACTGTCAAAGCCTTTGCTATATCATCCCTACTAAAAGATCCATCTTTCCTTCTGTCAACTTCCACAGCCAGACCTTTCTCCACCAGAATCCTAGCATTCAAAGGTTGATCAAGAATCAATGGTAACACAACAAGAGAGTTACCAAATTGCAGATTCTCTATTACAGATCCCCAACCGGAATGAAACAAGGAGCCCCCAATCGATGGATGACTCAAAATCTCCAACTGAGGAGCCCATCCTATACTCACCACTCCTCTACCTTTAACTCTTTTATCAAAACCTGAAGGCAAAGCATCCACATCATCAATAGCCCACTCAGGTTTTCTAAGAGCCCATAGGAATGACAATCCTGACAGCTCAAGCCCATAAGCCATCTCATACACTTGTTCTCTGCTCAGCTTACACTCACTTCCAAATCCTACAAACACAACCGACTTCGGCTTCTGTACATCAAGCCATTCAAATATCTGAATCCAATACTCATCGGTGATATGATCTCTTCCATGATCATTCTCAGGTGGGAGTAAACCCACAGGAATCACATCTTTTCCGGTAATCTTTTGAAGTAATTTTAAGTATTTACCTTCAAATTCATAACAACTACGTGTAGCAATAGCTTTACATCCCTTAAAAAGAGCGTAAATCCTCTCAGCATCTGTTATTCCACATGAATTCGGTCCATAAAAGACTTGAAACATATCAATCGTTTCGAAGCTTCTATAAGCTAATTGAGATGGAAAGTCAATCCACTCCGGTACAGAAGTCAGACTCTCCGGTGATGGCCTGACTCTTACACGAGCTTCACCGATTAAGAATTCCATGTGTCCAAAAAAATCGAAGAAACCTGCACTGAAAACAGAGTAGGACAAAACAGGAACATTATACTCTTCAGCAATATCAGCAGCCCAATGTACCAAAACATCAACAATGATCCAATCCGGACTCTGCTCCTCAACAACATGCTTAAAGGGTCGTCGAAGCAGATCAAAAGCTATCTTAAGATACGATATCTTCTCAAACGGGACATCGATAGTGGCCTCTGCTCCTTCAGGTAAGACTTCGTTATCTAGTTTTGGTAACTGAAGCTCCAAGTAGCAGAACAAGTCTGATAGATGTGGTGGAGGTTTAGGTAGTCTTCGGATGTTGTTTGGCGTCGAAATGAAGGTGACTTTGACACCATGTTTAGCTAAAGTGAGTGAGAATTGATAAAAAGGCATCATGTGACCAAAAGCTAACCATGGAACCACCATTACATGAAGTGGTGCTTCTTTTGCCATTGTTGAACAGAGTAGTGAGCAATTGAAGTTTGGATTCCTTATATTGACATCATTATCGGTTTGTCTAGTCCGAGATGAGAAATATTTCAAAACTCTAAATATTTCTGACATAGCACATGCACAATCTCAATTGCAATCCGACTTCGTTGTTTGTTGGTTACTTCTTGTTTCTATAGTTTTTGGACGTATATATTATATATAGTTTGGAAAGAAATTTTAAAATAAAAGGAACTGCCCTAGTGCTCTTTCACTCTATAGAATCGATCTCACATGTGACAATAAAACAATATGACACGGCCTATCTCATTATTCTCATTTAAATAAATCCCTAACTTTTCACTATATTGAAACATTATTTTAAAATTTATTTATAATTAATATTTTATTTTTCTTTTTCCCTTTTTTTTTTTTTTTTTACTGCTCCAGTTATTTAATAGGTAAAACTTTAGTATAGCGTATATTATTTATCAATAAATTTAGTGAAAATTCTTTCAAATGAGTTTTTTAAAGTTCAAAATATAATTATAGGTCTTTTTTTAAAAAACATACAAAAACAGACTTTTAAAAATTTAGTTTTCACTCCATAGACCAAGTTTCTCAAAATACCCCTAAAACTTTACAATTCACAGATGCTGTGATTTACGCTCACACTATGTGAATTATGGTCACAGCTGTGAATGACCTAAGGAGTGAAAATCAAATTTTAGTTTTGTAGACTTTTCAAAAGTGGCCTATAATTGTATAGTAAACTTTTTATGATCTATAAAAAAAAAATCCCATAAATTTATTTAGTATATTGTTATTTAGGTATAAAGAATAATATAGTCAATTGAGATATAATATTTATTTTTTAAATATTAAATTGTTATAATTTTTGTTGTATATTACTAAAGATATTTGCTGTCAATTGAGTTATTTTTGTTGTATCTTGAAATGTACTATCTCTTTATGCATTCTCTTCGTCAAGATTTCAGTTGTATAGTTTCATAATTTTTGCAATGGTATTGATTTTTATATATTCAATTCAATCTATGTCTACAAGCAAGAAGTACGTTGGAAGATTTGATGTGGAGAAATTTGATGGAAAAATCAATTTTGACTTGTGACAAGTACAAGTCAAAAATATCCTAATCCAACATGGATTGCATAAGGCATTGAAGGGAAGAACAACTGTGGTAGTCTCTGAAAGCTCTGGTGAAAAAGAAACTAGTAGAGAAAAATTTGAAAAATCTAAAAAGTCCTTAATGAGTGATGATGAATGGGAGGAACTCGATTAGAGAGCTGCAAGTTTGATAGGACTATGCCTGGCCAAGAATGGAACATTCTCATGGCAAGTCGCTAACCACCATGGTATAATGAAAGAGGATGTAGTGTTTCTAGTGACCATAAATTTTGCACATGGACATTAAACTGGCGTTAATGCGGTTGTGTGGTGGAAAATATGTCAATGGCTAGTGAACTTTCTTGAAAGCCAGTTAATGAAGTTGCACCATGATCTAATCAGCAAGGGTTGTATCGACATGTGCCAGAATAAATCTTGGAATGGATCTTTTGATGGTTCCTAAATGTGTATATCATCATAGTGCGATATGATGACTCGATATAGAGTCATGGTCGTCGTTAAAGGGATGCAAGTCTAGAAAATTTTTGTCAAGAGGTGGTTTGTTAGGATTTAACTAAAATTGATATTTAATATACTAGTTCTTATTTGGAAGTTGAGAAAGATTTGAAAACTCTTTTGGAAGTGAAATATTTGAAGACTGGTTTAGAAGTATTATATTTGATTAGAAATTGTATTTTTCCTGATTAGAATTGCAATTAGGAAATACTTTTTCCCTCCTTTTTAGGAATTCTAGTAATAATAAGTTTTCTAATTTATTATGATTTACTTGCTTAAGTCATTATCCACTATAAATATTGTAGTCTTCAATTATGGAGACACAAATTGAAAGATCATGAGTGTCTTGTGAGTTTCTTTCTTGTGAGCTTAAGGTGAGGCTTGTAATTGAGTTTGAGGTAGAAAGTGTTTTCTGGTTGTGGTTGTAACAATATTTTTTTATATAGTAAAAATCTCTATCCGTTCTGACGTCCGTGATTTTTCCCGTTTTGGATTTCTATGTAATCTTGGTGCGTTAATATTTTATTTTTTTGTTTTTTTCTTTTGTTTATTTATTATTGATCAAGACAAATTTCGCTACAACGAGCCCAATTTTTCAACAATGTCTTTGATGTTTACCTATAAGAGTAACCCATCTACGAGGTACAATGAGTGAATCCTCGTTTAGTGAGAGTAGTTGTGGCGGGTGGATTGGTTGCTTATTTAAGGGTTTGGTAAGGTGGAGGCAAGTCAATTATATTCATAATAGGTCTTCTCATCCTCATCATCATCAATTGGTTAAAGATTTGACTATTCCTCACCTTATTGTTATTGATAATTTTTTTTTCTCACTCTAATTTTTTGTTTGACGAGTTTTTTTAGCTATGCACTTCTTTATAGATTGATTTAGATCTTTTGACTGAGATGTGGAGATATGATATTTTTTTTATTGTATCAAACTGTTTATTAGTTCTGGTAATAGTTTGATTTATGCTAACATCATTGGTGGCAAAGTTAGTGATTTATTATTTTTATTAGTTTTCATTGTTTCATGGACCTTTTGCTGTTTTTAATGTTTGGATGCTAATTTAAATCTAAAAAAATATGTTTAATTTGGACAAAAACCGATTGGGTGAGGGAGAAAGAAAGTGGCGGACATTTTGAAAATCTTGCGAAATTAATCATTTTGAAAGTTTGTTTGCATGGTATAGGTTGTGCTGACATTTTTATTATTGCCTGAAAGTTTTTCGAACATCGGCCGCTTTAGAATTTGTGATTCACGATAAGAAGTTTGTGATTCGCAACCAGAAGTTTGTCATTCGTGATTAGAATTTGTGATGAAAAAATTATTTGAAAAGTTTATTTCTGATATGAGTTAAAAAATGATCTAAAATTTGTGAAGATAAGTCAAATTTTATAAAGTATAAAAAAATTTGGAATGACAGTTTTAAAATTAAAATTTTTATACGAGAGTAAAAAAAATTAGTACAACCTATAGAGTGCAAACAAACTTTTAAAGTAATTAGTTTTGAAAGAATGTGAAAATTGGCCTATTTTTATCGGTCAAAATTTTGCTCGTTCATTTCATGCAATTTTTCTTTAAAAAAATATATTTTAATTTATTTAACTTTCTATATATATATATATATATATATTTATTATGTAATATAAAAAAAAATCCTACTTGAGCAGTCGCGTAAATCACCACTTTTCAAAGTGTATTATAGCCACCCCTTCTTCTTGACTCCATTTATAACCAAGCTCTTTATTCCTCATTTTCAAGAACTTTCGACTAGAAAAGTTGGGAGTAAAAATTCAATAGTTCAGACATACTAGGTGACATTATGACTTGGTATGCCCAACTAATTATATTTTTAAAGGTGGAACCCACAATTAATTGTAATGAAAACTAACATATCGAAAACTAACGCATTTTTGAAAAGTTAAATTAACAAAAATAAAAAATAAAATTACAAGAGTAGATAAATAGTCTCTAAACTTATCTATCTTTCATCTGCAAGTTGAATGTTATCTTATAGTGTGTTCTCGGTATGTAGGTTCTTGAATTGGCGGGGAATGCTGTTAGGGGTAACAAGAAGAATATAATTGTTCCAAGACATATTCAACTTGATGTGAGGAATGATGAGGAGCTCAAAAAGCTTTTGCGCACTGTTATGATTGAAAAAGGAAGGCGTTTTGCCTAATATTCACCAGAATCTCTTACGAAAAAAGGTGGGGAAGTGAGGAATGAAATTGGACCAGCTTCTTAAGAATTTTATTTTGTTTTATCATGACGATCTGGCTTTCGAACCCAATAAAATTTACTTAATTTTTAGAATACTTTAGTGTTTCTTATGGGCAATACTTGGTTTTGTAAACCTGTTGGATTTAAATTAGAAGAAAAATAAAAACAATTTTAACTATTGAAATGGATAATGTGGAGTAAATGGTTGTGGTTTAAGCAATGTGTTTTATAAATATAGGGGAGGAGAAAGTTAGTGGTGAAGCAGAAATTTTATTACTCTATTTTGTATAGATGCATCATGTTACAAATATAACTACCTAGTTATAAGTGTGAAATGTCGGTGAATCCATCGATCTAAAATGTTGTTCCACCTTCTACATTGTTCTGTACTATATTTTACAATTTTCTAGATAAATATTATAGCAGCTTCTACCTGCTTCAAGAGAAATCCAGAATGAGCATCATTTTAACACTCCTCCTTGATGCACATTTGGTTAACTCCAATTATGTTTTGTAATTGTTTAAACTTGTCTCTCAAAAGGGCTTTTGTGAATATATCAGCCCATTGATCTTCAGTTCTGTAGTAGTCGAGTCGAATTTCATTATTCGCTTCTACTTCTCGAATGAAATGATATTTGATGCTTATACGCTTTGCTCGACTGTGAAACACAGAATTCTTCATCATTGCTACTGCAGACTTGTTATAATAATAGATCTTGGTAACTTTCTTTTGTGTTTCTCTCATATCATCTAAGATTCTCTTAAGCCAAATTACTTAACTTATGGTATTTGCTGCTGCTATATATTCTGCTTCAGCTGATGATTGAGCAATTGTAGCTTGTTTCTTTGATGCCCATGAGAAGATCCCAGTTCAAAGTGTGAATGCGTAACCCGAAGTACTCTTCATGTCATCTATAGATCTTGCCTAATCATTGTCTGTATATCCTTGTAGTGAGTGATCTTTAGAAGTTCGGTACCATATTCCAAAATCTTTCATTCATTGCAGGTACCGAAGAATTCTCTTGACTGCTCCATAATGTACTTGAGTTGGATCTTGAATGAATCTTGATAATAGACTCGTAACGTACATTATGTCAGTCTTGTATCCGTCAAGTAAATTAGACTTCCAATTAGACCTCTATAGTTTGAACCGTCCGCCTTCTTCGATCCATCTTCTTTTCTGAATTTCTCAGTAGTAACTAATGGTGTTGCTACCGTCTTGCATCTACTCATATTGAACTTCTTTAAAAGTTCTAGAATATATTTTTTCTGAGATATAAATATCTTAGAATTTTCTAGATGGATCTGAATCCCAAGAAAGTAGTGCATCAAACCCGAGTATGTCATTTCAAATGCTTTCATCATTTCTTCTTTGAAATCTATCATCATCTTCCTATTATTGTATAAATAAGATCATCAACATATAAGGAAATGATGAGAATATCACTACATTGGATTTTGATGTAGAGTGTTAGTTCGATTTTACTCCTCTTAAATCCGTGACTTGTAAAGTAGTCATCAATTCTATTATACCAAACTCTCGGTGGTTGCTTCAGTGCGTATAAATCTTTCATATATATATATAGAGAGAGAGATTCCCAAAAAACCACCGCAGGTTTGATCTATTAGCCAAAAACCTCCATTGTTTCATTTTTGGCCAAAAAATCTCTTTTTGTATTTCTCCATCCAAGTTACTTTTCAGCCGTCAGTGATGAACAGTAACCGAAGGTATTTTTGTAATTTTATATTTTTTAATTTAAAAAATAAAAAATATATTTTTTTTCCCTTCTTTTCTTTGTTTTTCCCTAATTTTTCTTTTTCATTTTTCATTTTTTAAATATTTTTTCTTCTATTTTTTAATTTTAAAAATTAAAAAATATTTTATTTTAAAAATTAAAATTAATTCTTTTTAACTTTTCCCTTCTTTTTTTTCTTTTGTTATTTTTTAAATTTAAAAAAAATAAAAATTTAAAAAAGTATTTTTAATCTTTAATTTTTCAATAAAATTGTTAATTTTAATTTTTTTTAATAAAAGATTTAATTTTTTAATAATATTTTTATTTTTTAATAAAATTTTTATTTTTATTTTTATTTTTTAATATTTTTAATATAAAATTATAAAAATACCTCTCATCACTAACGAATGATAACTTGAATGAAAAAACACAAAAAGAATTTTTTTTTTTCAAAATTTTGTTGGAATCTTATTTATATATATATATATATATATATATATATATATAAAAGGGACTACAGCTTGTCATGTATAGTGTGGTGTATGATACACCACTTGAATTCCGTTGTCACATTCATTTATAAGAAAGCTTTATATTCTTCATATTCAGGACTTTTGGACTTCTGAATAGGAAAGTTGGAATGACGAGCATAAATTGTAAGAGCTCATGATCAGATGTAGTTTGTTTTTTTCACATTCATGGTTACAAACTTCAACAGAAACATACTAATACATAAGAAAGACGAACACAAAAATGAAAGATTCCTACTCTTTCTGTTTCACTATATTGACTTTAAGGTAATAGACGAAATTCCCAAAATAATTCTCCTGCAGCTTCTTGTTATTGATACTCTCAGCAGCTTCTCTAGCTCGGACCTTGTGCTTTTCACCTTCCTCTGATACCATAACCACTGTCAAAGCCTTAGCTATATCATCTCTGCTAAAAGATCCATCTCGCCTTCTGTCAACTTCCACAGCAAGTCCTTTCTCCACCAGAATCCTAGCATTCAAAGGTTGATCAAGAATCAATGGTAACACAACAAGCGAGTGACCAAATTGCAGATTCTCTATTACAGAACCCCAACCGGAATGAAACAGGGAGCCTCCAATTGATGGATGACTCAGAATCTCCAGCTGTGGGGTCCATCCTATACTCACCACTCCTCTACCTTCAACCCTCTTAACAAAACCTGAAGGCAAAGCATCCACATCATCAATAGCCCACTCAGGTTTCCTAAGAGCCCATAGGAATGACAATCCTGATAGCTCAAGCCCATAAGCCATCTCATACACTTGTTCTCTGCTCAGCTTACACTCGCTCCCAAATCCTACAAACACAACCGACCTCGGCTTCTGTACATCAAGCCATTCAAATATCTGAATCCAATACTCATCGATGATATGATCTCTTCCATGATCATTCTCAGGTGGGAGCAAACCAACAGGAATCACATCTTTTCCAGTAATCTTTTCAGCTAACTTCAAGTATTTGCCTTCAAATTCATAACAACTTCGTATAGCAATAGCTTTACTTCCCTTCATATGAGTGTAAAGCCTCTCAGCATCTGTTATTCCACATGCGTTGGGTCCATAAAAGCCATGAAACATACTAATCGCTTCGAAGCTTCTATAAGCTAATTCAGATGGGAAATCAATCCACTCAGGTACAGAAGTCAAACTCTCCGGTGATGGCCTAACTCTTATTCGAGCTTCACCTATTAAGGATTCAATATGCCCAAAAAAATCTAATAGACCAGCGCTGTAAACAGAGTAGGACAAAACAGGAACATGATATTCTTCAGCAATCTCAGCAGCCCAATGTACCAAAACATCAACAATGATCCAATCCGGACTCTGCTCCTCAACAACAAACTTAAAGGGTCGTCGAAGCAGATCAAAAGCTATCTTAAGATTCGAAATCTTCTCAAACGGGACATCAACAGTGGCCTCTGCTCCTTCAGGTAAGAGTTCATTATCTAGTTTTGGTAACTGAAGCTCCAAGTAACAGAACAAATCTGATAGATGTGGTGGAGGTTTAGGAAGTCTTCGGATGTTGTTTGGTGTGGAAATGAAGGTGACTTTGACGCCATGTTTAGCTAAAGCGAGTGAGAATTGGTAAAAGGGCATCATGTGCCCAAAAGCTAACCATGGAATCACTATTACATGAAGTGGTTCTTCTTTTGCCATTGTTGAACAGAGTAATGAGCAAGTGAATTTTGGATTCTTTATATTGACATCATTATCGGTTTGTCTAGTCTGAGATATATTTCAAAGATATTATGCGGCTCGGTGGTCGTTGTTTTGAATACATTGTTCTTATCTCCAAATAGGTTTACATGTACAAGCACATACACAATCTCAATTTCAATCCCAGTCTCTTGTTTGTTGGTTAATTGAAAGTGTTGTAGTTTTCGGCACAGTTTGAAAAAAAGTTTTAAAAATAAAAGGAACGGGAAATTACATATATTGACTTTTAAAAATAAGTATAGCGAGTTTTATAAAATGGAGCAAGTTAGGTAGTACCACAGCAAGGTTATGTTTAGGAAGGTTTTTTATTTTTATTTTTTATTTTTTAATTTTTAACTACACATCAATTAATTTTATTTTAATGCAAAATTAAAATAAAAATATAGTTTTAAATTTTTTATATCCAATTTTTTAAATAATTAATTTTAATTATACTAATTCTAATAAAATTAGTTTTATTTTATTAAATATAAAATTTTAATTATGGTAATTGTAATTAAAAAAAACTCCAATACTAAAAAATTAGTTATATTTTTTATTTTAATTTTTCAATTAAATAATTTTTTGGATTGAATATTTTTTTTAAACTCACATAAAATAATATTAATTATTTGTAAAATTGAATATGAAAAAAAAAATGTTTGATCAAAAACTTTTTATTAAAATTACATGAATTGAAGGGACCATTGCATTTTTGGACATTTTATTTAAAAAGTTATATTTTTTTAAAAAAATTAAAATATTTACAAAATTAAATTTTTTTTTAAAAAATAATTTTGGCAAAAATAGACCAAAATGACTATATTCCTTTCTACTTTCCGGTCTTGGTGTGCTTCCCGGATAAATCAGACCGGGAAGCAGGCAAAATACAACTGCTTCCCGCTGTTCTGCTTCTCGAACTAGGAAGCAAACACCAGAAAGCAATTATATTTTTCTTATTTCCACCGGAAAGCTCATTTAACAATTTTTTTTATTAAAAAAATTTGGTTTTAAATTTTTTTATAACAAAATCTAAAAATACAAAAATTTTAGGATTGGTCTAGAACTAATTTGTTTATAAAATCTAATTTTTTATATTACTTAAAAAAAAACCAAAAAAAAAAAAACTTGCCAAACACGCCACTAGCTAGTTACTATATTTAATAAAACTGACTATACCTATTTGCAAAAACTACTAAAACTCAACTATAAATGTTAATATTCAAATTCTTATGTATTTCTATTCTAGTTTCCCCCTATTCTAGTTTCCCCTGAAAGGAACTCCCATAGCTTTTCATTCCTGATATTATGAGTTTTTTTTTTTTTTTTTATTATTATTATTTTTTTTTATCTTTCGATCCTCTAGACAATCTCATCTTCATTCCATTCCACAATCATTAAGACAATCTAATCTCCATTCCTCAACTTATTTTGTGTAAAATATATTTTTAATACCTTTTTTTTAAAGCAAACTACACCTACATGCGGATAATTTTTTTGAGTTTATTAAGGAATAAATCCTTTACTTTACGAATATTAAACATTGACCAAACATTTGACTATTTATTATTATTATTTTTGACTGAGGGGTATTTTTGAATTTTTAACTTTCATTTTCTTCATTTTCTCTAAACGCTTCTATCTATCTAGATGTTTCCATTATTTTTCCTCCACTGTTGTCCACCACTAACCCTAATATCATGATTCCAGTTTCATATTTCTCTATTCCAGTTTCATATTTCTCTTTCTCAAATCCCAATCTCTCAGTTCCTCCCTGTGATTCCTTCACAAACCTGCGCCAACACCTCACATATCTGCCTTCACTAACACCTCACGTATCTGCCTTCACTTCTCTCTTATTTTCACTTTATGTGTTTACCCTTCTCTTCTTTCTTAATCTTGATCACTATTCTCTATTATCTCATAAATCTAAAAAATCATTTCTTTGACTTGATTTCTTCTAAGTCTGTATAGACGGTTGGAATAATTTAAAATTTAAATTATTCTTGACCTAGTCTACTAGTGATTTGTTATTCAATTGGTCAACAACAATAATCAGCAGATATTAAGCCGATATTTTTATTTGTTACTTTTTATTTTTGCTATAAAAAGATGTATTTAGTCTTTGAATTATGGTAGAAATCTATCTCAATAAAATATATCGTTCTATAATTTTTTTTGTTTTAGTTTTCTTTCTTCTTTATAACTCACATCAAAATCCAAAAGTGGTATCAGAGCCATGGAAACACAAACCCTTACCCACCAAATACAGCCTCCTAAATTTGACGGATCAAATTACCAAATATGGGTCGTTCAAATGGAAATTCATCTTCAAGCTATTGATTTGTGGGAGATTCTAGATGAAGATTTCCAAGTTCCAATATTAGGAGAAAATCCAACCGCTGCACAACTGAAGACTTATAAAGAAAAAAGACCAAAAAAAAAGCCAAAGCCATGTCATGTCTATTTTCTGCCGTTTCGTCTTCCATTCTTTCCCGCATAATAAAATTGGAATCTCCTAATGAAATTTGGGAGTATCTTCAAGAGGAATACGAAGGAAACGAAAAGGTAAAAAATATGAGAATAATAAATTTGTTACGTCAATTTGAACTGCAGAAGATGAACAGTTCAGAATCTGTGAAGGTATATGTGGACAAGCTTCTCGTCATCGTAAACAAAGTAAGACTGCTTGGTAAAGATTTTCCTGATGAAAGGGTAGTAGAAAAAATTCTTGTTACGTTACCTGAAAAATATGAAATTACTATTTCATCTTTGGAAAATACTTCGAATATTTCAAGTATTTCCTTGGCAGAACTTGTCAATGCATTACAGGGATTTGAGCAGAGAAAATCGATGAGGGATCATGACTACGCCACAGAAGCTGCATTGCTTGCAAAATCAAAGATCAGTAATGAAGCGTGCCATCACTGCAAGAAAACAATCATCCAACTTACAAGTGTTGGTGGAGGCCAGACGTCAAATGTTCCAACTGTGGTCAAATGTGCCATGTTGAAAAAGTTTGCAAGGAAGAAGGAAAAGCAGGATTGCTCGTTCAAGAAAAAGAAGATTCATTATTTTGAAAAAAAAAAACACATGCCCATGCCCATAACCATAACCATCCCATGCCCATGCCTATAACCCATGCCTTTAAAAAAATAAATAAATAAATAAACTAATAATAAATTTTAAATTAAGGGAGGATGTTAGAATAATTTAAAATTTAAATTATCCTTGACCTAGTCTATTAGTGATTTGTTATTCAATTGGTCAACAACAATAATCAGCAGATATTAAGCTGATATTTTTATTTGTTACTTTTTATTTTTGCTATAAAAAGATGTATTTAGTTTTTGAATTATGGTAGAAATCTATCTCAATAAAATATATCGTTCTATAATTTTTTGCTTTAGTTTTCTTTCTTCTTTATAACTCACATCAAAATCCAAAAGACGCGCAATGCAGAGGATTTCTTTACTCACCGGTTGGAGTTGACACGTGCCTTTGGATTTGTGTTGGATTGATATTGTGGTTGGTTCCTATTGTTTTTAGCTGTGGTATTCGTTAATGGATTTATGGTGGATTGTTTTGATTTAAAATAATGGAAAAAAGAAAAGAAAAGAGATGACACAGATAAGATAAGAAAACAGGGAAGCGGAAAGATTAACCTAGGTTCTGGATGGTGAAGACGAACAAGCCAATAATCAATAAAGTTGCTGCCTCCGGTAACATAAACAACATTATTCTCTTTAGAAAATTTTGGGTGAAAAGTGAATCGAGGCAAATTGTCATTGCATTACGTCAACTAAGTCAACGATTATCCAGGTGTAATTTGCTCCTTTTTTTACCCAAAATTTATGTAAATGTTTAGTTTAATATTTTTATTATTATATATACATTATTATATGATTGAATGATAATTCCAAACAATTATAAAATTATGTTTGAATAATATTTATTTAATGTAATTAATTTTTATATTATAAAACTTAAAATTACATATAATAAAAAATGAATAATTTACAATAAATATCATTTAATTTAAATAATAAAAAGAAAAAATACGATTTTTTTTATTTGAAGATAATGTTGTAATAATACATTCTCCAGCTTTGGTTCTTGGAGGATCTGGCCCACATATTCACTTGACTGGTTGACAGGCTCATGTATTTCTTAATTCACTCCAGATGGGTGCTCCATGACTCGCTTTCAGGATTCGCGTCTTTACTAAAACCCTAACTATAAATATTACTTTTAGAATTCTGATTTGCCTTAGTGAGAGAGAGAGCTGCAGATTTGTTATGTTGTTTTGCGCTCTCTCTCACACACTCAAGTGCTCTGTTAGGGTTTTTTGTTTTGTGTTTTGATTTTTGTGATCTTGCTGTATTCTAATGTAATCTTGTACTCTCGCAACTGATTCATAGTGCCACCCCATCTTTCTTGTTGAGGTCTCCGCGGATTAACCTTTAGAGGTGAACCATGTAATTGCTAGTCTAGCTTGTATTTTATGGCTTATATTTGACTATTATTGTGGCTTGTTGCGAGTTCTAGTATTTGGTTCAAGAACAAATTGGTATCAGAGCATCTTCTTGACTCTAAAACCCAAGATCTATTCTTCCTGTTTTGTATTTGTTCTTATGAGTAATCTTTGACTTGACTCGTGTAGACTGGAACTGTGAAATAGGTAAGCTTTCTTTGTGTGAACTCTTGATAATCTGTGTGATTATTAATTGATTGTTGTGTTTTATGAAACCTGTTATTTTCTAACTGGTTTTTTTGAACAAAATAAGTTTTTCACAAATCTTTTATAGATATGTGAACTTTTGCTTTAAACGATTTTCTTGAAACCCTAGCAGAGCACTTTAGGCATCTAGGTTATATATCTTGCATTTCTGTCACTCTTTGTGTATCTGACAAAGTTTGTGTAGGTGACAGGTACCTGGAGCCGAATTGAAATACTATAAGAGTAGATCTGAGGAAAATTAATCCGATCTATTGGAGGACAAGCTGGAAAATTATAAGTAGAAGACAATTCCAAGAGAAATCAAAATTGTGGAGGAAAGCAGAACTTGATAAAATTAGGATACTGTTGCGGAGAAACTAAGGACGTCTAAGCATCTCTAAAACTCTATCTAATATTTCTTTCATATTATTGTTGTCCACATTTGCTATATTTGTTGTTTCTTGTGTTGATCTTGGTGACTTGGGCCTTGGCTGTAGGGATACAGGCTTTGTTCCTGTCAAAGTCCTGAACGTTTGCTGACACGATTATTCAGCTTGTTTGGGGCCTTTAGTTTGTGTTGTTTGAACAATTGTTTAAATTGTGATTGTTTGATTGTCTGTTAATTAGTATTTGGTTATCTTGAACACCGTGATTATTTTTTTGTGATTAATTGTTGACTGTTATTGCATTCATCCTTTCTCTTGCATCTGAAATCTTGTCTTAAACCCTAAAATTCTCTTAAAATTTTTTAAAACCAAAATGTCTTCAAAATCCAATACAAACTCTATTAACATAGAGATTTTTTATGGTTCCCAAGATTTTGTGTTGTGGCAAAAGAAAATGCTTTCACTTTTGGTTCATCATGGAATCAAATGAGCTACAGACTCTGATTATTCTCATCTCATTACTGATGCTGAAAAATCTAGAACTGCAAAATGTGCATATCACACTATACTTTTGCATCTCTTTAATGATGTTCTTACAAATGTTGCTTATGTTAAAACTGTTGATGCTTTGTGGAAAGCCCTAGAAGCTAATTACCTTGAATATGATATCCCAAATAAAATAATTAGCTTGCATAAACTGTTTAGTTTCAGGTTTTCTCAGAATAAATCTGTTAATGAGAACCTTTCTGTGTTTAAGCGCCTTGAACAAGACCTTAGCAGTAGGACCAAAGAGTCTGAGCGACTCAGTGATAAGTACTTAGCCATGGTTCTACTGCATGCCTTACCCAGAACCCACAATGTGGTGAGGAAATTTATTTCGTTTAATAAACAAGCTCTTACAACTAAAGATATCATGGATGCTTTGCATTTTAGATCTATAGGGGAAGAGGTTATTAAAAAAGAAAATGAAGGTCTGATCTTAAATAAACCTGACAGTAGCAACAATAAGGGTAAGGGAAAATGGAAGAGACCATAGAAAAATAATTGGAATAATAAGAACAATAATCAGTAGAAGGGTAATGAGAATGGGAAGGTTAAAATTGGACAAAAATATGATAGAAAATGCTATTATTGTGGTAAAACTAATCATTTAGTTAAAAATTATTTTTAGAAAAAGAAGGATGAAGCAAATGACATTCATAAATCTGCTAATATTCCTAATACTGCTGTTGTGACTGAATCTTTCTGTGAGGGATTGACTGTTGTTATTGAAAATGTTGTGATTGAATTGCATAATGTTTTGGCTAGTGATAAAATTGATAATGATTGGGTGATTGATTCTGGTCGCACACATCACATGTCCCCAAATAAAAATTGGTTTGCCAACCTTAAAGCCTCTAAGGAAGGATTTGTCCTTATGGGATCTAATCAGAAGTGCAGTATAGAGGGATTAGGATCCATCTCTATTAGGCAATATAATGGTAATCTAACCACCCTTAGAAATGTGAAGTGGGTTCCTAATTTTAGGAGAAACATGTTATCTGTTAGTAGCCTTGGTGAGGTGGCTTTTTTGTGTGTTCAAAGGTAGCTTAGTTGAGATAGCTAAGACAGACTCTGGTGAGGTTGTTATGAGAGGAAAACGGTTGGTAATCTGTATATTCTAGAAGGGGAAACTTTAAAAGCCCTAGCTACCCACTCTAAAGTAGATCCTAGCATAGATAAATCAGTGTTATGGCATAAAAGACTTGGCCATATATGATAAAATAATATGAGGGAACTCTAGAAATAGGGTCTGATAGATAGAGATATATCCTGTGAGATACCCCTGTGTGATAAGTGTATTCTTGCAAAACAAACCAGGTCTCCTTTTGAAAAATCTGTTTTAAATCCAAAGGTGTTTTAGATTACATTCATTCTGATCTTTGTGGTCTTTCAAGGACCAAAACATTTAGCAACTGTATTTATTTTCTGTCTTTCACTGATGTTTTCTCTAGATTTTCACGGACGTTTTTATTGAAATAAAAAACAGGAGTCTTTGACAAATTTAAAATTTTGAAAAACATGGTTGAAAATCAAAGGGATAAAAGGATAAAATGTTTGAGAACCGATAATGGCCTGGAGTTTTACAGTGAGTCTGTTCAGAAACTGTGTAAGGAGAGTGAGATTGTTAGACATAGGACTGTCAAGTATACACACCAACAAAATGGCGTTGCCGAGAGATTGAATAGGACCCTTCTAGAAAAAGTTAGGAGTATGTTGTTCCAAGCTAACTTACCAAAGATATTTTGGGGGGAAGCCCTGAATACTGCCACCTATCTGGAAAATAGATCCCCTACCTCTTCTATTGGCTTTAAAAATAGATCCCCTACCTCTTCTATTGGCAAACCACCTAATTTGAATCATTTGAAGGTTTTTGGCTGTAAAGTGTTTGCTCACCAGAAAATGGATAAATATGATCCTAGATCGTTAGAGGGTGTCTTTATGAGCTTCCAGCAAGGCACAAAAGGTTATAAGGTAGTCTATAAAGAGAACAGTGCCTATAGGTTTATTATTAGCAAGGACGTAGTCTTCTTTGAGCATAAATTTCCTGATTTCTTGGATTCTAAGGAACAGGAAATTAAGAGGCAAATCCAATTTGAACTATCTGACTTTGATATTCAAAATGGTGTACCTGCTAATAATAATAACTTGGGATCTGATCAGGAGGCTAATGACCATGGTGAACCTGAGAATGATTTGGATGATTTGGAACCTGTAGAAATTAATCCTGATTCTGTAGAAAATCAACTTGAACCTGTTGTGGATAAAATTTATCAATTACCTGATCTAGATGACTATCTTCTTAGTAGGGACCGTTAAAGGAGAACTACTAGGATACCCTCTAGATACAGAGATTATGTTGATACTAGTCTAGTTATCTATGCTTTGAACTTTCAGGTAGAGACTAGTTTCATCCCAGCTTCTTATCAAGAGGCTATTACTTGTTCTGATTCTGTCAAATGGCAGAATGTTATGAATGAAGAAATATCTTCTTTATTAAAGAATAACACCAGGAGAACTAGTGGACAAACCTAAAATTACCAAGTTAGTGGCTTGTAAATGGATCTTTAGAATTAAAGAAAACCTGCAATTAACTGATAATAATCGGTTCAAAGCTAGACTTTTGGCTAAGGGGTTCACCCAAAAGGATGGTATCGATTTCTCAGAAATATTTTCATCTGTTGTGAGATATATTACAATTAGGATTATGTTGCCTTTAACTGCTTTCTTTGATTGGGAGCTTGAGCAAATGGATGTTAAAATAGCCTTTCTACATGAGTTTTAGGATAAAAAGATTTACATGAATCAACCTGAGGGATTCTGTAAATCTGGTGACAGAGTGTGCTTATTGAAACGATCTTTATATAGTCTTAAACAGTCACCTAGGCAGTGGAATGAACGCTTCCACAAGTATGTTTTAAAATTGGGATTTAAAAGGAGTATATTTGATGCCTGCCTTTACTATAAATGTGTTGATGATTTACCTTTGTTCATGCTTTTATATGTGATGATATACTACTCATTAGTCCTAAAATGCAACTACTACGTGTAGTGAAATCTGAATTGAGCAGAGAATTCAAAATGAAGGATTTGGGGGAAGTCTCCAGAATTCTGGACATGAACATTACCAGGAAAAGAGACAATTGATTGATCAGAAGAATTATCTGATCAAAATTCTGAAAAACTTCAATATGTATGATAGTAAGTCTAATTCTTTATCTTTAGCTTTAAACCATAAATTGGATAGTAAGTATCCTGCTGATGATGCTATACTTAATAATGTTCTTATGCTGAGGTTATAGGGAGCCTCATGTATGCTATGGTATGCTCTCAGCCAGATTTGGCCTATTCTATTAGTATTTAGAGCAGGACTATGATGAAACCTACACAAAAATATTGGAATGCTATTAAAGGTTTGTTTAGGTATATTAAAGGGACTATTGATGTTGGTCTCGAATTTGGTGGGTTTACTAATAATGTATGCATATCTTGCTTTACTGATTCTGATTTTTCCAAAGGATTGTGAACATAGAAAATTATATCTGCATACATAGTTACTGTCTGTGGCAATTGTATCTCCTGGAAATCTAAACTACAATTTGATGTAGTTTTATCTACTACTGAAGCAAAGTATATTGCTCTGACTGAGGGTATAAAGGAAGCACTCTGGGTACAAGGTTGCTCACTGAATTAAAGTTACTTGACACAAAAGCTACCATATTCACAGATAGTCAGAGGGCTTATCATATAAGCAGGAATCCTGTTTATCTTGGTCATAGGGGCAAAGTACCATTTTATTCGACTTAATGTTCTCAATGGATTTGTGCATGTTAAACAGGTTCCTACTGATGAAAATCCTTCGGATATGGGCACTAAGGCTATTCCTGCAAGGAAGCTTTTGTTTTATAGAAGATTCCTACATATCAACTGTGTCTAAAATGAATTTTTGAGACCTATGACGCATTTGAGGCGGTTTGGAGGGATTAGGATTGAAAATGAAGACCTGTGCAAAGATTACTTAAATTATAATTTATAATTCTTGTAACATGATTGATTCTGTAGAATATATTATCAGGGGAAGTATTATTGTAATAATCCATTCTCTAACTTTGGTTCTTGGTGGATCAGGCCGACATCTTCACTTGGCTGGTTGACAAGGCCCATGTGTTTTTTAATTCACTCCAAATGGGTGCTCCATGACCCGCTCTCAGGATCCGTGCCTTTACTAAAAATCTAGCTATAAATATTATTTTTAGAATTCTGATTTGCCTTAGTGAGAGAAAGTTGCAGATTTGTTGTGTTGTTTTGCTCTCTCTCTCACTCAAGTGTTCTGTTAGGTTTTATTTATTTATTTATTTTTTATTTTTTTATCTTTGTGATCTTGCTGTATTCTAATGTAATCTTGTACTCTCGCTACTGATTCATAGTGTCATCCCGTCTCTCTTGTTGAGGTCTCCCTGAATTAACCTTTAGAGGTGAACCACGTAATTGCTTGTCTTGCTTGTTTTTTATTGCTTATATTTGACTGTTACTGTGGATTGTCGTGGGTTGTAGTGTTTGGTTCAAGTACAGATAATACATATAATATTCGAACATTGAAACCATTTAAATTATATATATATATATTTATTTATTTTATTCGTGGGATAAATTATATATGGTACCATGTAATTGTTCAAATTTTGGAATTTTAATTATTTCATTAATATATTAAAATATATAATAAATATTTTTTTAAAAAAAATTATCCACATGAATTCTATCCCATAAAAGGTGAAATCTATAAGTATAATAATTTATTATTTTATGTATTTTTTATAATTAAAATTATTATATATTTATTTGTAAAACTTAATAAATAAATTGAGTAATTATTATCCACAATAAATGCTATATTTATTTCAATCACAATTGGTATCATTTTTCAAATTCAATTAATTTTATTGGAATAATCAAATATCTTGATTTTCAAATTTTTAAAAAATAATAAAAGTTTAGAATATCAAGAAACCCTAAACCCTATATTTATTATTTCTGTTTTAGAACATCAAGCTAATTATGTGAAATCTAATATTAATTTATACGTGATAAATGACCCTAAACCATTTAAAAGTCAATATTATAGGGAAATAAAAAAAAATTACATTCAATTAATTTAATTGAAATTTAATATATATGATTATATATTTTGGTATGTTAAATAGTATAATATCATAGTAATTCCATAAAATAGATTTTGAATTTTTATTAATATTAGTAGTATATAAGTGATATTAATTTAAAAAAAAAAACATGTGATTTTTGTGAATGAATATGAATAAAAGGATACATAGAACTTTTTATGTTCTAATTTTAAAATTTTCGTGAAAATTTGAACCATATTAATTTTTGGAATAATATTGGATGGATATGAATTGATTTTTAATCATGTGATTTTGAATTAAAATAATAAATATTTAGAATAGAAAAAAAATCTATATTTTATTAATGTTTGATAGTGTCATAATAATTACCAAGAATAAAATATTAATTTATATAAACTAAATTATTTTTTTTATTTTGACATTTAATTATTTTTTAAATCTAAGTTCATAATTATAAAAATGTCATAAAAATAAATATTTATATCGATTATAGTAATTTATTTTTAATTATTAAAATGAAAAACAAAATCCATTTAAATGTCAATGTTACAAAATTAATATAAAAATAAAAAAGAAAAAATTGATAAAATTATAAAATGACAAGATAGTTACTTCTTTTTTTTTTTTTTTTCTTTTAATGTGGTTATCATTTAAAAACAAATCAGTGGAATATCTTATTAAATAGATCACAATGGTTTTAAAATTATTATAATAATTGAATGACAATATTATTAATTGAAAAGAAAAAAAAAACTTATTCGTTACAATATAAAAAAAAATACATTCATATGTCTTAATATATTAAAACTTTTCGCCTTAACATTTAAATTAAATTCTATTAAATTTTTAGTGAAAAAATAAACATCAACTTAGTTTATCTATCTTCTCTACTATTAAAATGGGCACGCCTAATTTTCACATGGTCGTTAAAAATATTAGTATATTTATACTTTAAAAATAGTTGGTTTGAATAGAAAATTAAAATATTTAAATGTTGAAAATATCTATATTAATAGCTTCAAACTAAATACAAACCGAAAGAGAATATAAATAAACTGAATATTATATATATATATATATATATATAAATAAAGAAAGTCCTGTCATATTTTACTTTTTCATTCTTGAGTTAAAAAAAATCTCAATCAATTATATGGATATATGAAGTTGTATTAACGATTAAAACTAAATATATAATTATTTTTTAAAATTTATACATACATAGTACAAACAGTGTACTTATGGTACTAAGTGATAACACTTTATAGTAAAAATACAGTTGAATACATTTTCAAATTGGATTTTATATTGATGACCAAATCTGTCTGTGATTGATTTATAGGTGAACTCATCCATAAGATGTTAGAAAGAAAAAAAATGAAATCGGATTGTAAAACCTAATCAAATATTAAATAAGATTTTAATTTGATTTTTACTTTAATGAGGGAATCAATAATAATAATAATAATAATAATAATAATAATAATAATAATAATAATAATAATAATAATAATAATAATAATAATAATGGGGTGGTAATTAGGGTATGTGTGTCATGTTGACTCTAACCTGAACTTGAATCATTTAATAAACGGATTGACCGTGTCAACCCACAGGTTGGCGGGTTGACTCATTTAACCCATTTATTTTAAAAAATTAAATACTAATTTTTTTTAAAAAATAAAATTTTATATTATAAATCATATAATTACAACTAAAAATTTTCATCCATGTAATTTATTACACTATTTATATGTGATTGCGATGTAATTAATACTCCCTCCGCTCTATTTATGTAGAGAAAACTAATTTTATAGGGGTTTAAGAAAAACTGTAACTTTCTAATATTACTTCTCATTAATTCATCATTAAAAGATTGTATAATGATTGTGATATAATTGTGTAGTATCAGAAAAACAGTTATGTAAAGTCAAATAAATAGTATATTAAATATTTAAGTTAAAAAATTTCTTTTTAAAGTAAAATTCTCTATATAAATAAAACATTCGAAAGGAAAATTTTCTCCATATAAATAAAGGAGGGAATAAAATATTATTTATTTTTAATTAAATGCAATTTGATACTCCCCCGGTCTCCTTTATTTATATGGAGAAAATTTTCCTTTCGAATGTTTTATTTATGTAGAGAATTTTACTTTTGAAAAAATTAAACTTAAAATATCTAATACATTATTTATTTCACTTTATTCACAATTGCTTTATATATATATATATATATATATTACACAATTATATTTCATTCTATTAATGATAGTATAACTACTTTTTTTTTTTTTAATTCCCATCGAAAGTTAGTTTTTTTTAAATTTATTTATTAATAATAATTATACTTCATTCTATTAATGATGGATTAATGAGGGATAATATTGGAAACTAACTATTTTTTAAATTCCCGTCCAAACTTAGCTTTTTTTTCATATATATAAATAAAACGGAGAGAGTAAATAATAAAAATAAAAAAATATAAACTTAAATGGGTTGGCGGGTTCATGTTAGTCGACCCAAGTCATTTAAACTCAACCAAAACCCGTAATAAAAGAGTTTTTGTTTTGTCTTAACTCAAATTGTCACCCTTAAATAATACTGTTGGATGATTTCAATTGTTACCATTATTATACTTTATTGCTTTTTTTATTGTTAGTAGCTGGAGTCTATTAGAGATCCACAAGTCATTATTAGGATATTAATTAGTTGGTATCTCTTAAACTCCTTTGTTAGTGTCTCTCAGTCTTTCTAAGTTCTCTATATGCTGAAATGAATTATCTCATAGAGATAGATGAGAGAAAACTTTTAATTTCAACATGCTATTAGAGTCTACTCTCTTACAAACCTAAACAAGCATGAGTGAAGGTGAAGTTACGTCTCAAACCTCCATCAATGGAGAGAGACAGATTGAAAACACAAACCACAACCTAAATATATCTATCACTAACTACAAACTTAGTGAAGGAAATTATATTCCTTAGTCTCAAACAGTGAAGTTATTCATCAATGGTAAAGGAAATGAAGATTATATCTTCAATACATGTCAGATTCCTGAAGATAAAACTACCAAGGAGTACAAGCAACGGAAAATAGAAAACAACATGGTTATATCTTGATTATTGAATTCAATGACCACAGAAATTAGTCAATAGTTTCTAATGTTTGAAATAGCATCACAAATCTGGGAAGCAACCAAAGAACGCTACTCAAATGCTGACAATGATGCTGAAATATTGTCTCGAACAACAAATTCATAATCTCATACAAGGAGCGCTAAACATGACCCAATACTACAACATGCTGGCAAAATATTGGCAATAATAAGACATGCTTGAAAGGCTGGATCTAAAAGACCTTGTAGAAGCTACATTATACAGAGATCTAGTGGACAAGAAGAGAACTTTTAAGTTCCTCTACGGACTAAAGAAAGAATTTGATGAACTAGAAGCAGAATAATGACCATGCATCCAATACCTAAGATCAGATCAGCCTTTGCTGAAGTTAAAAGAGAAAAAAGTAGAGGGCGTGTAATGAACGAAGAAGGAATTAATGTCACATCAACAACTGAGGCTATCTCAAAATCTTCAGCCCTAGTCACTGCTAAAGGAGGACACCATAATCTTAGTGAAAATAATCAGCTAAAGTGGAATCAACCATGGTGTGATCATTGTACGAAACCAGGTCATACAAAGGATAAATGCTGGTATATTCATGGCAAATCAGGAGATTCCATAATCTAGAGGGTCAAGCAAATCAAGATTCAAACTGTCAAGATCATCACAATGAACCAAACTACAAAGAGTTTTATGAAATGATGTAGAGAATGATGGCTCACGGATCAAGCAATTTGAGTTCTACCACAGAGACAGGAATGGTGGCTCAGAAAGAATCAAAGACATAGGAAGATTGGCAAGTCTAAAAATAAAAAATAATAAATTAAAAAAAAAAATATGGCATCTGAGGTTAGAAGACACAAGCCACCAGCAGAAAAAAAAAATAGTGGCCTCTGAGGTTTGAAGACACAAGCCACCAAAGAAAAAAAAGTGGCCTCAGAAGTTAGAAAGACACAAGCCATAATGGCCTCTAAAGTTTGAAGACACAAGCCACAAAAGAAAAAAAAAAGTGGCCTCTGAAGTTAGAAAGACATAAGCCACCAAGTTCAGAATCAGCACAAACATCAACAATAGTCTTTTCCACCTTGTTTAATTACCAAGTTGGATCTCATTAACATTTACTATCCAGCTTGAGAGGGGTGTTGGATGATTTCAATTGTTACCATTATTATGCTTTGTTGCTTTTTTTATGGTTAGTAACTGGAGTCTATTAGAGTTCCATGAGTCATTATTAGGATATTAATTAGTTGGTATATCTTAGGCTCCCTTGTTAGTGTCTCTTAATCTTTCTAAGTTCTCTATATATTGGAATGAATTATCTCATCAGAGATAGATGAGAGAAAACATTTAATTT
Organism: Cardiospermum halicacabum; assembly: GCA_031304145.1. Taxonomy (NCBI): domain Eukaryota; kingdom Viridiplantae; phylum Streptophyta; class Magnoliopsida; order Sapindales; family Sapindaceae; genus Cardiospermum; species Cardiospermum halicacabum. Next base: position 4,338,527 of record CM062399.1, on the reverse strand, counting down.
CAATAAATACTATACTTTAAATCTTTTTATTTGGTTTTGAATAAATTAATAATTTTAATGATCGAAAGCTAATACAGTTTTAAAATAAATTAATGGTACATTATTGATTTTGGACATATTAACTTTAGATGGAGCCCGAATTTTAAAAAAAAAATTCGACTACATGAGTTTGAACTCTAAAATGGAAGGTCCATTTTCACAGTGAACTCTAAAGTCCAGTCTGGTCTGTGTGGAGTCCGGGTCCGCTGACCGATATGTTTTTTCTACATATATATTATATATATAATTAAAAAATTTTATAATTTTTTTACTTAGTATTAAATTTATACTTTTACCAACATTTTAAAAGTATTATTAACACCAGCCGAATATCAAATAATAGTTAACTTTTATTATATAATTGATTCAATCTAATAATTTATTTATTAATATATAATAAGCATGATATGTTTTATTTATTTTATTTTTTTATTCAGAGCGGATTGTCTGTGGTCATGTTCAGTAATGTCCTTAACGGATTATGAATTTAAACAATTTTGATAAAATAATTTATCATTTAAACGTGTATTTATTTTAGTGGTCATATTCGTATAAATATGGGATCTCAGATTATTTACCGAAAACTGAAGGCAGTTAAAAGAGAACTTAAATGTTGGAACATTTCAACCTTTTGGAAATGTGTTTGATAAAGTTAAGGAGGCCATGAAAAATCTGTAGCAAATTCAAAGTCAGTTTCATTCTTCGATAGAAAATGTCGATGAACTAGGTGTTATGGAGAAAGATCATCAAGAAAAGTTTGAACATGCTCTATCCGCTGAATATGAATTCCTTCGACAACAAGCCAGAATTAAATGGCTAAAAGATAGTGATAAAAACATCAAGTTCCTTCATGCTCAAATCAAATCAAGAAAAGCCTCTAGACCCTTAACAACTCTAATGTGCAATGGTAATATACAAACTGATCTTTCCATCATTCAGAGTCATATAATTGATTATTATTCATCTTTATTTGGAGATAATCAGTCTGTGAAAAAAGCTGATGAAATTATTATTGATATTGTGCCAAAAAAAGTCACAGTAATGGAGAACAAAAGTCTCACAAGTATTCCTTCTGTTGATGAAATTAAAAAGGCAGTATTTGAGTTAGATGAAGATAGTGCCCCAGGACCAGATGGTTTTATCGATAAATTCCATAAAGTTGCTTGGGAAATAATACATGTTGATCTTGTTGCTGTTATTAGATTTTTCTTCACTTCTGGGAAGATGAAAGGTAACATTAATTCCAATTCCATGATTTTGTTACCTAAAAAAGATTCAACTATTCACTTAGAAGATTATCGTCCAATTATGTTGGGAAACTTTATATTTAAAGTTGTTACGAAGGCTTTGGCTTCTAGATTGGGTAATATCTTAGATAATCTTCTTTCACCCAATCAATTTGGATTCATCAAGGGGAGACAATTTCATAATGCTATAACTATTGTTTCAGAGGGTGTTAATGGCCTTGATAAAATATCTAAAAAGGGATACATGGCTTTGAAAATCGATATTCGAAAAGCTTTTGATTGTATGGATTGGGAGTTCATTTCTAAAGTTCTGGACAGCTATGGATTCTGCAAGAAATTTATAAGTTGGATTTCTGAAATTCTGAATTCTCTGTTGTTTTGCATTGGAGAAGAATTTCTCAATAGGAGGATCCAGAAACTTGTGGATGAAGACAGCCTAAGTTGCTCTACTTTTATCAGGAATACTCCACAGACCTCTCATATTCTTTTTCCAGATGATATCATTATATTTTGCATGACCTTTTACAGTTTTATGGTGACATATCTGGCCAAATTACAAGCAAGGAGAAGTCAAAGATTATCTTTGGGAATCAAGTCTTACCCTGTATAAGAAATGATATTACTTCTATCTTGGGCATGGGAGTCTCGACTCTCCCTTTGAAATATCTTGGTATTCCTCTCTTAATTGGAAAACCTAAAACACTACATTTTCAAAGTATTCATGATAAAGTGATTGTCAGAATTTCTAGTTGGCAGGGACCTCTTCTTTCTATGGCTGGAAGGATCTGCTTGATTCAGTCGATTGTTACGGACATATTAACACTCTCTTTTTCAGTCTATAAGTGGCCTCAGCAATTAATCAAATCCTTAGAGCAAAATGTGAGGAATTTTATATGGACTAGTAATTGCTCTAAGCAAAAATTGATCACTATGGCTTGGAAAAGGTGTTGCAACATTAAGAAGGAAGAAGGGATTGGTCTAAAAAGATTTGGAGATTTGAATGAAGCTCTTTTAATAATCATCCACTTCTTAAAAGTCTGAAAAGTAAATACTTGGATAAGAAAGATAACCCTCGATTCTCAAATATTACTTCTTCAATATGGCTTTCAATTCGTAATTCCTATATCAGAATTTTAGGAAACTGTTGTAGGCTAGTGGGTACTGAAAGTGAGCTTCTATCTTGGAAAGTTGTTTAGCTCAGAGGGTTGGTTATTCAAATGTGAATAACTGGAATCCCAAATTAGCTGAATGTTTGGTTAACAATCAATTACTACTCCCTTCTGAAGTTAGCAACAATAGTGACATTTTAGAAGACATTTCTAAAACTATCATTTTGGAAGGTCAAAATGATCACTTTGTATCCAAAGAAAACAGATTGGGTGTTGTTACCACCAGAAATGCTTATGATAACATTACTGAGCATTCTCTTCCTGTGAGGTGGGGAAATGGATATGGGATCCTGATATTCCCATTGCTCGTTCACTGATAGTTTGGAAAACTATTCATGGTGCTTTACAAATAATAGAACTATTGAGGAATCGAGGTATGTGCATTATTTCTGCATGTTCATTCTGTTTGAACAACTTAGATACCATTGATCATTGTCTTGCTCAATGCAACTTTGTCACTGAGGTCTGGTCTTACTTCCTGAAACTCTTGGGAATTAATAGCTGTTCGAATAATGGTTTGAATGATTATTAATAGATTTTATGAATAAGAAAGGAAGCCCTTCTCTCATGAAAATTTTCGAAGCTATATTTCTTACAGTAGTTGCTAACTTATGGAAGACCAGAAATAAAATTTTGTTTGAAAACAAAAAGTATACATCCAGTATATTGATTACTCAGTCTCAGACCATGGTTGCAGAACTTCGTTTCTGTCACCTTCAAGACTTTTATCCCACAAGGTATAAATATGATATTTTGAAGGTTTTTTCTATTAATTTGATATCTAAAATAGCTCCTCTTATAAGAGAAGTAAGATGGCTTCCTCCTCCCCCAAGATGGTGCAAAGTTAATGTAGATGGTTGTACTCTTGGAGCGCCGGGTAGTATTTTTGCAGGTGTTTTATTTCGAAATTGCAGGGGATTTATAAAAGGCTGCTTCTCAGCTTTTCTGGGCACTGGTTATGCTGATGATGCAGAAATATGGGCAACAATTTTGGTAGTTGAACTAGCTTTTAAATATAAATGGTATCCAATTTGGACTGAATCTTACTCAATGCTTGTTGTAACCCTATTAAATAAGAGATCATTCTTTGTTCCATGGTACATTTTGGGTAGATGGAAATATATGTGGACATTATTAGATCAAATTCCTCGAAGGATTACACATATATTCTGCGTGAAGGAAACAAATGTGCAGATCATCTTACAGGTCTTCATCCTCAGTCCTGACTTTGGAATTTTGGTTGTATTGAATTATTGGCACATTTCAGCATCAGAGACTTAGATGGACGTTTGTATTTTAGATTTCAATAGTAGCTTCTTTGATGTTTTGTAGTTTGTTGTTTTGGTTATTTTTCTTTTATGGATTTTCAAGTTGTGAACGGTTTTACCTATAGTTTTTAGGTCTTGACAGTCATGTTTGTTAGATCTGTTCGTGTTTGACCGTAAATTGTATTTTTTTCTTTTTATTTTAATAATTTAGGATGCCTTTTTCGAAGTGCCAACCCAATTGGGATATTGTTTAAAGGTATTCCACCTTATTAGTAGATTATTTAAATAAAAAAAAATCTATTTTGTTAACAATATATTTTTTATATAAATATACATATATAATACTTTATATTTATTTATTTAAAAATAATAAGTGTGCGTGTCGCACGAGTTTATACACCAGTAACCATACACATTTGGAAACATAGTACCACAACGCAAACATTTTCCCAGCATTTGAAATTAAAGATTCCTACTCCTATTCTTTCTTATTCATCATATTGACTTTAAGGTAATCAATAAAATTCCCAAAATAATTCTCCTGCAGCTTCTTGTTATTGACAATCTCAGAAGCTTCTCTAGCTCGGATCTTTTGCTTTTCACCTTCCTCGGATACCATAGCCACTGTCAAAGCCTTTGCTATATCATCCCTACTAAAAGAACCATCTTCCCTCCTGTCAACTTCCACAGCTAGACCTTTCTCCACCAGAATCTTAGCATTTAGAGGCTGATCAATAATTAGAGGCAACACAACAAGTGAGTGACCAAATTGCAGATTCTCTATTACAGAACCCCAACCGGAATGAAACAGGGAGCCTCCTATTGATGGATGACTCAGAATCTCCAGCTGTGGAGCCCATCCTATACTCACCACTCCTCTACCTTCAACTCTCTCAACAAAACCTGAAGGCAGAGTCTCCACATCATCAATAGCCCACTCAGGTTTTCTAAGAGCCCACAAGAATGACAATCCTGATAGCTCTAGCCCATAAGCCATCTCATACACTTGTTCTCTGCTCAGCTTACACTCACTTCCAAAGCCTACAAACACAACCGACTTCGGCTTCTGCACATCAAGCCATTCAAATATCTGAATCCAAGACTCGTCAGTGATATGATCTCTTCCATGATCATTCTCAGGTGGGAGTAAACCAACAGGAATCACTTCTTTTCCAGTAATCTTTTGAAGTAATTTCAAGTATTTACCTTCAAATTCATAACAACTACGTATAGCAATAGCTTTACATCCCTTAAGATGAGTATAAGCCCGTTCCGCATCTGTTATTCCACATACGTTGGGACCATAGAAGCCATGAAACATACCAATCGCTTCGAAGCTTCTATAAGCTAATTGAGATGGAAAGTCAATCCACTCCGGCATAGAAGTCAGACTCTCCGGTGATGGTCTGACTCTTACACGAGCTTCACCGATTAAGAATTCCATATGTCCAAAAAAATCGAAGAAACCTGCACTGAAAACAGAGTAGGACAAAACAGGAACATTATACTCTTCAGCAATATCAGCAGCCCAATGTACCAAAACATCAACAATGATCCAATCCGGACTCTGCTCCTCAACAACACGCTTAAAGGGTCGTCGAAGCAGATCAAAAGCTATCTTAAGATGCGATATCTTCTCAAACGGGACATCAACAGTGGCCTCTGCTCCTTCAGGTAAGAGTTCGTTATCTAGTTTTGGTAACTGAAGCTCCAAGTAACAAAACAAGTCTGATAGATGTGGTGGAGGTTTAGGTAGTCTTCGGATGTTGTTTGGCGTCGAAATGAAGGTGACTTTGACACCATGTTTAGCTAAAGCTACTGAGATTTGGTAAAAGGGCATCATGTGACCAAAAGCTAACCATGGAATTACTATTACATGAAGTGGTGCTTCTGTTGCCATCATGAACAGAGATTTTTTGGATGTAAAATCAGTTTAGTTCGAGAAATTGTGTTAAGTGACGGTCGATTTATATTGATATCATTAGCGGTTTCTCTTGTTTCAAAAGCTATGGGACGGACAGCAAACAGCATTAAAGTGAGTTTGGCTCGCTACCAATTATGTCACGTGTAGTAGTCGTTATTTCCACGGCACTAAATTCAGATAAATAAAAATAAAATTAAATATCGACCAACCATATTAATATTTTGGAATTAATCGAATAATTTTTTTGAGAATAAAATTGTAATTACATTATTGATGTAGCAGTATTTCAAACTCCAATAATTGACCAACTTAAGTCATTTTCTCTCCTTCGGGATTGTTTTTTAGCAGGAAAAATAATAAAGAAACTTTTAGGAAACACGGCCAACACAAAAATAAAGAGTATGCAGCACCCGCAAAAATATTTACTATATCAAAATTATTACAATTATATAATCGACAGATATTTCTCCCATATATATTTTTAGGGTTATTTTTAAAAACACCTACTTTTTTGGAACCTTTTATTATCGGTAGCTGAATGTGTAAACCTATTCTAAACCACCTCAATTTTTGAATTTAGGGGTGATTCCATTAGTTGACTCATTTTTCCGTTAGTCAACATTATATTAATTATAAAAAGATCTCTTATTTGAATTTGCAGATTTTTGGCAATTTTGTAGACTTGGACTTAATTAAAAATAACTAATCATCTTGTTTATAAAATTTAGAGTTAGGAATTGACGATATTCTCCCTAACAGGTGGCAAAAAACTGAATCATCCTAAATGTTCATCCTACCCATATGTAACCATTACCCAACGATAATATTGAACCTGCTATACACGCGCGCGCGCTCACTCACTCACACACACATATATATACACACATTAACCGAACGCCTAACAACAATCACAAAGCCACACAGCCAAGCTTCATAAAAACAGGTAAAAAAAAACGTACATTCAAGTTTCAACCAGACAAGTTAAAGAGCTATACATCTAGTGTTTGTTTATCCACAAATATTCGAAGAAACATCAAGATAGAAAAAGCATTTTTCAAACGAAACTTGCAAGTACATCATCAACAATATTCCACACAGAGACAAGAACATTGAGAATACAGAGGTATTTCATTGCAACATCAGGTATGTTTAGAAACAATCTTAACGGGGGCATCATTCTATTTAAAAATAAAATATGTTACTGTCGCAAGAGAGCAAACATAAAAATATCAGAATTTGTTGAAAATCCTAACAAAATAAATTTTCATTGTGATGTCTGCAACTACTATAGATGGTGGACACCATATGAAACATAGATTGACATGAATGTTTTAGAAAAGTGTTTTGGGACATATGAAAAAGTTCAATCTATAGTGGGTAAAACTAATAATTGATTCTATGGAGCAAGACAGTTATGGGCAAGTGCGCTATTGTTCCTAATGGTAGTTATACTATGTTATGCACTGAAGTGAAAACATTCCATATGCACAGTAACTAGCTATCTTATTTTTGTCTAATTCTTAATGTCTGAACTTCTATATGAAGCAATGTATGCATGTATACAAATGCTTGAAGGTGTTATTATTCCCTTACACATAACAACAACCAATTATTAATTCTCCATCAATTGTGAAAACAGCCTAAAATACCATTTGATGCAATCATAATTAACATAACAATAAACAAAACATAACTAGTTTAGCAACAAATCAGAATAAACAAACCCTTAACAGCGGTCAATGTAAGCAACCAAGATAATTAAAAATCTGCAATTTTCTAAGGTCTAATATATAGACAGCAGAAGACATTTTAGAGCAAGCAATAGGCATTGCTAGAAGGTACATACTAATGACCATACATTAATTGACATATATATATATAGGATTAGTGTTCAGTTAATATAAATAGCGCCAAATATTCCAGCAGGTTTCCATACAAAATAAGTTGCTACTTAAAACATGTTATAAACCTAAGTAGGGCTGGACATGAGCCGAGCTGAGCCGAGTTGGGCCTTAGTTCAGCTAGGCTCATTTAATTTTTATCGAGCTCGAGCTCGACTCATTTAATTAACGAGCTTATTTTTCAAACTCAAGCTCAACTCACTTAAAGCTCACGAGCTCACTTAAAGCTCACAAGCTGCTCGAGCTCAATCAACTTACTTGATAACTATACTAATTTTGTATAATTAATTTATAAGTAAGAGACACTTGATAATATGAATTATATTTTTATATTACTTTAATTTATACAATTTTATTTTTATTTTTATTTTCAATAGAAATTATGTGAATACGCATCCAAATCAATTGGGTTGAAAATGTGAATTATATTTTATTTTATTTTCCTTTTTTATTTATATATCTATGTATGTATTATATTTTATAACTTTAATTAGTAAAATTTATCGAGCTAGCACACGAGCCAACGAGTCGAATACATTCAAGCGCAAGCTCAAATCATTTAATAATCGAACTAAAAATTAAAACTCAAGCTTGACTCGCTGGCTCATGAACAAAGCGTATCGAGCAATTACCGAACCGAGTCACGAGCCGACTTGACTCATGTCCAGCCCTAAACCTAAGTAGAGTAGCTAATCAATATTCTATAATAAAAAATAAAAAAAAAACAAGGTTGCACACATTGTAAACATGCAAACATTTATATACATTAGATTGCAACCTTTACCAAAAGAGTAGGATGTTTTAACACCTGAAAAGTGCTAACATTTACAAAATTCAACAGCTGTATTAACGATACTGCAACTTGTTTTCAACATAGTGTACTGATCATAACTGGATGGGTGATTTGAAACCCTTCAGTCTAGGAGCAGCCAAATTGATAGATCATGTTCTGCTTCAACAAAAAGATCATTATCAATAAAGAAACTCAATAAACAATCCCAACACAACAATATCCATTTAGTGAGAGGTTGTATCCACACAGGCTAATATTTCCTTGAGGGCCCCCACTGTCATCTGGTTGATTCTTCTTATAATGTGAAATAGAGGAGGAATTTTGTTTGCTAGATTTTTTCTTTTCCTGCTGAAAATTCAAGTAAAATTGGATTTAGTGAGACCAAATTCTCAAGAATTTTTTGGTTTCATAGTTATTAACCATATGCACAGATGTTGGCTTAATATTGTACCTTATTCGCCCATTTTCCTTTAGGTTCATTTGAGATGTTTTTGGCAGAAGGTTTCTTATTCTTGCCTTTAGCATTTGACTACATATGAGATAATTTAGTAGTTACCAACCAAATAAGTAGAATGTGTACATAAGACATTAGGACAGAACTAGTTTATCTTCTTTTTATTGCTTTCTGCCCTTTGATTCGAGCTCTGCATTGCCCCTACTACATCATACTCTATTGCCACGGACTTTGTCTAGACATATATACTCTATTACTTATCTATCAAATATTAAGCCTGGTGTATAAAAGAAGTAAAGTGATATGTAAACAGATAGTTATACCTGTCTTCTAGGCTCTGGTTTGCTTCCTGATGTCTACCTAACCTTTTTAGTACCTTCTGCTCCATTTCTCACTAGGATGGTTTTATTTTTAGGAAAGGTCCTTTTGTTGTAAGCCATTGTGTTACGATTCTTGCAGGTGACAGTACCATGCTGAGTCGTAGGTGGTGATTCTCTAACCTCTCTTCTCCTTTTTTTAGGTCTCCCAGCTTGCTTCTTGTAGGTAGGAGGCGAAAGATTGCCAGCTGGTTCCTGTGTCCATCCGTTAAATTGAGGGACTGGGTGAATTACACGAGCATAGGTCCGTCTATATGCATCCTTGTAAAGGTATGGATGCACATATTTGCATAGGGCAACTGATAATTCATAATTGTCAAACTTTGATGCTACAAGTCAGTAAAGAAATTATCAAGTATAGAATACATTATTATGCTGTGAATAACCCTAAATAGTAATATCAATAAAGACGGTAAGGTGATGCAAAGTAATACCTGAAATGGCAACAACATGCACACATGGGATGCCGAACATTTGCTAGTATCCACAACTACACTCCTTTACCTCAAGACTAATTATATATTGTCTACTGTTCCTGTGGTTGTACACTTCAAAAAACCCTTTTCCAGACTCCATGACGAGAAAATCCCATCGATCAGTAGACATTTTCATCATCTTCTTTACCACTACTGAAGCAACATCGTTATCCCATTGTTTGCACGCTACTGCCCTTTTAACCATCCTGGTCATCATTAACTTCATTAATTCCTCCATAAGTCCCAAGTATAGTCCTCCCCCTGGTTCTTTGATGGCATGGTTTAGGGGCTTAAAAAAAAGGGGATGCATATGTCATGATTTGTTAGCAGCTATTAAAAATAGACATAGATATTTATGTTATCTATTCATAAGAAAATTTTAAAAATAGGGGATACATGTAATCCAAAAGCACATAATTCATTATTGAATTTCGCTTTGTTATTCCAAAAACTACTCACTTATTCAGTACATCATGTCAACAATATATTGGCTATTCCATTTCATTCCTCGACCATAAAAGTCCAAGATTCATATTGACTAGTTACTAAAACATATTTTCCAAATGATTATATGATCATTTAATCATAATTTAGACCTTTTACACTCTAACATATTAATGACTTTCAGGTTCATCTCTACTTTCATATTCTTCCATAATATTCATGTTATCCTCAGATTCAAGCCCTTCCTCATGTCCAACCTCATCATTTTCATTGTCCAACTCCTCAACATGAAACCCTCCTGGTTCTCCATCATCTGGCATTTCAGATTCTTTTTTTCCAATATCTCTTTCTTCAGCATTCACACCTACAGAAACATTGGATAATGATGGCATTTCTGGTGTGGCAGTCATAGCAATTCTACCAGCAACTTTGGCAGGCATCTGATGCATAAATCTCCTGGCTCCCCCAATGTTTTCCCTCACAATGTTCTCTACATCTCTCCAAAAACATTTGCCATATCTGTATCTCCTCTGTAATCATCATTGGGATCATACTCTGTGTTGTATTCACTACTAGGATTTGACAAATTCTCTGCGAGTATGTGATATGGGTTGTTTTCTTTTTTATACGGCTCTAGCTATATGATGTCTTCATCCATCCCTTCACAGTCTGTGTATTGTCTTGGCCTATTAGATGTTCATCATTTGAATATCTTGATACTTCTTCTATTGATATAACCACAAAGACCATTCATTTTACTCTAGCTTGCTCGACTACGTCAGCTACCACCACAAGCTCTCTATCAGCGGTTATTCTAAGCATACTTTTGTCAATGGGATTCATCAAATACAATGCTCTATGCTCTGGAATTTCAAGTATCCCTTCCAAGACCTATCATTGTTGTTGTAGTGCCCCTACTATTACTACTAGAGATAGGGTGTCACTCTCTAAGCACCCCAACCAAATATCCACACCGCCCACTATAGTAAAAATGTCAAAAAGATAAGCCATCTCTCTGCAATAAGATTGAAACTCCATGTATTAGTATCATTCAGAAACTAAAGCTCAGAAGGTCAATTACAAAGATAAACTAAACAAACAGGGAAAATATTTACAACATGATAATATGGCACTCAAATATTGCAGCCCATTTCTCAACAATCATGACCTAACTATCAAGTTTTGACAACATACATGTTGCCCAAATTATCATATAATTTTCTTGACCCACGAGCATCTAGTTTTTGGGTAGATGTTTTGAGCAGTGTATACAGCAGAAAAAAAAATAAAAAAATAAAAAAATACAAGACACAAAATAAAATCTGTGACAAAAAATACTAGACCCCATGGTAGTTATTTTATAGATTCCTGCCTTCACACAGACTACAGGACAAAAAAGAAAAAGATAATGAAATCTTCACCAACCGCAAGACAATAAATACCACTACAGAAATACAAAGTAGAGTAGACTTATTCCTTGATTTTCTTAGTACAAAGTTGTTTCCTATACCTAACTACACCCCAGATATAATTATATTAATATGTTTAATTATTAATATACAGTATAAGTAAATGATTATAATAATAATAGAGTTAATTGTGAGTAAAAATAAATTATGTTAATTGGAGATGTCCTCATGCATCACATATTTCCCCATCCAAGGTAAATCAATACAAATATGTTAAATAACAACAAATTGAACACCCTAAACATAACAAGTAACACATCTATGTAAGTAGATTCTAGTACATACTGTAAATAATCTTTTACAAAAATTAAAACTAACCTTAAACTAATGTTCAACACTACAAATTTAACTTATTTTCCACCAATTTGGGTCTCTATAGATTTAGTTCATTGTCCATCATTAATTGCAACAACAATGAAATAATATACATTAGCTAGATTTCCTCACATTTTTTGACAAACAATAATAACCACTTGTAGACTTTGCAACTAAACCCATCACAGAAAAAAAATCATACACTATAAACCCATCATAGAAATAATTTCACACAAAAACATCACATATTTATATCAGACTCAACAAAACCATAACCTAAATATTTTCATGTAATAAGACCATCATAAGTCTTCAAAATTTGAGCAAAAACCATAAAACAACAACAAGTAAGTAGTTTATCACTCAGGGCACAAACCACACACATCTACTGAACTATAAATCTTATTCAACATCCTAAACACCAACAAAACTCTAATAAAAACATAAATACACCTCTCAACCTTCATATGATGATATAACCCTAAACTAAGTACCCAAGAAAACAAACAATATTGTTACGATGATGTTTTGAGACTATAAACCCGAACCCAAAAAGACACAACACCAAATTAGTGTAAGAAATGAAGGAATAAGAGGCAGAATTGCACCATTTTGTAGTGAACATCTAAAAGACTGAAAAGAAGAAACAAAATCACAGCGTAGACAGAGTAACTTTATCGTACCTGACTTTGATTAACTTGTTAGAGCTTATTCTTCGCTTTCGACTTAACCGGTAACAGGGTAAACGATAGTCGTCATCTATAGAGTTGTGTCGAATAATAGAACACGACTACGGTCTCGCACTACAATATTTCTATTCTCTCCATTTATAAGATTCGACATAGAAATGGCTACGAACACAATGGTTATCGAAGTAAGCAACGCTCCGGCAATCAATGAAGAACAATGAGTTGCCGAACATCGACAGAGTTTCGAATTTGAAATGAGGTTGTTTCCTTCTCTCTCTTTTTCGTGTTTGGCGCGAGAGATATGACAGTGCAGCTGGGTGTATGTGTATGAAACAGCCTTCAGTCATGTCATTAGACACGTGTGGAAAGTAGATAATTCCAACGAAATAATTTGAATCTTCTCGCGTACGCTTCACAAAATATCAGATGAACCCCTTAAAATTTTAAAATTATTAATTTTAATTCCTTGGTCAATTACAAAAAAACTCCTCCATCCACTTTTAAGTAACTAATTCTGTTCAAAAACCACTGGTTTCAGAAATTGGAGTGGTTTAGAACGGGTTTGCAAAACCAGGTGGCGAAAGTGAAAGGTTCCAAAAAAATGAGGTGTTTTTAGACATAACCCTATTTTTAAAAACTATTATTAGATAGTCTCCAATATAACTATTCTTAAACATCTCAAATAGTATATAAAAAAAAAGTTATTTCCATAAAACTCCCATTTTTCCAAACGTTTTACTTTGAGCCACTGATTTTGGAATGTTTTGTAAAACCACACCAAAATCAAAACAACTAGTGGTTTTGCTATTGAAGGGGTGTTTTGGATAATGATGATATTTTAATCACTTTTAAATTTCTATTTAATAGTTTTAAATATTTATTTTGAATTATTAAAATATCATAATATTCCAAAATTACACATCCAAACCCCAAAACCACCCATCCAACAATAAAACAACTAGTTGTTTTGATTTTGGGGGTAGTTTTGTAAACTTTTCAAAATTAGTGATTCAAAGTAAAATTTTTGAAAATGTGAGTATTTTTTAAAATTCTCATAAAAAAAATTGCATTTGTGACGTTGTAAACCAAAGTAGTTAATATACAATAAGCAATAAAGCTTTTAAGTTTTCACAATGTGGTATTCACAAATTTTTCTTTTATTTTTCTTATTTTCAAAACCAACTTCCACAATAATCACATTTAGGGTTATTTTTAAAATATAAAAAAAATCCCACTTTTTCAAATGTTTTACTTTAAACCACTGATTTTGGAAAGTTTTACAAAAGCACTTCCAAAATTAAAACAACTAGTGGTTTTGCTGTTGGATGGGTGATTTTGGATAATTATGATATTTTAATTATTTTTAAAGTTTTATTTAATAATTTTAAATATTTATTTTAAGTTATTAAAACATCAAAATATTCCAAAACTACCCATGCGAACTCCAAAATCACTCATCCAAGAATAAAACCACTAATTGTTTTGATTTTGGGGTGATTTTGCAAAACTTTTCAAAACCAGTGGCGCAAAGTAAAACGTTTGAAAAAGTGGAGGGTTTTTGAAAATAAGCCTAAATCACATTTAACTCATATTATGATTTGATAAAGAAAAATGAAAAATTAATATTAATACACACTCACACCAACTTACGCAATAATAAAATCTTGTTTAATTAGTAAATTTATCAATATAACAATGAATTTTGTAGTTCTAAATACATCTGTATGATGTAATCTTCAATTAAAGTTAGTTTTACTTTCTTTTCACTAATTTTTATAGAGAGAATGAGTGTAATTATATATTAATACTAAAATATTCATATATGTGTAATTTGTCATCACTTATAGGGTGTAAGTGCAATTAACTCTTTTAAAAATAACCTTAAATCACATTTAACTCATATTATGATTTGATAAAAAAAATATAAAATTATTATTTTCCTATCTATTTTTTTTTTCCAACAGGTGCTGGTGTATTTATAGCTTGTGAAAATGTGTAATGAATTAGTGCTTTGAAACAATGCATTGAAATATCAAAATTATAGGGAGAAATCCAAAAAACCCATGAAGGTTTGCCAAAATACCCAAAAAACCACACTTGTTTCAAAAATACCCAAAAAATCACTTATTGGTACTTTTAGCAAAATTTTATGTAATGACCTTTATACCCTTCTAAATATAAATCCAAATGATTTTAAGTATGGAAAATTTAAAAAAAAAAAGCGAAAAAAATAAACAGAACTAATTTATTAAAAATATAATTTAATAGAATAATGTGTTGATATAATTCTAACATATTATCATCTACTCGTTTATATATTTTATTATTTTTCAATTGATACTTGATTTTTTTTTTTAATTTCATTATAAAAATATGATTCTATATAAATTCATAATCTGATTAGTGTTTAGAGAATTCACCTTTTTTCGTTCTTGTTGAAGCAACTCATACATCACACTCACTTGATAATTACTAAATATATATTAGGGATAATTGCAAGTTTTAAGCCATCTAAAGTTTTGTGTTCAAAAATAAGCCTAAAAATTTTGAGTTACAAAAATGAGCCTTTCAAAGTTTTATTTTCATTCTATAGAGTGTGATCCCCATTTTACCCTTAATAACTACTTGCATAAATAAAGCTTGACCCCATACTTTTTAAAATCGGACTTTCCTCCGCATATGTTTTAAAATATGTCAAAAGAACCCAAATGCCCATCGATTACTCAAGAAATTAAGTAAGATCATGTTGAACTAACAAGAATCTTCAAAAGTCATTTTGATAAAGAAGACATAAACATTTTTTACAAAGAAAATTTAATAAATCAGCATACTATAATTAATAATCAGGTTAAAATTATAGCTGTCATCGACACTGCTACCCTCCTAATTAACGAGATTAATTCTAAATTAACATCTCCTGAATTAGAAAAATAGATGTCATCTACTATCATTTCTCCTGAATATCTTCAAAATCTCTTTAATTTAGATCTTGAGTATGAACCCTTTAAAGTAGGTCCTTCGTTTCAGTATAGACTTCCTAAAAAGGAATGAATATTGAACAAAAGATCTTTAATCTTCGCAACATGATTGAGTCATTGGCTCAATTATCCTTAACTGATCAACCTCCTATTAGTAAGGAAATCAACCATGTTATTAGAGAAGTTGAAAATGAAGAATTCATCTATATGCCTGAATCGGATAGCGATATTGCTAATCCAGTAAATGTAATGGATGAAGAATTAAGCCACAAAACTCATGCTAGCCCCTTTGGTGTTAAGAATGAGTTTGGTAAAGAAATTCCAGATTACGAATCTAACCGTCGGCATGACCGCCAACGGAAAGAACAGGAATTGGAAAATGAAGCATTTAGAAAAGGTTACATACACCAAGACGATGTTTGGAAAAAAATTCTGGAAACATATAAAAGTAAAAAGACACAAAAAGATTCAACGTTTTTAGATCTTGATTGTGAGTCTAATGAAAAAGAAACTTTTAAAACTTGATCTAACAGAATGATTTAGAAGCTGATCTTAACGCTAAGGTTAGAACCTTTAGAGCTGACAGCATATTTAATTGGATAGCTCTTCAGACAAATGGAACTGCTCAAAATTTTCTTTATAGAATAAAAAACAATGATTTAATTGACAAACTTAATCATGTTGGCAACACGTCAACACAAGCAGCAATGCTTATAAACTTGATAAGTCTTGAGTTCTTCCGTGAAGATCATTCGATGATGCATGGTACTATAGCTGATAAACAGCATAAAGAGGCTAAATATCACCTGAATAACATGTCAATCTGTGATCTTTGTAAACTTAAACCATATACATGTGAATTTAAAAGATATTTTTATAACTTGGCAACTGAGAGTCAACATTATGTAATTGCTTACATGATGAAACTCCCATACCCATATAACATAAGAGTCAGAGAAAAGTATAAATCTCAAGATCAACGTTCACTCGGTGCAGCTATTCGCACCACCGAACAAGTAATTGCAGAAAAATGTCAAGAAACTTATGCTATCAAACAAGCTAAGTAGTATATTCCTCTTTGTTGCAACGAAAAGGAATATGTTCCACAACACTATGGTTGTAAAAAGTTTTCTAAAAGCTTTTCGTAAAAGAGAAAGTTTCCTAAAAGAAAATTTGGTAAATTTTACAATAAGACTTTCAAAAAGGGTTGGAAAAATAGAAATTTTTTCAGAAAGAAACGAAAATTCTCAGAACTTAGTTCTAAAAATAAAGTCTATCCTAAGGGTAAACTTAAGTCAGAATGTAAGTGTTTCCTCTATAAAAATTTAGGTCATTATGCTAATGAATGTCCTGAGAAAAGCAGTCCCACAAATAAGAGAAGGAGAAACTTCTTAAGTTTGCTTACTCTTTAAATTTGGAACTAATTGAAGAAAACTTTTCTTCGTCTTCAGAAAATAAGTAATCAGATAATGAATCAAAATCTGAGATTTACAATTACTGTGTCACAGCTTCATACAGATTCAGATTCTGAATAACAAAAATAACCCCAGAATCTTCGCTTATGTAGATTTTGGTGTCACAGCAAGTTTTGCTGATCAAATGGTACAACTTAACTGGATTAGACTTTCTAGTCCAATTAAAGTCAAAATTGCAAATAACACTACTAAAAAGATAGTGTTACATGCAAAGAATGTTTTAGTAAAAATTCAAGATAAAATGTTTTGGTTCAACATTGTTTACTAAAAACGAACAGGAATGAAGTTCATAATTGGAAATGATTTCTTAAAAAGTCACGCACCCTTTGTGCAAAATCGAGATAGCATAAGTCTAAGATGTCATAAGTTTAGCTTACCACATTTAAAACAAAGGGCTCAAGAGGTCTGGATACCAATTGAGCGCTATACAGAAAATCTAAAAAAGATTATCTGTAGTTTTAACATCATATTATGTGGTATTGAAGCTATTGCTAAATCTAAAACTAGTCTCCAACAAAAGGTTGATGGAGTTTTAGACTCTATCTATTATGAAAATCCTTTGGATTCAAAGAACACAAATTTCATGACTGTTTATATAGAACTAAAAAATAAAAATACAGAAGTTAAAGTTCCCAATAAAATCCCTTATTCAAAGGATGATATTGAGGAATTCAAAAAAGAATGTAAGGATTTACTTCAGAAATGAATCATTTCAGAAAGTACATCTCCTCATTCAACTCCAGATGTTAATAATCATAACGAGATAAAACGTGGCAAAAGATGTATGGTTATCAACTACAAAGCTATGAATTTAGCCACTCTAGGAGATGCCTACAATCTCCCACAAAAAGATTCAATTTTAAACTGCATTCGCGGATCAAAATGGTTTTCGTCTTTAGACGCAAAGTCAGGTTATTGGCAGTTACGTCTTGATGATGAAACTAAGTCATTAACTGCTTTTACATGTCCTCCTCAAAAGTTATACCAATGGAATGTTCTACCATTTGGTCTGAAACAATCGTCATCAACATATCAAAGATTTATGGATAAAAATCTCGAAGGACTAGAAGAATTTGCTCTAACTTACATCGATGATATTTTAGTTTTTACAAAAGATAACTATGAAGATCATCTCCATAAGCTTTTAATCATCTTGGAACGATGTAAAGAAAAAGATTTAATTCTTTCATAAAAGAAAGATGTTATAGGTAAACAAGAGATAGATTATCTCGGTTTATCAATAACAACTGATGGTTTAATAAAGTTACAAGACAATGTCTTGGAAAAGCTTGATGTTTTCCCAAACAAACTTAATCATAAAAAACATTTGCAACGTTTTCTTGGCATTGTAAATTACATTTCATCACAAGGTTTTTTGAAAAGCATTTCAAAATTAACCTCAAAGCTTTCACCTAAATGTTCTACTAATGTGGAATGGTCATGGAATGACCAGGATTCTAAAACAGTTCAATTAATCAAGAATAGATGTAAAAATCTTCCGAGATTATACAAGCAGTGTGCACGAATCAGGCCGTCCCAAAAATCGAACCGAATATTTGTTATTAAGGTCGGTATTTAGTTATGCAGATTTTGGTTATTCGGTATATGGGACGGTATGGGATAAAACCCAAATTTTGGGACCGTCCCAAATTACCGAAATTCAATAGCATGCTTCAGTTTTTGTAGTTCCAAACCTGTTTTTAACCACCTATTACAACCTGATACAAGTATAGTTTTACCACTAAAAGTACTAAATCGGGATTTGGTAAATTTATCGAACCGTCCCGAACAAACCCATATCGTACCATACCGAAATCTTTAATTCGGTACGGTATTCGGGCCTAATTTTTGTTGTCTCGAATACCGAAATACCGAAAATTCGGTATGGTTAGGTTCGGGACAACCCGAATGAACACCCCTAGATTATACCAACTGAATAATAAAGACTACTTGAATGTTGAAACTAACGCCAGTAGTGACACCTGGGCAGGATGCCTAAGGTAAAAGTCCCTACTAGTCAGAATATTACCGAGGACAGTAAGATTAATCTTACTACTCGGAATGGCTCTCAGAGTCATATAAGTGAAAATTTAAGTACCTCAAAAGGAGGAAAATACAGAGAATAACTCTGTAGATATATAAGTGGAACTTTTAGTCCAACAGAAAGAAATTATTCAACCCATGAATGTGAAGTTCTTGTGGCAATAAAAACTATTCGCAAATGGTGAATTAATCTTTTACCAAAAGAATTTACACTTCAAACTAACAATTCTCATCTTATAGGTTTTGTAGCCTTTGATTTAAAGACAGAATTAAGTCAAGGACGTCTCGTCCGCCGGCAGGAAACTCTTGCCAAATATCCTATAAAGTTTGAGAAAATTAAAGGTTCAAATAACGTCATTGCTGATACACTCACTCATGAATGAAAGCAGCAATGAAATCATTAAAGCTTCAGCTCAAGCAAGAAGAAGATGAGTATGAGCAACTTTATGCTCAATTAAAAGAAATTCAACAGCGTTACTCAGCTCAAGAACAAAACGTTACGGGCTTGAGAAGCGTTCTTCAGCTCATAAGTCAACATTGTAACAGTCCATCAGAATGCACAAACGTTAGCGTGGTGGACCCATTAAAGTCAACAATTCAATTAGAGCCAACAACGGCAATTAAAGAATCATCATCAACAATAACGACATCATCAGCAATGGTGTCATCATCTTCACCTCGAGAAAAAACCATTTCTTAAGAGAAAGAAAGAATCAGTCTTGACAGTCTCCTCAAACAGATCCAAAGTTATTGAAGACTTGGAAAAAGTCAATGAAATAATTAATAAGTCCAAGCTTCCAAAGAAGGATTATTACGTCATCTTTACCAGCCCTGGTAAAGGAATCTATGATTCATGGCATAAAGCTTCATTATTCATCTTGAATCTGAATGGAGTCATTCATAAAAAGTATCCAACGATGGAACAAGTAAAGGATGCTTTTGAAGAGTTTAATAACAATGATAAATCATTCAGGGAGAAGTTGGTTCGTATATCGCCTCCAATAACTCAGAAAAATAAGTCAATGTACCTCCTTGGTTCAGTTCCCACAAGCAGCCAAGTGTAGGAGCAGTTAAAGCTAAATAAAGCAGATTTTGAGAAGGAAATTATATTCCTAAAAATATGTTCTTTGAACAACAGGTTAGAAAGATCATATTACCCAGTCAATGACATGGGAAGTGAATACTCTAAAATTGTGGCCATAGAGGATGCAAATCCTTTAACGGTTAACAAACTCTGGAAATATGGTTTGCTTCATCAAATCCATATTACAAGGACTTTTAAATGCTTGGAAAAGTTTCCACACCATTTCAAAGTGGCAGTGGCAAATATTAGAAAAATTACAATGAGCCAGAGACAGGTCATTCGTTTTATATCATCTTTACCAGTCTTCGGAAAAGATGGTGAAATCATTTTCCCATCATTATCATGCGTAAAAATGAGGGTTGATGAGTATGGTTTCCCACCAATTGATGAAGATATGAAAGTTGACAATGTCCTTTCCACAAAGAACATTGCTAACTCCTTGGCATCATTCTGGAAGAATACTTCTTCCTTTGATTACCAGTCTTTGATAAGACTGCAATATAAGTCGCCAGAATGTTTACTCTGGTCAGTATATAAGAGAAAGATTACAGAAAGAGGGCTGGAACAAGTGCTCGACTTTGATTTTGAATTAAAAAACTTTATAGGTAGGATGACGACCCTAACAGAAGAAATAACGCTCTGACTATGTTTCACAATGCGCTCCTTCCAGGTACACACATGTGAAATGTGTCAGTTTGAAACAGTGGGTGAATATGAAGCCTACAAAAATTCAAGATATATGTCGGCAGAAAGCGCCAAAGAAGATAAGGTTGAATCTGCTTTTGAAGATAAAGATGATTCAAATGACTCAGAAGGGGACCAAGAGGTCTTCATTGATAACTAGCAAATAAATGAAAAAAGCATAAGTCTGTATGAAGCCATGTGAATGAATAATTGAGTCTGATAATTGAGTCTTGTAATAATTGAGCCATGTGACGCATGCGCTTACCTAAAAAGGGTAGTTTGGGGTTTGTCCACTCGCCCTTCCTCAGACCTCTATAAGAACCTGATCTTTGTATCATGAAATCAACCAAGTAACACTGTTGAAACTTAAGTATTGGAAAATAAAAACTCACTCTTCTATATAAAGAAACTCTTGTGACTTCTTGAATTCATAAGTTAATCTTCATAAGTAGTATTTTGTCAAAGCACTTTGGAAAGGAAAGAAGGCAGTGGCCGTGGAGAAGCCGAACACCAATAGCAAAGGCAAAAAGACTTGTGGTGGATTACTTCAATTCAAGGTATCATAAGTTTTCTTTTGAGAAAAGATTGTTTATCATGGATTTCATTGAATCTTTAGATTTGCATGAAGAGTCTACACTAATAAGAATACAAGAATTATAGGATAGAGAATTTGAAAAGATTTGTAACACAGAAATAACTCTTTCTAAAAAAGAAGGCTTTAAGAGAAAACCTTTAAGACTTAACTCGATAAAGATAATGTCCTCAATAATTAACTATGGAGTATTGGTATGTGAACAACCAATTGATATTAAATATGCTAAAGGTCAAAGAAAAATATAATTAATTGATCTCATAAAGATTGAAAAAGTTCTTGAAAAACTTAAATATTATGAACAAATCCAGATGGACTGGCTCCATTTAGGTGTTCTTCAGATAATCATTAAGTCCACCTTTGCAAAAGGTATTGATTCTCCTATATCTATTGCTATTAAAGATGAAAGAATCCAAGATCCAAATGATTCGATACTTGGAATTGTAATAGGAAATTTAGATGCCCAACGGCTCAAATTTCAGGTTCAACTTGGTAATGTCATTCCTCTTAAGTCAGAAAATCTTAACACTGCTATAACTCTTGTTCATAAGTTCTACAGATCAGATCTAATGAAGGAATGACAGTTTCCTTTCAGCATTACATACGCTTTTAGTTATGCATTAACAAATAGCACACATTCAATAATATTTGCTAATTCAGACAGAATTTATTTTGATAGCCTATTTTCAAACGTTCTTTTAAAAGAAATCCCTCAAAGAAGACCACGCCAAAGTCTTGATTTATACAGAAAAACTAAACCTGCTAATGGTCTTATTCAACAGGAAAAATATTTTCCAAGAAACACTCTTAAAGAAGGTTCTTCAGAGGCATCATCTTCTGAACAAAAGGAAGATTTATATCCTTTTTCTAATCAGGAGTTTGATCTCCAAAGAATTTCAAAACAGGTTAATAACTTGACATCATACGTCCAAAAACATTTATAAGTCATGTGTTTTTACGATTCTCTTTGTGTTAAACTTTGCAGAATTCCAATGGAAGACTGCGATGATTTTAGAGTCTTTTAAAATGTTTTCAATATGTTATTAATTCAGAAAAAAAAAATGTTTAGATGAAAATGTTGAAGATCTAGCAAATAAAGAAGAAAAAGTGCATCACGAATTATGTCAAAGAATGATTAATGAATCACAGCTTAGAATCAAACTTTTCGAACAATTTAAAAAAGTATTAAAGACCTTTGCATACAGTAAAGGGTTTAATATTGATTAAAGTATGAAAAATTGGTTTTTAAGTCACAATTATGTTAAACTTCTTAAAATAAAAATGATAATCTTTCCTGATAATTATGAATCCTTTTAGATAGGTAATAACCATTATATGGCTGCATTAGCTTATGCAGATTATAAAATTTTAAATATAAAACTTAAAAATTTTCAAAAGTTAATAGCATATGCATGATTTTACTCGGTTTCAGTTTAAACCCTGAGCCCTGAAAATTTGGTATCAAAGCATGGTAAAATCCTATTTTTCTATAAATAAAGGGGTGTCTTTGAAAAAGTCCACCATAAAGTATTTTGTCCACAAAGACAAAATAGGAAGTACAGGCTATTCATGAAAAACAAATTTTCAAAGAATTATTTTCTAAAGTTTTTCAAAAAAGGTCTATATTTGAAAGTTCAAACTTTAAAAGTCCATTTATAAGAAATTTCTATATATTAATATAAGCAATTTTTCATCAAACTCAAATTTCATTAAAAGTTTCTTTAATCAACTTTATTTTAATTTCCTAAATGATAAGAATCGATTTCATTAATTTTTGGGTCATTTATTAAAATAAAATATAATTTTAGACCAATATTAAAATTTTTACGAAACTAAACTTTTTAAATAAATCTTTGCAAAAAAAAAAAAATAGACCAAAATGACAATTTTACCCTCCAATGTGAAGAAAAAATATTCAACAGTTTTCCGTTATACACACCGGAAACTAGGCAAAATTCAAGTCTGTTACCCGGTGTGTAACACTGGAAAGTTAAAATTGCTTCCCGATGTTACACACCGGGAAACGGGCTTGAATTTTGCATGTTTCCCAGTGTGTAATACCAGGAAGCAAAATTGTGCTTCCTGGTATTACACATCAGGAAACAAGCAAAATTCGAGTCGACTTTATGGTATGTAGTACCGGAAAGCAAATTTTGACTTTCCGGTATTATACACCGGAAAGCTGTTTGATTTTTGTCTGCTTCTCCGTAACATACA
This sequence comes from Cardiospermum halicacabum, assembly GCA_031304145.1. Classification (NCBI taxonomy): domain Eukaryota; kingdom Viridiplantae; phylum Streptophyta; class Magnoliopsida; order Sapindales; family Sapindaceae; genus Cardiospermum; species Cardiospermum halicacabum. The sequence continues at coordinate 4,314,889 of CM062399.1, read as the reverse complement.
CCGGGAAGCTCATTTTTTGTAAAATTTTTTTTTAAAGTTTAATTTTACAATTTTCTATTAAAAAGTTTAAAATTGAAAAAAAAATAAAAAAAAATAGGAATAGCTTAAAACTAAAATAAAAAAGTGATATAAGATATAATTTTAATTATTTTCACTTAATTTTTTATATTGCTGTACTGCGATATATAATTTTATCTTCCCCTTAACCTAGATTCATTTTGTGATATCTACCCTAGAAAGACATCACATACCTAAAAGCTAACTTCGATACCAGCATCCCATAGAGTGTTTGTTGCTTTTGCCATAGCTGAACATAGATTTTTGAATGTAAATTAAGTTTTATTTGAGGGATTTTTTTAATGTCGTTTGTGAATTATTTCATATATAAATATGAGTCTGAAGAATACAGCGTGTCCTCGGAGTCGTATCAATTATTCAATTCCAACTTTAACAATGAAGAGGATCGATAGCAAACAACGCGCGTTAAAGTGAGTTTGGCCACATTGTGCCAGTCTTTATTATCTGTACATTTATGTAACTTACGAACATTAGTAAGCTGTACATACCAATAAGTACATATTTATTAACTACTAGGTTTGGTGGCACATGCAGGTGCCAATTTTTACTTTTTAATTGTTAAATAATTTTTTTAATAAATAAAATTTTAACTTTAAATAATTTTTTATAAAATAAAAATATTTATAAAGTTAAGAAAATTATTGGAGAGAATTTTTTATAAAATTTTTTATCACTAATCAATTAAAACTTTTTATTTATTTTTTAAGTATAATAATTTTTTAAATTATTATTAAAAATAATAAAAATGTATAAAAATATTTATAATTTACCGTTATTTTATTTATAAATTTTATATTATTATAAAATTAGTTTTTATAATGTATTTGATGATATAATGAAAATTGAAAATATAATTTTAATTAAAAATTAAATTAATTTTAAATAATTTTTTATTTTGTTACATTCAAATTATTATATTTAATTTGAATAAATAATAATAATTTTATTTAATTATATATTTAATACTTTTTAGAGAAAAAAATATAAAAACTGAATCAATCAAACTATATATTTAAGTTGATGAGTTTTCAAAGTTTAGATTTCAAAAAATGAGCCTTCACATCATGTTATTAAAAATCCTTCACATGTGTGAATGGCCTTTGTGAGAAACCTTTATTTTTAAGTGAAGAGGGGCAAAAAAGTCATAAAGGCTCATTTTGTGAAATCTAAAGTTTTGATTGGTTTAAAAACTTAATTCAAACTTTAAAGGCTCATTAACTTAATTAAAATTTTAAAAAGACTAAAAGTGAAACTATTCCTTTTTTAAATTTTTTTAAATATTAATGTTTATTATTCATTTCCCTAATATGAAACACATCCAAAATCCAACTTTCTACTTATGGTATTTTTTTAAAATTAAATAAAATAAATAAAACAATTATAGCTTCATCTAAAAAACTCCTAATCTATTTCTCATTATAGTATATAGATATTTACATCAACTCAACGATCAACACCTAAATAAATAAATAAATAAATAAATATATATATATATATATATATATATATATATATATATGCATGCGTAGGTGAGAAGAGAGAACCAAACATAGTCTGAGATGTCTGAGATAGTATGCTAGGTTTGTGATGTACAGAGGAGTAAAATAGCATTTTACCTGATTTATACACATGAAAAAGTAGCATTGTTGGCGGAAAATTAAGAGAAAGATGTTAGACTTACAATGACAAAATCGTAAAGACGATCAATCTTTTATAAGCTCAATTATTCTATCTTTTTATAAGTATGTTTGTGAGAGTATTTTAAAAAAATTAATAGGTATATCTTTTCATAATGAAATATTATAATGTTTTATATGAAAGTTCATCACTATTAATGAAAAGTCATGTATTAACATAACCATTGATGAAAAGTCATGTATTATATGTTTCATATGTGTCTTTTGGAGGTTATATAAAGACTTCTCAACAATTGAAAATTAATTAGTTTTTCTTCAACCTAAATTCTCTTTAAATCATCACTGAATACTTACAAGGATTAGTGACTGCAGCATTAGTTTTTATATTTGAAATTAACTATTTTTCATATAGCTATAATGGACAATCATTATATCTTATCTCGAGAGTTTAGCAAGTCTATACAAGGTAAAAAAAAATTAAAAATAAAAAAATAATAATAAAATAAAAAATCTTTGGAAAGTGTTCCAAAGTCCATGATTTATAACGAATCCAAAGCATAATACAATCATCAAATTTCGAAGAATTCGCCAACAAGCAGAGTTTTATTTTGGCTTCAGTCAAGGATTTGACCACCAAATTCAACAAACTGGAGAAATTTGAATGGATGGATTTTAGAATATGGAAAAATGAATAAGCACTTTCTTTTCACTTCGTTAAATGTATATGTTTTTTCTTTTACAAGATCCGGGAAACTCGCTGATTGAGATGAAAAATCATTGAAGAGATAACAAATACCATACGATACATTGAAGAACAAGTAAATAGCCTAATAGGCATTCATTTATGGTTAGAGAGAATTTCAGAACTTTCCTACCATATGAAAAAACAGGTATGCAGTCAAATTTATTGATTATTTTTCTAGATATTGTGAGATTTATCTAATAGAGGCTAAAGATAAAACAATCTTAACACAATCTCACTACTTGGAGAATGTGCTAAGAAGTTCAATCATTACGATTTTATGCCTATTTAAACTTCGTTCATTCTAATTTCAAACTATAATAGAATAAATGAATGTTTGTAACTCAATTTGAATATGTCAAGTTTATAGAGTTCTTGATTATGTCATGACGAGAATAAAACTTGATAGAGCATTTGTCATTGGCAAGATGAAAAGGTACACTAACATTTCTTCTAGCATGTTATTATAAGAGTACTCAAGTACATCGAGATTACTTTACATTACTGGATTTTAAAGTAGACATCTTGTAAGTTAAGAATAGTATTCAGATGCTAATTTGATATAAAATAAGGGTAAATTACCTGGACCGGTGGATAGTCAACCTTCTCAATGCAGGTATAATTTTTTAGGATCTAAAAAGCAAACATGCATAACATATTCAACTATGGTTGTTGAATTTGTTATAGTGTTATCTATCTCCAAGAAACATAATGGCTGATAAATTTGCTTTGTGAGATACGTGAACCTATACCATGATTTTTAGACATTGTGATGGTATAAATAGTAATAGCATATGATCATATGTAAAATGATAAGTAAAAGCATAATAGCCTAACATAGTAATATTAATCAAATTACTATAGATGATGTATACGTGCTCGTTAAAAAAAAATGTAGTGGATCTTATTTACAAAATGATTAGCTAGAGACATGATAATACAAATATCACAAGGGATAGGACTAAAGCCCATAATAAATGATCACTAAGGATGAAGTCTTGACTTAACGCTCGATACAACGTCGAGTCTCAGATTCAATGAATGACGACATTTTGAGTGATTGAAAGCACAAAATATTTCACCATCCCAAAGGTTAGTGTTTTACCTGCAACTTGTTTAAGGAGGTTGAATTATTTAATTCTTAATTGATCTTTGATGGTGGTTGTACTATTGCAGAGTACAAGAAAGGTCTACCTATGTGGAATGCGAAGTGGTACCACTTCAAGAAGTTATAAGTTTAACTTCCATGCATTCACTAACGGATAAACCGTAGGATCGATAAAAGCGTTAATTGTATTAAAATATGTAATGGAAACCATGTGTGAGATATATCCTATTAGTCAAAAAGGTTGGAAGGTTCAACTGTTTGTACAAACTTTACAATCAGATTAATAGAATTTATATTTCACTAAATAAATGTTCAATCGCAAGACACCTTTACTATGCATGTGTCCTTAGTTTCTTTACGTTCGTTGATGATATATATTGTTATTCCTTTGAAATGGTAGGGGATTGTTAGAGTATTTTTAAGGAATTAATAGGTATGTCTTTCCATAATGAAATATTATAATGTTTCATATGAAAGTTCATGACTATTGATGAAAATTCATGTATTATATGAAAGGATATGAGTGCTAATGAAAAGTCATAATGTTTCATATGTATCTTTTGGAAGTTATATAAGGACTTGTCAACAATTGGAAATTAATCAGTTTTTCTTCCACCTAAATTCTCTCTAAATATCATCACTGAACATTTACAAGGATTAGTGACTGCAGCATTAGTTCTTGTATTTGAAAAGAACTATTTTTCATATAGTTATAATGGACCATCGTTATATCTTATCTCGAGAGTTAAGCAAGTCTATACCAGACAAATAAAACTCTTTAGAAAGTATTTCAAATTCCACAATTTTTAACGAATCCGAAGCCTAATACCATCATCAAAATTCGAAGAATCCGCCAACAATGTTAGATATACAAGTTTAGAACTGCTATATCAGACTTTGCCGAATGAATAGGCCAAATTTGGTTTGGTGAGACAATTGACTTCCTGATAAAACAACATTGCCTAATGTATGTCTATCATACCCAAGGTGCATGTGCTAACATTGACAAACAGAACATAAACCCTAAACCACAACTATAACCACCATGACCTTCTCATTCAAAAACTCAAAAAATAAAAACAATCCAGATAAATTCTCACTAAACCAATCACATCCCTTAAATAAAAACCAAAATTTCATACAAACATATAAAATAAAATAAAATAAATAAATAAATAAAGAGTAAACTATATCGGTAATGGAGTCACTTTCCTTTTATCTAAGTCGGCAATGTTGGGTTGGGTTCCCTCTTATGTTGAGGCCCAACAAGTCTAAGGAGCCCTAGTATAAAACCTAAGGAGTTTAGGGTTTATTGGTATCAAAGAATAGAGTGATAGCAGAAAAGAAAAAGGGTTGAGAGGAAAAGAAGAAAACTGGTTGTTCTTCTTCCGCGCAGTTTGAGGGTTTTGACGACTGCTCTTAAACCAACCGTTGGATCGTGCTCAAATTTGAAGAATACGTGGAAGACACATATTTCTGAATATTGACCGTTGGGATCGTCGATTGGAGTTCGAAGCAAGAAGTTATACAGCCTGAAGTGAAGGCTGTCGGATTCCCGTCACAGCACAGTGCAGTCGGATTCAAAGGGGTTTATCTCTTTCTTTAGCCGTTGGATCGAGCTGAATTTTGGATATGTTGTCGAGAACATATTGAAGTTTATTCTGGACGGCGGAGATCGGATTTGGAGACTTCTGTAGAGAGCGACATTCATCAGAACAGAGGTGTTGGTTTGGTTTGTATTTTTTCTCTTGTTGTTAGATCCTAATCTTGGTGTTATTAGGATTGCTGCTATTGTTGGTTCCCTATTTGGTGTTGGAACATTGTGTAATATCTATCTTTGATCTTGATCATAGTGGAGTTTTGGAATGGACTACGGTCCCGTGGTTTTTACTTCTCACATTGAGGAGGTTTTCCATGTAAAAATCGACTTGTGTTATTTGTGTTATTTATATTGCTTTGTGTGAGCATGGTTGATGGTGTGCGTTGATTAGATCGTATTCATCTTAGGGAGAAAGGATTTCCGCTGCTTGTTTGATTGATTGTGTGTGCTTCTCCCAACAAGCAAAAAGCAAAACATAAACAAAAGAAAAGCGAGTGAGTATATTCGTATTGTGTGTGAGAAGTGAAATTAAAACGAAAATGAGAAGAGAGAGTGATAGTTGTTTATTTGAAATGACGATACATAGAGAGATTTATGAAACAGAGAATCAGTAGAGATAGTGAGGGGAGGGTGTCAAACTTGTTGGTTGAGAAATACAGAGTTGTAGACGATGGTTAAAAGAAGAAATCAGTTGACCAATCAGAAGTGCACGTGAAATGGAACGGAGAATCGGAAAAAATCCATAAACACAGAGAAATCGAGAAAAGAAAAAGCCATAAACATAAAGAGGGTTAAAACAGTAAATGTATACAAATTCATCATATAGTTATATAAAAAGAGCCAACAAGCTGCTCAAACAAAATGTTTTAATTTTAATTTCCATTACTGTCCCTATAACCAGTTATATTTCCATATGGTGAGTTGTAATAACACGTAGCAACAAAAGGATAACATTGACTATTCTAATGGGAGGGTGTAATGTGAAAAATAGTCTGGAAAAAAACCGTCTCATAGCTGAGGATATCTTGAATGACACATTACTGTAATATTTTTTTTAAACTTTTTATTCCAATTCTGTCGAGCTGATTTGACCATTCTACACACTATTGCCCGGTTTGTCGGTCATTCTACCATTACATTTTATTTTTTTAATTAGTTTTTTCCCAATTCATCTTATATAGTGTATTTGGATTATTTTTTTTATTTTAATTATTTTTTTCTATTTTGCAACCTTACTTACATTTTCTTCCGGATTTTAAAAAGGCATTTTTATTTTTATTTTTTATTTTTTTTATGTTTTTAATTTTTTTAAAAAAAATTTATACTACATTTATTTATTATAAAATTCAAACCATTTTCTCCATATTTTTTTAGTTGTTTAAAATAAAAAATTAATAATACAAAGAGATTAAAAAATTAAATTTTCTTAAATCTTTTTATCTTTATTATATAGCAATTTACGTAATATATAAAATTTAATTTATACTAATAAAATTAACTCTCTTCAGACTATTAAAACAATATAAAATAAAAATTGGACTTCATCCTTAACATTACCCACTCACTAATTGAATAGAAAAATATTTTCAAAAATTTAAAGATATATTTTAATTTTTTTTAAGAAAGATATATGTTATTAACTAAAATTTATATAAATATTTTATTAAATATTTAAATTATTAGCTATTATTACTTATTTATATTAAAATATAAGGAATCAAAATTAATAATTTAAATATTTATTAAAAAAATAAAAATAAGATAATTTTATTATACATGTTAAAATAATATAGAATAAAAGAAATATAAAATAATTAAATTTGACGTTTGGTTAAATAGGAAAGAAGTTGAATGATATGTGAAATGGTAGGATAGAAGATAAAAAATTTTTTAAAAAAAAAAAAAAAAGAAAACATATTAATAAATAGATTAAACAACTAAAGAAATTATTTATTTTTATTTTTTAAAATTTTTAAAATATTTGAATAAATTAATTTAAATTTAAAAAAATACAAAATATTTAAAATGTATTTTAAAGTTAGCCAAATAACTTAAATATAAATATTTTAAAATAAAAATTAAATAAAATTGAAATAAACTTAAATTTTTAAATTTAAATTATGTTATTATATTATTAAAATAATTTATAAATATTAATATTTTTATATTAAATATATTAATATAAATATTTTATTATTTTTTAACTTATTTAAAAAAATAATAATAAAATAAAATAAACAAAAAAACAAAAATATGACCACCTGCCTCGCAGGTGGTACGATACTAGTTGAGTAAAATAAGGCGGCTGGAGAGAGGTGTCTACTTATTTTGTTTTTCATATAAACTAAAGATAGATGACCATATAGTTATTGGACCGCATCTACTAATTTGTCCAAATTGATTTGTTATCTTATTAGGCCCATTTGAGTTTTAAATCACTTTTAGACCAATCACTTGTGTGTTGCGTTTGATAAACTATAGACCTAGATTAACCCACGGGCCTTACTAACTTTTGGCCTATATATAATATATAATATATATATATATATATATATATATATAATATATTTTTTTTTTTTTTTTCCTTAATGTTAAACTAGCTTTTCCAGGAGTAATTAGTCGTGGGATTAATTTATAAAATAATGGTTAAATTTGTAGTTAGGTTTAACGTTAGATGTTTATTTTAATTTTTTTAATTAGTTAATTATAAATTTTAAAAATAATAATTTTACGTCATAACAATGTGAGTTAATACGATATGAGTTATTTAATAAGCTGATAGAAAATAATTCAAATTAATATGACAAATTCGTTTAAATTATTATTTTATAATATTTTTATTAAATATATATAATAATAATAATTTTATTTTATATATTTTTATATATAATACTTGTATTTTAGATTAATATTATAATAATTTTATTTATATTTAATAATATTTTAATAAAATTATATTATTTTTTAAATAAATACATCAAATGCTCCCACGAATTACAATTATACGATTTGCCATCATACTTAAAATTTAAATAATAATTTTTATTTTTATTTAAAAAAAAACAACTAATACCAACTTACATTTCTCTTATACTATAGAAACTATCCAAGACTATATAAAATAAAAAATAAAAATAAACTAAAGAATCCTATCAGAAACAAGAATGGGAATCACATGACAAATTATCCATCACTGAAATCATAAAATAAATAACAACTCTCGTGATTGAATATACAGTACATGTCTCACTACATTCATCTATTACACACTTTATCTTTTGATGGGGTCTCAAATTTGCCATGTTTAAATATTTTTAATCTTCTGATACATTTAAATATATTCCATCTCCACCAATGATAATGAAAATGACTATAATCACACCCGTGAGGTCTAGAAATGAAGTCTCGTGGGTGGGTCGGTGATAGTGGTACAGACCAAAAAGACAACACTCACGAGACTCAATTTTAAGATGATGACAAACTTCAAAAGTGAAAGTTCCATTCACTAATAGTGTCCAACACAACCGGCCAAAATTTGCACTTGATTCCACTTTTTAGCCCACTGTTTTCTCTTCTGGGTTTGGTGACTGTGTGAGTGATTGTCACTTTGTTCTACTTTAATATTCTACCACAAGTTTTATTTATTTTTTTAAATAAGTTATATATGATTTTAATGGAGATCCTGTTGTAGAGGATAAATGTGGTAGTTAGATTGGTTTAATTAAGTTAATGATATTTTTTACACTTTATAATGATAATGGTGTTTGAAAAAATTCTACATTATTAAAATGGACACATAATACTTTGCTTTGCTTTTAAACCACATTAACAATAGCTTAAAAGGTGAATCCATTTGTAATAATGATGTATTTGAAATATATATGGTTATACTTATACACATGTTTATGTACACACTATTGCTAGTCTTAGCTTAGCTTCTATATATATATATATATATAGCTGCATTTGCTATTGTAACACCACACAATACAATGGAGTTTCTAAAGATGGTGTCACTGATTGTTCTGATGATGAGTGTAAATGGAGGTGAGAGCAGGAAAATGGAGATTTTATCAGACTCATTTGAGTACAATGCAATGAGCTGCAGAGCATATAGTGCTTCAATAACTGATTTTGGAGGTGTTGGTGATGGGAAGACATCAAACACTAAGGCTTTTCGTGATGCAATTGGCAAGCTAAGTGGTTATTCATCTGATGGAGGAAGTCAGTTGTATGTTCCTGCTGGAAAATGGTTGACTGGAAGCTTTAACTTGACAAGTCACTTCACTTTGTATCTTCATAAAGATGCTGTTCTTCTAGCATCTCAGTCTGATCAGGTCAGTTTGATATGCAGAATCTGTGTGTGTGTAATGTTTTGTTTTTGTTCACATTTGTGAGTTTTGATTGGTTTTCAGGATTTTGATGAATGGCCTGTGATTAAGCCTTTACCATCTTATGGTAGAGGAAGAGATAACATTGGTGGTAGATACACAAGTTTCATTTCTGGAACAAATCTCACTGATGTGATTATTACAGGTATTCAAAAAGTGTTGTTGTGTGTGATGGGGTTTTGGATTTGGTTTGTGGAAGTTAATGGTTTGAGTTGATTGATGTGTTAGGTGACAATGGGACTATTGATGGTCAAGGAGTGACTTGGTGGCAGAAATTTCATAAGAACAAGCTGAAATACACTAGACCTTATTTGATTGAAATCATGTTCTCTAGTGGAATTCAGATTTCTAATTTAACACTCTTGGATTCACCTTCCTGGAATATCCATCCTGTTTACAGCAGGTAAGAAATCTACAGTTTTTAGCCATTGAGTTTGAATGTGTATTGATCATGATTCATGAGTTAAGTTAATGTCTTCTGCAGTGACATTTTGGTGCAAGGTATTACCATTATTGCTCCAATAACATCTCCAAACACAGATGGTATTAATCCAGGTTGGTTACTATACAAGTTATGAGGATTTTGAATTTGTATATGTCTGTTAACATGGTGTGTGATTCATAATTGGTTTGTTTTTCAATCAATTCTGTCAGATTCTTGCACAAACACTAAGATTGAAGACTGCTACATTGTGTCTGGAGATGATTGTGTGGCGGTTAAAAGCGGCTGGGATGAGTATGGCATAGCATTTGGTATGCCCACAAAGCAACTTCTGATCAGAAGGTTGACATGCATTTCACCATACAGTGCCACCATTGCACTCGGAAGCGAAATGTCCGGCGGCATAGAGGATGTAAGAGCAGAAGACATAACAGCAATACATACAGAATCTGGTGTCAGGATCAAAACTGCTGTAGGAAGAGGAGGGTTTGTGAAGGACATATATGTGAGGAAGATGAGTCTGCATACTATGAAATGGGTGTTTTGGATAACTGGGAACTACGGATCACATCCTGATACTCATTATGATCCGAAAGCGTTACCAGTGATTCAAGGGATCAACTACAGGGACATTGTTGCAGAAAACGTTTCAATGGCTGCTAGATTGGAGGGTATTGAAAATGATCCATTTACAGGTATATGTATTTCTAATGTGACTATTACAATGGCTGCTAAGGCGAAGAAGGTGCCCTGGACTTGCACTGACATTCAAGGGATTACCATTGGTGTGACGCCGCGACCGTGTGACTTGTTGCCGGATCAAGGACCGGAGAAGCTCTCTGCCTGTGATTTTCCGACTGATAGTATACCCATTGATATGGTGAAATTCCAGAAGTGTAGCTATAGGATGAGTAATAAGATGTGAAGTGAAGTGAACTATCTGTTACTAGCTGTAGCAATATATATATCTTGTACCAGCTCCAGTTACTACTGTTGAGCTTACTTGGCTTTTGCAAGAGAATTGTAATGTAAAAATTTGCCTACTTTTATATTTATGCTTGTAATCATATTTTCAGCAAAAGATTCAACAAATGTACCAGCAACTATGAATTGGAGTTTTATTCTGCTTTTTTCAAACATAACATAAGATTACAAAGAGAATGGATATTCATAAAAGATGTTCACAGAGTAAATCTTCATTTAACATTTTCTCGTGGTACTATTGAAGGATTTAATACTTTTCAAGATGATCTGGTTTGTGAATCAGAACCATGGCATACACTTAGATCCTTCCAAATATGTCTGGTTGTGAATCAGACCCGTGGCATACACTTCAAAGCAAGTACAAGACGTTATAATCATCCTCAATGAGTTGGATCAGGATTGAATTTCACAGATTCCCTATAGATCAGCTCCTTGATATTTTCTTCGGTGAAAGATGGGTGCTCGAAATCAAAACTGAAAGGCGAAGGGCAAACGGGCTCCTCGTTTATGTCGTGAAGGGGAGCTAGATATGGGTGGCTCAATGCCTGATCAACTGCAAATGACGATGTAGAAGGATAAGCATTTCAGAGCTAACAAGGAGAAAGTAGCAGTTCACACATAGCTTCAAAAATTAGGTTCTTAATCTATAATTTCTCATACTGAGCTATCTTTTTATCCTGACAAGAAAAGTCGTGATCATCAAATGCTGAACAGAATACTCCATTTCTAAGTACCTGTAATGCGCCTGTTAGGATCAAAGACAAGCATCTTCTCCAGCAAATCCACAGCACCAGGAGACACATTATGGAATTTAGTGGCAAAATTTTGTTTCGGAAACTGGGGAAGCATGCTAACATATCTTCTGGCATTATCACTTCGAAGGAAACCAAGGCTGGATTCATCAGGCGAACCTATAAGCTGTTCAAAGCATCAACCGTACAAGGTTAACTTTGTATATAGTTTATTTAGAATGAATGAGGATACATTATCTCAACTTCCAAGTAATTAAATGGACAGAAGAAAAATAGAAAATAGCACAAGAAAGCAGCCAACAAACAAACCCACAAAAGGAGCATGCATGCTTCAAGCATGGTTACGTAGTCCAGACATGAGAAAGATACAAGCAACAACTTTTGAAAAAGTTATTTAATGATATGGTTTTAGACACAAGAAACTGAAAAATGCTTTTGGCTTTCATGGGATAGGTTTTGCTTTACAAACAGTTTCTCCTTTTCACAGATCATTCAGGCTCTCTCTCACACACATTTATAAAACAGGCGTCTCAACAAAGTATGACTTTTGTTAATGAAAATTTACATGCCTACTTTCCTATCCCTAGCTATACATTTCAGCTGATAGACAGAGCATATGGGTGTATGTGTGTATATATATGTTTTATGCTCTCTAACCAAGTAGAAGAGACAGCTGCATGTGTGCAGACAGCACCAAGAACAGAGAATAAAGTTACAACAAGATCTAGAGACGCAGAAGAGTTTAGGAAAGACAACAATAAATCATAAAAGAAATAATAATAGGTAATCTAATACAAGAAAATAGAAAAGCAATTAATGTAAAGAGACCTCTTATGTAGTTTCATTATGTGGTTTCAGAAGAGATCTTACCTCTGTAATCAATCTCAGTTGATGTACATAATCTCTGCCAGGGAACAGGGGTTGTCTGGTCATGATTTCACCAAGTATGCAGCCCACTGACCAAATATCAATTGCCGCTGTATACTCTGAGCAATTGAGAAGCAATTCTGGTGCTCTATACCAACGGGTGACAACATACTCAGTCATGAAATCCGTTTCTGATGTTGTCCTTGCAAGCCCAAAATCTCCAATCTTAAGATCACAATTAGCATTCATAAGCAAATTGCTAGGCTTGAGATCACGATGAAGAACATTTGCTGAATGCACATATTTCAGTCCTCTTAATATCTGATACAGAAAGTACTGCAAGAGAGGCACCAGATAGTCAGTAAAAGATCCATTCTTTGGTACAAAAAGACAAGACCATAAAAATTACTGGTTAACAGTCTCAAAAGTTTATGCAAGTCAATTTAGTATTCGTATGACCTCTGATCTAATACAGAAGAAAAGTCAGGATACTTCTGCTAATGCTAGGAGGAGAGCTAGCCATAATTTTCTTTTGCCAGATAAATTACAATATTTTAATTGCCAAATGTAGCATATAAAGAGTCCAGCACTAATTACTCCAATCAAAAGCTTATGTGTGATGTGGGTCATGAAGTGTCCATAAACTGCAAGCAGTAGTCATAAGGAATGACATAATCCTTAAAAAGTTTTAGTTAGCAGATAATAGATTACTAACATTCCTATCATGCATTTTTCCTTAAATGTAAAGATATCACGATTCATTTACTGGGGAACAAAAGAACTAGTAAAATCTTATAGTCAACAAACACAAAAGGTTTTTTACTTACTCGACAATGATCATCAGTCAAATCTTGGTGAGAACGTATAATTTGATGCAGATCAGTATCCATTAGCTCATAAACTATGTAGACATCATTGAAGTTCTCTCTCATTGGTGGTCGTATGATGTCTTTAATGGCAATAACCTACATATGATAGAGAAGAAGTAGTTAACAAGGTATGGCATGTCAGCCAGAACAGTTTGTGGTCTCTATAAATAAAGACCAAGTTTAAGTGAAGATTTCAATAGCTAACCAAACTAATAAGAAATTAAAAACACCCCTAAAGAAAATTAAACACTGCAAATCTAACAATGCCAACACAAAAGAATTAGAGATTTCACAGAAATTACATTTTCATGATCCATGTGCCGAAGCAGCTTAATTTCCCGCAAGGTCCTCTTGGCATCAATTCTGTTGTCGAAAGCATTACCTATCTTCTTGATGGCAACCTCCTCCCGAGTCTCAGAATTCACAGCAGCACTAAAGGAAATGAAAAAGAATCACATTTTCCTTCACAGTGTCGATATCAGAGAGAAATCAAGTCAACTAAACAGAAAACTCAGGAAAATATACTGCTTCCCTTACTAGCACATCACCATTAACAAACAGCATCTATGAACGACACATCAACCAAAATCATCTACCAAGTATCAAGTATGCAAAAACAACAACAAAAACCGTTATCCATCTACCCACATGAAGATTTCAGAGCATCATCACACCATATCCACCACGTGCAACCACAACATAGATATCAGCCTATCATTAGTATGTACACTGTCAAACATACATCGTCCTGTACATAAATAAAAATCAGTGAAGATTACAGCCAACAATCTTGTTTGGCCTATTAGCCAATAAATTTAAACCTTCTCAAAATCAACTATCAGTTGACCGGAAAAACATATCATATATGGTCAGTCCAACATCATAATCAAAACATTAATAAAAGCAACCACACCAATCAAAGCCACTGGTGTAATGGTAAGCGAAGATCAAAACAAAAGACATCCTAATCAAAATCTTAGATTCAATTCATAAGACTAACAAAAATCAAGCTAATCATTCTCAGCCCCAAAGCAAAAACAAAAATTTTCAAGCCTCCTAATGAAGTATACAAGTATTCTCTAAACACTGATTAAAGATAACAACAATTTTAAACTACAAATAAATGGAGAACGATAGAGAGCTGAAAGTCAACATGCAACACGATCTCCGAAACAACAAAACAGCAACTCAAAATAGAATCTCTAAAACTCACCAAACAATACCATAAGCGCCTCTGCCAACGGGACGTAGAGGAGGAACGTACTTTCTAGAAACTTCGAAGAGGTTACCATACACATTGTACTGTACGTAGCGTCCACCATGAGTCGGCACACCTTTGACGATGGTGTGTTCAACCCCGGAGCTCGATTCCGCTGACATCTACAAGGCTCGGAAAACCAAGCTACTCAGATCCTAACCCGACAAAGACCCAGTCGCTGCAGCTTCAAAAGTAATTAATAAATTAAAAGGCTCAAAAAACGTAAAGTAGAAAGCTAAATTGGCGGATTCGGACTGAAAATTTGCTTTGGCGTGTCGGTAGGTAAAAAGCTGTTGGACTTGACCTTTTGAACTGGAAAAGTCTGCATACTCGTGAACATTAATTGGACTTTTCTACACCAAGTTTTTATCTTTATGTTTTAACGGTATTTTAATTGGATAGACGAACGCGATGATATATATACATATCTAGCTTTTGGATCATAGGATGTGAAGTGAAGCTAAATTATTAGGTTTTTGATTCAGGGCAGGTGAAGCATACCTATCATTCATCAATGTATATTGATTATGGTAGACAAGTTTCCACCGGAGGAAATAAATAAATATACTTGAGAAAAGTCGTAAGAATTGGGCAAGAAATTAAAATGTCGAATGATTTGTGGGTTTATACAATAGTCAACGATTTAAAAAAAGGAAATTTAGAACAGGAACACGAGTTCACACAGTAAACTGTTGCGAGTCAAATTTAACATCGACAGTAATCAGAGCACTGTTTACAATAAAATTACAACAGCCATTGAAACTATTTACAAACAAATTCGAAAGAAACAGAACAAAGAGAGTTTTGCAAGACCATTCATACCATATGATTATATTTTGTGACATTGCACAGTACACATTACATGTACATACCATAAAACCATTACTATTACACACCGTACAACTCATATCACACGTAGTACTACTACAAGATTGTATAATTCTAGCGATTAGATAACATAAGAACCCATAACCAAACCATTTGTGTACAGGTAAGTTAGTTCAAAGGCGCTGTTCTAGGTTAGTTCCTATCAACGTATCAGAAGAAATAGGTCCGCTCACTCTCAAACTACAAAGCAAAGCATCACGCCCAGATAGAGTTATCTTGAAGAAGCTGTCCACAGATTTTGCGAGACTGTCCAGTCCCTTCGAGAGTTTCTCTGCTCTTCCTGCCAATTCCGAAACAGAAGCCTGAAATAGTTGCGCTTCTACAGGGGTGACTCCATCTGGGATCATCGGATACAGTTTCTTGACATTCTCATCGACTGCCTCTAGCTCTTTCAAAACTGAAACTCTTCCAACAGAAAATATGTGTCTAACTTCTTCATTCAAATTTACTTGCAAGGCAGAGAAGGCTGAAGCCCAAGGATATGAATCTGACACATTCAAGTCAGATAAGTTCTTGTCAGATCCAGAGAAGGCAGCTGCAAATATACTACAGACAAGTACAGTCTGCACTTTAACCCCATACATTGCTCGCATCAATACCTTCCCTTTGGGTGAGTTCTTGACCTTGGGTAGATCCAGATTCCTCACAAGGTTGTCTAATATTGAGCGGCAGCTTCCAATTCTGGGATTCTTAGAACTAATTTGCTGTCTCCAGCCGTCCAGTGAAGAACGAGCCTTGACAAACTGTTCAGGGGAGGTAGATCCTAAATTGTGCAATGCACACTGAAGCAGAAGGTGGCCTTGGTTTAGCTTTGTAAGCTCAGAACTGAACACAATACATATATCAAGTAACTTCACACTGATGTCCAGGTACACATCTATCCACTTCTCATCCCAGTCACACACAGGAAGCTCAAGATCAGTTATGAGGTTCTTAATGTCATTATGGGTCTCACATAGAGACTCCATTGCTAGCTGCATCCAGGATAAGGTAAGAACATCATCCTTGTCTTTTGGCATAAGTTTCTTCAGCCTCTCTTCCAATGTTTTCTCAAAAGCAATCAAAAGAGTGAGAAGCTGTTGAGGCAAACGGGAACCCTTGGGTGATAACATCCGAAAAGGGTTCCCAAAGTGGAAGAAAGGGCGGTGAGGGTCTTGCGGGCGGCTCATTCTGATAGATTTGCTGCAAAAGAAAATAAAATAGCAAAAACACTGTGAAAACCATCATCTGGCAATTATAAGATCAATAAACCCATTTGGCATGACAATCTCATGGATCAGAAGGAAAATCCTGCAATACATTTAATCAACAACACAATAGTTGCAAAACTAAATTGAGAGACACAGGCCCCTAAAATTATTCTAACAAATTATCCATTTTTGAAGAAAACCACAGCCATATGCAACGGAAGTTAACTCAAAACCACATCATAGCCAAAACACATAACATGATGCTAAGAAAAGTTTGTGAAAATAAATTTCGTAAGGAAACCCATCAAATAAATCATTTTTCCTTTAAACTTTCAATTATTGGACATAATTAAAGGAAGAGTTTTGACATAATTCAAAGAATCCACAATCAGTTAACAAAAGGATTTCAATATTTGCTAAGGCGTTCTAACTTTCAACATCATACACAAAATTATGGACAAGTATATTCAATAGTAATCAAACATATCATTTCCCTTCCTAAAACACCTATTTTCAGCTGTTCTCAGAAAAAGACAACATAAAACAACGGCCATAGCACAAAAACCATCAGATCTGTTCATTCACACAGACCACACAACAAAACATCCTAGATCTAGCCTTACCCCAACAGATTCATGTCATACACATACATATATCGCCAGTGAAACCAACACCATCTCTCCAACAGCAATTATCACAAAGAAACTCAAGATAACAACTAAACATATACACAAGTTTCAACAACCAAAAAAATATAAATCTCAAACTACAAAATTGAAGTCAAACCAACTTACTTAGATGTTAGATCGTTAGATCAAAATCCTGATAGCGCCGACAGGTTGAAAAACCGAATAAATCCCTAGATCGACACCAAAGATAGGTTAAGTACGCAAACAAAGCTCCAGCAACAGTCAGAAACCCTAAAATTAGGGACTATACAACAAACGAGGAACAAAATCCAAAATGAAAACAAATTCAGCTAATTAATGGTTCAAAGTTGCAAAGAGAGGAAGAAATCAAACCTGTATTGGTACTCACTTGCGAAGGAGATAGGCAATTTCCAAATTACAAACACGCGTTGATTTTGATAAGAAATGTAGCGTCTTTGATTTTTTGGTGAGAAGTCGTTTTTGTTGTTTTTGCAAGTGGAGAGACGTAGGGTAGGGGTAGGGGTAGGGGTGGAGTCACACGTCTGTTACGAAAAATTGGTGACAGGTCAACACGTGGAGTGTGGTGAATGGATGATAGGAAGTAACGGACATAAAATTAGTGGGTAGCCTTGTTTATGTTAGCACGGCTGTGTATTTTATCATTTTAGAAAGACTGAGAGTGATCGTTGTGGTGGAGAAAAGTCATCAGCGAAATTGCGTGAGCCACGTGTTGATTTCGTCATCGGACGGTTGTGGATGGCTAAGTTTTTCTTGCCTGGAAATAATACACATTTGAAAACTCTAGAGAGATTATCAAATTTAGCCGACTGTGGGACCTCCCACTCGTTAGCTCGAAATTACATTCTTACCCTTAAATAATTGCGTCTATTGGATTTTCACGAAGTGGATTTAGCCCATCGTTTACATCTGGGCCCACCTGAATTTGGTTCAACAACATTACCATTTGGAGAATTATTTTCCTGTGGTAATTTCATTTCCCAATTCTGAATGTGGTAATTTTATTTTCAAAACTACTAATAGATGATAAATTTTGGTTTAATGATTAATACACGTTTTACTAATAGAATTATCAACCTTTACTTTAAGTTAGTTGTCTATTATATATCGGAAGATTTTTTTTTTTTTTTTTTTTTATGTTCGATGATATTTCGATGAGGATTTACGGTCATGTTAAATCTCCATCCATTCAAATGATGGTTGTGATTATAAAAAGAATTAAAAAAAATGAACTAATCACAAAGCGCGCCGAAACAAATAAAACCCTGGAATACTCTGAATTCATATTCCCTTTTCATTTTCAAACTCTACATTTCATTCTTTAGAAACATCTCATATAGCAGTATAAGTGAGTGGATAAAGAAATTAGAGAGTTAAAGTGACTTGTAAATGTGTGTGGATTACGATAAGAATTTGGGCAGCTGTACGGATGTTTAAAACTTTGAATTTGGTTAAACAATAAGGTAGATTCACAGTGATTTCTTTTTCTGTACCATAAGTTCACTTCATGTTGAAGTTTTGATTTTTGGTTTGCTGATAACTTTGTGTCTTCTTCTCCTTACTTCCATGTTTGATGAAAGTGATTATTATTTGTTTAGGGTGTTATAATGAAGTGATAGAGATTATGAAGACTTTATTTTATGGATTTTGCTTTTGTTCACATTGTTTGTAGTTCACTATATTTTTGTTTAGGGTATAAAGTGATAATTATCAATTTAGCTCGAAATGTTGCTTTTGCTCTGATGTCATATTTATGTGTACCCTAATGAACTGATTTTTAGTTTGTGGCAGTGCAGTTCGTGTTATGTTTGTATCTTCTGTGACATTATTGTTTAACTAGTTTATGTAAATTTGTTCTCTACGGTGATGAAGTTATCATGGCTCATTGTTTTTTGTGTTATGTTTTAACTTTATATTTATTGTGATTCTTTTATAAATGTTGTCTCCAACATTTTTTTTACCTTGATGAATTGAGTCTTGTGTTTATTACATGGAATTCAATTTGTGTTTGATATGTTTACGGTAGATTTTAAGGGTAATTTTAAGTATTGCTGCATCTATAGGTTTGTTTTTGTTGTAGCTTAAACTTGACTTATCATGGCACTGATTACAATTGGTCATTATTTATTTTGTTTACAAGTTGCATCTTGTGTTTGTTTAGGATAATTGTCATCTTTAATTGTGTTGAAATTAAACTTACAGTCTTTGATCAGTAGTAAATTTCTTTATATGCTTTAGGAGGAATATGTATATTTGAGGTATGTTGAGCCACTTGATATAGAGTGGAAGTTTAGAAACCGTATTGTGAGACTATAGGATGGGCAGACAATGGAAATCAAAATGACTATGAGCTATTGTATACTTTGAATAAGTACACTGATGGGGATTTGGAGGATATCACTCTTATTATTTATCTACTCCCCTTATAAACAATCTGCCCAGACTTTGAAAGCTCTAGCAACCCTATAGCTTCAGTACCTAATACAAGTTCAGATAATGAGTCTATTGAAGTTGTCCCTCCACTAAGTGATGATAGTAGAGATAGAGGCAAAGGCATTGCCTCTTTTAACAGCGATTAGTTAAGGGAAGACAGTAAACAATTTGGAGCAGATAATAATGAAGTTAGGAATGGCAATTGATCAATTTAGATCAGAAAGGGAAAGTCTTGGTCCAATATTCAGTTAAGATGCATATGTGGAGGATTTGATGTCAATCGATGGTTACAACTATGAAATGGTAGCTTTTCTAGCAAAACTAGATAAAACATCTTAATAGAGGACAAGCGATAAAGCAGCGGGTGACAACGAGAAAAATAATGATATTGGAGGCCATGAATAGGAAAAAAAGTGATAGTCGAGATAATGATCATCATGAAAACAATGAACATGAACAACATGATGGTGGGGATAATGATCATCGTGAAGATAATGTTAGCATAGGAGAAATACCATCAAGTCTAAATGAGAGTAACCTAGATGGAACTGGTGTGGATGAAGATGAGATTGAGGGGTCAGGAAATCTCTCTGATGCTACTGAAAATCGAGTTGAAAAATAGGACATTGGTTGGCATGATAGTGATGATGAGCCTGCTTTTAGGGGAGTTCCATTTAAGAGGGATGAGATAGTAAAATACAGCTAGCAGTTGATTAACTCATCTTTGGTCCATCTCATTTTAGGGAAGTTATGTTGGAGTATTCAGTTAAAAAAGGATTGCAGCTAGATAGAATCAAGAATGAGACCACAGGATCATGTATGGGTATAAAGTTGAATGGTGTATATGGAGAACTCATGCCAGCCCATCTTTTGAAAGACTGAGCTTCACGTTGAAGACTCTCAATGAGATTCACACTTTTCAGGATGCGAGATCCAACAAAGATGTTGGTTACTGTTTGATTGGGAAGCATTTTTAGACATTGGTCAAAGGTAACTCCAACATTGAAATCTCTATCATGCATAATATGTTATTTCAAAAATTTGGGTTAGATATTCCTTCTTATACGTTGTATAGAGCAAAGAACTATGCTCTAAAGATTAGTATAGAGAATAATAAAGATCAGCACTACAAACTACACAGGTATAGGTATGCAGTTAAAGAAAGAAATCTTAGTTCAATTATTAGTGCTAGGATAGATAGGGCTTCAGGTAATTTATTAAAGCCACCTCATCTTATTGGATTTTTCTTAAGTTCTCATGCTCAGAAGATGGGTTACTTAAAAGGTTACCATCCTTTTATTTATGTTGATGGATGTAATCTTAGTGGACCATATGAATGGGTTCTTTTAGGAGTTGTTAGTGTATATGCAACTAATGGTATTTTTTCACTTACCATAGTTATTATTGGGAAGGAAAATTCAGTAAATCGATCCTGATTTATTGGACTCTTGGAATATCACATATGAGTATATAAGACAATAAGGGTTTGCTTCATTTCTATTAGAGGTGCTGGAATTGCAGAAGTTATTTAACAATGATGGTCTAATTGCTAGCATAGGTTCTGTATTAAACACATCCTGAAGAATATGCTGGAAAAATTCGATTGAATGAGTGTTCCAGTCTACAATTACCTAATGAACATTATAGATAATGGGTAGTTTATGCATTCAATGTTGAGACAAAGATAAGCCATTATACTAACAATATGATAGAAACATTTAACTTCTAAATCAAGCGTAAAAGAAAATAGTCTATCTCAACCATGTGTGAGCCATTGAGGAAGATGTCCACCAGCAGAATTGTAAAGAGAAATGAACAAGTAGATGGATGGAATGACAAAATTCCATCAAATACTCAACAGCAACTTGGCAAATTAAGACAAGCTGGCAATCTTTTGATCCGTTGCCGTGTCATGAACGGGGCTTCGAGGTTAGGCATGTGAAAACTTCACAGTGAACCTATTATTTAATAACTATGATTGTGGGTCTTAATATATTAGTAGTATCTTATGTGCTCATGCACTTGCTTGTATTTCAAAGAAGAGATGTCCAACCTACCTCTTTATATGAGATTACATGAAGAGAGTTGCTTCTAAGAGGACTTGTTCAAATTTTATAAGTCCATTTCTCGATGAAAGTCTTCACATTTTATAAGTTCATTTCTTGATGAAAGTCTTCAGCCAACTGTTGCTATTGGGCTAATTCTGCCACCTAAGAAAGAAACACGAGCAAGTCAGCCAACAATGAAAAGAAATAAAGGTGTACCAACAAGAAGTCGCAAACAATTTACAAGAGCTAAACATTCCCTAAGCACCAAACAATCCATCGCAACAAAACAATCCCAGCAACCAAAAAGGACTCTTAGATCTACAGGGGTAAGATATGGTCATTACACTCATGCGAGCCATGATAAAAGAACTTGTCCTGATTTGAGAAACATCAAAGAAAGGAATTCTCATGTTAGTTTAGACCATTTGTTTCATAGTTTATGAAGTCGCACCCTTTTAACCTACTAACTTGTAATTTTTATTTCAGAGCAATGGAGTTGAGAGTGGAAGTTTATCTTACCACGTTTCAATTGTGGCAAACTAGGGAGAAAGTGGTCCGATCAATAAAGAACATACTGCCATTGAGAATTAATGTAATAAAGAACATACTGCCATTGAGAATTAATGTAGTACAAGGCTATTATGGGCATGTATAAGATACACTAAAGAGTATGTATTATTTGCTAGAATATGAGCCTCAATGCTAGTATATAATGACTTTCTACAATATTGTATTGTTTAAGAATTTCAAGAAAGTTCAACTCCATTTGGGAAGCGAAATATGAGAAGGAAAGGGGCAAAAATCAACCTCAATGAACTTTAAAAAGATGATGATAATCAAGCACAAATGATGCAAACAGAGTTGGCATAGTGCTGCAGAACCGACGCAACAAACCACTAAGAATCGAACTGAATCACCACCCAACTATTATAGGCTTAATTTTCATGTTCTTTCCACTATAACATTTTTTCTCAAACTCCACCACATAAAATAGAGAGTCTTCATTTCAATCTTTGAGTCAAGGGGTCCTCCAGCGTCTTAAGAAGATTGAAAATGGTTCTACCTTGAAAATTTTATTTTTGTAAGATGCAATCTTCATCATGACCAACCTATATATTTAGACTACTTTTTTGGGTACATATTTTGTCGACCTAACTTCTGGTTAACTAGTACTGGATAATGTACACAAGTGTTAGTTTTTTTACAACTGAATGTTGTTTTTAAGGCAGATTACGTTCTACTTAATAGTTTACACTGCTGCCTTATAGGATTAGGGATGTGCACTATTTGCAAACTCAATTATGTTAACATATCTAAAAAACATGAAAGATTATCTATTAATGTTTATGTTCAATAGATTTGTTTGAATTATCATAAATATCATTCCTCTGCTTGCTATGAAATTACTGCTGCATAAAACAGTCTACAAGTTTAGAATGCATAACAAATAGGATCATTATTGCATCATTAGAATCATCATATCTTCTGGAAGGTTCATGATTCATTAGGAACATTACAATATTGTTGTTTAAGATATATTACAGAGCATGCTACTACAATTATGGTATGGATTCATAGAACATGTTTCAGCTTCGCAATGCATAAATTACTTGTTGCAGTTCTCTATTATAAATGGAAGTTGGTTGCATATGTTTTTCTTCTTTCACATCTTCATTTGTATAGTCACTTGCATCTTTAATTTCATGAATTCTATCCACTCTTACATCAGCATTTGTAGGAGCCCACTATTTCCAATATTCATATATTTTTTCAGCACAAACATAATATAATATTTCTGGAAGATTTAGAGATCTTTACTGCTGCTCTATTTTCACACCAACATTTTGATTTCTAAATTTTATAAATCGACAATTGATTGGAATTTGTACTGCTTTTGCTCATACTTATTGCTGTTTATGCGTGATGAGATGGTGTATGAAGAGATGTTTGTCTATCTTTTTCCTTCTGATGATTATGGTCTCCTATATATAAAAATAGAGTGTAACAAATTGTGGTGGTTTTATAACCCTTGTTCAATGATTAGAAATTTAAAAAAAAAAAAAAAATTACCATTTTACCCTGCCAACATTAAATAGCAAATGTTTACTTATTGGTATTTCTGTAAACTTACTTGAAAACAAAACTATAATCTCGCCCAATAATAAATAATAATTAACTTGCAAATAAATAAATAATTAGATCTTAAACTATATAACATTCTAAACTAATATATGGCTTTACATTCAAAATGGAATTTTCATCTCCTATAAGTGTCACATCAACAAGATAATGATCCACGTTTAAAGTTCCGTCTAGTCAAAAAAGTATTTTAATCTAAAACATAATTCTCGTAAAAAAACATACCCAAAAAATTTAAGAGAGGTCGGACTAATTTATTCCTTTTAAATATAAATAATGTGATAATCCAAATATTACTGATTTTTTTTAAATATTGATTTTTTTAAATAAAAAATGCTAACACTATTCAAGTGGACTTGTTTTGACAGATCTAGTATATATGATTTTTCCATCTATTCTTCCACGTTAGCTTATAGACCGCTATTATTAAATTTTTTTTTCAAATTCAACCAAATTTTCAAAATCTATTCAATGTTGTGAACCAGCATGTGCAAGGTGGATTCCACCATATAGTACGTGTTGTTGTGCATGTAATTGTGTATTTGATGTTTAACACGTGGCTTTATTAATTTGTATATATATGCGTGTATGATATCAATAACAACACAATTGTTTTCTTGTGGTGCTCAAGTTTCTTCATACCTGTTTTTTCTATACTTTCATCTTCTCTTCTGCTATCTTCTACACTCCATATTATAGTTGTTTAGTTGAATATTCAAGAAGTGTATCAGGAATCCAAGATTACCAGGTTAACTTTCTGATCCCAATTTATTTTCAGTTAATATTAAACTGTTTTCTTCTCTTCTACCCCGATTACATGCAGAGTTGAACTCTTTGAATAAACGAAAAGTTTTTGGACCCATAATGAAAACACCAGAAGAAGTTCAACCAGTTGGTTACAAATGGGTATTCGTTCGGAAACGAAATGAAAGAAATGAAATTGTGAGAACAAAGCACGTTTGGTTGCTCAAGGTTTCTCCCAAAGACCTGGAATTGATTATGATGAGAAATATTCCCCTGTAATGGATACTATTACGTTCCGATTTCTAATCAGTCTTTCCATTTCTGAGAATCTGGAAATGTGTCTTATGGATGTAGTTACTACATATCTATATGGATCACTTGATTCGTATATTTACATGAAATTCCCACAAGGATTGAAACTACCTGAATCATATCGATTGGGATCTCAAAACTTGTATTCCATAAAGTTACAAAAATCCCTGTATGGATTGAAACAATCTGGGAGAATGTGGTATAAACGTCTTAGTGAGTATTTAATAAAAGAAGGATAACACTATATGTCTATGTATCTTCATTAAGAAATCAGGGTCTGGGTTTGCAATTATAGCAGTTTATGTGGATGATATGAATATTATTGGGATTACTGAAGAGATCAAACAAACTGTTGAATATCAGAAAAATGAGTTTGAGATGAAAGATTTGGGAAAAACAAAATATTGTCTTGGTCTGAAAATTGAACATAAATCAAATGGGATATTGATTTATCAATCGGCATACATTGAAAAGCTTATAAAAAGATTCAATATGGATAATGCACATCCATTAAGTACACTCATGGTTGTAAGAACACTTGATCCGAAAAAGGATTCATTCCGACCGAAGGATGATGACGAACAATTACTTGGTCCCGAAGTAACATATCTGAATGCAATAGGTGCACTGTTATATTTAGCTCAATGTACGAGACCAGATATCTCATTTGCTGTGAATTTATTAGCGAGATATAGTTCTGCACCGACCCATCGTCATTGGAATGGAATCAAACATATTTTGTGTTACCTGAAAGGTACGAAAGATTTAGGATTATTTTATACAAATTCTAATAAATTTCTAGGTTTGACTGGTTATGCCGATGCTGGATACCTTTCGGATCAGCATAAAGGACATTCTCAAATTGGTTATATTTTCACGTATAATGGTACTGCGATCTCCTGAAGATCTACGAAACAAACTTTAGTAGCCACGTCCTCTAATCATGCTGAAATTTTGGCATTACACGAAACCAGTCGAGAGTGTATTTGGTTGAGATCAATGATCCAACATATCCAGAATTCATGTGGTATCTCCGAAACTACGAATGGGTCAACTGTAATTTTTGAAGACAATGCTGCATGCATCGCCCAAGTTCGGGGAGGTTACATCAAGGGAGATCGAACCAAACATATTTTCATAAAATTCTTCTACACCTACGAGCTTCAGAATACTGGTCAAATAGACGTGAAGCAAATCCGATCTTCTAATAATCTCGCCGATCTATTAACAAAATCATTACCGACATCAACGTTGAGAAACTCGTTTACGAGATCGGAATGCGAAAGCTCTCCAGATTAGAAAATTAGGTTTATGAGTGCTGTAAACAGGGGGAGAATTTTGTAAAATTGGATTCACCAACTGTACTCTTTTTCCTTCGTCCAGTTTTTATCCCCAGTTGGGTTTTTCTAACAAGGTTTTAACGAGGCAGTCAAATATCGGAAAATGGTGAAATCCAAAGAGAAGTGTTGTGAACCAGCATGTGCAAGGTGGATTCCACCATATAGTACGTGTTGTTGTCCATGTAATTGTGTATTTGATGTTTGACACGTGGCTTTATTAATTTGTATATATATATATATGCGTGTATGATATCGATAACAACAACACAATTGTTTTTCTGGTTTGCTCAAGTTTCTTCGTACCTGTTTTTTCTCTATACTTTCATCTTCTCTTCTGTTGTCTTCTACACTCCATATTATAGTTGTTTAGTTGAATATTCAAGAAGTGTATTAGGAATCAAAAATTACCGGGTTAACTTTCTGATCCCAATTTATTTTCAGTTAATATTAAACTGTTTTCTTCTTTTCTACCCCGATTCTATTTTTATTTTTACAACATTCAAATAATATTTACTTTTTCTTGAAATTTAAATTAAAAAAGAATGATACATATATATATATTTTAAATTCATATAATAAAATCGATAATACTTCAAACATAAGTGACATTTTTTTTTAAGGATGGACCATTAATCAAAATTAATAGAATTGCAGACAAGAAGGTCCACCAACAGATCATATGTTCTAAATTATGCGGCTAGCAATGACGGAGATTGAGTTGAGCTCTAAGCAAAGCAAGCTGAAGGGGACAGATATGCTGATACTGATAAAACCATCTGATCAAAGCCAAATGGAGTGATTAATATCAAAACTCATTTGGAAATCAACCAGGAAGTTGAATTTGAAAGTGTATTTTACTTGGTAAATCATCCAAAGACTTCAAATTGAGAAGAACTATGAATGGTACAGTGATTACATCAGTCTTGCTAACTAACACTTACCAAAATAATTACTGGTCTAACATGGTTAAGTTTTTACAGAATCTATTAGATGAACTCTTCTTCATAAACTCATTTGCCAAATGATGAATTCAGTGAAGTAGAACTTGCTTGGAGACAGTACAATGTCTGCAGATTATGAGATACATAGAGAAAATGAGTGCGAGAAGAACCATGAGAACTGTCGACATTTCATGTGTTAGTTTAGTTTTTTACTTGTTCTTATATCAAGTCCTAAGAATCGACTTTGAGTAACAGCTTTCTATATTTACAGGTATAGCAGAAACTTGCAATAGAAATAAAAAAATCAACAGAAACTGCAAATATCATTACTTGGTTACCATTCTGTCATACCAAAATGGTTTTCCCTTGTATACACACCACATACAAGAAGTTACTACCACAAATGGTTGACAAAGCAATGCCCCATCAACTGTATTGACATAAGAAGAAAATAAAACTTGGTATCATGAATCAAATGATATGATGATAAAAACTGCAACGATACCTGAAGAGCACAAGCATCCATTAAAATTCCAGCAACAACTTGCTTTATATCCAAGCAAACACTTCTATATTCAACATCTAAATCAGCTTCAATTAGCATAAATTCACACATCAATCAGCTTCAATTTACATAAATTACCATCTTCACTTGCAAGGAAACTTTTCTAATTTCAGTTTTAATCTTGTCTGTCTCACAATCTTCTGTTGGAGGTTGACTACCTAAAGAAAGTATCACTCAGAAATGATAGTTCAACAGCATAAAGTCATATAACATTATTCCATAGGCCTGTTTGGAATTGGTTTTGTCTTTGACTCATGGTCTAATTGTAGAAGCAGCATGAACCTTTTTCATGAAGTTAGTATTTCGATTTGGAAGAGCTTCTGTGAGACTAGAAAGTCTTCCTAACAGTTATCTAAAAACCATTTATAACAACTTTCAAAAGTCAAAAGTTAGTCTAATCTATTCAATCAAGCACTGTATGTATAAGAGACCTCAAATTTGACTCGCCAGCATGTATGAATTTAAGATCCAGTTCTAAGCAAAGAAATTATTCATGTATAAATCAAGCCAAAACGTGTACAAATAATCTTTGAATTAAATGGTTTTGACACAAGTTTCTTCACTTGTAAAACAAAGAAATGAATGAACAATTAATTACAGTTCCCATAAGAATGAAGAATAAATACTTGTCAATCCAATGATACAGATATATCCCCACTTTATACTGGGTATACATATAAATTAACATACCGTATTATAAAATGCAAATTTCTAGGTTTCTTATGATTTAAGGTAACACAAAGAATACTAAAAAGCTAATGAAGTAGCTAAATAGAATATTCATACTTTGACAGCGGCTTCAAAATTGTCAGTCAGAGTTATCTCCACCTAGTCGGATTGCTGTAATTTCTACTGCTATCACCTTCACTTCTCTCAGAAGCTCCATCATATGATCGTTTATCGCCTAATGTTTTGGAACTGCGATTCTCTTCATGATGCGACTGAGAAGGATCTCTTGTTATTCGACGGTCCTGCAAAATGCATTTATACAATTAGATAAGCCAATTCCGAATATATCCCAAAGGATAGTTCAGGACTTACTTCGCGGAACAACAAATCATCTGCCTCAAGCATGTGAATAATATGCCCCATTTTAGGTCTCTTTGTTGCATCAGGATCTACACATCTGAGAGCAACTAACAGGACGCGTTTAAGTGCTTTAGAAGAAGGTAATTCAGGTAACTTAGGATCAACGACTTCCTCAGACTTCCGATTTCCAACCATTGTTTTTAACCAATCGACCAAATTCACCTGAAAATGTATGGTTTTACACAACTACGAGTTAGCAATAGAAAGCAATTTGATCTTATTTAACAATTTATAAGCAGGGATTCAAAAGTTACCTCCCCTTGAGGTCGAGTGTAATCAACTGGACTTCGCCCAGAAATGATCTCCATAATGAGTATACCGAAACTATAAATGTCACTCTTTTCATTTAACATTCCGGTGCATGCGTATTCAGGAGCAACATAACTGCATATACCAAGAAAGATTTGATTTCCTATCTCAATGAAAAACTATAAAATAGGATCCAAAACTATGCAGGAAAAAGAAGATGGAAATCAACTAACCCAAATGTTCCCATGACACGAGTTGTTACATAACTACTCTCAGAGCATAAAAGCTTAGCAAGACCAAAATCAGAAACCTTAGGGTGCCACTGCCGATCGAGCAATATGTTACTAGATTTCACATCACGATGAACAACCTTAGGTTCAAGACCCTCATGAAGATAAGCCAATCTGCAAAGTAGAACACAATAGCAACAGCAACTAATGATTATAAAGGATTACTCATTCTACCACACATTAAACAGAATTAAACTCAGAATTCAAAACACACCCTTTCGCCATTCCTAGTATAATATTCATTCGAATATCCCACGTCAAAGGGCTCACATCTCCAACATCACCATGAAGCCATTGATCCAAATTGCCATTGTCAACATACTCATAAACAAGCATCCTACAAACAGCAAAAACCATATCACAATCACTTCACCAAACACTAAACTAAACAAACAACATAAACTCAATTGCTCAAAACCTGTATGCACCCTCAACACAATATCCAAGCAATCTCACAAGATTCTTGTGTCTAACACGCCCAATTACTTCCACTTCCACTTTAAACTCCTTCTCAGCTTGACCCCTAATAACGCAAGTCAAAACCATCATGATATTTACAAACCTAGAGTCAAATTGAAACTTGATTGTGATTGAATCAATCATATTATTACCTGTTGTTCAACAGATTCTTGACAGCAACACGAGTACCGTCACTCAAAATCCCAGAATACACAATCCCATAACCACCTTCACCAATAACATTCTCTTCACAAAGACCATTAGTAGCAGCTTCAAGCTCTCTCAGCGTATACCATCTCCCCCAACCAAGATGCGAAACCTCCGGTCCCACACTCCCACTTCCAAACGACGCCGTCTCACAAGCACTGCCGGTACCTCTACTCTCGCCACTCGAAACCCGATCCGAAAACACCACGCGGTGCTCGATCTTCCCCATATCAACTTGAATCTCCGGCGCCGGCGCCGGATGATGAACTATCTCCTGTATTTCCTTCGAAATCGGAGGAGTCGTGTTCATATTCCCGATCTGCTTAAACTGCTTCTGTCGGCCATGGTGGTTCTGCTTCTTACGCCTGGACGTCAAACAGAGAGATAGAAGAAACAGAGTGAGAACTATCAATGAACCGAGTAAGATTCCGATGACGACCCATAGTCGGAGTCCGAAGATCGACGTCTTCTTCGAAAGCTGTGTGTTGACAAACGCGGCGTCGTAGACAGACATTTCAAAAATCCAATCTTTACTGATCAAAATCCAATCTTTACAACATGGTTTTGCAGATTATACAATAAAGTTGAAGACTGAGGAGAGAGAAGAGAAATGGTAAGTGGTGGTAGTGGTGGTGAAGAAGCAAAAGAAAGAAAGTGTTTAAATGAGCTGTCTATTCCTCTGTAGCTGGAACACTCTATTTCTTGTATTCGAACAAGTCAGATGACGTGAATGTGTTCAATGTTGTTCTGTTGTGTCCGTGACTGAGAAGGGTTTAGTTTAGATTAGGGATTGGGTGGGACCCAGTTCTGGGTTTTTACACGTAGAGATTTTGCTGTACTGTCAAATCCATCCCAAGATTATAAATGTTAATAGATTTTGTAATACAAGATGATATATGTAACAATTTTTATGATCAATATATCAATAATGAAAAATGGATTGAGATTAACAGTGGTGTATAAAGGAAGATACAGAGCACAATTGGCAAGAATCTGAAAACATGGAAAAGGCAAGAAAGGTGAGAAGTGGTTAAGTTTTGTTTGCTTCTAAACGAAGCAATTCTATATTGACAAACAGATAATCATTAATTATCATCATCCAATTTAGGTGCAATTGGCAAATTGACATTAATCTACAAAGAATCTTAAATAATATTCTTCTGTCGAGTCCAGACAATATAGCCAAAAGGGTCTTCCAAAAACCAGAAAAAATTAATATATATCAGTCTCTGGATGGTTTTACTAAGAGTTAAGAGACTCACCAGAAAGGCTTGAATTGAATAGACAGGTTTATGAAATGTATTGACAATGATATATCATTTGTTTTTATGTCTAAAAGACAGTTGGGCATACTTGGATTATTAGTGAAGAGAAGAGATTCCCTTTCATTTCTCTCTTTTTCAATCCATTGGTGATTCTGTTGTGATCTGTCTGCAACAATCATAATAAATTCACGGGTTTTGATTAGTGTAAATTGGTCAATCAATTTTTTGGCTTGTGATTAATCATATACACCAAGCTGATATTATATCAGAATCAGTAGCAGGCAAAAATCACGCAAGGTGGATCATAATGAACTGGACCTGGACCACCACAAGGCTTGGCTTGTCATTTGTTGATACTCAGCATTCATGACAGCAACACATATCTGATTAATAGCAGCAGCCAACCCTTTTCTATATGATCTAATTTTTCATGTTCATAAAAGATAAACCAGATGGAATTAAAATTCTATATCAAAAGCTCATGCAATCATAAAGTACATATACTTCGCCTTCTCTTCCTCTATATCAGTGAATGTATTGAAACAAAGTTCTTAACATGAGTGTGCTTTCAGTACCTGATAAAAAGGAATCGAAGATCGGCAAAAAAAGTATAGGTATTGTAGTAATAATATACTACAGGTGTGGCCTCTCTCATGATTGCAGCTTTCTGTTTTAATTTAACTACTAATAACTTAATTGAAGATCCATGTGTAGGTGAATTAGTCCGCTTTTTTGTCCTGGGCATCTATAGCAGCCAATCTTTCAACCAGAGGAGGATGAGAATAGTGATATGCGGAATACCAGGGATCTGGATTCATAGTTGACAAGTTCTCTTCCTGAAAAAGTGAAAATATTGTGTTAGCTAACTAGCAGATTCTATGTCGCATGCTCTGATTCGCTAAGGGTCAGTCCATAATTTGCTTAGGGAGGCACTATTAGGTGGGGAAAGAAATTAATTTACAAGATAATCATTGCTGAAATTAAGGAGACCGATCAACACACAACAGATATATCTTGGACAAACTGGTGTGAGAACTATAGGAAATTGACAAGGTTAAGGATAGGAATATTGAGTAGGTTCTAAAGATAATAGGTGGTTAAACCTCATAAAGTTCTTATCTATACATCAACTTAGAGGGCAACTTTTACTACTGTCCTAAAACGAAATGGTAAAAAGTACCTGAAGTCTCACAAGACCAGCACGCAGAGGAGAGGCATAACCAAGCTTCTTGGCGAAGGCATCAGCCTACAAGGATAGATGTATGATATATCAATATCAAACAAGATCTAAAATAACATCCAAGAGAGGACAAAAGAGACTAAAAAGCAAACCTGAAATTCAAAAGATCTGCTCACGAGATTGAAGCCAAAATTTACAAGGTGTTGAAGTGGTATTATACTATGCTGCAAACAAAAAGGTAAGGGGAAACTTGTTACATAATGACATTTACTACCTCAGTATTCAGAAGTAAATATCAGCAGATCAACAAAAGAATGTACAATATACTAGCTCTATAATTTTGTAAGCAAAACTGGAGCGAGATTAAGATATATCCCCCTTCAATTTCAACTTCATTATCGCCTCCCATAGACACTTTACTAAAAATGCTACAAAACTTAAGTAATCATGCATCAAATACATCACACCAGCACTTCTGACATATTATATAGGGGATATAAGGCATAGTCAATAATACAGGCACAAATTGCAGCATAAGAGAGCATCTGCTGATGGGTTGAACATAAAGATAATAATACCTGAAAAATGATGAGACCGATGATTACAGGCTGTGAGTCAAAACCAAAACTCCTAAAGAGCTCAGTTGAATTCTTCACAAGTGTATATCCCCCAAATTGCAGCAGTGTAAGAATCTGTCAGTACCAGATTGTCAGGCAATGCATAATTGGCATAAGAAAATGGTAATAAGCACATAGAAGTAATGTTCATTGTGCATGTGTGTATGAGTGTGTGGACTACAAATATGAAAATCAAAAGTTCCCTCTTGAGATACAAGATATTAAACAGTAAATTACCATATTGGAAAAGCAGAATAAAAAAAATAGAAGCAACAAGATGCCTAGAGCACGAGTACAGAATGCTTCACTGCTCATGACTAGGTTTCAGTTGCATAGAAGATGTTCTATCTTGAATATGGAAACCAGAATATCAATACAGATAGGGTCAAAGAAGCAACAATTAGAAAAACAAAAAATACACCAGATGGTGAATTATATATCATACCTGAAGGGTAATGAAGGAGTACATTGTATGATTAAGTTTCCAATGCCCAAGCTCATGGGCAATAACAGCTACAATTTCCTCATCATTTTTGCACTGCAGAAAATCTTTCAATCAGATAAAGATCCTTCCATGTTGCAAATAGAAACACAACATTTCTACAGATAAATGATAGTGTGAGAAATTTATTTTAGTAGCACATTATCACGTTAAAAAATAATTTATTTTTGTAGCTACAATTTCCTCATTTTCATGCAACTGATTTCTCAGGGCTAATAGATGTTAATAATTAAATTCCGAACTACAAGCACAGCAAGCAACAGTTACGACATAACCATGTTAAAATATATAAGATAGCAAATATGAAGTCTACAACTGAATGTGCAATTGCTAATGTCCCCCACATAGTTGTAGGTGTGATAACACCACATAAACTATTCCATCTAGCAATCAAAACTGACCTCCCCAACAAGCCATCACATTCACACTGATGGTATCAAATTGGAAATTAGCCGATGTAAGCAAATAGCAGCATCACTTGAAACCCATATTTCACGAAGGTACAGTAAAGAAAGATGAGGATAATCTGCAAATGAAACACATTCTCACCTGCTGAATCAAAGTGTCAAAAAGCACAATCCGTTTATTCTTAAAGAACCCATACATGTAGGCCTGCAGAATATTGATAAACACACCATTAAGAGCACCCTCAAGAAGTAGAGAAAAAAGTTGTTAAAGTGAAAGATCCCTAATATTTTAAATTCTTGGGTGGAATATCCGCCTTTGTTGCCAAGTATTAACACTTTGTTGCAATGATAATATAATTCAGTATGCTAATATTTCAATACATAGAAAACAACGATACAAAGTTCAAGGTGGTTCAATTATCTATTTTCCCCATCTAATTTTTCAAACTGCAATTTGAAGAAAGTTTTACACAAATGGTTTCTACAATATTACAGCAGTTCAGAAATTTGTCATAATTTACAATTAAATTTTAATTTAAGCTGATAAATTAAAATTATAAATTACCATAAAAGGAAGATAATTCTATAAGTTAAGTCCTTACATTGCTGTGGCTTGACCTTGTGGATCCATCAACGACAAACAATTTCTTTAAAGGAAACTTTAGAGAGGCGGCAAGGTTCTCTATCTTCTGCTTAAGTTCTCCATCTGGAAGCTGCATTACACCACAAACAGTGTAAACAAAATCAAATTCCAAGAATATGACATGCATTAAGCATGGATTCCTGCCAAAAAGATCACATATACTTACCGGAGTAAACTTGTTAAAAAGTGGGGCTATTAGAATAGGGTAAATTGTCATCATCACAAGCGAAATAATAAGCATAAATGCCCAAAGATAGATGGCCAAATAAGGACCTCCTTTCTGCAACCATGCAATCAACATTTTACCAGAATTTAATTAAAAAATAAATAAATTTTAAAAAAAAATGTAAAAACGAAAAACTAGAGCTAAACAACAGATAACCTACGAGTTCAAAGTAAAGCAGCAATCATTTTTGCCTTAAAAATTTTTTTAAAAAAAATTAAATAAATAAATAAATAAAAGGATAAAAAGGAAAACAAACAACAAAACCAGGGAACATAAGAAAATTATGTTTTGCACTCTTGCTCTAAATGACAACACTAACAGATTATCATACCTGAACAATTATGATGATTGCAGAAACAATAGGTGGGCCAAGGATGGCTGCAATGATCATGCCTTTGATCATATCTCTAAAGTACAGCCATAATGTTTGCTGTAAAACATGCAGCAGTAGTCAATAAGCCAAGAAATAAACAAAATCGAAAAACCAAACAATGACACAAATAATGCAAACATTATTAATTTGTAAAAAGATAACACAAAGAACAGATAAGAAAGATTAAATACGCACTTTGTTAAAACCGTGGCGAGCCTCAATCACAAAAGTTGAATAGAGAGAAAAGGGTAAATCAGTGATCTGCACAAACATTTGAAAAACAGATTATCAATACAGAAAAGTGAAGTACCAACAAGTATAAATTCAAAGTAATTGCCTCGTAATTACAAAATTCACTGGCCACTATATCATGTCAAGAACACTAAAAGACTAAATATACTCTCACTTTGCAGAAAAAGGATTCTTAGGATCATTATTTTTCCTTGGTAATTTCCAAACAGGGGAGGGGAAAGCTAAATGTATCTGCAACCAATTTTGAGTTATTGAGCAAGCTAACTGGTCAGACCTTCAACGTAGAGTAGTGTTCCAGAACATTGTTAATTAGTAATTACATGTCTCCTACAGGTTCGACACACCCTTAAGAGTGGTAACTTGTCATGTATGACTATAACTGCTTTAATAGGACGTGATGAGCACATTCTTCTCAACATCAAAGTCAGCTGGCACATTAACAAAAAGAAAGGAGAAGAGAAAAATTAAAGCATAATGGTAGGTTCCCAATGCGATGCGAACCCCATTACATGCTATCCATCCTCATGTTAGTAGACAACTGCCTACATCAGTATTTCTATATCTTTTGTAGCATCAAACTCAAGCTAATTTTGAATAGTTAATTAAACTAAAACATCACACCCAATCAAAATGTGAAAATGAGAACATCTGAAAGTCAGCCAAACAAGATATGCACCAAAGGGGCAGATGACCTACCTACATATAGCATGAAATGAATTTGCATACTCCATAGCAAGGAACCAAAACTTATTTAAATTACAGTTACTCAGAGGCATCATGTACGCACCTGGGACCATAACATAACACCAGTCAGAAAGGCCAAGGTATGTAGTATTTCATTTTCTGCATTAAGCCCAACTAAAACCAGAAAGTTTCCTGATTTCTGCCATCACAAGAAATATTTGTTGCAGTAAAATAACTTCACTGTGGGACCACAAATAACAAAAGCATGACTCACCTTCCAGAACCAAGGCAATACTCTAAACATCAAAATGGCTGAGTCCATCACAACAGTCACGAACTCATGAACAAAACGGAAGTAACTGGAAGTCATGAAAGATGCATCAGCTTAAAATTACCATCAATTAGGAATACCCAGAAACAAAATTAAAATTAAAAAAGACATATCTTCCTAATGCCAAGGAGGAAAAAAAAAAAAAAGCTTGAGTCGCTGATAAAAATGTTCTGTGATAAAGAGTCAGAGGATTGGCACTGACTGACAAACCTTTTATCAAGACTATAAGCACGAGCCTTCTCAAATTTTTCTTGGCTGATTACTCCTTCTAAAGTCTTTGGTAGTGTAGGTACTTTGTGAGCAGCATGTTGCCGCAAATCCAGATACGTTTCGAAAAAATACATAAATATCATAAACCCTGAAAATGAAAAACAGAAACAAGTCAGAAATCAACAGAAAATGATAAAAGTAATAAATAAATAAATAAAAAGACAACAGATGACCATCAGAATATGAAAGCCAAAAGATAATTAACATTTTGTTCTTAAGTGAAAACCATCAAAATCAGTTCTACAAACCAAATAACCTGTAATGACAAGAGAATCAAGCCAATATTTCGCAGCATAAAAAATGCTCATTTCATACCTTCTTGACCATCTATAGATAAATCTAACTGTACAAACCTACACCACTCCACTAAACAAAATCCAAATTTAACTACTACCGTCACTGTTTTAACCTACTATTTCTCTAGTACTCACTTCCACTCCCCTCACTCTCCAGCAATCAAACAACACTTACATGTAAAAATTTACAACGAGATACAAAAAGAAACTCAGAAAACTCAAACCTAAACCAATAAATCAGTTTACCAACAAAACATCCCAACCAAAGCGACACAAATGACATAACCAAACAAAATCCTGTATCCTATGCAACGTCATTTGATTCGCTCCAACAGAGCTCTTCCCTCCACCATTACCAACAAGAACAAAACTCAAATAAGTAGACAAAGCTTTTCAACAAATAAACATTATTAATCAACTTCACAATTCAAAAGATGTAAACATATAACAAAAGCCCTAAAATTCACGTTATGAGAATCAATCTATAAGATTTTAACTTGTTTGGGAAAAATGAAATGAATAAGTAGTGAAAACAGTATAAACAGAAGATGAAGAGATAAAAGGTAGAAGAAAGTACCGACGACGGATTCCATGTAAGGAAACACCATGGTGGCGAAGTGTTAGTCGGGGCGGGTCGTCAGAGATTCTTGGAGCTAGCGGCGGATATATGGAACTAGTTTTTACGCTGTTGTAAAATTGATGGTTTTTGGGATGGTCTTTTTTTAATTGTCATAACGCCGACGTGGGTTTATTTTTCTCTTAAATAAAATCAAATAACTTTTCTTAGCAGAAACTTATTTTGATAAACCAAATAATAAAATTAGAGTTAAATCGTAAAATTAATTTTATTTAATTTAATTTTTTTAACAATAAATAATATTTTTAAAGCTGATATAATTATAATTGTTATTTTAATTAAACATTATATTAACTCATTTTTTATACATAAATTTATTTTTTATTTATGTTCATAAATTTAAATTTTATTTATTTATTTTTTAATTATTTTAATCGCCATTTGAATATTAAATAAATTTTAATTATTTTCATTTTAAAAGAGATTGTAGCTATAATTATTAAAAAAATATATTTTTTAATAACATTAATTGATTTATCTATTTTAAAAATTGTAGCTATAATTATTAATAAATATATTTTGTTGAATCACGATTAATTGATTTTATTATTATTATTATTATTATTATTATTATTATTATTTATCCTCAAAATTTTATAAATTTAGAGAATAATATCACAA
The DNA here is from genome assembly GCA_031304145.1 of Cardiospermum halicacabum. Lineage (NCBI taxonomy): Eukaryota > Viridiplantae > Streptophyta > Magnoliopsida > Sapindales > Sapindaceae > Cardiospermum > Cardiospermum halicacabum. The sequence continues at coordinate 4,276,295 of CM062399.1, read as the reverse complement.
GTTCAATATGAGAAATGTGGATTTGTTTGCTGCAAATTTTTAAGCTACCCTACAAGTTGATAGTGTATTTTGTGTTAGATTTATATATGTACATTGAATAGAAATAAAATCAAAATATCCACCTCACTCACTCATATTGTATCTTCTCTTTATATTGTACATATGTATTCGCTGTAAACGAAAAATATTACATTAATTTTTAGCTTATTTCAAGGTGTAGTCCAGTTACTTTTTTGCTCGACTTGGTCTTAAAATCTGCTTTAGCAGAGCCATTTTTGGTACATTCCAGTGCTCCACATGCCTGAAACATCAAAATCCTGACATCAATTCGGATCGATAATAAAATTCGAGAGACAGGAAACCATTACCTGCAAACTCTCCCAGTTTCCATATCAAAATAATACTCGGTATATCCTGTAGCTGCAACATATACAGCAAATAATGTCACTGAAACTAATACATAGATCGGTTTGAGATAAGCTTTGCTTTTGGTAAGATGAAAAGTCGGGATTTTTTTTTTTTTTTTTTTTTTTTAAATAACATTCCTATTTTCACTTAAAAAAGGTTTTGAATTTCTGTTACAGGAAAATTAGAAACTACTTTTAAATCAAAAAGTTATAATAACTTTTTATATAAGTCATTCAAAACCGTGTAACCACTCACAGCAATTATTCATAAAGCTCATAGGAAGATAATTATACCAGAAAGAATAGGCTTCCATGGAAAGGACATGGTACAATTAAATCTCCAGTGTCCAATCCCTTTATCCTGTACACACCAAATACAAATACAATGTGAATCTAACTATTCAATCCAATTCATGCAAAATGGGACAATCTCAGAACCAGCACTTAACAAACCTCAAAATCCTCCCATTTCATGAGCTTCATGTTAGATTTCTGAATAAGCAATCCGAAATTAGAACAATTTCTTTTGAATCTTCTAAGTCCTTTAAACGACCCAGCAGGATCAGCAAATTCGCACTCTTCTTCATAAGCATCTAGAGTCAGGTTCCCTAACATTCAATTCAATTCAATTCAATTCAATTTTAAACATCATTTTTTCAAGAGTGAATTTGAGTTGAATTGTGAACTAACCTGTGACGAAATATGATCTGGCGAAATCGTCTTTGATGCTATCGACTACTGTGGCACGATCCACGGCTCCTGATCCATCTCTGGCGAGTTTGACTTCTGTTTCCGGTGATTTGACGTCAGACTTTGGACGGATTAAGGAAGCGGCGATTCCTAAGAGCTCGGAGCCGTACCAAGCTGCTTTTAGCAGAGCATTTTGTGGTGCGGAGTCTGGTTCGGTTGAAGAAGACTTGTCAGTTGAGAGGTGAGAATCTGATTTGGTGTTGCAATGGATTCTGGAGAATTTGCGGGTTTGAATTGGCTGAGAAACGAGGGAGGAGTGGTGGTGATCGGAGTTTAGTGTAGGATTGATGGAAGAGATGGAGAATAGAGTAGCCATTGAAAGACTAGTGGATGTTTCTCCCGCGGATTGTTTCGAAATATCTTAGGTTTCAAATAAACGGTAGCCACAAGAAAATGTGGAGTTCAAAACGACGTCGGAGGAGACACAGTACCACCACCAGGATACATATATATGACCGTTTTAAGAAGACAACATATGCAACGTTAATAAAAATTAAAAAATAATAAAATAAAAGGGGAAATATTTGCTCATAATGTTTCCTTTGACGCCTGTATGTAATACTGTAGTTCACAAAAAACGAAACCTATACCTAAACAAATATGAGATACACAAGAAATTAGAGATGATATACAACATTCAGCTCTCCTACTTATTCTACTTATTCAACTCAAGCAATTCCTTTTTCATGTTTTGTCCAGAAAACTCTAGAATATTCTTACAAGTCTGGAATTCTTCAGTTATGTATGGCGAGTCTGTTTTCCCTAGAACTGTTGCTGCTAACAATGACAAAAGGCTGGTCGGATATGAGCATCACTTTCATAAATTTATATCGGTCCTGGCGCACTTCAGCATATCATCTGGATGGCAGCAGGTAAAACAGTGAACTTACGAGGAAGGAATCCCAAATGTTCTCCATCAGACTGGACAAAAACACTGCCAATGCCTGAAATATCTTCCACTTCGATAGTGCGTACACTGTCAGGAATAAGGGAAATGATATTAACTTCAGGCACACTTTTTTCCTGCTAGTTCATCAACACTTAAATCTATCTTGTTATAGAAACTTAAGCAGACTAGTCTATAAAGAACAAGTCAATATCACATACTACAGACATTGGAGAGAAGAAGCACTGTAATAACACGTCAGAGATTGATTGTCGAAGCAAAGTAAAATGATTCTGAATTGTTACCTTATTGAAGTGATATTTTTCACCGATAAATGAGTTCCATTGTACAATTTATGTAGTTTCAGAATGAAGTCATACCACTTAAAATCCTGCAGTATCACAACCTGCTAAGAGACATGTCAGAAAATGTATAGCATGCTGACCACAGAGTTGACATATGCTATAACAATAAACTAGTATTTTGCTATGGGGTTATGTGATGATGTATTCCACCTCAAAGTTTCCATTGCGAGGATCAGCATTTGGAGTAATTTTCATGCCACCACCAAAGTATTTAGCATTTCCAATGCAAAGGGCTGTCACTTGAGGGTATACTTCCCACTCACCATCATTTACCTAAATTTAAAACACGCTTATTTAGTCGAATGAGGGTCTTTAACATTCTTGTGCATTAAAAAAAATCCGGTGTCACAAACCTAATCAAATTAATTGAGGAAACTAAATTCTGTACCATGAAATGAACTTTTCATTAACAGAGATTTGTTTAGAATGCACAAGATGTCAAATCAATATCACAAACACACCTTCACTCTCATATTCTGATTTTTGTGCCCCTGAAAACCTTGCAAAGCACCAATCACATAGCATAAGTTTCCAAATTTCTTGTATCTCGAAGCATAGTACCCTGCCTTAGCACTCCTAGAAAATTCAACAAGAAGAAACAATCAGACCAGCAAGCGCTTACACAGAGGCTTATTAATAAAAACTCACATGTTAATCTTACAAATGAATGTCAGCAACATTAATGAAATAATGAGCATCTCCTCCTCCCGTAATAACCCCAACATCAATTCGAACTCTTGTCCCTGAAAATAAAATTGTTTGGAAGTATTATGTGTAAGCATCTGTATATAATAAAAGCAACTTGAATTCTAGCTCAACCAAAAGCTTTTCCAAACCAACTTGACTAGTTATGAAGAGAATAAGAAAGCAATTAAATACCTTTGGCTATGCGTTCAATAGCTTCATGAGGATCATTTTTCCTAACAAGTTGAATGGCCACAAAAATATCTCATAATTTGGACTTTGTAGATTTCAGATAAGTTCACCAAGTAAACCAACAAAGAAGAAATCAACTAACCAGCCAAAAGTCCTAGCAAAATCAGAACCAGTACCCAAAGGGATAAGCTGTGAAGGCATGACATAATATGCAGCAAGTAATCAAAACATGCACTTAAATTGCTGGGCTAAACAAATACAAAAACATCCACTAAAACAAATGAAGATCAATGCACCAACTTACACCAAGTGCAGTCGACTGAGTAGATTCTCTATCATGATTAGTAACAGGTTTTCCAGCCCAAAAGAATCCATTAATAACCTGAGATTGCAACAAAATGGTATACAATAGTCAAGGCACAGATCGTAACTGCTGTTTTTTTCTTATGCAAAATACAAAAGAAAGATCTTAATACAAATTAGTAACAAATATTTTGACCCAAAGACGACTTAACTCAACTGCTCAAGCCTATGCTAGCAAACTAAATTTAAAGAATTAAAATATCAGCATGACAAAATGGTTGAAATGATTAACATATATTCTAGTGGCAAGTCAAATTTCAGCATAATGATAACAGGAAATTGATATGTTGGCCAGTAGGACCATATATCAGCAAATGATACAGTGACAGATTAGTGAATACTTCTGTTCACACAGAATTCAATACATAAATAAGACATGTCAATTGCAAAGTAAGTCACACACCTCATGAAGTGTTCCGTCACCTCCAACTGCAATTACAGCATCCGCACCTGTTCTAATAGCCTGTGAACTACTAAACTCTTAAAATATGCTATTGAAAATCTCTTTTTAACCAACTTAATCTAAACTCAAAATAAATCCAGAATGCCTCCAGTACATACCTCCCGAGTTATATCAATAGCATGGGAAGGACCCGAAGTCAAAGATTCACATATCTGTACACAGTTTGCAAAAATTTTAATCACACAGAAAATATATTTGAGGGATAGTTTCACTTTTAGTTTTTTTTAAGTTTTAAATAAGTTGATGAGCCTTTGAATTAAGTTTTTAAACCAATCAAAACTTTAGATTTCACCAAATGAGCCTTTATGACTTTTTTACCCCTCTTCACATAAAAATAAAGGTTCGTCACAAAGGTCCTTCACACGTGTGAAGGACTTTTAATAATATGTGAAGGATGTGAAGGCTCATTTTATGAAATCTAAACTTTGAAGGCTCATTAACTTAAATATATAGTTTGATTGGTCCAGTTTTTATATTTTTTCCTATATTTGACATGCAAACATAGCATAGTGGGAGACATAGCAAGGCCACAAAACTAAAGCAAAAGAGATCAAGTTGAAGGCAACACATTCAAAATGGTCTATCTAACCACGAATTCCAAGTTATATAGAGTACTACAAACAACAAAAAAGTCTACTAACAGCACCAGCTAACAGACATGAGATTCAAATTCAGTGTAAGAAATCCTTAAACAAAAACTTCAGAATAAAAATCACTCAATCTAACATCCTACCATTTTATAGTCACTCAACATCATAATAGCCAACTATGGGTTCAAACAAGATAATTACCCAATTCAAATTCACATGGTAACCATTACACAAAGTCTGAAACAAACGAAAAACTCACTCACGTTATTATCTCTACCAAGTCGAGACCTGAGATAAGGAAGCAGCTTCTTCCATTCCTTGCCTGTTCTTCCATTAGCACCTGTTTCCAATTTCATTTTAACAAATAGACAGACAAACACTTCTACATAAGAGACCTTGATAGTTTTGCAATTGAACAAATACTCCTAATCAAAAAATAAGCCAAGAACAAAACCTTGAGGATTGACGACGAAAACGAGATCGGGACGACGAGAAGAGGACGGTCCAGCACGGGAGACGGAAAGATCAGGAGAAAGATGAGACGCCATGGGATTATGATCTGCTCTAATCATAACTGAGGGTTTTGCCATTGATGTTGATGTGACTCCTCCTCCCAATGAAATCTGAGAACAGCAAATCATGTTTATTTCATCTATATCCTTTTGTTTGTGGTCCTCCAATCTCGTTCGTCCTCCTTTTTACTTACTACACCTTCTTAGACATTGCCGCTGATAATAATATTTACAATAAACAAAACAGTAAACAGAAGTTTTATCTTCTCTGCCTGGCGCGGCGGCGTCTGGATTTGTTAATCAGCGAATTAACCAAATACCCCTCAAGTTTAGAAAATTAGAAGGAAATCGAAATTATTAATTTATCTTCATTTAAACCCATTTTAATTCAACCCAGAAAAACAAACTTCTCTTGCCTCGTCAGGTTCTTCTGTTCTATTGTGTTTTGACAGTAGAAAAATGAAACATCAAAGTCTAGTGAAACTGTATGAGTTCATTTTATAATCAAATGTATCATCAAATTCAGTAATTCACTTACTATGTCAACTCTGTCATGAAATCTCTCCAACATTTTGCTACCAACATTGTTATTGTTAATGGTCCACATAGCACCACAGCTGCTGCTATTGTGGATGGCTTAGATTCCAAGAAATCAATAGTTGCTCCAGAACAGTTATCAAATAAGAAGTGTTGGTGGTGTAACAACAGGAGCTGAACTTGATCTCATAGCATTTGAAAGCTCTAGGAGCACTTGAAGACGAATTTGAGCAGCTCCAGGGAATGAGAAGTGCTGCTCAATCTGAAAATGCAGTGATTATAAACTGAATAACGGATCATGATTAATCACAGGTTCAGGACTATGATGTACCTTCACCGGAGTCCTCATCGGACAGCTCAAAGAATTCTGTACTTAGAAAATCAAAGCATAAGGAAGTAGAAATCACAAGCATCCACACACTAAGCTACATGATGCATATGCAGAGGCACTAATAAATGCGAGGAACACAATAACACTTATGGCTACTTGAAAATAACCTGAGCCGATCATCAGCTACTTCAGCTTTCATAATCATTAGTTGAATTTGAGACTTTGAAATCAGTACAATAAAGTGAAACAGCCTTAGAAAATATAATACATAAGATATGAAATACAATAACACGAAAAATTTGCAACAATTGACTAAAACCGAGAGTTGCTCCAGCTTCCATATGCAAAGCTGTTTCAGAAGGTAGAACAGGTTCCCTGGTCATTATCTCCGCGTCTTTCCCTTTGATTTTGAATCAAAATGATGTGATTTCAGCTTCTTCTTGCGCATCACTGCAGCTGAACCTGTACCCTCTCTGAAAGGCATCCCCATAAGAGCCAAAAGTCTCTGGCCTTCTTTATCTGTATCGGCTGTTGTTGTAATGCAAACATCCATTCCCCTTGGCTTACCAATAGCATCAAACCTGATCTCTGGGAACACACTCTGATCACGGATACCAATACTGTAGTTGCCATGACCGTCAAAGCTGTTAGGGTTGACACCTTGAAAATCCCTTGTTCTAGGAAGCCCCAGGTTGATCAGCCGATCTAGGAATGAGTACATCAGCTGCCAAATTGATCAAAACAAAAAATATGGAGGCATCAGATGCATATCATTGAACAAAATGAGATGATTAAAGACGCTAATAAACAGTGGACTGAGTGGACAACATTCACTTGTAAACCCATTTAAGTCTACTACTGTACAACTCATAATTGGAATGAACTTATCGTTAGTTTCTATGTAAATGCATATCATGGAACCAAAAATCATCAAGCAAGGTAGTATATAATCAGAAACATGGAATACAATTACTAGCATCACAAGTCAGGTTTAGTGCTCCATGGGATTAAATACATACACAAATAAAATCAGTAAAATCCTAGATTTACATGAAATGAATAGCTCAGGAAACACATATTTCAATCCGATTAAAATGAACTCAACCTACCAACCAAAAGTAAAAGAAAATCTAGTTTCAGCTCAATGTAAAAGTATTCTCTATTTGGAAAAAGTTGATTTTTCCCTCAATAATGTTTACAATTAGCATCGAAGCAGAATATAGTTTTAACTATCAACAATTACAATCAACACATCTGTGTGAAGAGGAGGTTATTCTACATGTTATTGGTGCCAACACATTAGCAACATGGCATCGCACAGCTGACAAGGCCCCCAATGTACTAGTAGCTAAATCATTTCTCATTGATAAGGGCACCACAATTTTCCTATTCCTTACAGCAGAGAAACTACAAATATAATGTATTCCCTACCATCTCCCTTGATCATCTATGCAATTGTAAACACAACTAGGTACATTCACAAGAAAAAAATGCATAGATAGCCTCCATAACAAGCATTGACATGAACAAACTCACATTTCCTCTGAGGGTGACAGCAATACCAAGTGGCTGACCTTCCCTGATCTTGAAAGTGGCAACGGAATTCCTGGCCCGTGTCTTTACAGGTCTCTGCCCTGTAATGAGCGCCATGTCATTCATTGCAGCTTCCAGACCCTTCGCATTCTGAGCAGCGTCTCCAATACCACAATTCACAACAATCTTCTCAACCTTCGGAACCTACATGACATCCTTACTAAATTATACTAATCCTTATATACTGGGATATAGTATTACTTAATATCAGTCTCAATTAACCTTATCCAAAACAAGTAAACACATAATTCGAGTTCAACCGAACCTAAGAAACATATCAAACAATGAAATTGAAGTGTGTAAAGCTAAAATAATAGATTATTATACAAAAAAAATCATTAAGACCTGGTGAATATTGGTGTAATTGAACTCCTCCTTGAGCAAAGGAACAATTTTCTCAAGATAAGTAGCTTTGAGCCTCTGTGTCTTCTCGGCCTCGGATTTATCCACCAAAACAATGCCACTCATTGCCTTCACTGAAACCACTCCATTTACACTTCCATTTCTAGGGTTTACGTGTGTTATGCGTACGCACGACGGAGATGAAAGAACAGGAAGCTGCCCGTGAAACGACGACGCAGAGGATGATAACAGCGATGGACACGCCATGAGAGTGGGACTCGGTTCTTCTTTATCTTCTATTTGTCTCCCTTTCTTACAATATACCGGTTTTTGCAATTTGAGCTTCAGTGAAATAGAGGAAATTAACCTCCTTATCCAATTTATTTACGAAATTACCATGTAAATGGCTCTTGGTTTTTCTGTAATTATAAGCTCTGTTGTGGGTTTTTGTTTGTTATCGCTTTTTGCGAATGTGAGAAGATAAGGAGCATTTTTATTCCTCTCGCTCACAAGCTGTGCTCTTTTTTACCACGATTGTTTTAACTTTTTTCGACGAATATTTTCTTTAAAAACTTTCGAAACTGCAAAAGGCTCTTAAAATAAAATTGGTACCGAGTACTGACATGGTTAAAATAATTGGTTTAAATAACAGAAATTTTATTAATTACTATTCATTAATTACTTAAATCAGTAACAAAAATTTACAGCTTAAATAAAAGAAAGTGAGAAAAATAACGAAAGCAAAAGGAGAAAACATTTCTCTTCTCGGAGTTGACAAATGAAAACTCCACGCGTCTGTTAAACCAAACTAGACGATAGAGATAGCCAATCAAAAGAGAAGTAAACTACACGAGTCGAGTAAGCGCGTTTGATTAGCAGTGGTAAAAATAAAACCTCCTTTTATCATTTTTTTTTTCCATCAACGACGTCAAGATCGTCATTCTGTGACCAGAGCAAGAGAAGGCCAATTGCCAGTCACTCTCTCAACTAATCTCTCTCTCCAGAAAACGCAAACACGCTTTTTCTCTTGTTAATCGATCGATCGAAATATTGAGCTGAAAAAAATGATAGGGATCGATAAACAGAACCCTATATGTTATTCACATTCGTGCCTGGATCCAGGTAGAGCATCTGCAACAAAACCCTAGTTTGTATGAATCTGGAGTTGCTTCGATTCTCTCAAAACCCTAGAATTTTTGTCCGTCTGATCTTTTTAAGTTTTTCTTTTTGTGTTTTCTGTTACAGGAATTCGACGATGATTATTTTCTGCCTGACTGATTTTTGGATGCGATATTGAAGTTTCGATTAGAGCGAAGAAAAGAAAAGAAAGGGAGTTGCTGTTATTGGTGATTCGATCTTCGTATATATTGAGGGACAATTTTGTAGGTGTGAGCTTTGAGGTTGAATTGTAGATTTAGTGGATCAGATAATGGAATTAGCTTGAAAGTCAGCTGGTGGTAGCTTCGGTTTCAATTTAGGTTAATTTTGATTTTATTGTGCACCTGCTACTGGAGGATGGTTATCAGGTTTTTCTGGTGTAGCGTTGATTAGATATATAGCTGGTGAGATTTGGGGCAGGTTGCGATGGTTATTGTTATAGCGTTTGATAGAACATAGTGGCTTGATTGCTAGTTGAGATTGAATTTACACCATCCGGTCATTTTTGTTGTTGATTTCGTTAGAATATATGCACAATGAGCTTAGAATCCAAAGGCGAGGGTGCTGTGGAACAGCCTGCTGAGACAAGTTATGAGCGGCAGAAGTAATTTGTATTTGCCTTTCTGGTTTGAATTATTAATTGTGTGTTTTGATTGTTTCTTTGGTGATTGAATTTGTACTGTTGATTCAGGAGTTCAAAAATTACGTACACAAAGGAATTTCTGTTATCGTTTAGTGAATTGGATATTTGCAAGAAGTTACCTAATGGGTTTGATCAATCACTTCTCAGGTAGAGCGTTAATCTATTGCATTGAATCATGTGACTGTTGTGATTGATAATGCTTTTAATAAGAATTTATTTATTTTTTCTTCTTACTGTTTAGTGAGTTTGAAGATACTTCACAAGACCGACAAAAAGGTCCTGTTAGTCTGTCTATGCATAATTTTAGGAGAAATGAGTATGGATCTTCCCCGCCTATTAGAGGAGAGTCAGGTAACTACTCTCGAGGAATTCATGGAAGGTGGGACAGCCGATCTTCAGGACGAAGTGATAAAGACAGTGACTCACAGTCTGAGTGGGATTCAGGTGTAATGTTTACTGCTCTTCTGCTCCTAGTACTGCTCTATCTTCGTGTCATTTAGAATGTGTATTGTTTTGGTTTTCATATTAGTATTTTGAGTCCTCAGTAAGATCATGTTTCTTATTCATTATAGTTCGAGATGTAGTCTAATTTTCTCTTGGATCAGTTTGGGACTGTAAAATTGTACCTCAAACTTAGTTGTTTGAGGTTTAGGAATATATGTTTGCTGCTGACTTGTCAATTCATGCCATTCATATGAAATAATGTGCTAGGCTCCGCACGGGTAGGTAGGAATCCTGCTTAAGACAATAACAGTATGATTATAAATCCTTTATATGTGAATGGATATTTATGTTTTTGAGTATAACATATAATTTATACATTCAGGATCGAGAAAGTTGTAATTGAGAAATGCCAGAAGTAAATGCTCTGCTTAGTATGCTTTCTTTAGGTTCTCTGTTATCAATTGAGAGATTTTTAAAGAATTGCATGTATCAGTGAACTTCTAGTAATAATGTCTAAATAGGTTTGAAGTAGCATATCACTGGATAAAATTTTACATTTTAGTTTTGCCAAAATCAGTAGCATCTATTACCTTAAAGATCTTATGCATTCAAGTCATATAACAGCAACATATATGGTTGTTTTCTATTTCTCTCTACTTGTTCAATGAAAATGATCCATTAGCAGACTTGTTCAGCTCTTAGTCCTCTGACTTTTATTCTCTCAAATTATTGTGACTACTATATAGATAGTGGAAGGCGATATGGTAGCCAGTCTCGACGGTCTTGGCAAAACCCTGAGCATGATGGTCTTTTAGGAAGTGGCTCCCTAGCTAGACCATCTGGTTATGCTGCAGGAGCTTCAGCTCCAAAGTTTCGAGCTAATGATCACTATCAGCTGAATAGGAGTAATGAGCCATATCAACCACCTCGTCCGTACAAGGTTCACATAATACATCTTTTTTTTTTTTTGGGTTTTTTAACGAAAGGTCACAACAATTATGATGCTTGATTTAATATATATTAAATGTAACTTCCTACTTCTTTGGTTCATCATTCAGGCAGTACCTCATGGTAGGAGGGAGGCTAATGATTCGTTTAATGATGAAACATTTGGTTCTTCAGAGTTCACTAGTGAAGATAGAGCTGAAGAGGAACGAAAGAGAAGAGGTGAAAGGCTCTTTAGTTACTTGGCTGACTTCTTAACTTCATTAGTAGATTATTTTCTTTCGGGCTGGGGAAGGGTTGACAAGGGTGGTGCTGGTTGCAAGTGATAGATTTGCCTCTAACTGAGTTGCTATTTAATGTATGTGACTGCTCTTTTAGCTAAAATTTTGATGGCTTCCGCAGCTTCCTTTGAGTTGATGAGGAAGGAACAGCAAAAAGCTTTCCAGGAAAAGCAGAAACTGAACTTAAACAAGCCTAAGGATGATTTTGATATCACGACATTGATTGAAGACTCCAAAGATGATGAGAGAGATACAATAAAAAGTAATCAACTTGAGGAACCTGGATCGCTGCCTGTTCCTGGCAATGAATCGGAAAAATCTGTTCTTCCAACACAAACACCTGCTCCTAGACCACTCGTGCCTCCAGGTTTTGCAAGTGCAGCATTAGAAAGGAACATTGGAGCCAAAAATGTTGCTCATTCCCATTCAATAGAGGTGATTATGTCTGTCTAGACTCATGGAGACAATTTTCTTGTTTGAATCTGCTTCTACTATACAAGTGTTTCCCAATATGCATAAATTCATTATTCCTTTGTGATAAAATTTAATCAAGAAATTTGGAATGTTCTAAGGTATTGTTGTTTATGCCATTGAAAGTTTACTGTTCAGATATTCTTGCATTTGTTCATTCAGACAGCCTTCCATATTTGAGTCACAGTATTTATGCAATGCTGAATTTTGTGGTTCATTCATTGGATGGTTCTTGGTGAAGCTGCATTGTAGCTTATGCTCTTACTCAAGTAATCTTTATGATATGTCAGTTGGTCTGCATGCAGGTTGGTAACTCCGAACTTGAGGGTGGCATCTTGCAGGGAAAAGGCAAGCGTTTATTAAATGGGACATTCAATAATCAAGAAAATAAACCTACTGAACAAGCTGGCTTGCTTCATGAGCATGAAAGTAGCAATGTTCATGTCTCGCATAATAATGAGAGCAATGCATTTCAAAAGTTGACTACTGCTTTAGATGTTCCTATGAGGGATAAGCTTGCTGATGGTAGATTATACAATACTCCTAGTCTTTCAAAAGCTTATGAAGCAGCCAGTGAAATTGAAGGAATAGAACTTGATGGTGAGAAGGTCACCAGCGACATAATTCAAGGCAAAACCAAAGCAGATCAGTCATCATCTATTCTAAACAAGCTTTTTGGCACAGTGTCTACATCAAACGATATTGCATCCACTAACATTATTGAGGTAATGGTTGATCTTTTGTTTCTGAATTTGTGCTGGGATTTATATATATATAAATCTTTAAGATGGTATTTGACTTAGATAGTTTTTAACCTTGCTATTTCCCAATAAAACAATTTCATTGTTTTTGCTTTTGAAACTAATGGCTCTTCTTTGTTGACAATGATTGTACCTTTATTTATTTATTTATTTATTTATTTTTAACTAACTATGATTGTACCCTTAACATGCCTTTATGTTTCTTTCTAGCCTGATGAATGAGTACATTGTAGGGTGTCGAAACTGTATAAAGCAAGAGAGACTGTATTTGGCATGTATTCTATTAAAACAACTTTGCATTCAGTTGAATGTGCACTCGCAGGCCTATGATTAACAGAAATTATTTTGTGACATTATCTAACGCTATCCACTATCTTTTCTGATTGTAGCATCATGATAGTAAATCAGAAGACACTTTGAGGCCAACTGCTGCTCAGTCTTCCAAGTTTGCCCATTGGTTTCTCGAAGAAGGTATGCTTAGAAAACGGTTATGGAATTTATAGTTATTTTTATACACCGTTAAATGCTGCTGCTGAAATGGAAAAGGAAAGCCCCTATACTGTAATTTGAAACTATGTTAGGGATTTTGATCTTAAGCTGCCTATGGAAACTTATGAGATAATGCGCATGAAAAGTGCAATTGTTTTATTATTGATACATCAGCATTTGGTATTTTTTTTGCTTCTGTGTAAAGTAATACAATTCATCTTTGATTATTATCCTATTTGTAGAAAAGAAGCCAGCCGGCAATATATCATCTGACAGGCCAAACAACCTGCTCTCCCTAATAATCGGAGGTGAAAAAGGAGGATCTCAGGTTTCAGATGTTACAGCAGCTGGGCTATTTCCCTCCCAAATTCCAGAACTTGGGGACGGGCATCCAACACCAAATACAGCATGTACCTTAATTGAGAATGATCAACATTTGTCCAAGGGTAATAATATTAAGAAACCAGCAGAAAAGTCGCCTGTCCTTACATGTGAAGATCTTGAACAATCAATCTTATCAGAAATTGTGGAAAATGATATGCCTTCATCAGCAACTGTGCCCCGATGGAGCATTGATGCAAAACCAGGTACAAAGAAAGGAATTGATGACCATGCATCCCAGCACCTACTCTCATTGTTAACAAAGCCAACAGATTTGAAAGATATGACACTCTCAGCCAGTATTGACATCAGACCTTCTGAGATCACACCTGATGCGCAAGCAGCAAAAATTGGCTCTGTTCGTCAGGATTCTAGAGACACTAATGCTGAGAATGTTTCCAATCCTAGGAAGAATCTGACTCTAGAAGCACTTTTTGGCACTGCTTTTATGAAAGAATTACAATCTGTAGGAGCACCAGCATCTAGTCAAGTGGGTTCTGCAGATAATGCTTCACAATTGCATGATGGTCTCATTTCTCCTCGAGTAGAGATAGGATCCAGCAGTAGTTATGAGACCAGCACACTGACATTGAACCACAGAGAGAAATTGAGAACAGATAATCTCAAAGAGCACTTTTTCGGTTTTGATAACAGTCGAACTGAACTGGATTCTTCTCAGCTCCGAAGTGAATTAGGGCTTAAACGTGGTGGTTTTGATGGATCTGCTGAAATGGGACTTCCTGAAGAGGATGTCTTGATCACTCATTGTGATCCCATGAAGCACGTTATGAATACATCCCATGCTGAATTGTTTTCCAACCATTCTGCACCGGTGGCCATTCCAGAGAAATTAGCAACTCAAAAATCTTTGTTTGGAGATGAAAGGCCAATTCTAGCAGCTCATGAAGGTCCGCCATTCCGTCATGGTTCTCTCGATGTTAGGGCTGCTGATAGTCCATTCCACAATATTCATATCCAACCAGCTAGTGCACATCTTAACCATCCTCCTCAGCTGAATCATGTGGGACAATTGTTCAATCCATTAGATTCTCGTCCTGCTGGCATTCATCATGATCCTCCTCCAACACATCAGTTTCCTGGAAGCATGCTTCGCCCGCCATTCCATCAACCCAGCTCTGGATTGACTGGTTTTGATCCTCCCTCCCATCATCATCCTATGTTTCAACAAATGCATATGCCAGGAAACTTTCCACCACATCATCTACTACGCGGATTTCCTAATGGTCCTCACTCAAACAGCCATATGTCTGGATTTATGCAGGATGGGAACTCAATGCCAGGTCTCCCTTTTGGTCATATGCAACCAAATCTTTCCGGTCTTGGAATCCGACCACATGGTAAAGACACTTACATTTTGATGATTTAAATAAGATCAGAGTAGTCAAGAGTTGGCTTTTGTGTGATAGGAATAGAGGCAAGATATAGAAGCTAACCTTTTCTTTATTTTTAAAAAAGTCGGAATCCCACCAGTTACGTTGAACTTGAAAGTAGACATGAATTCTATTGTTTTACTACTGATATCATCTCAACTTAGTTTTGTGTAATTTCTGCAACTACTTGCTCCTATTTCCTAGTAGTTATATCTGCCTCCAAACCCAAGATAGGTTTCCTCATCTGTTTTCTGCATTTGACATGATAGTTCTAGGTCTTATGCATGTGTTGAGATTTCTTCCACACTTGAAAGGTTGTTTTCAATGTCACTTGAGAAAATCTGACTAATTAAGAGTACATTCTTGATGATGAATGTTTAGGTCCTGACGCTGGGGGGGCAAGCAACAATCCAGAGGCCCTACAAAGGCTGTTTGAGATGGAAGTCAGAACAAACTCAAAGCACATACTCCCTCCATTTGCTGGTGGTGGCCCTAATCAAGGGATGTATAATCAGGAGCTAGACATGGGTTCCTCCATGTTCAGATAAAAGGGCTTTCTGGTTTCTGTGTATATCTCGTGATGTTGCTGTAACTGGATGAGGTATGCAGCTCCTTATATGGAGGATAGGTTTTTCACTTACCTTTTATAAGGAAAAGGTGCTTACCTGAATTGGTGTAATTAAATGGGTTGCTCGGATTATCCTCTGTTCTTTATCTCTGCAGTTTATAGAACTAAAAGTTTCACATTATTAGATTGCTCTTATGTTTTCTGAAATATTAGCTTAACTTCGTGCAGGTGATTGGTTGCTACTCTCTTGCATTTATTAGTAAGTATAGATAGCAACTGACTGTAAATGCCCTAAACTAAATCTATCTAAGAGTTGTATAGAGGCATTAGACAAAAATAATATCAACTAAAATCTCCAAGATTAGAAAAGGATTCCCATTGTAGTTGATTGAGTTTGTAGATATTTGGCTGACTAAACTTGTTTATATGAAATTTGGACCCTCCTTTTTCAAAAATTCAATGTGTTCTCAAGTAGAATGGTATGTACAGCGAGTTCTGAGAGAAATTCAATGAATTTTATTACTCCACATTTATTAGACATTTTAAACCTTTATTAGACATTTTAAAACGGGAAAAAAAAAAAATTTATAGGCCATTTAAAACGGGAAAAAAAAAATTTATAGGCCAACTTTTGAAAATTGCAAAACTAAAATTTGATTTTCACCCAGGATAGCGAGGATAGCGTGTGACCATAAGCGTGATTTTGTGACTGTGACCATAAGCGTGATTTTGTGTATTTTGAGAAATTTAAATTAAACTTTTAAAAATATATTTTTATATGTTTTTAGAACAAGCCTATAATTATATTTTCTAACTTAAAAAAAAGATATTTTTAAGACATTTTAAATATTTGATATATAATGGAGTGTTAAAGGAGCTTAAACCCCTCCAAGCTGCAGTAAAAGGGGCTTAAACCTCTTCAACCTGCAGTAAAATTGGCTCGCGTAATGGAGGTACTATACCATAAAAATAAATTAATGGACCCAATGGACTATTACAAATAAATAACTCAAACAGATAATACGTATTGTTAATACAAATTTTAAGTTATAAAATTGGAGTAATTAGTGTTTATATGATCTTGATAACCAGCTCAAAAGACGAATGCAACTTGCATGACAAAAATGGATGCAACTTGCAAGCAAGACGGATGCATCACGCAAGCGAATACGATAACATTACACACCTCTAACATCCAAAAAATCTATTACGAAATCTTTACCTGATTTGATGGATACAACCAATACATACCTCTCAACTCTCTACACGAGCAAAGCCTCTGAATACAAGCAGATAGACTTGGAACAACAAAGAGATATATACAAATAGAAACTAAAGACGTCAATGGTATTATTGACGTACTACACTACCAACTATATCCTAGGCGGTATTTCATCATCTATGTTTTGTTTTATCTCACGTAGCTATTTACATAAGTAGACGACCAACTTCAGCCCTTCACCACAACTTCGGCTTCTTCTCTTCCAGAAACCTGAGCAAAAAGCTATTTGCACTCTCCTGACTTCATTTTTAGTCAGGGTCACGAGAGTCCAGAGACTCTGGAGTCTATTATTCTTGTCGATATAACATTAACAAGCTTGCTTGCTAACCTTCTTATGCAGATGTGATTGCACCTTCGGATTTGTGAATATGCATTCGATCATATGAGTTATCGAATCTGATTCTCTCTGAATCAGGCTCATAAGTTTTTAGAAGCTTTTTCTGCATTCAGCACGAGTATTAATGAGATACGAAACACAAAAATAGAAATCAGATTTCCATACTGTCAACTAAAGGCCAACTAAAATATGAACCCAAATGATGTAACATATGAGTCCTAATCATCTTTTTAACCATCTATCTTATAAGATATACAGCTCATGTGCCAGTTGATTGGTTTTCCTGCGTCACTTTCTGCTTCCCTAGCATTATTATTGATTTTAGATAAACCCCACCAACTACGGTACCTCTAGGAGGCGATGATATTAGGCAAATACATGAAATTCCAAACAAAACTTTGGACAATGGGTGTGAAACAATAAATGATGCTACTAATAAGAATCACAGGTTCAAATATGTAAACCATGTATCATTTCTGGACAACATGAGGGGCCATGTGTGTGCCCAAATATGTATCTGTCCAAGAAATGACAGAATCCATCCAAAGGGAACACAGTTATATGGCTCAAAAGAAGAAAAAGAACTTACATGGTCCTCAAATTCAGGATTTGTCAAATTGATGGCAAGATTTTTCATCAACAGCAATGCCTGGAAACAGCCAAGAAACATACTTCAATTTCCCAACATTTTCCTAGGCAAGCCTCAGATAATATATTCTCCAAAGATAAAAATAAAACAGAAAACCAAACAGAATGGAGTAAAGTAGATAAACTGACGGAAAGAAGACAAAAATCATACACAGTACTGAAAAGAGCATACCGTTTCTAGATTAATTGGGTCCATCTGCTTCAATTTCTGCATGTGATCGCCCGCATCAGGATCAAAGACACTACCAATGAAGTTGTAAACTTGAGCAAAATCTGGCATAACTGCATCAAGCAAAGAATTGAAATATTAACACAAATATATAAAATTTAATAATTCCAAATGGGAACATAAAAGACTACAGTTTTCGGGGTTCAAGACAAGATGTTTCCAGAATATCTTTTGTTCCTGCACTTACTCCCTAAGGTGCTTTATCCGGAAGTCATGAGCTCATGATGCTAAAAGAAAGCACTTAAGAAAGGAAACATGAAAATTTCTATCTACCATATTGTGTGCAGATCCACTGACTGCAATATCATCAAAAACAATACAGTGCAGCCATTAAAACAGCTAATATCAGACAATATTGGAAAGAAGGCAATGCTCTCATCCCACATTCTTAAGATGCCTACACATTTTCAACTTTAAGCCCAAATCATCAGTGGTCCATTTCATGAGCAGGCATCAAGAATTTGTAGTGATACATCACTCCATTGTTTGACATGAACAATTGCACATGTTCCACCCCCTACCGAGTGAATATGACAAGTCGTAGAACTATTTTCATCAATTAACCATTGCTAAAGCAATATGTTGTGTTTTTGTAGCCCCACATAATAACATATGACTAACTATAGAAATAAATGTGATTAAATCAAAGAAAACAAAAGTTAGGATGTATCTAGACTTTCCAAGCTCTCCAAGTACCATTACCAAATGATAATATTGACCATGTTGAGAGCTATCAATAAATGACAGATATGATAACATCACATGGTCCAGACTAGCATCACAATCTCATCTGCCACAAGAATACGACATCAGGAGAAACTAACCTCTCATTGGTTTACCATGGTCTGGATCAACTGTTTCACCAACTGGGCGAGTTTTTGGAGTGCTTTCATTACTACTGCTGTAGCAAGAATTCTGGGCGATGTTTGGTCCAGCCAATCCCATATCACCTAAATATCCAAATTATTTAGATTAAATAGAAGTACAAATACTACAATTGATGATATCACCTATGCATAAGAGGAAACAGAGTTACAAAGATGTTAACAGACAGACATACCTTTAGTCACTTGTGGCACGCTAACTGGTGGCATGGAGTTGTAACTCCAGGTAGACAAGGTTGAAGTGGGAATTGGGTTTCCCAGAACTGTTGATGAATCTGGCCCATAAATATATCCTGGTTCAAATAATGATGATGAAGACTGAAACGGTCCAGCAACTTGGGATACAACAGCAGCTGCAGCATTGTAGAAAAGCATCCAAATTAGTCTACAGTCAAGCCCCGCTAAATTGAGAGCACAAACATATCATAAACAGTCCATGAACTGACCATTTTTAGGTGCCTTTTGTGGGTAAGGATGAGCTGCTTTCCTCTTGGGCCTAGGCGGAGGCACATGCTCACTTGTCCCATTCTTCTGAACCTTGAGAAAGTACTTCTGAGCATGGCTTCTTATCTGTCATTAAAGATTAATTAGAGTTACTAGATATGCAGAATGAAAAGACATATTCAACTAACGATAGAATGACTGCCGAATTGTATGCAAGTTTAAAAACTTTTATCTTTTAAAAAGAACTGCAATTAAGGAAAAAGGATCCAAAGTATCATTAACCAGTAAAATTAGCCATATAGCAAAGGTAATACTAATCCATGTGATTGTAATAAGAATTATCTGCAAGCCTTTACATGTCTTAGTTTTATATCAAGTACACACCGCTGGTTCATGATTATCTTCAGTTGTCACAAACAGCCCGAACTAGGGAGATACAAGATATGAGTCCGATCCTTGAATCCTAAAAATATCTAATGAAAGTAAGATACAACTGTGAATCTGTGATGAAACATATTCCCCAACAACCTCAGCATAAAATTTAACATGAAAAGACATTAGACGAGTTACACACATGGAAATACGTTTAAAAGCTACATTAGTTAAGTTGTTAAAGTTCTGATTTGACTAGGAAATCGAAAATACCTGGATAACTGTTTTGGACCCTATAAATGCTTCTATCTTTTTCCAATCACGATCAAATCTGTACACAAGAATGGAAAGAAATTCAGATTAAGGGGATAAATGCATCAAAATGAAACAGCCATTCACTCATATACAAGATTAAGCAGACAGCCACGTCCACAAATGTTGTTGTCGCTTCCTAGTTCAAAAACAACACAACATTCTAAAACTATAAAATAAAATAAAATACAAAGGCACTGGATCAAATTCCTCTTGGTTCTACGTTTCTCAATCTGACCACACAAACTAACAAATTATTAAACAGAATTCACAGACAATAGCAAGCAAAATACATTATGGATCAACACGAAGAGTCAAATTGCAATACAATGAACACGCTACAGAATTAAAATCCACTAAAACTCAAATCCACTAAAACGTAAAAATATCCTAGATCTCAATTTTTCAAATGATTATATACAAAATTCTTGATTTAAAAATTTTCATTTCCCCCAATCATTCCACAAAGCACCAATCAAACACAGGTACAAAAACTAAATCCATATAAACAACACAACGAATTGTTCACTTTCATCTAAAATAAAAACAAAATAAAACTTACAGTTGGAGAGCTTCTAGAAACTTATCATGCTCTTGCTCAGTCCAGCTCTCTCTAGACTTGGTTATAGTATACGGTTTCCGAATCTTCTTATTCGGATCCTCCACAAACGACACCGTATTGAAGTTCACACTCTTAGCTGCCGACGGAGTATTCGGCGTCGCCGTAACCGTATTAGAATTAGTCGGAGGCAGAGAATTGAGCGAAGGATGGCCCATATTCATGGGATCGAAGAATAGAAATCCTTGGGCCGGGTTCGGATTCACAGACACCATAAGCTAACACCAAAATTCTTCGTCTCTGTTTCTGTTTTACACCGCAAATCTATTTTTCTTCTTTGTGACTTTGGTTTCGTGTAAATGGTTCTTGTTACAAAAGATGTGATGATATGGCAAGGAGAGAGATCAGTTTCTGTGAACGAGGAGCGACTTCTTTAATATAGTGTGTGGGGACGGTGAGTTTCGGGACCAAACTGTCGTTACCTAATCGGGTGTGTGGACCGTACACGTGGTGACATTTTGTCGCTTGGATGAGACATGGGCATCTTCTTGTTGACAAGTGGCACAGTTTTCCACCATCGCTTTATTATTTTTTTATGTTTTAGTTTGTGCAGTTAAGATTTGAACATCCCTATGGGCTATGATGACGAGCCCCCGTATGATAAAGCGCATACGTGGCAAGATTAGCGGTTGAAATTTCTGGTAAAGTCGCGAATCGAATCCATTATGCAGACACTTTGTAAAACATTGAGCTTAGTTGGTTTCATTTTAGATAAATATTATATTATATTGGTGTTTTAATGGTTTGCGTGGTTAACTTTGTAATCTACGAATGAAAATCAGACAGCCAATTGAAACAGCCAATTGAATTCTGTATTTTTTATTACTAAACATTGTGATCCACTGAGGCTACAGATCTAAAGCTACGTTGCCTAACTCGGATTTTAGATTGGTCGATAGATGTAAACCCCGTTACGGCAGACGAAATGTAATAAATCATACAGATAATGACAAGTTCAATCGTGATAAGCTTTAATGAAGCTATACTGTTACATACATGAAATGAACGAGGATATATAGCTTAGGTAATGATGAAAATGACAGCTACAGAGCTTACACTGTGGAGGCTTGATTTAGAAATTCTACCAATAAAATTATCATAGTCCTTGACCAAGAAACATATGATTAATTTGACGTGAATACAATCCTAAGCTACACAGAAAGGTGACAGAGACAGGCGTGAAACTACTGTAACACTGCACAACACAAGCAAATAACTAAGAATTGCACAGAATATCAGTTTCGTCGCTGACATTCATTGTTCTGTTTGAAAGAAACAGGACAACAAGCTCTTCTTGTACATTTTTCATTGTGATTTCATCTATGGGCTAACAGAACAACCATCAACAAAAACCCATACCAGATGAAGCAGGAAAAGAAAGAAGAAAAAGTAAGGAAAATGGGGTAACAAAAAATGATTTACAATCAGTTTTTAAGCAATACAAACCTCAGGAGATTGATAAATAGCCGAGAAAGTTGGACTTAACTCTCCGGAGTTCAAAAACTAATCAAGCCAACGAGTAACACCATCATCTTCCCCTACGGCTGCTAAGATCACAATGCGTACATCCAATACAGCCTGCAAGTGAAGAAAGATGAAATAAGTCACTTAAAGATAGGGACATACAAGTGTTGAGCTTAAAAAGTTGAATGAGGTAGAGCTCTGCAGGACTTTACGGAATGCATTTAAGTGAGTAATACACAAATACGAAACACGAGCTTACCAGGGGATTTCTACAGTTAACTAGCCTACATTCCTCAAGAGGACCTTCCAAAGTCCAACTCTCCCAAACGTCAAAGCTGTGACTGGCGAACACAAACTCCATCCTCCTATTAATCTGCAATTTTAACATGAATCTAGATTTAATCCCCAAGCAACAAAACAGTAATAATGTAAGTTCACTTACATTAGATGACAAAGCTCTAAGAGAAGGAAGATATTTTCAAAACTATAAGAATCTAATATATTTCTTCTCTTCCTAGGTAAAATATGTAAAGCGAGAAACATGTGATATCCAGGACAATCTGATTTTGGAAACAACCTTAAAAACATCAGTTTCAGTAGCAGGTAACATACTTTCAAGTAGTCAACTAGCAAGAAATTCCTTAAGCATGTGGTTTTATAAAAGCCATGACAAGAAACCTAGTTGTATATTCTTCATTAATAATACCGCAAGTTGTCAGACATGTTGCTAGCCGAACACAGTGCTACTTCACTAACAAAGTAAGTAACTCGAGTCAGTTATGAACTATTGTTATTTACTGCATAAATATTCTTAATACTGAAATGACTCACTCTTACCAAGGACTTAGTTCAGGAAATAATTTTTTGCTTCAATAAAATTCTAACATTAGCTGTGCCAGCAGTCCAGACCAAAATTTCCAGAACCAAATACAAACTTCACTATATTAAACATACTCTAAAGCCTGTAATTCTGTAAATACACAACTGGAAGGGTACAAAATAATTTTAAACTTACCTGCAACAACTTTCCACCAGCAAAAAGAACACAAAATCAAAGTTAGTCAGAAAACCACTAAACAAGTAGAGGAAAGAAAAGAAAAAAAAAAGGAAACAGCTATAATAAACCTTGCTTCTATAAACTACAAGGAATTGTGCTGCAGGATCTCTTTTGGTTACATTTGACATGGTGTCTAAGAACCAACCACCACCTTTAAGTCTTTGCCGAGACACATGTAGCGCAGGACGATCTCTTGCATATAGCGCTATGACAAACCCATCTTTCAGAATTTCACACGACTGAACATTGAGATTTTTGCTTGATTTTATGAGTTGGTCTGAAGATGATCCATGCATTGGTTCTTTTGGTGTTTTCCTACTTCTTGAGTCTTCAGGGGAAGGACCACGAGAACTTGCGTGATCCGTGCCACTCATAGCTGTGTCATCTTCTCTATGTGAGGTACTCTCTTTTTCCAAAGTAGAAGGGTCATCTGACTTATGCAAAGACTTCTGGCGGGCGGCATGCCTTTTTTTCGCCTTCTTACCTGACCTGCTGCGTCTTCCCTCTGACTTGGGGGTGGAACCTTCTGGTTTAGTAGAAATATTTTGAGACAGACTTAGACTCCGCTGCTGGCTAGTGGAATCTTTTGATTGACTGATAACTTGCTTCTGGGAACTTTCTGGACTAGCTAGAATATCATCATTTGATTGTTCGACAACAGAGAGCTCAAGACCACTCACTTTTTCTTCTGAATCATATTGTTCAAATTCATCACCTACTTCACTTTCATCCTCTTCCACATCAGAAACAGCATTCCTCGGAATAATCCCATCAAAGAAGAATGACTGTAATATAGAGATAGCCTTATCCCTTATCTCCATCCACACTTCCTCACTGTAATCTGCACTGCGAGGCAGTATCAATACATTGGGCATCTCCTTAACCTGAAGCAAAGAGATCAGTCAATAGCACATTCACATTTGAGTAATTCGTAATACATCATTCAGCATATTAATGATACAGACTCAGAGTAATATAGCATAACTTGTATTATATAAGATGCTTGGTTCATTATTGTTCCTTTAGCCAGCAATGACCAAAAAAAAAAAGACAAATTAGAATAAGGGGGAAAAAACAGCTAAAAAAAACTAGAGGAATACACTTCAAACTTGCATGTCTTCACTAGAAGACCAACAAAATTGCCATTTCACAACAGCATGAAGTTATTGAAATGAGTGTACTAAGAGACATTTTCTCTAGTAATCAAAATTAATGATCATAACTCAACAAAACCCAGTAAAACTAGAAGAAGATATTCTATTCATCCAGATCTAATATACACAGGTTATATAATAGAAATCAGAGGCTACATAGCTTATTGTGGGCAGAAAGTCACTGCAGAACAGATATGATAGTGTGAACATTTCAGTCTCTAAGGTCACAAGAGAAAGATGAAAACAATTTTCAGAAGTATATACCAAAAGGTAGTAGCCGTAACAGCAAAGAAAATTTTTCTGATCTCTACAGAATAGCACATCCAATGTAGTAAATACCAAGAAATAGGTAATCATACCCATGCTTCCATCCATTGAGGCCCTTCAGCACCGTCCAGGGCACAGCCAGCCAAGGTGCCATCAATCAAAAGCTGTTTTACGGCACAGTCTTCCAACAGTTGACTGCTACCAGTATTCACAAGAAAGGCCCCTACATGAAAAAGGACTCAAACAGAAAACCAAAAAAAAATATGGATTCTAACAACCAAGAAGGTAATCAAATATTTTATTAAATTACCTGGCTTTATGTGCTGCAAACATTCTGCATTGAGAATCTGAATTGTTTCATTTGTTACAGCGCAATGAAGTGAAACGACATCGCTCGCAGCTAGCAAATCATTCAAAGTATCCATTCTTCGAGCAGCTGAAGGAAATGTTATTTTTCCTTTACCCTGTAGAATGGATGCATTAGTAATTTGTATCATTTTAATTTCATCATCACTACTTATTCATGGTTAAAATTATTACTGAACAACCCATTTGAAGATAGAATTACTCAAGAATTTAGAGGACCAGCAGCATGAAGCTATTTTTCTTCATTTCAAACAAAAGGTCATTTAAAGGGGTCTTGTGTTTGACTCTCCAGTTCAATGAAACTGAAACTGAAACTGAAATGCCTAAGATTCCATTATCCTGTTATAACTTAGTTATGGACATACGGAGAAAAATAGAAACAATTCAGATTAATTTGAATAACAAACTCTACTCTGCATGATGGTTTGTCATAACTGCAACTGAAGTTAAAAGGTTCACACCAAATTCACATGCTAAGCAAATAAACAAAACACTTAGAACTGCTAGCAGATACATCGAACTGCTAAGGTTAATTGCTAAAATGAATGCATTTCATTTGAAGCTTTACACTGACCAGAAGGACTGTACTGTACTTCTGCTTTTTAACTATGCTTGTTTAAAACTTAGATAACATAAGTCAAGTTATAAAGTAGGTTTACTTGCAGTTGGTTCCATTATCAACCAATTGCCTGCTGAACTCACAGCCAAAAAAACTAAAATAGTGGCTGCAAGCAACAAAATTAAATAGCCAACTAGCCATCAATAAGAAAGAACGCTAATTGCCAAATTAAACCTGTTTGCCAGCATATCTAAACTTTCTTACTTAAAATTACAGTGTATACATATTAAGAGTTTAAGCTTTCTATTCCAGGAATATAAAAAATTCTACGAAAAACATCATTCTAAAAAGTTGCTGAAAATTCAAAATTATAGTTGCACCAAGACGCTGGATCATAAACGACTAGACTGAGAGCGAAGCACATCATTGATAAATTAGCCAAAAAATGTGGAAGCTTTACTCAAATTAATCAACATTATGGAAAACCTACCTTATGAACATCAAAATAGAGCACACTCATTTTGAAAGCCAAGCTCCTCGTAGCCAAAGATCGAGCTGACGCAGATCTACCAATGATCCCCAACACCAGCCCTCTACATCTCCTCATTCCTCGACACAGCGGCTGCAGTGACCCCAACCATCCCGAAGCAGAAAGCGCATGACGTGAGAGCAAATGCGTACGGCGCAGCAAGCCGAGGACAAGAGCCATCACAGTATCAGCGATCTCCTCGGCTCGCGACGTATCTACATGGACAAGACGGAGTCCAAGGTCAGCAGCGAGAGCACTGTCGACGGCACGGTCAGATGAGCCGAGACAGAGAATGAGCTGGTAAGGACGAAGGCGACGCTGCGCAGCTCGCGGCAAGTAAGCAAGTGAATGAAGGAGAACAGCCGCAGCGGCTTCGATCTTTCCATCGGCTAAACGGCTGAGTGGCACATGCTCAACAGCAGCAACGCCGGCTAGGGATTCTTCTTCCAAAGCGCAATCTTCGATACAGTTAAGGGACACCACTAAGGGAAGAGGTGTAGGGTCGTTACGGTGAGGCATTGTCGCAGAGGATCTATTTTTCATCGTCTCCTCCGCCTCTGCTGTGCCTTGTGCTTAGTGTTAAGATTCAGTTGTGGTGGTTAGGGTTTAAAATTGTAATTTCAAGCATTTCAAAGGGCTGAGTTGGTGGAGAATTAAGATCCTTCGTCGTCTTTCACTTATTTGTTCCAGACCCTGAGGGAAATCTCCCCCTGATCTTTAAATCAACACCATGTATTTTCGATAAATTACAGGTATTCAACTTTTCAACGATAAGCTCTTTATTTTTTCTTAGGTCAGCAACATTTTTCAAACTTTAGCTTAGAATTGACATTTTGAGAGTGGAATGGCACCAAAATTATTGGAATATTAGGATCTGATGCCAAAAGCTATGTACACAAACTTTGAAATGTTACCAAACGAATAAGTACCAAATACAGTTGAAAATCGCTTTATTATATTATAGTATGAGGAAAAAAAATAGAACAAAGAAGTAGATACACAAGAAAAGCCGTTACATTCCCTACAAAAACACCTGAGCCTAGAACCTCCACAGTAATTTATAAGCTGCAAAACTTCAACTAGTATATGACAAATAAACACATTCTTTCTCATAATCAGCGAGTATGTGTTGATTTTTTGCTGCAATGAGGGCGTCTATATATCTTCTTCTGCAGGCTTGTGCTTCTATAAGAACTCCAAATGCTCCAATCTCACAGCTGAAGCTGGTTTGAAATTTAGTTAACAATGATGGCCAAATGACGGTCTGTGGCCGTCGAATCAACCATGAGAGTGTGAAGATTAGAACAAACTCACTGAAAGCTTTTCATCGAGGCCCCAAAACTATACTTAAAATAAACTGTACAACTTTCTAGATCGTATATCAAAACTCATGCTCAACAGGTTTAAGCCACCTTGCATGCTCTATATTCACGTCTCTCGAGCTTTCATTCATGCCCTAATAAATTTACCCTTACTTTTTCCATTACTAAGCCAGAATGCCAGTAGATGCTATGTTTCATATTCATAAAAACCTCCTCCTAAACCTTCCAGTAGTAGCTTGATACGAGCGCATGAGTAAACCAACACCAATTCCGATCCCAACACACATACCCAGGCCAATTCCAACACCAACTCTAACACCAGCATTAAACCATGACAGTTGTCCATCCTCCCCATAGTACATGTCTTCAGAGTAGTAACGCTCTCCAATTTTCCCATCAGATTCATAGCCGTCAACTTCTCCTTCAGTAATCTGCATAGAACACAAGATGATCAAGAAGTAGGAAGTAGTGCAGAGCAATGACTAGATTGCCACAGCAGTCAAATTTATGCAACAGTGAATTTGCAGAAGACACCATGAACATTTATTGAAAGAGACATTAGAGATATGAGTATTTATCCTATAGCCCTATAGCTTATTGAAGCCAAAAGATCCTTTGTTTTGATTTTGATTGTCAATCATAATACATTCTTCTTAACTTAAAAGTAAAGAAGCAAAAGAAAAGTCAACCAGGTAAAAATATGGAAACCAACCAGCACAAAGAAATAGATATTTAGTTCAATGCCACGGGCTCAGCATATTTCAGGGTCAACCATATTCTAGATGATATAATGATAAACATCATAATTCAACCAGCCCAAGTTAACCCTACACAGACAATGCCATAGAATCATCAATCTCTAACATAAACACACACTATTCTCATCAACGACTTACTCTCTTAAATTTATAACAACAGCAAAGAGTATAAAACGAAGCAATAACCCCCTGCTGCAGTTACAAGAGAGACAGATAAAGAAGAATTCCCGCATTAAGACATGAATTGAACAGAAAATGTACAGTACCACTAATTTCAGCTTCTAATTCAAGACGTTCTCTCTTCATTTCAGAATTTTTGACTCAGTGGACTTTCATAACCCAGAAAAAGCAGACCCGTGAGAATATCAACACCAATTACACTACCTAAGGAATTATCAACAACAAATCCAGAAAAGAATTGGATAATTTCATGTCCTTTCATGCATCACAGATTAGACTTTGCATTTTAAATCCACGTCAAGCAAAATGATAAAGCGAAAATCAAATCAGAGATTTTGTCAACGCAAAAGCACTAAAATACACAAACATAGTCTACAATCTGTCAAACCATGGAATTAGTTCAATTCAAACATAATAATGGAATAACATCAATCTTAAATAACCTGCAATTTACGCTGGCGAAGCGACCCGTCACCGGTTTTAAAATCTTTTTCAATCTCCTCATCCTCCGGAATTGCATCCAGCATCCCATGCCTAGACCCTTTCTTTCTCGGACTCACATGAATCGTCTTCGTCAAAATCACAGGTACGCCACCGCAACAACCCGCGATATACACCTCAATAGACGGCGACGAAACCCCAAGCTTCGGTTGAAAGAACGCGGATGAATTAGAACCAATCGCCATATAACAATCCATACTCCATCCCGTTTTCGCATCGGTTTCACTCGTCCACGTCGACTCCAGCCTCTCCAGCGACCCACAGAGAACCATATCCTTATTTTCCAACACCTCAAATTCAGTGCTTCCCGTCACACGCACGCTATCCGTGCTGACGTAAGTCACTTCCGATGATTCCTTATTCAAACGATCGCGGCGGAGGATCAACGACGACACGTCGGAGGACGGAACACGTGAACCGTTGATTTCCAAAGACACGCCGATCTCGCGTCGCAGGTGACAAAGCGTCAGGTGGTCTGGCACGCTGGAGATCACACATGGCGTGATTCGTACATAAAATAGCCTGATTTCAAGCCAAGCCGAGTTCGCTATCGACGATTTTGATATCAGATTATACGAATTCGATCGCTCGTGTGGGTCTTGGAAATCCATCAAATACCAGAGTTTGAGTGAGAATCCAAGAAAAAGAAGAAAAAAAAAATTCAAAAACCACCAAAACTAAAAATAAACGAGTTTATTTGTTTGTTGTCACGAAACAACCAGAGATTTGAAATCGAGAAAAATTCGGAAGAAAGATAGACGATAAGCGAGAGTTACGTGGAGTTGACTGCTTTTGGAAATTAGGGTTTTGGTATCAAACATTGGGGAAAAAAATTGGACGAATTGGGTTTTTTTGTTTGTGACGATGTGTTTGTTCCACGGTGGTTAGATTTTTTTTTATTATTATTTTTTTTTTTTTGTTAAAAGAAGCCGACGACGGAGTCAAAAACAGGTTTGAGAGGAGAGAACAAAGAGTGGACAGTGGATCATGTGAGTAACACGTGTCTCGATGCATTTATAACTGTGCTTAAAATGACACTGATGATATTTCATATGGGCCGGCCTATTTGCCTTTTTGGGCCCAAGCCTGGTTTAGACGCAACAAAAGAATTTTCTTGAAAAAAAGAGACTTGAAGAAAATTTTACTAAAATCGCCCCAATAGAAATCTAAGTATAGACAGTACCAAGGAAAAAAAAAAAAAAATGGTTGCTATTTCCCAAAAGATCTTTCTCGATGATCCCCTTTCTTCGAGAAACATTATTAAAATATCCATAACATATTTAAATAATTACTTTAAATATTCTTTTAATTTATTTTTCTATTTTTATATAATAAAATTATAAATTATTTAAATAATATTAAAATTACTTAATTACCCTTAATTTAATAATTAATATAAATTATTTTTTTATAAAATTGTCTAGTTAACTTGAAACTCCACAATTGATTCATATTTGATCTTTACTGAATAACTGTAAATACATTACAAATTTAAACTTCTCAATTGATTCATATTTGATCTTTACTAAACTACTGTAAATACATTACAAATCAAAAGCAAAATACAAGATTAATACATAGTTAGTTTACTAATTGTTTTATATTGTTTGAGTATAATGTGAGATTGTTTTATGTTGTTTGAGTATAATGTGAGAGTGAATGATCATGAGTTTCATCCTCGTTAATATGATTTTAATGAAAACTAAGATATTGTTAAGTTTATGGAGAATATTAAAAATAATGACTTATATGATGTTCTCTGAATCACATATTTATGTCTAGTAGAATTATGATAGTTTATTTTGTTAGGATGTAAGGTTTAGAATGTCATCCTGAACAAATATCAATCTCATCAAACTATAAAACTTCATAAATAAAATGATATTTTCAAGGATATAAATGGTATAAAAATTATAAAATAAATTAATTTATTTTGTAGAATTAAATTTAATTATATATTAAAAAACATTATAAAGTTATATTTAGAAAAAAAAAACAAAAAAAAAAAGTTATCTTGAGTGAGTAGGGGGTGGGAAATAACAATCCCAAAAAAATAGAGAATAAATAATGCCACCCATCTCTACACCCCACTCAGACTTGCTTTCAATTTTATTTTGTTTTATTTTTCTTTTTATTTTCTTTTTATTTTTTTTAATTTTATTATATTATTTAATACTATAATTAACTTTGTTTTATATTATATTTAAAATAATATTATTAATAATTTTATTATTTATGATATAATTTATTTTTAAAGTAAAAAATTATAAAAAAAAAATTTAATATATATATATAGTGATAGAATTTTCTTTTCTTAAAATAAAAATAAAAACAGAAAAATTTTATCCTAAAAATATCAAATTATAAAAAGATAAACAAATGGGGTATGAATATTAAAATATGGGATGGCATTATTAACCCTCGAAAAATATGTGTAGTAGGCTTCTTCGGAGTAGACGAACCCAATCTCCAAGCCCATACCTAAGTCCAATGAAAATCAGGTTTGGTCCCACATGGCTTGTTAGGCGTATCAGTCTACATCCGGGGAAGTGATAAAAACATAAATGGTTATTTCTAAAAAATTCTCCACGTTTTTAAACGTTCGGTTTTGAAATACCGGTTTTGAAAAGTTTTATAAAACTATCTCCAAAATCAAATGAACTAGTAGTTTTGTTGTTAGATGGGTGATTTTGGATAATTATGATATTTTAATTATTTTTAGATTTTTATTTAATAATTTTATATATTTATTTAATATATTAAACATCATAATATTTCAAAATTACCCATCCAAAATCCTAAAACCATCCCCCAATCCAACTACAAAATCACTAGTTGTTTTGATTTTGGGATAAGTTTTTCAAAACTTTTCAAAATCGCGGGCTCAAAGTAAAACTTTTAAAAAAGTGATATTTTTTTTTTAAATAATCCAAAAAAATGAAACCAAATAAAATTTAATCGAATCAGTTTATTCCGTTCACGGTTTGGTTTAGTTTAAATAATAACATATTAATTATTTTTAGTTCGGTTCGATTCAGTATTTCCAATTTGGTTTTAGTTACTAATTTAAATTAATTTAATTTTTTCGATTTTAGAGCAAATTAAACCGAACCATAATTTTTTTATTTAACTTTTCAATTTTATAATCGAAAATTTTTCGATTTTGTTCGATTCGACAAAAACCGTATTGAAGCATATCTCGTCCATAAAATAACGGCTTGATATGCAATCAGCCGAGAATTTGAAAGTTATTCAAAAATTCTTCCCTTAGAATCTCAGTCATTCCACTCAACAACTACAATATATTCCAATAATAATACATTATTGTTATTTCCCACAATCAAATTACTAAATCCAACATCAACATTACTAAAATATCCATGACATATTTAAATAATTACTTTAAATATCCTTTCAATTTATTTTTTTATTTTTAATATAATAAAATTATAAATTATTTAAATAATATTAAAATTACTTAATTACCCTTAATTTAATAATTAATATAAATTATTTTTTTATAAAATTTTTTAGTTAACTTAAAACTCCTCCATTGATTCATATTTGATCTAACTGAACTACTGTAAATACATTACAAATTAAAACTCCTCAATTGATTCATGTTTATGGAGAATATTAAAGATGATGACTTATATGATGTTCTCCGTATCGGACCATATATTTATGTCTAGTAGAATTATGATATTTTATTTTATTAGGGTTTAAGATTTAGAATGTCATCCTGAACAAATATCAATCCCATCAAACTATAAAACTTCATAAATAAAATGATATTTTCAATGATACAAATGATATAAAAAAATTATAAAATAAAATAATTTATTTTGTAGAATTAAATTTAATTACATATTAAAAATACACTATAAAGTTATATTTAAAAAAAATATTATTTTTAATAATTAGAGTATGGAAAATAACAACTCTGATAATAAAGCTCTTATTTAAATTTTCATCATGAAAATTTAACTTAACAAAACTATACCAAATTGAATCATCCTGCGGATTGAATGGGATTTTGATTTCGATCCCGCCTCTTAAGTTCTAAATTCTCGGCACTATTTAGTTCAATTCATATCCTCTTAAATGGAAGCCATGAGTTATTTTAAATTGTCTTTTTATTTATTATTTATTTAGACAAAAATTTATAATCAATTTGAGTGTTAAAATGTATAGTAGTATCAAAACCGATTATTGAGTGTGGTCCGGTCTACTCCGGAGTAAATCGGTGCGGTTTATTTTACGGACTTCTTTAATCAAGTCCAGGTCTATACACACGAACCTCAATAGATCCGGATCAGTCCACTAATTTTTAAAATTATATTTTTATATTTTAAAATTAAAAAGAAATTAAAAAAATTATTAGATAAAATCACATAACAAAAATTAATTATTATTTTATCATAGTATTATACTATTAATAATACTTTTAGAAAAAATATAAATAGAAAAAAATAAAATTTATTATTTTTTTATTATAAACAAAAACGGACTAGTACATTCTACGCAGACCTGAACTCTATACGAACTTAACTTTAGATTCCGCTGACAAAATGAATTTTCAATTTTAGAATTGAAATTCATACGGACTGGAATGATTGCGGACTGTCTGCATGTTAGAGATGTTACCCGACCCAAATCAGCAAACCTCATTTTGGACTCTGTCATTGTCCAGAGAGGACTATTGACCTATTTATAAGTGGCGCACCAAGTCAAATCACAATTTCATGTGTCGAAACACACTTCTAGTTTTTCTATGGCATGTCAGTACATTCAACTACTTCAAGTTAATAACAAGAGCATTCCTGTTAGGTAATTCAAACATGATTTTTGTCAAATTCCATTGTTTCCAAAACTCATGCGGTGTCATTTGCATCATTTAAACAATGACCCCAAAAATATCAATTTTGCTCGTAAGCCGCAAGGCAACCAAAATTATTTATTTTCAAGGGTTATTTCCAAAAACCATTCAATTTTTCAAACATTTTACTTCTGGCATCTGGTTTTGCAAACTTATACCAAACCACCCCCAAAACCACCCAAAATTAAAACCACTAATGGTTTTGGTGAGGTGTGAGTGGTTTTTGTGTGATTGAGTGGTTTTTGTATTTTTGAGTGGTTTTGCTAATTATTTAATTTTAATAATTATTAAATTTTTGTTTGATAATTTAACTAAAATTTAAATATTTTATTAAATAATTTAAATATATTTTATTTATTTTTTAAAAAATTTTACTAAACTAAAATAAATTATTATATAGTTTAATACTTTTTAAATATTTTGTTTAATGTTTGTTTTTTTAATAATTTTAGTTTTAATTTTTATTTTTAAAATTTACTAAATTAAAAAAAAAATATTATGCAGATTTAATCATTTAAAAAAATATTTGGTTAAATTATCTTTAATAATTTTTTATTTAAATTTTTATTTTTTAATTTTACTAAAACCTGCTGTAAGATTATTTAATTATAAGTATATTTGAAAATTTATTAAAAAAATTTATATTATTATTATACTATAATTTTATAGGTTCTTAAAAATAAATATCAAAAAGTAAAAAATATTTAAAATTGAAAAATAATTTAAAAATATTGATATATTTAATAGTTATTTTTTTTGGAAAATAATATAAAAATAAACACAATTTTTCATTAAAAACTATTTGAATTAGATAGTTTTTGGTTGTATGTATAGAATTAAAAATTAAAGGTTGAAAATAAAAATTATTAAAATTATTCAGCTAATTAAATAAAAGAATTAAAAATTTTACAAATTATTGATACTAGTTGTAGTTTAGTAAAAATAAAAGTAAGAAATTAAAACTATAAATCACTAAAGTTAATGAATTAAAACTTAAAAATTTCTAAAACTATAAAAAAAATTATTTAAATTATTTGATAAAATATTTAAAAATTTACTAAAATTATTAAATCAAAAATTTAAAATTATTAAAACTAAATAATTAGTAAAACCACACAAAAACCTATTAAAAACACAAAAATCATCTATACCTCACCAAAACCACATACACCTCACCAAAACCACTAGTAGTTTTAATTTTGGGTGGTTTTAGGGGTGGTTTGGTATAAGTTTCCAAAACTGGATGCTAGAAATAAAATATTTCAAAAATTGGGTGGTTTTTGGAAATAACCCTTATTTTCAATACACAAAACATATAAAATGCAATGGCCTCATTAAGACATTATTATTAAAATTTCACCATTTCTTTCCAAAGGCTTCCATGGCCGACAAAATCACACAATCCATATCAATCAACATAACATATTATATAGACACATTTCCATCATTTTTCAATCATAATTTTCAACCTCTCCATTCATTATCATGTAATAAGCATTATTATTTCATTATAATGCATTCAAACATTGAAACAGCGGGTATTTTTATTTTTGGACCCATTTTATAAAAATAATCTAGAAATCCACCCATTTTTAAAAATAATTCGAAATTCGGCCCATTTTTATGTAAAAAGTGGTTTTGGATAAAAGTTTTATGGTTTTACTCTATTTTTACATTTTGTATTAATTGCATTATATATTTAATTTATACCATTATTATTAACCAAATATTAAATTACGTTATTTTAATAAAAATTAAAATAAAAATAAATTAATTTTAATTTTAATTAAATGATAGATTTTAATTTATTATCTTTAATAAAAAAATCAAAATAAATATAAATTTATTTCATTTTATTTTTAAAATTAAATAATATATGAAATAAATTCATATTTATTATGAATCTTAATTAAATAAAAAATTAAAATCGATTATTTCATAAAAAATAAAAATAAAAATAAAAATATATTTTAATAAAAATGTAATAAATATAATTTTATTTCTATTTTTTTTTAATTTTTTTATTAAATAATATATTTTAATTTTTTTTTTTAAAATTAAATAAATATGAATTTATTTCATATATTTTTTAATTAAAAAATAAATGAAACAAATTCATATTTTTTAAATATTTTTTTTAATAATAATAAATTAAAAAGTATTATTTAATTAAAATTAAAATAATTTTATTTGTATTTTTATTTTTATTAAAAATAACGTAATTTACTATTTGATTAATAATAATGGTATAAATTAAATATTTAATGCAATTAATACAAAATGTAGAAATAGAGTAAAACCATAAAACTTTTATCCAAAACCACTTTTTACATAAATATGGGTCCGGTTTCGAATTATTTCTAAAAATGGGTGGATTTCTGGATTATTTTTATAAAACGGGTCCAAAAACGAAAATACCCTTGAAACAACCATCATACAAGAAAGTAGAGCGTAAAACAAAGGTGCTAACCTCTCTTTCGAAGACAACTAGCTAGTCTCCACGGTTTGGTGCTCTCTAACACATTGGGTTCCTATTGATGCCCACCATAGTAACACAAATCAATAACAAACACATTTTCATGAAAACCCTGTTTCTAACTTTCAGGGTTTTATATAAAAAACACAAATAGAAATAAAAATCAACAAGACTAACTATCCGAAAGTGTTATACACTACAAGAAAATGTTAAAATAGCTACGAAATTTAGCTACGGATTTTTTTTGTAGCAATGTAGCGACGATATTGCTATGTACTTGCTACGGAATTGATTGAAATTCTAATTAAAATGTTAACGTAGCAAGTTCGTAGCAATGTTGTAGCAATGCTAGCTACGAAATTTTAATACGTAGCAATTTTTTTGATGCCACAATGGCAAGAAATATAGCTACGGATATTCTGTTGCAATTTTCTAGCAACGCTAGCTACAGAATGTAATATGTAGTAATTTTTTTGGCGCCACAACGGAGGGAAATGTAGCTACGAATATTCAGTAGCAATCCCGTAGCTACCCATATTCCGTAGCAATGTTGTAGCTATTGATATTCCGTAGTAATTCTATAGCTACGGATATTCCATAGCAATGCGTAGCTACGGATATTTTCGTAGCAATGTTGTAGCAAAGCTAACTACAAAATTTAGGTATGTAATGACTATTTTGGTGCCACATGGCGAGAAATTGAGCTACAGAAAATTCGTAGCAATACTGTAGCAACACTAGCTACAAGTGCAATATATAGTAATTATTTTGGTGCCACAATGGCACAGAACTTAGCTATGGATACTCCGTGGCAATGTTATAGTAATGCTAACTATAGATATTCCGTAGCAATGTTATAGTAGTTATTTCAATGAGGCAATTGCATTATTATCTACGAAGTTGTTTTTTTTTTTTTTTTTTTTTTTTTTTGCTATAGAAGCTTTGCTACAAATTTTATAAAATAAAAGGAATTTAGTTTTTCTTAATTACTTAATATATATCTATAAAATTTGTATTTATTGCTACGAATTTAGTTAATTTTTTTTCTTTTTCAACATTCGTAAAATTCAACATACCTTTTAACTTTATATTCATATATGTTATACTAATTTACTTTTAACATTTTTCTTTAAAATATTTTATATATCAAAATTTAATTTCTTTAATATTTATTTTTATTAAAAAATATATTATTTAACTATTGATAAATTAAAAATTCATTTTCATGCTAAACGAGCCAATGGCTTAGTTGGTACTTAGTATGTCTCCTCATTTCTTACATCCCAAAAGATTGTGAGTTCGAGTCCCGCGGAAGGTGAAATGATATCTAGGTGTATGTAGGGCTTGAGGCCTTTACCATGGGTGCTCCACGAGCTCACACCAATGTGACTGGACCGCAAGGTTGGCGTGGGACCGTGGCAGGGGTGAGGCAACAAAGATGTTACATTTTGTAACAAGCAACATTAGCTACAGACTTGTGGTCGTAGCTATTTCGTAGTTGGTTTACTACATACCATTAGCTACGGAAAATTTAGTGACAGACATGTAGCTACGGAATATGCTTGCTATGGATTTTTTAAAAAATAAAAAACCAAAAAGTTATTGCTACGGAATATGTGTAGCTAATCCGTAACTCCTTTGCTACGAAAATAATTTTCCGTAGCTAACACGTTAGCCACGAGGATTTTAGCTACGAAATCATTTTTGTGGTAAATCCGTGGCAATGGTCAAAATAGCTACGCAATAGCTACGAAATCGACTGTAGCTATTCCAACAATTTTTTGTAGTGATAGAATTTTTAAGGACCCTATCCATGACATAAATCTAAACCAAAAGCTTTCATATTCAAAAAAACCACTAAAGGGTTTCAAAAGCTTACCAAATAAAATATAGAATAAGAGAACTTGAAATCACTTGTAGAGGCATTAAATGATGTTAGAGGATGGTAGTTGAGAGATTAAATGAGATGGATTTTTGGTGGTTGGAAGCAATAAATGAAGTTAGGGTTTTTGAGAGTGAAGAGAAGAGATTAACGTGATTGGAGTTTGAGGGAGGAGAGAATGAGAGTGAAGAGAGGTGAGACAGGGGTGTATTGGGTGTGTGATGGGCTTTCAATGGTTATTGGGTTTGGACCACGTGTTTGTACCCAATAACACATAAGTCCACATTTCACTACCCCAAACCGATTCAATCATTCCGTTCCCAAAAGTATCTTCCGGCTCTAAAATATTCATACTACCAAAACCATGTTCAAATTAAAAAGTCACATTTATTTTAATAAAATTCAATTTTTTCAAAGATAAGTCCGGTTTTACAAAATCATTTCAAAATTATTTTCAATAACCAAAATTGATTGTACACTTCCGAATTTGTTCTGTAATTATTATTTCACTCTTAGAGCAGATTTTTTATTTATTCCGATAGAAAGTTTCAAAAATCAATTTTTGTGAAAGACAAATTTTAAAATAATAAAATATTCAAAAAAAAAAAGAAATTAGGCCTACTTGTGGATATTACAAGAAAAGTTCTGTACTCTCACAAACAACAAAACTTGGTCACTTGTGCCCTATGATGATTTGATGAATATTCTTGGCACTAAATGGGTATTTAGGAAATTTTAATCCTAATGGCTTAGTAGCAAAGTATAAGGCCCGTTTAGTCACCAAAGAGTTTCATCAAACCCTTGACATTGATTTTTCAAAAACCTTCAGTCATGTTGTTAAAACTTCCATAATCAAAGTTATGTTCTCTCTTGCAGTTACCCATAACTAGGATATTTAACAAGTTGACATCAATAATACATTCTTAAATGAGTCATTACAAGAAGAAGTTTTTATATGTCAGCCACGGGATTTTGAAGACAAGCAGCATCATAACCATGTTTGTAAATTATCTTAAGCTCTGTATGGGCTTAAGCAAGCTCCTAGAGTTTGATTCGACACTCTAAAATCATATCCGTTTCAGTGGGGATTTCAGAATTCCATGTCGAATAAATTCATTATTTTACTCACACAAACAAGGTGAACTCATTATTCCTTCTCGTCTATGTAGACGATATTCTAATTATAGGGAATGCACAATCAACAATTAACAGAATCATTCAACAACTAAACAATAAGTTGACAGTAAAAACCTTAGGCAATGTGAATCACTTCCTGGTATTCGAGGCTCATCGAAATGAATCGGGTTGTTTATTTTCCAAAGCAGAATTTGAGCCGAGAAGACATTTCCACTTCTTAGCCCTGTTCCACTCCTATATCTATTGGCACCAAGCTGTCGATTCATGATGATTTCATTTGACAATTCGACACTTTATCATAGACTAGTTGGAGCGCTTCAATACCTTTGTAATACCACACCTAATATATAGTTTTCATGTGCATAACCTGAGTCAGCTCCTATGAAATCCTCTAAATACACATTGGATTGTTTGTAAGAGAATTTTATGATATTTAAAAGAAACATCTCAACTGGGATTGCACTTCCGATCCTCCTCTCTGTAGGGCTGGCAATTCGGGTCATGACACAATGGGTTGACACGAAATGAACATAATTATTGCGGGTTAGTGTTAGTCTTAATCGTATCGTATCAGTAAATGGGTCAATCCGTTTAACCTGTTTATTAATCGTATCATTTTAGTGTTTCATTAAAAAGTTCACGGGTGAACCATTTATTAAAGTGTATAATGGTAATTTAATCTATTGATATATATAGTTCAATCCTCTTAACCTTAGCCTCTTTTCTTACTTTCTCTATTCTCCTCTCGGTGTCTATACTTTTTATTTATGGATAGCTTCACCATCTCCCTCTACATTTCTACATCTCTCCACTCTTACACTCATCGTGGACCAATATTTAACTCTTTACTAGGTAAGTATTTTGTTTTAAAATTGTTTAAATTTTGGTTATGTTTAGTGTATAAATACTGATGGATATTGAGGGTTGTATGTGGATGTGTGGAGTTAATTGGGTGGAATCACTTAAATTTTTTTTATGATAGATAAACTCTGTTTGAGTGCAGATACAAATCTTGATCTATAAACAGGAGCAGAGCAACCAATTAGAGATAATAAAAATATAATTTAAAGAAAATTAGTTAATAAATATTTTATAGTTGAATTTGAGATTTTGTAGGTTTAGGGTTAGTGTGTAAAAATGGTGTGAGATGTTCAGACAAAGTTTTGAAGATGCGTATTTCAATTTTTGTAAAACTGGTGTTTTTTATTTTTATTTTATTTTTATTAGCTGAGATTTAATCATCTTGATATTTAGGTGCTGTTAATAATTGGCAATGATTATTAACAAAGGTTGTGTTTCATTTCTTGTTTGACTTGGGTAAAGATTGGACATATAATCTTTTATCTTTCATTTTCTATTTCTTTTATTGGCATTGATTTTGTAGGTACATAATCTAATTTATATTGTTTCGGTTGGTTTTTGCATGAGTGAGAAACGGTCTAGTGTTGATTCATTGCAATTGTGGGAAAGTATGTTAATGTTAAATATTTCTTAAGTGGTTTTGTCCGCATGATTTGGTTTCATTAATAAACTATAATAATATTTATTTTTTTTATTTATTATTATTTTTACTATAATAATATGTTAAGCAAATATAGTATTTTTATTATTATTATTTATAATAGAGTAAATGTGATAACTTTTGAAAAATGTCTCCCAAAAATCAATATCATCACACCACAAAGCGTATGGGATATGTTGTCCTTGAAGATAAGTTGATATGAATTTTCTAAAGTTTTTCATTTTTTAAATATTTTTGTACATAATGAATTCCAAAAGTGTTATATTTTATTTTGTGTTTTTTTTTAAAAAAAAAATACTTATTACTTTAAATTTTTTATTTTTTTAATTTGTAAGAATAACAAATATATCTTTAATTTAATTGTTGTTATTACTTTTTGTCATGTGCAATAATACTAGTAGTGATATGCTAAAAAAAATTAAAGTCATATTATTACTAATTCCATCTTTTTTCTCATTATTTGTTAAATTATACTATTTTATTTCAACTAAACTAATAATCAGGAAAAAAAAATTCTTTATCCAAATAATATCACTCAGACCACTATCATTTTCATCATTTTTTTCTACTTACAATTCGCTTCACTATATTATTTATAAAAATTAAAAAAAATTTAAAAAAAAACTCATCTATGTATTTTATGTTCTAGTTGCTTTATAAACTACTTAAATTTAAAAAAATATATATATATATATATATAATACAATTTGTTTCATTATACTTTTTGTAGTCACTGGAACAAATTGTTAGGGGTGAAGGGTCAGAAGTTAACAGGACAAAGAAACGGATAGAGACTCATATAGGCTCATATGAAGAAAGATAAGAAAAATCCCGAAAATAAGTTTGTACCAGTGAATGATGCTACAAAAATTATGATTGTAAGTTAAAAATTTATAAGTCATACAACTCATATAACATCTATATAAAATATTTGAATGCTTTAGGAAAAATTAGAGGCTGCCCCTCCTGATTTATCTATTATTGATGATCCAAGATATATTTTGGGAAAGAGTATAGGGGCCGAATACGTAGCTATGGTTTAGGAGTCACACCTTCGATGGTTAAAGCATCCATGCACAATCAAGGTTCTATTAAAGTATTGAAAAAGAATAATGAAAAGATTAAAGAGATGTACGATACCCAACAAAAACAAATAAGTATGCAACAAGTACAAATGATATAAGATAAAAATGAAAGAATTATGTGAACATGAGTAAATTAATAAAAAATGTATAGAATAATGATTTAAGAATTGTATAGATATATAAATAGGAAATATATTTAAAAAAAAAAATTCTAAAATTGATTCTACGAAGGTAAAATATTAGTCTAAGATGACGATGCACCCTCAATTAATGTAAAGCATGTTAGTGCAACTGGTATATATAGCAAAAGAAAATAAAAATTGAATGAGTATACATGAGTAAATTAATAAAAAGTAGTATGAATGTATGAGTGGTATAAATACATAAATAGGAAGAGATATTTTTTAAAAACATCTGAAATTGATTCTAGTTTTAAGCTGATGGTGAAATATTAGTCATAGTGACCACGTACCCATTTCAATCAATGTTTATAATGTTACACCCGATTTCAATCAATGCTTTATGAAGATTATTTTATATCAAATTTGTGGATGTGATTTTTTCCCCGTACTTTGCGGCATCACTATTGCAAATAATATTTGACGCATTTCATTATTAGTAAAATTATGAAGCAATTAAATATATTAAATATTTTTAAAAATTAAAATAAAAAAATAATCGTTCAGTTTCATTATTATTAAATTTAAGTATAATGGTCATGTGCCCGCTATTATAAGGTAACTATTAGTTATAAGCACATCGGTCGTGTGCCGTTGTTCATAAATAAAATTGCAGCTGATGTATGTACACTATTATTAGATATAGGGGAAATTATA
This sequence comes from Cardiospermum halicacabum, assembly GCA_031304145.1. NCBI lineage: Eukaryota > Viridiplantae > Streptophyta > Magnoliopsida > Sapindales > Sapindaceae > Cardiospermum > Cardiospermum halicacabum. The sequence goes on along the minus strand of CM062399.1, from coordinate 4,233,647 downwards.
TAAAATAAGCTATATAAAATTTAAAATTTCAAAACTAAATCAATAGAAGTTTATTTCCATTTTTGAGCCACTCAAATTTTGATTTTCAAAAATAGACCATCACATATGTGAAGGTTTTCTTCACAGACCACCTTCACACCTTCACATATCAGTGTAAAATATCTTCACAGAAAGATAAAATGGTCAATTTGGATATTTTTTAAAAGTGAAAATTTGAAAAATTATTTTTGTAAAATTTTTAAAATTGAACTATATAATATAAATAAAAGTTATAAAATAACAAAAATGAAAATAACCCTTAAATATATTATTGATGTTATCGTGTGGTCGTGGTTACTATTTATAATTGCAGAAAGTTAATTACAGCGGTCAAAGACAGCTGCTATATGAGAATTTATTGTAGTGTTAGTTTGAGTGAGGATGTTAGAAATGTTACCTGACCCAAACCAGCAAGCCTCACTTTGGACTTTGTCACTGAGCTTACTTTTACTTACAAGACTCAATAACATCATCCAAATAAATACAACCCTTCAGACCTCAATGCACCTGCATACATAGGAAAAGCTCTTCAGTATTAGATTGTTACAATAATACAGCAGAATGAGTTGTATATCGCTGTCAATCCTTATCTTCAGATGAAAACTTTTAAAAATAATTCGAAAAATCCATCACTTTTAATAATAATTCAAAATAACTCTCACTTTTGAAATAAAGAGTGGTTTTGAACTAGTTTGATGGTTTTACTCTATAACCTTTTTTTTTAATTGTATTAAATATTTATTTCTATACCGTCATTATTAATCACTTATTAAATTATATTATTTTAATAAAATTAAAATAATTTTTTAAATTAAATAATAAATTTTTATTTTATTATTTTTAATAAAAAATTCAAAATAAATATGAATTCATTTTATTTTATTTTTTTAAATTAAATAATATATTTCAAATATATTATTTTTAATGAAAAATTCAAAAAAAATTAATAAAAAATAGAATAATACTTAATTATGTTAATTTTTATTTTAAAAATAAAATTAAAATAAATTTCATAGTAAAAAATATTATTTTATTATTTGATTAAAATAAATTTATTTTTGTTTGAGTTTTTTAATTAAAAATAATATATTTTAAATAGACCATTATACTTACACATGTAAAAAAAAAATTTATTTTCATTTTAATATTTTAATTAAATAATATATTTTAATTTTATTAAATGTAAATATTTTTATTTTTATTTTTATTGAAAATAAAATAATTTAATTAGTGGTTAATAATGTCGATATAAAGATAAATATTTAATGCCATCTATAAAAACAAAGTAAAACATTGAATAAAACCACTCAACCATTACTCACACCAACTTTTTATCTTAAATGTAGAGATTGTTTTGAATTATTTTTAAAAATAGTGAGTTTTTCGAATTATTTTTAAGAATATCGGGGAAAAACGAAAATACTCTCTTTCTATAAATATATATATATATATAGTCAAATCCCTCTATAACGGCACCGTTTGTCTGACAATGATTTAGCTGTTATAGTGAATGGATGTTATTCGCATATAACGGCCATATGAATGTAGTAGATCTTGCTTGGCTGATATCAATTTATAATAATTTAAAAAAAATAAATAAACTCCAAATAAAATATACATAATTTAGAACATTTTTTAAGTTAAATTTATTCAAATATGATGGAAAAAGTCTACAATAGTAGCTTATTGGGAAGATTTCAATCTTTTACTAGCAATATAACGCTTGAATTAACGAAGGTTTTGGTCTAAACTTTCAATAAAATGTAGTCAATTTCCTTCCCTTGATGGCAATCCAATGCGAAAATATCATGCGAAGTCTTTTGTCAGATGAGAAACTCTTTCAGAGACCAGCACTCTGCGAATGATCTAAGTTTCAATGTTTTAAATTATTTTTATTGATTATTTATAATTATGAAACTTTTCAAATTCAATCATATTCATTATCATTGTTCATACAATTTTTTTCTTCATCATTACTAATTAGTAAACATTAAAAAATTTGTTTATTTGTTAAAGTTAATTACAATAGTTATTTAAATTTTAATTTTTTATATCATTTTATTTAAAAAATAATATAGTATATTTGAGTAGACCATTATGAAGGATAAGTTTTATACACCGTGTTCTATTCAAATAACGGCTGTTACTGTTATAGGTAAATTGTTGCTATAGAGAATTAAAATAATATTAAAACAATCGATTTTAAAAGAAATTCAGCTATTATAATTATTATAATGAATTGATGTTATTGAAGGAATTGGTCGGTGTATATATATAATTTTAGAAACGTCGGTAATACCAATCCCAAACTTTTATATCCGACACGATTTAACTCGGATTCAAAATGTAGTACAACGCGAGTCAAGTACGTGTGTGTACAGAATTCATTAATAGATGCGTGTTATTTAAGAGTTGACACGTGTAGTTGAATCATTTTCTCATCCTCCTCTCCGTTTCAATACTTACAAAACACTTACTATAGCACTTGAAATACATCCATCGTTGTTTCGCAATAGGTGATTATTCAAACACATAATCCTTATATACCCCAGTACGGGCCTTATAAAATATTAAACAACAAAAAATGTCAAAATAAAAACTCTATCAATTTCAATTAATTGAAACAAAACAAGACCTTGAAAAAGGTAGGCATTATTAAATAAAGTTTGACTAATGAACATCACGAAAATTCCATCACATATTAGACATCTTAAATTTGTGAACCATGCAAATTAAAACCCTCATAATGCTTCTGTGGACCTGACCTCATAACATCATATCATTGTGGGCCTTGTGGCGGTATAGGCCGGCTACTTTACTTTTTCAATGGTCTGGTCACGAAAATAAAATCAAAAAACAAAAGATTCCTATACATCATTGTCAACATGCATTCAATTTCTTCTCATACGTATTTTTCTTCTTTTCTTATCAACAGATATCAAATTTTTTCTCAATTATTTGAGCTAATGACAACTATATATATAGAACATGATAATTATTAAGGGAATAAAAGAATAGTTTTGGTACCTAATGCTTACAAATATATTTAGCTTTTAAATTTGTCCACAAAATGAATGACATGCATGATCATCCTGATCCATATATAATACGACAGTCTCGTCACCACAAAAACAAAATCGTCGTGTTTATTATTCACGTTGAAGTTTGTGTCAATATCTACCTAAAATGACACAACATGCTTAGCTCTATTGAGTTCCGTAAACACGTGTCGTTGAGTTTGTGTTTCGTGAAAATGGTGCGAGTGGTCGAGACGATAAAACCAAATATGGTTATAGTTTGTTGTTACACGTCTTTAGCATTCTCGTATAATGTGTGAGAGTGACAAGTGGAAAATTTGTAGATTCGTGGTTTAAATTCAACTTCAGTTTATGTTCTAAAATTGAGTAAAAAAAATAAAATAAAATAAATATAGATATTATATATATATATATATATATGACTTTTTTATCACCTAACATTCTATTGCATTTATTAAATGAGACTTTAAAGCCATGCAATATCACCTAATCGTACGACATGATACCTTGCATTATACAATTACGTGGGTTGGTCAAGCGAAGGCTGCTAAATATTAAAAACATTGACGGCTCAGATGTGGAATGGGACACGTGTCAAACATCTGATGACTTTTAAAGATTTAATCTCATTAAAAAAAGTCGGGTTTCTAATCAAACGGCTGGCTGGCCGCCGGACTGTAAAAACCCGTTGCTGCTGAACGTTGACCTTTGACCATGGGTCCACGTGGCAAAAATTTTAAGTTCAATAAAAAACTTATGCGTATCACCACGCGCCAGCAAGGTGAAGTGAAGTAGCGAAGTGAAGCGAATTCACATTGTAGTTTGCACCCTGACACGTCAACTTGAATAGACCAATAGCTATCTCTCACAGTGCCACTGTGCTGACTCAGCATTATATAGGGACCACTGAATGCTGGATAATTCTAGGGTGGGTGGCTATCACGGTGGTTATCCATACATTCAAAATCAGGACAGGACACATATAATATTAATTTATAATATATTATAAATATAATTTATTTGAGTATAATTATGACACTTCTTTTCATTCACACTGTCTCATTTTTATTCTTCTCTTTCTAATTATTATTATCTTTCATTTTTTTATAATAATAATATTTTTTATATAATATTTTATTCTTCCTCATACACTATTTTACCGTCATTTCTTCCTTTCTCTCATTTTTACTAGTAAAAAAAATATAAAATAAAATAAATTACAAATTTCTATGTAGATTATGAAAATATTTACATTTCTAATTACATAAAAATTATTAAAAAATTACCTATATATATATATTTTAGAAAATAACGAATTGAATATTATTTGATAATTTTATTATTTTTTATATGATCAAACAATACTACATGTATCACATAAAATTAAAATTTCAAACACATCAATATTCTTTAAAAATAATATAAAAGTTGGGTACTTTTAAAATTTATTAAATGAATAAATTTATATTTAATGCTAAATCTAAAATAACGCTAATTAAATGTAAATATTAGTTGTAAAAAAATTGTTTATTATATATGTAAATAGACTAAATAATGAATATATTAAACATATTAAAAGAAAAAAAACTAGATAAAATAATTTTCTAAAAAATAATACACAAACCAAACTGCTCAAATTATTAACATTATTGATTATAGAGCTAAACTATAGACCATCTATATATATAAAATATATGTGTGTAGGTTTTATCTAGTGTGATCTCTAGATATGTGGGATTGAATCCAATCAGAACCATTTGGATCATGGTAAATTTTAGAATTCAATGTCGATTCCAATCGGTATTGTCTAGTTTCGAATTTTTACTCATCCCTAATTTTAAACATTTACTCATTTGACTGTAGAGTTAGTTATAAATAAAAATATTATAAAAATAAAATAAACATAGAGGCACTTAAAGTTTAAGCTAATTTTTAAATAGTTGAACTCGTCTCTTTCAATATACTATTATCAGTCTTAATCTCCTATTTTTATTTATTAATTTATTTTACAAATTTAACAGTTTCTCTGTATGATATAAAATGAACCAATAAAAAATAATAATTCAAAACTAAATTAAAAAATATTTATATTTTTTAGACATCTTAGTTTTGATTTTCAAACTAATCCGTCTAGGAGATCCTCTTTAGAAACCACCTTTACAGATCATTGTAAAAGATATTCACATAAAGGTAAAATGGTCAATTTGGGGCATTTTTTAAAAAGCGAAAGTTTGAAAGCTTGTTTTTGTAAATTTTTTTAAGTTGGACTATATAACGTAAATAGAAGTTACAAAATAACATAAATGAAAATCTCCCAATAAATTATTATTGAATTTGTAAATTAATTCAAGTGTAGAGATAATGGACATGATTATAATACAAAATAATTAACAATTAAATGATTAACAAATCAATACAATATAACCAAACTATCACAAGTGATAGCTAATTACTCGCTCTATACTAGATTAACAATATTATAAAGAGAAAAATGAGTTAATTTTAATATGTGTTAGTCCTTCCGACTTCCACTCATTCATAATTTTAACTCGAGCTAAAATTTCTATCTCATCAAAATTTTGATATATATAACTTAATTAAAAATATTGGATCGAGATTCCTTTCTTTATTTTAAATAGAGATAGCAAATCAATACAATATAATACATTCAAAATTGGGATGTCTAAAAAAATATAAATATTTTTTTATTTAGTTTTGAATTATTAATTTTTTTTTTCATTTCATATCATATAGAGAAACGGTTAAATTTGTAAAATAAATTAATAAATAAAAATAGGAGATTAAGACCGATAATAATGTATTGAAAGAGATGAGTTCAACTATTTGAAAATTAGCTTAAACCTTAAGTGTTTCTATGTTTATTTTATTTTTATAATATTTTTATTTATTTGAAATTACTAAACTAACTCTAAGTCAAATGAGTAAATATTTAAAATTAGGTGTGAGTAAAAATCCGAGACCAAACAATACCAATTGGAACCGCCATAGAATTTTAAAATTTACCATGATCCAAACAGTTCTAATCAGATTCAATCCCACATATCTTGAGATCAGACTAGATAAAACCTACACATATAATTTATATATATAGATGGTTTATAGTTTAGCTCTATAATCAATAATGATAATAATTTGAGCATTCTGATTTGTGTATTATTTTTTAGAAAATTATTTTATCTAGTTATTTTTTCTTTCTTTTAATATGTTTAATATATTCATTATTTATTCTGATTACATATATAATAAACAATTCTTTTACAACTAATATTTACATTTAGTTAACGTTATTTTAGATTTAACATTAGATATAAATTTATTCATTTAATAAAATTTAAAAGTACCAAACTTTTATATTATTTTTAAAGAATTTGATGTGTTTGAAATTTTAATTTTATGTGATACATATAGTATTGTTTGATCATATAAAAAATAATAAATTACCAAATAGTGTTCAATTCGTTATTTTCTAAAAAAAGGTAATTTTTTTAATAATTATTATGTACTTAAAAATGTAAATATTTTCATAATCTACATAGAAATTTGTAATTTATTTTATTTTATAAATCTTGTTTTTTACTAGTAAAAAGAGATAAATGTAGAGATGACGGTAAGATAGTGTAAGGAAAAATAAAATATTATATAAAAAATATTATTATAAAAGAAATGAAACATAATAATAATTAAAAAGATAAAATAGAGATGAGATGGTGTGAGTGAGAAGAAAAACAGTATCATAATTACACTCATATAAATTATATTTATAATCTTACAAATATAATTTATATGAGTGTAATTATGATACTGTTTTTCTTCTCACTCACACCATTTCATTTCTACATGTGTCATTATTTTGAATGTACACGATGGACAACGGTAGACACCTATTATTTTGAATATACACGAAGGATAACGGTAGACACCCACCATAGAATTACCCTGGATGCTAGCTTGTGTAAATAGTTTATTTTTGTTTATAAGAGAAAATAATTAATATATATCGAATTCCAAGAAATCAAAATTCAGTGTAATTCTTTTGTTTGATATTGATTTTGATGGGAGTGAGGTATAATATGAGTGTAATTTTTAATTTCTGCGGACGTGGCAACAAGAAGGCATGAGGAATGTTGTTCAATTCAAAACGAAATTCTATTAAAATATTTGTCATTACTTATAATAAAAACAAAAAATGAAATTAAAAAAAATGAAAATTTCATTCATCAACCCCAATTTTTATAATATTTTAGTAATTACTTATCATTCAAAAACGATTCAGGTACCACAACACCACCACACTGACGATAAAAGAAACCCACACAAGCAACACAATCAGCTGAAATGCAACCACGCTCCATACACTCGCGTGCAATTCACAGATCTTCACTCCACTGCTACTTAAACAACACACCTCCATTTCAACATTTCCTGCATTGATCACTTCTCTCTCAACCTTTTTTCATAAAAACCTCTCCTCTTCCCTCTCTCTCTCTCTCCTACTCTGCATTTCTTGTTCTGATTTGAATTTTTATTTTTAATTTTTCCTTCAAATCTGTCACAACCTCACTTATCTTTATTCAACAAAGCAATATTCTCATTTACGTCTTCTATCATCTCACTCTCTCTTCACAACACCACTCTCTATCTCTCTCTTCAACTGATTCTCTCGGATCTGCAATCGAGCACCGGAAAATCGGAATAATGAAGGTTGCATTCATATCTTTATGATTCATATCTTTAGCATCTCAACGATCGATTATTTAAAGTCTAAGTTTAAGGAATCATTTAGGTCACGTTTTCCTTTTCTGCTAAAGTTGATGACCTTTAATCGCTTGTTTGGTGAACGGGAAAGTTAGGTAGAAAAATAAAAAGATCTGTGAAAGGAAAGATGTAGTATTATTAATTTGATTTCTTTATTAGTTTTTTTTTATTATTTAAATTTTAACTTGTGATTATGACTGTTAAAAGATGTATTTTAAGTTGTTTAATTAAAATTTGTTTTCTGCAATATATATCATGTGATTGAAGTCAGACTTATCCTGAAATGGATCTGTATGTGTGTTTTGTGGTGGCAGAAATTTGTATTGAAGCTGGATTTGCATGATGATAAAGCCAAACAGAAGGCCTTGAAGGCTGTCTCGACTCTTTCAGGTTTGATTATAGCTTCAATTTTAAGCTATCGTTTTCTTATTTTGTGTGTAAGTAACCGATGGAGATGGAGATGATATTGTGTCGTTTTCTATTTTTGGTTGTTTTTGTTTGCTTCTATTGACGTTCAACATCTTGATGATTATTGATCTGGAGTAAATTAAAATAAATTTATTTTTAACTGTTTCACCTACCTGATTTCAGTTAATTTAATACCACAACTTGCAAATAGGATTTTCTCTGTGCATATCTGTGCATATATGTAAGTAAGTTGAGACAAGAGAATTGAAAATGAAAGAAGAAAGAGAGAGAGAGAAATGAAAAATGTTTTATTGCTGTAATCAATATATCACTGTTGTTTTGTTTTGCTATTTGGGAAAGTTCTAGTCATATACGTTACTTGTAGTAGTGTCAATGAGAAGACCGTTTAAACGCATCAGTCACAGAACAGAATAGATTCCAGACAAACCTAATTTGTGGTTTAGATTTGATATTAGGGGATCAGTAATAAATCTCTTACTAAGCGGTTAAATTGGTTAATCTGTTCTGAATATTGAAGGGTTCTAATTCAAGGTTTGTATTTGATTCACAGGAATCGATTCGATCGCCATGGACATGAAAGAAAGGAAATTGACAGTGATAGGGGCAGTGGACCCAGTTAGCGTGGTGAGCAAATTGAGGAAGCACTGGCCAACAGACATTATCTCAGTTGGGCCAGCAGTGGAACCAAAGAAAGAGGAGCCAAAGAAGGAAGAACCAAAGAAAGAAGAAGAAAAGAAAGATGAAGAGGGCAAGAAGGACGGAGCCAAGAAAGAAGAAGCCCCAAAAGACGACGCAAAGAAAGGAGAAGAACCCAAAAAGGAAGGTGAAAAGAAGGAAGAAGAGAAGAAGAAAGAAGACGAGAAAGCAGTAGCACCAGTTGCTGCACCACCACCACCTGACCCTGTCTTGGAGCTAGTCAAAGCCTATAGAGCTTATAATCCTCACATGACCACTTATTACTATGTGCAGAGCATGGAAGAGAATCCAAATGCTTGTGTCATTTGTTAAAAATCAGAAACCAGAACAAAGGATCTGGAATTGGAATTGGATTGTGTCATCAAATGCATATATAGATTATCAACAATCTCAACAACACCTCCCAAGACTATGTATAGCAAAGGTGAAGTATCATGTATCCCCTGTTATTCTCTTTTTTGCTCTCTGGCTTAAATTAGCTTATATAGATCATAAATAAATTTTGGTATGTTAATTTGTAAATACAGTCAGTTTATTTTACTGGTACAATTATTTCATCACTGTGTTTGACTAGATCTGTAGAATGGTAGGTCTCATAACCTCTTTCGCATTCAGATCTGTGTCATCTTTTAGAATAATGTCCTGCAAAATTTGCATCGTACAGATTTTTGTGGGTCTGATTGATTGATATCTTCAATCGTTGCATTATGGGTACGAACTGAATCGAATATGGGTTTGTAAATGGGACCATGATCGGTTTCTGTTATTATTATTTACTTTTTCCTATATCAGAGGTGGGTTCCATTCCATATTTCTTGTCATAGAACTATTTCAGTGCTCATGGAAGATCTCTGTTTAACGATGATGCATGTGTTTTTGTTTTGGTTTTCGTTACTGGGACTGATTAGTTTCGAATCTCATGATTGGGTGATTGAATTTTGACATTGAAAGTGAAGTTGTCTGATAAGTTATAATTTAGTGGGTTTCATGTGACCGTTTAGCTCTCCAAGAATGGATTATTAGCTAAAAACATCTAATAATGATATTCAGGAAAACAATAATTAAAGGTCATGAGTACTCTGACAGTATATAGTACTTGTTGTTACCCATTATGCCCATTATGCAATGCAAGTTCACTTTCACTTTCAATCACATGCTGTGTGCAGAGAATTTGGCATCCAAAGCTTATGAATAAAACAACAGTATTATTATTATATGATCACACTATATCACATCATTCTCCAATTATCGTGTTAAGACCAACTCCTGACTAAGGGGTAGGATGGCAAAATGAACCGGATTTGCTGAATCTACTCCTTGTCCATATATATATATATATATATATATATATATATATGAATCTATTTAAATCCAGTTAATTAATGATCCCGTCCAAAAAATGTCTAATCCTTTTTAAATCTTTTTTTTTAAGGACAAAATCTGATCTATCTCCAGAATTTTGAAAAATCCTAAAAATATTAGTTATCTTTTCTCATTTGGTAAATGAATAATAAAGTTTCTTTTGAAAAACGTGTTCGTCATTTTGTCATTTAATTATTTTATTTTTCTTCATTTAATATTTATTATTTTCTAATTGTTTATATCAATTATTGATGTTATATATTATTAAAATTACTTATTTAATCTTTTTCAAATTAAAAATTCCAAACCATCATCTCATATAATTTTAAAAATAAAATTTTATATTTTTTCAAATCAATTTTATTGTGATAATTTATATATTATTAATATTTTTAATTATTGATGGGAAAAAATATAATAATATAAAAAAAATTCTATTGTGCCTCTTTTTTTTTTGAAAAAAATTATTTTTTTTATAAACATTATTAATTATATTATTTTAATTATCTTCCTTTTTATATGTAAAGTTAGTTTGTATTTTTTTTTTTTTTTTTTTAACTTAACAGATTGCCACTTAATTTAAGACATTTTATGCCTAAATTTGATGAAATTAAGTGGCATTAAGTGTTAAGTGGGTAAAAACAAATAAGCACATATATATGTTCGTTTTTTAGTTTTTGATATTATTATTAAAATTAATTAAAATAATTTTTTTTATAATAAAAGTATTATTTTCCTTTATAAATTGTTACATGTGGTGCCAAATAAACCACAACCAAGAAATACGAAACTAAGATTATTGAGAAAATAGCCGAGAAGCTTACAGAGATATTTGAACAAAGTTTGCTCTGATTAATAATGAAAATCGGGCTCCTTTACAATCATCCGTACCCCGTATTTATAAAAGGTATTTGGGTCCTATTTTTATATGGATTAGGTCTCCTCATTTTTCTTGAACTCGGTCTCCTTATTGTATTTAAAGAAGGATATCTCAATTGGAATTGATTCAGGAAATCGTATGTGAAGCGGATTGGGCTTGGGCCCTTTTATATTGTCTAGAAGGCTGTTGGGTTCGAGTTATCTTTTTTTGGCTGCAAATGGCAGTTGGGCCTCTTGGGCTTACTTCGACCGAAGGCCTGCTGGCCTGCTTCTGCCGAAGGCCTGCTGTCCTGCTTCGGCCGAAGGCCTGCTGGCCTGCTTCGCTCGAATGTATTATTTTTGGCTTGTTAGGCTCTGGCCCATTTTACTTGTGAAACTTTGAATCCTTAAAATTTTTTGGGTTGTTGTAACCTCACCTTTAACCCTTAAAGGTCATAGGTTATTTTCCCACTATATTACATTCTTATTGTAAATTTTTGTTTATTATTGATAATCACTTTTAATTGAATAGTTATTGTTAAAATATTTTTACATTTTAAATTTATTATTTTTAGTTAAATATTTATTATTTCATTTAAATAATTTATTAATTTATTTATTGAGAATTTTAATTAATTATTTATTTATTGAGATTTTTGTTTCTTTTACAATAAATTAAAAAAAAAATCGAAATACATAAACAATAAACTTAAAAATAAATGAAGAAAAATTCTAAAAAGTTTAGAAACTATACATTTCTATTAACCAATTTTAAATACATGAAAATAAATTTATAAATAATTAATTTTTTAGATAAATAAATTAATTTATTATTATTTAAACTTTTAATTATAATATAATATTATGTATTGATTTACTAATAAGGATGAACTTCGTAGTTAAGGATAATATTAAAATACAATTTTGAATAATATAAAAATTCAAAAAAAAAATTCTAAAAAAATTAAAAATATTACAAATTAGAGGATAAAAGAAGGACATGGATAATGATAAATCCATATCCTCAATTTCTTGGGATAGGATTTTACCCTATCCATCAAATTTAGTTTAGGACATGGATAGGACTTTTATCCTTAACAAAAAAGTAAGGATCCAATTAGGACATGGGTGAGGATTTATCCATGTCCTGAATTTTGCCAACCTTACTCCTACCCACAACTTCATTTTCATTTTGATGTAGAAAAATTGCAAAAACAAGCTCCAACTCATGAACTTCATTTACGAAATCTATAAAATTTGAAGATTGTGTGGTATTTGCATACAAAATCCTTTCTCAAAAATGATGTTTGATTTTCCTCCTCCTTCATTTAACTTTTTGTACTTTTATAATTTTAAACTTTTCACCTAAGTTGTATAAATTATATTTTATATTACACCAAGTATATATTTAATATTTTGTTAATAATTCAAAATATATATTAAATAATAATATGAAATACATATTATTATTTGAACTATTTTGAAAATAACTTCAATTTAATTAAAAATATTTAATTTTTTTAAATATTTAATTTTTTTTAACAATATATAAAAGAATTAAAAATGGAGATGATTTTGTAAATTTAATTTTAACTTCTACAAATATTTATTTCTACTATTATTTTATTAATTAAATTTTCTTTTTTTTTAAAAAAATTTGTATAAAATTTAAATGAGATTATTTAGTTGACAATTTATATAAAATAATTAAAAATATTGTAAAAAAATTGATTAACTATATTTTAAGTAATTATAATTTGACACCGCTTCAAAATGTAAATGAAGATGGCTGGAGTTCAAAAATTTTTTGTATAAGAATATTCGTAAAAAATGCTTTATTCCTACTCCAAAATGTAAATGCAAAAATGGAAGATGATTTTGAAGCTTGGGTTCTCCAATCCATTTGCTTCAAATATAGGAGGTGATAGATATTTTATTAATAAAATAAACAAAAAGCATTGACTGAAGAATACTTTTTTTTTAATAAATAGTATTATTATATTGATTTAATTAAAATAAAAAAAATAAAAGAACACAAATAGTAACAAAATACAAAATGAAGGTAAAATAGCAGCCTCTTCGCAATTGAAGACTTTCTCTTTCCTTGCTCTCTCGGATTTCGTAAAATGTTTGTAATAAATATGTTTTCGAAAATATAAAAATACGGTTGGAGAAGGTCTAAGAACATCTCCAATGCAAGTAAAATTGAGTCCTAGATGAGTATTCTCTTTTCTACGTGACAACTACTTGGGACTCCAAGTGCATTGGAGCAAATGAAATAAGATGGGACCGGCCCACCTACTTGGGACGACCCAACTCCATAAATTTATTATTTCTCTTTCATCTCTCATTTAATTTATTAGTTTCTCTTTCTTGTTTTATTTTATTTTTAATAGATTATAGCCATTATTTTTGACTTTTCAACTCTATTATATACTACCTCCGTCCATGAATAAGTGTCACATTTGAGCAAAATACAAATATTAAGAAATGTAATGATGACGGTTGGATTTTACCTATATATCCTTATATCACTCTTAAAATGATTGGTTGGATATTAAATAATAAATATATAGTAATAATGAGTCTTTTAAGAGGGGTAGTTTCATATTTTAAATGGTTGAATGTTGAAATGGATGAAGGGTAAAAGTGGAAGAATATTGACAAATATGTAATTGTGACACTTATTTGTGGACGGAGGTAGTAATATATTAATTAATAGTAATGGAGTACTTGAGATTTAAGATGAGACTAACATTTGAGATAAAAATTTTAAGTCCCAACTTTAGTGACATGGCAGTTCGTAGGCCCGCAGTTGGGATGCAAGTTGAGACTAGCACTGGTCTTCTCCAACGCTTATCTCTATGTCTTCAAATTGCACAAACTTCTATAAATTATTTAATATAATTTATTAAATTAAAAATAATATAATAAATCCTACACGAGAGTCCAGAGAGATCAATGAACAGTTTGCTTCAAATATGAAACACAACAGTACATCTGGCTTCATTTTCTTATTTTTAATAATAATATTTAATTTAGTACAATTTTAAATTGATAATCAAGCACAAATTGAAGAAATGGAGAAATGAAGCTGCGTTGGAGCTCCAACGATCTTCAATCTTCATTTGTCTTTTCATTAGGCACAGACATCTGCTCAGAGCAACTCCAACCGTCGCGCTGAAATGAGGTTTGATGCGCACTCTCACTCCAACCACACTGCAGGTCACGTTGTCCAATAAAAAAGCAACAATTAACGTGCATGGGAATGGAGGCCACTAAATTTGGCGTGCTACTATTCATCCAATCAAAATCACTTTTCTGTTTTTTTAATTTATAATTATTTATTTTTTTTATTTTTTATCTGTTGAGTTCATTTATTATTTTCATCAAATACTACATTAATATATTTTGTTTTTTATTTTAATATTCAATCAAATACTAATTTATTTTTTTAACTTAATATTTATGCTTATGTAAAAAAAATAATAAAATATAATTTGATAGTTATACAGTTTAATTATTACTTAATTTTTAATTAAAAAATAGTTTTTATGATTTATATATTTATAATAATTAAATTATGTAAATATAATAATTAGTAAAGGTTAATTAATTTTTTATTTTGATATTGCAATAAAATAAATATAAGTTTAATAACAATTAAATTATGAAAATAAATATTAATATAATTATTTAATTAAATTATTTAATAGTAATATTTAAATTATTAACTTATAATAAAATATTAATTAAACTTTAAAATAGAATTGTTAAGAAATATAATATAAATTAACATTAAATATAAAATAAGGTACATATATAATTAAAATAAAAAGGATAACATTAAATTTATGATACTTAAACAAAATACAATATAAAAACTTAGGATATAAATCTAGAAAATTCAAGAGTCATTTCCATCATCTCCCAAATTAGTAAATTGTGATTCAAAAGCATTTGATGGTCCACTACCTCCTTGAACTTGTACTTCTTGGGCCTTTTTTTTCACAAATTCTAGATCGTTCTAATCTCATAAACTCACGTGCAGTTGGATCACTAACGGACTCTATATCCATTGATAAAATCTTGTTCTCTTCATGCCGCATACGATTCCGTTCACGTTGTTCCTTCATCTCAATTTTTCTTGATTCATATTTTGCACGCAATAATTGGAGCTCATAATTTTGTTGTGCTAGAAAACGACCTTGTTCCATATCAATTTGACTAGATTTGAACATCTCTTCAATTTTTTTATTTCCTTCTTTTAAGTAATTAAATTGTTGAGACATCTCATCATTTTGCTTTTTTTTTTTTCATCTTTTCTTTGCTTCTTCCCATAGGTCTTTCAAAACTCTTACTAGATGAATGGACGTGTTCTTCTTCATTTTCAAAGTCTTCATTTAAATCAATAGGAAATGATGACATACCTTCATAATTTGTAGTTGTGAAATTGAATTGTTGTGTCTCATCTCGAACAAAACGCTTCCTACCACCATGGCTTTGATCACTTCCAACATTAGAGTACTTCACCATATCTTTAAGTTTTGACCACACATGATCAAATTTAAATCCTTTTTTATATTTAGGGTCTTCCATGAAAAGTTTTTTTTTGCTTGATTTAACTACATAAACTGTAAAATGAGTTACTATTAGAAATTGCATAATAGTTTTGAATAAAAAATGAAAATAATAAATTAATAGTGTAATAAATAAAATTAAATACTCACGATATCTTGTTCAGAAACTCCACTTGGTTTTACATTTTCCACTTGACGAACACATGCTTTCAATTTTCCAATTGCCGCGTTGATAACCGACCATCGAGATTGCAACGATCGTTTAGGACGATTAGTTGTAATATACCTCGGTAAAGCTTTATGATACTCTGTATCAATTCGAGACCAAAAACTCTCATATGTTTGATTCTCACCCATAATGGGATCTTGAGTAATATCAAGATATATATGTCATAAAAGTTGATCTTCCTCAATTGAATAAGAAATACTTCGAAAATTTTTTTGAACGGTGAAGACATTTTTCTTTGAAGATAATAGTATTTTGTAATGAGATTGTGATGAATGTGTAGAGAAATCTCATCTATTTATAGCATTGAGTTATTAAATAGTTTTATTATAAATATTAAATAGTAAGTACTAATTAACGGTTAAGATGAAAATAATATCTCATCCAATGGTTAGGGAAACATGTTGGAATTTGTGTGATTCTATTGGTAAATGTGAAAAAGTAGAGAATACCAATTGACGGTTTAGATTAAACCGAAATCTAATCTAACGGTTGGGGTGAAGATAGTGTTGGGAGTAGTGTGATTTTATTGGTAAAAGTGTGATTCTATTGGTAAATGTGAAAAAAGTAGAGAATACCAATTGACGGTTTAGATTAAATCGAAATCTAATCTAACGGTTGGGGTAAAAATAGTGTTGGAAGTTGTGTGATTTTTATTGGAGATTTTTTAATTTTATTGTTATATATAAAATTTATAACTTTTATATAAAATTATATATATATATATATATATATATAGTTATATAATTGGAATATTATATATATATATATAAATATATAAATAAGTGTATATAACTGACAGTTTACTTTTATATATATATATATATATTAGATATATTATATATACACTTATATATATATATAGTTATATATACTTATATTTATTTATTGAGAAAGTTTTGTAGATTTAACCTAACCCTATAACTATACAAATTCTATTGGTTCAAATCATAAATATCATGTCAATTTGAATAGATTTTCATTTAAAATAATTTTTCCACCTATATATAAGAGATGGTTGGTAGCAAAATATTTTTAAGCCAACATAATTTTCACTTCTCAAACTTGTCATTATATCATTATGTCTTCTTCTTCTTCTATTCCAACCTTATCTTCAACTTTCGAAGATGAAATTGACTTTGATCTCAATGCATACATTAGGGCAAATAATTCCCATTTTCAAAATCAACAAGCAGCATTATTGCAAATGTACCACAACAATAATCTCTTTATGTCATATTGGTCAAAAGAAGTCGCAAATAGTCAACCGGTGCATGGCGGTTCTATTGTAGGTCATCGTGTCATTAACCGTGGTCGAGCAGAAGTTGATTCAAATTTATGGAATGATTACTTATCAGAAAATCCATTATACAATGATTTCATGTTTCGTAGACGATTTCTTATGGGTAGGCCCTTATTCCTTCGTAATGCTATCAATGGCCACGATAATTATTTTGTGCAACGACGTGATGGAATTGGTAGACTTAGATTGTCAAGTTTACAAAAGATAACAGCGGCCTTTCGGATGTTGGCACATGGTATACCAGCAGATTATACTGATGAATATATTAAAATTGGAGAGTCTACGACAATTGAAAGTATGAAGCGTTTTTGTCGAGCTATTGTGGAGATTTTCGGAGAGCGTTACCTTAGAGCACCTAATGCTTCTGATGTTGCAAGATTACTACATATAGGTGAACAACGTGGTTTTCCTGGAATGTTGGGAAGTCTTGACTGTATGCACTGGGAATGGAAGAATTATCCAACGGCTTGGGCGGGACAATATAGTGGTCGTAGTGGTTCTCCAACAATTATTTTGGAAGTTGTCGCAGATTATGATATTTGGATATGGCATGCATACTTTGGTTTGCCGGGCTCAAACAATGATATTAATGTGTTAGAATCATCCCATTTATTTGCTAACCTTGCTGTAGGTATAGCTCCGGAAGCTCATTATACGATTCAATGAAAAGAGTACAACACTGGATATTATTTAGCCGATGGAATTTATCCGAAATGGTCAATTCTTGTTCAAACTATTCATGATCCTCGTGGGCATAAAAAGAAGTTATTTGCAAAGATGCAAGAAGCTTGTAGAAAGGACGTAGAACGTGCATTTGGCGTTCTCCAATCACGCTTTGCTATAATAAAAGGGTCAGCTCGTTTTTGGAATAAACAAGTTTTGCATGATATTATGGCTTCATGCATTATAATGCATAATATGATAATTAAAGATGAACGTGACATTGAAGAAAATATCAATATTTGGAGAGAAACACCAATACCGAATGTGCAGAGGAATCTTATAGAAAATGTTGATTTTCAACAATTTCTTGATCGCTATAGGCAGATTAGAGATAGAGAAGCTCATATCGATCTTCGAAATGCCTTAATTGAACATTTATGGGAACGCTGTGGAAATGCGGAAAATTGATATGTTTTAATTATTATATTATAGTAGTTTTTACTTACAAATTATCATTAAATCTCTTGTATTTTCTCACTATTATGTTATTTAGTTTAATTTGATCTATTATCTTTTATTAAATTAAATTTTATGATATAATATGTATTCAAAAATTATAAATACTACATTAATAATTTTATCAAATTAAATAAATTGATAATTATAATAAATTGAAATATATAATTAATATATTATAATATAATAATATATAAATAAATTATTAATAATATTATTATTTAGTATTATTTAAATATGAAGCAAAATAATATACGAGTATGTAGTTCCAAACTTACATACTACAACAGCGGAAACGTAAATTAAGAAAGAAATACGTTACTAGTCAATCGGCCGGATAGTAATCACAGTACGTAGTTGTACGAACTACCATCTCTTCTTCACCGAGTAAGAACGACCACCAAATTGTATAGGAGACAAGTCGCAATTCTTCGGTATCACAACCCTTTGTTCCAAAGTGTTTTGGTTACTAAGTGTATTGAGAGAAAACCAATTCAGATCCTCTCTGCATACCAATCACGTAACTGTGATTGTTGATCTAATGGGGTGGAAGTTGAGCACCTCTCAACTTCCCACCATTTCTATCTTATCCCACCACCTTAAAAGGTGGGCTTTAAGAAGGTGGGCTGGGCCATTAGGGTGGCCCACCCAAAATCCTAATTAAATCCAACATTCTCCCACTCACACTACATGTGCCCAGCCCCCATGACTGGCAATAAATATGTGACTGTCTTCAACTATTCATCATTGGATGGTTATACACGCAAATAACCGGTGTGACCAATGAACCAGATTGTTCATCCTATACCATAGGGAGAGAGTACTCGAAATTTATTTCGGGTACATCCTAGGTTCGACATGATTTCACATTAGACGCGTTTAGTCCCTATAAAGCAGTCTGATATCCTGGAGTACTCCCAAAATCACGAGTGTGTTCCTATGAACCACAACATGCGCGCATGTGATTAGTTTTTGTGAAATCAGTCTAAACCTTCCAGTCGCTCTTCCTCCAAAAGTCAATGAAAGGTAACCGACACCATAGACATGCCACATAGGCCGTATTATCATGACCATAGAAAGACATGCTAATGATACAGACATCACCCTCACAGCCCCAGATAGAAGAGATGACTGTCCTGAGGATACACAAATTAAGTGGATCTTGCACAACAAGGAACGAGGGACCGTCTCGACTTGTTCTCCACAGCGGTCAACAAATGAGCACGCACGGTATAACACATGCGTCACAGTGAATCTTGCCACAATTAAGGGCGCGTATGTTTCAAGATTGTATTAATTCACCGTGCGGACGATAGTTTGACTATCCCACAGATTCTATTGCTAATACGATCCCTAGTATAGCGACTCAAGAATCCAGTCCGGCTAATCAGGTTTCATGATAGTGGGGTAAAATCATGAGCGAGTCTCAATCATTATAGAGAGAATCTCATCTTGACTACCAGTCAAGGCGACTATTAGTGTATGCTTCTTCCCAAACACTCTAGAATCCTATTCAATAGAGCATAAGCGTACAAGTCTCATCTTGCATTATCCCCAAGATAATCAAGGCGACTGTGCGTGCAAGTGCACCAGTCTCCAATACCTGATGACATACTCTCGGATAAGAAATTCCCAAATATGCTAGACTCCTAGGCACATCAATAAAATAATAAACATATGAACATAGACAAAAAAATCAAAGATACTACAATCTAAGCAGACATAACCATCAAGCGTGCATATCAAACATATCTCTAGCACAACTTTGGCAAGAGAGTCTGCCACCATACCAGGTGTAAGTATGTATCTGATCGTTATAATTCTCTTAGTCACAATATAGTTGGCAAAATTTGACTTGGTCTCTATGTGTTTAGACTTGTTGTGATACTTAGCATCCTTTCTATATGCTATGGCCATCTGGTTATCACAATAAACAGTAACTAGCTTATACTCATCACTTTCCAAAAATAGATCCTCCAAGAATCGTCAGAGCCAAAACACATCTTGCAAAGCCACTAAGCAGATTACAAACTCTGCTTCCATGGTTGATAATGCTATGCAAGTCTGCTTCTTGCCACTTTAGAAAATAGCCTCATGGCTAAGTATGAATACATACCTAAAAGTGGACTTTCTTTCATCTAGGTCACCGCCCCAGTCTCCATCTGTGTATCTAACTAGGCGCGTGACGCAGCCTTAATGACACAGAGAGTAATTTGCGGTTCCTTTCAAGTAAGTAAGTATTCCTCTTTGATAGCTATATAACGTTTCTTTCACGGGTTCGACTAATATCTGCTTACTAGTCTAACTGCATAACAGATATATGGCCTCGTACACATAATTGCATACATCAGGCTTCTGATGGCATTCACATCTGGTACATATTCATTTTCTCACGCCCTTGCGGAGTCTTAAGACATGTATCAAGACTTAGAGTCTACCTAGGTGTATCCATTGGCTTATAGCCAGCCATAAGAAAACGCTCAAGGATCTTTCATATATAAGGTTCTTGCGTTAATGTCAAAATCCTTCTCTCTCAATCCCTTGAGATTTTGACTCCTAAAGAATAGGCAGTCTCACCCATGTCCTCGATTTTGAAAGTAACAAATAACCAATTTCTTTTACCTAAAGTAAAAGCTTATTGTCATTACATGCCATTAAGATATTGTCAACATGTATTAACAATGTTCCAAAATTGTCTTTTGACGTTTCCACATATACACAATGATCATTTTTTGTCATTTGAAATCCATAAGATAATATGACAGATTCGATACAACGAAGGTACCATTGTTTAGAGGATTGCTTGAGTCCATAGTGAACCTCAAGAGTTTACAGACTTTACTTTCTTGGCCTTCAGTTATACAACTTTTAGGCATCTCCATGTAAGTCTCCTCGTCTAGTCCTTAATTGAGGAATGTGGTCTTTTACATCCGTTTGATGTAATTCAAAGTCCATATGTTCGACAAGTGCAAAGATTAGACGAATGGATGTAAATCTTACCATAAGAGAAAAACATCTCTCTATAGTCTATACCCTCTTACTAGGTATAACATTTCGCTGTCAATCTCGCATTATATCTTTTAACCAAGCTATATGCCTTCCGTTTTAACGCGAAGGATTTTCCAATGGCTTTTCTATTTGGCAGGGAATCGACCAAATCCCAGACACAGTTACTTTTCATTGATTCCATATCCTCTTCCATGGCTTTAATCCATAAATATTTTGTCAGTGATTTAAAAGTTTCTTTCACATTCTTCGGTACATCATTGTCATGTGAAGTCAACATGAAAGTCTCCCCTTCGATCTAAAAAATATCGTTGGGGAACTAAAATCTTCTTCATATTCAAATTGATGATTCAGGATTGCTCCCACTGCGATTAAGCTGTGGAGCCGATTCGATTGGCACTTGATTGCTCCCACTAGGAACAGAGTCCGTTTTATCTCTATTATGTTCCTTTACATTTTCAGTGGTATCAAGTCCTTTGATTCATCTTACTCAAATAAAGAAGCCTCTCCTTTAACATCACCTCATCTCACAAATTCATTCTCTTCAAACCTCATCACGTGACTCTATTTCAGAGATATACACCTCTTAACTTTCTCCTATTAGTATATATCCTTTGGACTGCTCAGGGAAACATATGAAAAAATATTTCCTTCCCCTAGCGTCTAACTTTTCATATTTACTAGAAAGATAATGTACATCGTAAACGCACTCTTAGGGTCGTACATAGGAGCGATCAGTTTTCTGACCTATTCAAATACTCGTACGGAGTTGAAGTCACTGATTTGTAGGGACCTAATTAAGAATGCAAGTCACAATTAGGAATGTATCTCTCCAATCCGAGATTTGGATATTAGCTTGTGCCATCATAAATCCAACTATTTCCAGTCTATTCCTTCGCTCAACAAATCAGTTTTGCTTTAGAGTCCTAGGAATAGTCAACTGTATATCGGTATACCTTTTTCCTGACACAATTGCTCAAATTGTTCAAATAGATACTCTTGTCCTCAGTCAGTACATGGTACTTTTCAATGTCTTATCTAATTGATTCTCCACCATGGCAATAAAATTCACGAAGCAACACAAAGCTTCAAACTTATGGGAGATTAGATAAACTTGACCGAGACAGATAAATTCATCTTATAAAGACATAAAAATATGATGCATCATTCCTACTCTTAATATTCATTGGTCCACTGATATCAAAATGAATTGGCTCTAGTGGATTATTAGCTCTAGTAACCTTACCAAAAAGTTTTCTAGTAGCTTTCTCGACTAGACAATGACCACAGGTTGCCATTCGATCTTGTCATAAGATCCTAAAATCCCCTCTTTGGCCAACCTGTTCATTCATTATTGTCCAATATGACCAAGTCTAGCGTGCCATGTACTCACATCGCAATCAGGAGAGAAAACAAAGGAATCACTACTATCATCAACCAATGAAGGATATGCATAACTTTCAATATCCAGTACCATAAAACCATCTTGTATTTGTCCAAAAACCAACAGAAACATCACAAAATGACAAAGTCAAGCTATCATCCTAAAATTAAAAATACAAACTTATATCCATAAGAGAGAAAAACAGGAACAGAGACAAGATTGTGCCTTATGTTCGGAGCGTAGTGACAACATGTAGGAATAATTTTGGCCTCCTCACATCATCAATATACAGGAGCCTGTACTCAGCATGAGAACATACGAGTTATTCCCTACATTTATTCAGTTAGTATCTCATGAAATCTGACGATACTCACGAACACTCCTCTATCTCCAACTTCGTGGCTTATTATGCCTGAGTCTATAATCCACATTGGATTAGCCTCAGCAAACAAAAACAAAGTTGGAAATTAAAATATCACAATAGGCTAACTTTTGAAAAGGTATTTATATGTTTTGCTCAGTGCACTCACAAGCAAATTGCCCCATCTTTTCACATTTAAAACACTTAGTCTTACTCTTGTCCTTCCTTTCACCTACACCATACTAGAGCTTATTCCTTGGGTTCCGGATCCGGTATAATTAAGGTTTACAAAACCCTTTCCTTTCTTTGGGCTCCTTTGGCCCCTCTTGCGCTTGTTATTCACGCGCTCACTGGTCTTAGCCATATAAAGCTGCTTCGAGGATTTAGCTACACCAAATGTTTATCCTCAAGCTCAACATGACGAGAAATATCATCAACTCCCTTAATATTATCGTTACGCATCATGTTTATCTTCATATGTTTCCAGCCGTTAGGAAAAAAACTGGATCCCTACTTGCACTTGCTGCTCATCTATGAGGACATGACTGGCTGACCAAAAGCTCTCGGATCATGTTAGCTAACTCCCAGAGATGCTGACATAAACGGTGATCCCGATGATCTTTGTCAACGTCAAAATTAACTTGTAATCGTCATAGTTTCGTGGTAGAAGTACCACCGAATTTGTCCTTTATAGCAACTCAAATGTCCTATGCCGTCTCACGACGCTGATATCACATATGAGGTCATCAGCTATGCTAGAGAGGATTAAGGTCCTCACATTGCTATTATTGCACTTCTAGGACATATATAGGCTTCCATAATATTACGCCTATTTTGTGCAATTTACCCTCGCTTAGGTTGAACCATGGTGTTTCTCAAGATTTTAAGGTGTCTACTATTCCTCGAGAATATACTAAATCTTAGGTGCCGAAAATCATAATCGTCACCATTTATTTTTTCGCACTTGTTTAACTCATCAACTATGGATTTTGAAGTAGATGCTAGTACTGTTAAACACAAATAACATTGAGACCCATCTATGTTCTTAATCTTGCAGAATTTCATCCGATAATACTATTTCTCCGACCTAAGAAATCATAGATACAAGGACTTAACCAAGAGGGGGGATTCGAAAAAGATAGTTTGACTACCTAATCACCCTCCACATCCTCCGGTCGTAGTGATCATACCCAATCATGTTAGGGAGCAATATATATAGCCCTAAAAATACATCATATTTAGGACTCCCACATCATATAACAAGATCAGAGCGACTATGCAAAAATGACCAACAATCAACATTTCATGCATTCAGATCATTTCACAAAGAAGATAAGAATATAATAATAACCGGTTAAAAAATAATCATGGAAAAACATATAAAACAACCATAATCATATAATAATATTCCATTGAAATGATGCCTATCATGAAAATGATCATAAAAAAAAAAATTCATTTGCTCCATGATCTCCAAGGTCTGATTATTCCCTTGTCACAAGGTCCTCCTCAGGATCTACTTCGGGATTCTTCCTTAAATCCTTCCAATTATTTTCGCTAGGGCCAGCATCATCGGCTTCTATCCATTTGGGCATCTGGATTCTCCTTCCTACTCCACTCTCTACCACGACTAGGAGAGTATATGGAAGAATCTTGGACTGCCAACATTGGAGAGCTACCAATTAAGCAGTTGACATCTCTTGGATCGTCATCTTTCTTAATATCAATACCAATATCTATCCCTCTACATGCTTAGGTTTTTCCACGTACTCATCATCAACCTCATCATCCGAGATTAAAATTATCTCTGGAATTAAAAACAGGAAGAATCTCAACGACCTCATCGTCGTCTTCCGGAGGTTGTTGCATCGGAGACCAATGTGGATAGTCTAATATGGTAAGTGCTGCCAATTAAGCGGCCAGTTGAAGCTCCGACTACTGAGGAATTAGAGAGTGAACTATCCCCTCAAGAGCTTCAAACATCAATGCCATTAGCAATGAATTAGTGGGATTATACCATGCTTGTTCATGGGAGATCCAATAACATTTACAATAGAACCCGAGCCAATATAGATCTATCCTGTGCAAAACCCAACACAAATGCACAAAGGATGACATGTGTATGCATATGACAATAAATTAACAACCCTAATATCAATTTAAAGTGATTTTAAGTATTAAAATTAAACTAATTTAGAAGCATACCAAGCAAATTCTGTAGCGCAGTGGAAAGCACATTGAATAACCCTGAGGTCTCGGGTTCGAATATGGGTATCTTATATTTCGGAATCTAGAGTTTCGGGTTCGATTCCACACGGATGCATTCACAGCATAAATCCATCACCGTCACCGCTGGCTGTCCGTGGTTTCCTTCTTTGCATGACTTTTTTAATTTTTATTTATAAATCTGCAGAACTTAAAAATTTTTTTTTTAATTTTCGAAAAACACACAATACATGAGCACAGAAACTGTAACATAATCTGCACGTTTTCATCCAAAAATTTTATATCATTCAAACAAACCGACAACTAGCATAACCATCGCTCTGATACCAATGAAGCAAAATAATATACGAGTATGTAGTTCCAAACTTACATACTACAATAGCGGAAACGTAAATTAAGAAAGAAATACGTTACTAGTCAATCGGTCGGATAGTAATCACAGTACGTAGTTGTACGAACTACCATCTCTTCTTCACTGGCTAAGAACGACCACCAAATTGTATAGGAGACAAGTCGCAATTCTTCGGTATCACAACCCTTTGTTCCAAAGTGTTTTGGTTACTAAGTGTATTGAGAGAAAACCAATTCAGATCCTCTCTGCATACCAATCACGTAACTGTGATTGTTGATCTGATGGGGTGGAAGTTGAGCACCTCTCAACTTCCCACCATTCCTATCTTATCCCACCACTTTAAGTGGTGGGCTTTAAGAAGGTGGCCATTAGGGTGGCCCACCCAAAATCCTAATTAAATCCAACAAAATATAATATGTGAATACTAAATTTAAAATTATATTAATTTCAAAATAGTGTTTAAGTGTGGTTTGAGATGAATAGAGTTTGAAGTGAAAAAATTAAAAGAAATATTTTCTTTTTCAACGTAATTTAAGGTGCGGTTGGAATTGCTCTTAAACCATCTCCAATGATCTTTAATCTTCATTTGTCTTTTCATTAGGCATAGACATCTAAGCAGCATCATCAACTCATCACGGAAGTAGAGAAGAAAGATTGGTACAGTTAGGTTCACAATTGAAGCACATTGTAGAAACTTCAATTTTATTTTATATTAATATAAAATAATCTAATCATACATCAATATTCATTATTGATATCTGCAAGTTATATGAATTGAAGATTTGGAGGACATACGTTGGAGTTGGTCAAATTTCTCTATATATGCATATCTCACTTCATACTCAAATTTCGATACCAATCACAATAAAATCCACACCTTCTTCGTGTATAAGAATCCACCTGAAACAGCAAATAGATAGAAAAATAATCCTGATCCATACATAATTCAAGATATGCACAATTTTGAAATGATGGGTGGCATAGGTAAATAAGTCCTATTTATTTTAAATTTTCAATATTATCCTTGAAGGCTAGAATATAATCAGGATATTTTGCATAAGTAGCTAAAACAAACTTTGTATTAAGTAAGTAGGCCACCAATTTTTCAATTAAATTTTTAAACTTTCAAAGTTGTTAATTTTACAAAATAAACCAAATTGACAATCATATCTTCTTTTAATTTAAAAATTGATTTGGATAAATAGAGAAAGATAATTTGTAAAGACAAATACCATATTACCTTTTACGTAAGATGTAAGATTACCATTTTATCCATCTATATTATAATTAGTACAAAAATTTCTAATCCATATTTCTTCTCTAAGCCGATATTTATTTTCTTCCAACGGGATTTCATTCATTTCTCTCAACCCCCATTCACATACCTTGTTATCTCTTCTTTATCTTCCATTTTTTCCAAATACGATTGTCGTTTGCAATAAAGAGCTAAACACACTTTATTTGGAGCATTTGGAGATATTCAATCCAAGAGGTTAGTCTGATTTTTGTTTGTTATGGTTTTAGGATTTATATGAGAAATTTACAATAAAACTCCCATTGTTGAATGTAATAATTAGGGTTTTCTTGTTAGAGTGCACTTATTGAATTTAGTTGGTGTATAGGGTTCTTATTGATAGTGTTTTAGTTTTTCCGTATAGTGAATCATAGAGTTTATTTGGAGAAATTTAGATAAAATATATCTTCATGTTTTCCTCGTATGAATGGTAGGATTGAATTTAATTTATATTTTAGATAGTTGTTTCATTTTTTTTTAGAAATGTATTAAATGCAACAATAAAAGATTTTACTAGAAACTTGCACATATCTAGTTCATTATTTGTGATTTTATTGTGAGAATCATAGGATTGAATTAAAATGCTTTTAGAATATGTAATTGTAGCGAGTTCATTATTATTGTAGAAATGAATTTTTGGGTTTAATCGGTGGTTTATATGAAAGTTTTAATTTTTAAATTTTTATTGTTTAGGATTATTGTGTGATAGTGTTAATATTGAATTTAATAGATATTATTGGGTTGATTTTGATAATTTCTTTTTTAATTATTTGTATAAATTAATCGGGTTGGAGTTGTGATATTTTATAATGGTATTTGGGATGATAGTTCATATAGAGGACCTGTTCCGGGTGCTGCTGAAATGTGCAATGATAACAACTCTCTTCAACAACTGATAAAGATGGTGCATGATAAGAAAAATCTTGAACAATATGAAATTAAGCTTTACTACTTGTTAAAAGATGAGATTACAAGAATTATTAGTAGGTTGGCAATAGGGGACGATGGTGCTTTAGAATATGTTTTGGCTAAATTTAATCCACTAATAATAATAATCAGTGAAATTAGAGTCTGTTTTGTTGTTAAATAGTTCTACTAGACATCTGAAAAATAGAAAAAAAAAATGAGATGAAATCTGATTTGGGATGTCTAAAAACAAATTTAGAATGAGTTTATTTTTCAGACATCCAAAAAAAAAAAAAAAAAAAAAACTTTAAGGTGAAATATGATTTTTGGATGTCTGAAAAAAAGATTTAGAGTGAGTCTGTTTTTCAGATATCCGAAAAACAGAAAACAAAAAAAGTTTTGAGATGAAATCAAATTTTTGGATGTCTGAAAAACAGATTTAGAGTGAGTCTATTTTTCAGACATCTAAAAACCAGACTAAAAAAAGTAGATTTCAGATTATGATTTTTGGCCGTGTGAAAAATAGATTGTCTGACTTTTTTTTTCTATAAATTCAAAAAACAAAAACAAAATTAAAATTTGGCAGGAATTGATAACATACTTGAGTAATAGTGTGAAACACAGACTTTTGGCCATGTGAAAAAAAGATTTAGTCTGACTTTATTTTCCTCACACTATTACTCAGTTATGTAAAATGGCAGGAATTGATGTGAGAAACATTTTTGAAGACATTAAAAGTTGTGGTGGGAAAATAACCATAGGGTATCATAGGCGAATGTCAAAACAAGGGGGTCGAAGTCCATAACCATGCTCGGCCGAAGTGTATTCGGCCGAAACGATCGAAAACGCAAAAGAGATACCCGAAGGCTATTCTCGGGCGAAAGGGGGCCAAAGGCTCAGGAATTGTCCAAGAGTCAGGCTCGGCCGAAACGACCGAAGGCCCAAGATAGCCCAACTCGGCCGAGCTCAACAGAGTCCAAACCAAAGCACGCCGGCCCACCGAATTATTACCTAACCAAGCAAGGATTATCGAAGCCCAATCGGAAAAGGAAGACTTATCTTACCGGGCCAAGGATTCCTGAAGCCCGATTGATAAAGGAAAACCTATCTCACTAGATCAAGGATTCCTAAAGCCCGATTGATAAAGGAAGACCAACCTCATTGAAAGAAGGAGACCAAGTCCTAAGGGAAAGAAAAGTCCCAATCCTTCTAGAAAAGAGACTAATCACCCCTACAAATAGGGAGTAGAGACAATTGAAAAAGATCCGAATTTCATTCATTAGAGCTAAACTCTGTAAGATTATCTATGTAAGCTTTATAGCTATTTTCTCAAGCAATCTTTATCCTAATATTTGGCTGTGGTTTATTTGGCACCACAGTTTGGCGCCCACCGTGGGGCTACGAACCTCACACACAAGGTTAAGATTTCTTGAAAACTTAGAATTCCATCTTCAACTGTCCTCTATGCCCAGTTTCTCATCAGTTATGGCTCCAATGAATCCCAATACCATCAACTTGGAAGATCAAGCTCCAAAGACACCAGAAGAACAGCTGGCGATCTTGACAGAGATGCTGAAAAAAGCCGAAGAAGAAAAAGAACAATGGAGAAGAGAGGCAGAATCAAGGAAAAAATCCGCGACCCTCTCCAAAGGAAAGTTCCGACAACCAAGTCGGAAATACTCTCCTATTCGGAAGGGAAAGCTCAATTTCGAAGAAGAATTCGGCAAGAAAATGTCGGAAGAAAGTGACGGGTCGACGGAAAGTTGCAGAAACTCCGACCGCCACAATTCGAGCAGTTTCGATGACGAAGAGACAGGTCCCAAAGAGCTAGTGCAACGAACTTCGGGTAAAAGAGCTATAATCAGGTCATCGACGATGCGGTACTCCGACATGCCTTCGCCTCCTGGATCATGAAAACAAAAATGCCCAAAAGATTTTCAATTCCTAGCAGGAAGCCTTACGACGGAACGACAGATCTGGAAGATCATATATTCGTATACAAAAACCGAATGGGAACCTGCAACATCCCAGAAGAAGACATGAATGCCGTCATGTGCAAGAGTTTCAGCTCTTCTTTAACTGGGACCGCCCAAAGGTGGTATTCGGCCCTCCTAGAGAAAAGCATCCGGTCATACGCTTCCTTAGTCTCCAAGTTCATAAACCATTTCTCGGACAACAGGAAAAAGGAGAAGGATGTAGATGATCTGTACGATTTGAAACAAGGCAGCAATGAGAGCCTCAGACAATATGTGAGGAGGTTCAACGAAACCAAGATGGCCATCCCAGGCTGCCGAGACAAGAGCGCCACCAAAGCCTTCATCAAGGGACTACAGAAGACTTCTAAATTCTATGAAAGTCTGAAAATAATCAAGCCACGGACCTTCGAAGATGTCCTGGAAAGGGCCGACGACGCAATGGAGTAGGAAGAAGAGCTCCTAACAAGAAGTTATAGAAGCTCGCAGAATGCCTCAAGTTCAAAAGGCCGAAACATAGCCGGCAACGTCGGCCGATTTGAAAGATCGAGGAGTAACCCGAGAGAGCCCAACCACAACGGCCCATCAAGACCAGAATACACCGGTAATCCATCAAGGCCGGAATACCCCGACCACGGTCGGAGGCGGAAGGAGTTGATACCTTACCTACTCACCATTCCCACGAAAGAAACCCTTGCGATCCTCAAAGGAATAGGGGACAGAGTCAGGTGGCCCGACAAACCAACAAATCCCGCAGGAGCTTGGAAGGATAAATCTCGGTACTGCCAGTTTCACGCAGACTACGACCACAATACTGACGAATGCTGGACTCTTAAGAGAGAAGTCGCCGAATTAATAAAAACAGGCCACTTGCGAGAATACTTACCAGAAAAAGGACGAGAAATCGCGGCCGAGGCTGACAAAAATTGGTGATCACCGAAAGCGGTACTGGTCGCGAATGCGGAGGAAGAAAGAGTGATCAACATGATCGCAGGAGGATCCGAGATGTGTGGGCTGACCAGCTCAGCGATAAAAAGGAAACTGAGGGATTCCCTTAGCATCTGTAACATCCGGATTGGCCCCACAATCGGTAATTGCTCTATCACCTTCACAGAAAAAGAGGCCAAGGGGATCAATACGCCACACCATGACGCATTAGTAATCAAAATATCGATAGTAAATCTAACCGTGAAGAGAGTATTGGTGGATAACGGAAGCTCAGCCAACATATTATTCTTCGAAACATTCAAAAATATGCAGCTGGACGAGAGAATGATGCGCAGAAAGGCCGTCTCCCTTATCGGCTTCGACGGAAAAACCACTTAACCATCGGGGAGATTGAACTACCTGTATTCACAGAAGGGATCAATATGCACACAATCTTTCTAGTGATAAGCTCGAGGTCTGCATACAACGTGATACTCGGAAGACCCTGGATACACGATATGAAGGCAGTCCCGTCCACGTATCACCAACTCATCAAGTTCCCAACCCCGCGAGGGATCAAACAAATAAAAGGTGAGCAAAGCTCCTCCAAGGAATGCTACGCTAACTGCTTAAAGCAGAAGGGGGCCGCAGAATAGCAATCACCGTCTCGGCCGAAGACACTCCGGAATCCGGCTGAAGACGAAGTAGATGAAGTCCCCCTAGATCAAGAAGGGGCAAAAACGGTGCAGATTGGAGCCACGATAGAGGACTTGGAACGGGAAAAGCTGGTAAGCTTCCTCAAAGCCAACCAGGACTGCTTTGCCTGGTCACACGAAGATATGATCGGAATCGACCCGACAATCATAACCCACAAGCTGAATGTAAAAGAGGGTGCGAAACCAGTCAAACAGAAGCGCCGAAGGTTCGCCCCCGAAAGAAACAAAATCATAAACGAAGAGGTCGAAAAACTCCTCGCAAACGGATCCATCAGAGAAGTCCAGTACCCAGACTGGCTTGCTAATGTAGTGGTCGTCAAAAAGAAAAATGGAAAGCGAAGGGTCTACATCGACTTCACAGACCTGAACAAGTCATGTCCAAAAGACCCCTTTTCGCTACCACACATCGAACTCACCATCGACGCAACCGCGGGCTACGAGATGTTAAGCTTCATAGACGCTTACTCAGGCAACAATCAGATATTGATGCATCCCAGCGATCAAGAAAAGACTGCCTTCGTCACGGAGAGGGGGATTTACTGCTACAAAGTAACGCCCCTCGGCCTGAAAAATGCAGGCTCCACGTACCAAAGACTCATGAACAAGATGTTCTCCGATAAATTAGGGAAAACCACGCAAGTCTATATTGACGACATGGTAGTTAAATCCGAGGATGCGAGTCACCATGTACATCATTTGAGCCAGACGTTCGAGACACTCCGAGAATACAACATGAAGCTCAACCCCACAAAATGTCAATTCGGGGTCAAAGTAGGGAAATTCTTGGGGTATCTAGTCACGAAGAGGGGAATCGAGGCCAACCCAGATCAGATCAAACCCATCCTAAATATCGGAACCTCGAAGCAAGAGAGACGTACCAAAGCTCACGGGGAGGCTGGCCGCACTAACACGGTTCATTCCTAAGGCTTCAGAAAAATTTCAGCCTTTCTTTGAAGCCTTCAAAAAATCCAAAGAATTCGAGTGGACCGAGAAATGCAGCAAGGCCCTAGCAGACATCAAGGATTTCTTGACCAACCCTCCACTCTTATCAAAGCCAGAGGATGGCGAAAAACTCTACCTGTACCTGGTGCATTCGGAGATTGCAGTGAGCGCGGTTCTGGTCAAGAAAATCGGGGGAAAACAGCAACCAATATACTTCGCAAGCAAAACTAGGACATCGGCCGAAACCAGATATCCTACCCTGGAAAAAGCCATCCCGAGTCTTATATTTGCTGTAAGAAAACTTCGAGCATACTTTCCAGGGCACCCAATTACGGTCATAACCGCGCTGCCCCTTCGAAGCGCAATCCACTCCCCCGAAAAATCCGAGAGATTAATGAAATGGGCCCTGGAACTCAGCGAGCATGACATATCCTTTGAGGGAAAGAAAGCGATCAAATCTCAAGCCCTGGCAGATTTCATGGCCGACTTCGAAGAAGCTTCCCCGGCCGAAACAGCCTCGGTCGACATCAACCAGCTAATAACATTCTCAACTGACGAATGGGTACTGGAAGTAGACGGGACCAGCAGACAGAGTGGCAGTGGCCTAGGCGTATATCTCAAACCTTCAAACTTACCTTCGATTCTCCAGGCCATCCGATGCGAATTTCCCGCCACTAATAATGAAGCCGAATATGAAGCCCTAATCGCAGGACTAAGGGTAGCAAAAGAAAGTGGAGCGCACAATCTCACTATCAGATGCGACTCCCAACTGGTGGTCAACCAGATCAGAGGCACATACCAAGCCAGAAATGAAAAAATGGCTAAGTACCTCAAGATAGCCAAAGATCTCATGAAGCGCTTCCAGAGGGCCGAAATAAAGCAAATCCCGAGGGAGGAGAACGAAATAGCAGATGGAATGGCAAATCTCGGAGCCTCTATGCACAAAGACGAACAAACCGGGCCAATCGTATACGCTTTCCTCCCAAAAACGGCCATCGAATATGAAGAAACCATGGTCCTAGAGTAAAGTTACTGTAGAACACCCATCCTTGCCTATATCAATCATGGACAGGTCCCTGAAGACAAAGCAGAAGCCAGAAAACTGCGAGCCCAAGCTGCAAGGTTCTGCATCATCGGGGGAATCCTCTTCAAAAGATCCATAGCCGGCCCTTTCCTAAATTGCATCTCCGCCCTGGAAGCAAAGGCGGTACTAAAGGAGCTCCATGAAGGACCGGCCGAAAATCACTCTGGAGGAAGAAGCCTGGCGTTCAGAACGCACAGGGCCGGATATTATTAGCCAACCATGAAAACGGACGCGGCGGAGCTAGTCAAAAAGTGTAACAAATGCCAAAGACACGCCCTACTACTCCAACCTCCCTGCGGGAACCTTACATAGCATGACTTCTCCGTGACCGTTTGACAAATGGGGGATGGACATCATAGGACCCTTCCCAATGTCTACCCATGGCAGAAAAAGATACATCCTGATGGTAACCGATTATTTCACGAAGTGGGTCAAAGCCAAAGCACTAGTAAGAGTCAGAGAACAAGAAATGCAGAAGTTTATCTGGAAACATATCATCTGCAGGTTCAGCATACCAAGGGAAATAATCACGGACAACGGGCCTCAATTTATAGCACAAATGCTGAAAGATTTCTGCCGCGAAATGAACATCAAACTCACATATTCGACCCTAAGGTACCCACAGGCCAACGGACAAGCAGAGGCATCCAACGAAGCAGTGGTTGACTCACTCAAGAAAAAGCTAAAAGGAGCCAAGGGGCTATGGCCCGAAGCCTTACCCGAAGTCCTCTGGGCGTTCTGAACAACCCCTGGAACATCAACATTACAAACCCCATTCTCGATGGTCTACGGGATAGAAGTAGTACTTCCAATTGAGGTCCAATCACCCCAAGAAAGGCTGATAGACCAAGGCAACCAACAAGTACTAGCCTTCGAAAAGGATACTTCAGACGAGAAGAGGGAAAGTGCACGACAAAGATTCGCGGAATATCAAATGGGGATAGCACGGCGATACAACAAAAAGGTCAAAGCCCGAGCCTTCCAACCCGGAGACTGGGTACTCAGAAAAGTCTTCCAGAACACAAGGAATCAGAGCCATAGCAAATTGGCCGAAAGCTGGGAAGGGCCATACCAGATAGAGCGCGCATCTGGAAAAGGATCCTACAAATTGCTCACTAAGGAAGGGAAAGAGGTGGAACACAGTTGGAACATCCACCACCTAAAGAGGTATCAATTCTAATGTAACATACTATCTGTAATAACGGGCACTCTTTTCCCCAAGCAGGGTTTTTGACGAGGTCCCATCTTAAAGCAATAAAATAACTCATTTTCCTCAAACGCTCGCAACTGACGCACCAATACAAAAACTGCCCAAGGGGCAACCCGAAAATTGCCAAAGGCAAGCCCCTGGTAAATCTAGAGGGCCTCGGGTGAAGACCAACTGCTCAATGAGCAATGCAAAAACTGCCCAACGGGCAACCCGAAAATTGCCAAAGGCAAGCCCCTGGTAAATCTAGAGGGTCTCGGGCGAAGACCAACTGCTCAAAGAGCAGTGCAAAAACTACCTAAGGGGCAACCCGAAAATTGCCAAAGGCAAGCCCCTGGTAAATCTAGAGAGCCTCGGGCGACGACCAACTGCTCAAAGAGCAGTGCAAAAACTGCCCAAGGGGCAACCCGAAATTTGCCAAAGGTAAGCCCATGGTAAATCTAGAGGGTCTCGGGCGAAGACCAACTGCTCAATGAGCAATGCAAAAACTTCCCAAGGGGCAACCCGAAAATTGATAAAGGCAAGCCCCTGGTAAATCTAAAGGGTCTCGGGCGAAGACTAACTGCTCAAAGAGCAATGCAAAAACTGCCCAAGGGGCAACCCGAAAATTGCCAAAGGCAAGCCCCTGGTAAATCTAGGGGGTCTCGGGCGAAGACCGATTGCTCAATGAGCAACGCCAAAAACTGCCCAAAGGGCAACCTGAAAATCGCCAAAGGCAGACCTCAGGAGAACATCAGTCGAAAAGATCTTCGTGAACAAATATAAAATAAAGCACATCTCAGCCGAGATCAGCCAAACTACAGCCTCAAAATCTGAGAATCAAGTACGGCATATGCAGAAATAGTATGCTCGATCATAAAAAAAAAAAGGGGGGATTACACCCCTCATAAATTCAAAACGCAAAGTACAACGGAAAGTAAAAGCTTCATTGATCGAAAAGAGGGATTACAAGTACATAAAAGATCAAAAGAGAAAATACATAGTACACGCTCAATTCTCGTCTTGAAGAGCAGCCAATGCGTCCAACTCCTTCTGATCAGACTCAGGAGTCAAAGACCCCTTGATGACCTGCTCTAAAGAAAAAGACCTGGTCACAACCTCAGTCTGGGCCGCCTCTACAGTGAGACTCTCAACTCGGCCCTCCAGCTATTCTACTCGACCGAGTAAGGCTTGTTTCGCCGCCCTCAACTCCTCCAACTCCGCCGCCTGGCGCTTCAGCTCCGCATCCTTCGAAGCGATCGAGGCCTCAAGCCTAGCGTTATGAGCCTCCACCCTCTCAACTAGACTGATTGCCTCGGCACACTGGGTCACGGTCTTCGCTAAATCCTCCTGGGTCGCCTTCAGCTCGGTCGAGGCAGATTGATACTTAGCTTCAAGGGCCCGCCTATCCCGCAAAACAGGAACGAAATGCTTACGCATGCCAACCGCTCCTTGGAGCCCCCGAAAATAAAAAAGGTAAGTATAAAAACCACCTAAGAAAATAAAACAAGCGAGGAACTTACCCTGTAAAGACTCGAGATAGTCATCTCGTAGAACTTAGTAAAAGACAGAGACTCCAATCACTCCGCAGCCGAAATCAATCACAGGATGGCCATCGCCACGAGGCTTTTGACCGAGATGTTTGGTACGCTTCTTTGCTGAAGCCACGCCACCCGCCATCGGCCGATTCTCCCTCGCGATCGAGGAACGAGAAGGCTTCCGAGAAGCCTCAGGAACTGCCGGGCGAGTAGCCTCAGCAGCCTCCGAAGGAGCAGGACTTGGAGGACGAACATGCTCGGTGGCAGCCTCAGCCCGCCCTTCGACCGGCCCTTAATCCCCAGCAGGACCAGATTCATGTGCCTTCTCCTGTTCCGCCTAAATCTGGCGCATAATGGCCCGCATGGCCAACGCTCTCTGACCCTCGGGCTTAGACATCACGTAGTCGGATAATTCTGAGAAAGACAAACATTAGCAAGATTCGATCGAAAACACTTGAAAGACAAAACAATCGTAACCTACTTGTCCTCGTAAAAGCCCACAAACGACTGATAGGAAGCTCATCCAAAAGTGTCTTGTAATCTCGCGATTCTCTTGGCAAGGCAAATATAGCCTGGCTCCTAGCTTGTGCCCGAGGAGAAGATTTGCAGTTCTTCGTCCCGAAGTTGGCTGAAAAAGAAAACAAGGAAAATCGGTCAACTAAAACGATCGCCCGAAACAAAAATAATAAAAACATGGAAACCTACAAGAATCATGCCAATAGGGAGGATAACCCAACCCCTTCCCCAGACGGGTAACGTCTTTGACGAAAAAATATTTATCCTTCCACCGAGTCTTATTGGAAGAAAAGCCCAAGCTTAAGAGC
This sequence comes from Cardiospermum halicacabum, assembly GCA_031304145.1. NCBI lineage: Eukaryota > Viridiplantae > Streptophyta > Magnoliopsida > Sapindales > Sapindaceae > Cardiospermum > Cardiospermum halicacabum. The sequence goes on along the minus strand of CM062399.1, from coordinate 4,196,442 downwards.
TGGACATTCGCCCGGGCATTCAAGACGTATCGACCGAACTCTGGGTTCTCACGCTTCACGAAGTACGAATAAAAGAAATCCTCGGCCGAGAACTCCAGATTGTGCTTCTCCTTCAAGCGGTCGACGCAGAGAAGAATCCTGATGGGCATAGGAGTCAATTGACTCGGGTGAATTTGGCACCAGGTGCACAACTCCTCAACCATGCCCATGATTGGAAACCTGAGACCAATCTTGAAGTGACGAAGATAAAAAGGTTCCCAACCATCAGCCAGCATATCGTCCCCATTCTCTTCAGGCTCGGGCAACCTAGCCCGAATCCAACCGGGAAATTTATAAGTGAAGAAGGCCGACTCTAACTCGTCCTTGGTCATAAAAAATAAAAGATGAAAGTGAGCAAAGAAGATCAAAAAAAAAAGAAAAAAAAAAGAGAAAAAGCCTAGCAAGTCAGATGAACAGCCCCATGACGAACACAAAAGCAATACTAAAATCGCATATAACAACAAAGCAAATGAAAACCAGCCAAAAGAAGCAAACCAACCTTGAAGAAGCCGAAGAATGCAGCCTCGAAACGTCGCTGAAAAAAAAACGACAGCGGGACCGGAGAATGGGAGATGAGCAGTCTTCGAAGGTGAGGAGAGAGAAGAGATATGAAAAGTTTGAAAGTGGAAAGAGAGAGGAAGTCACCATCCTTTATATAGGCCAGCCGCAATGATGGAAAATCTAGGGCACGACAGTCGAGGAGCCACCAAATCTACCTAAGACAAGACAGCCAGGGCTGACGTGGCCCACCAAGGAAACTAAAGAAACCTCGGCCGAAAATAAAAACGATGGAAACCCGAACTCGATCGAAATCACAACAAATATTACCATGCTCGAAAGATTCAAGCCATGGCAATGAGGGATTACTGTGGTGGGAAAATAACCATAAGGCATTATAGGCGAAGGTCAAAACAAGGGGGTTGAAGTCCATAACCATGCTCGGCCGAAGCGTATTCGGCCGAAACGATCGAAAACTCAAAAGAGATACCCGAAGGCTATTCTCGGGCGAAATGGGGCCAAAGGCTCAGGAATTGTCCAAGAGTCAGGCTCGGCCGAAACGACCGAAGGCCCAAGATAGCCCAACTCGGCCGAGCCCAACAGAGTCCAAACCAAAGCACGCCGGCCCACCAATTATTCCCTAACCAAACAAGGATTATCGAAGCCCAATCGGAAAAGGAAGACTTATCTTACCGAGCCAAGGATTCCTAAAGCTAGATTGATAAAGGAAAACCTATCTCACTAGATCAAGGATTCTTAAAGCCTGATTGATAAAGGAAGACCAACCTCATTGAAAGAAGGAGACCAAGTCCTAAGGGAAAGAAAAGTCCCAATCCTTCTAGAAAAGAGACTAATCACCCCTATAAATAGGGGGTAGAGACAATTGAAAAAGATCCGAATTTCACTCATTAGAGCTAAACTCTGTGAGATTATCTCTGTAAGCTTTATAGCTATTTTCTCAAGCAATCTTAGCCTAATATTTGGCTGTGGTTTATTTGGCACCACAAATGTCAACTACTTCCATTAGCAGCAAAAATCTTTACATGGATGGCAAATACTAGAGCTGATCCTGCATATATTGATGTTGATGTTGATGTTGAGCATGCAGCAAGTGAAGATGATGAAGAATTTAGCGAAGACGAGTCCGTTGATGAGGATGGAGAAGGAAGACCAAGTAACATTAACATAGTTCCGCAACAACTTATATTTATTCAACAACATATCATTAAAAATGTTTATGTTTATGAAACCAAATTCAATCAGTAGAATCAAGTGTCTATGAAATTATTATTATAGTGAATGAAATTAAAGAGCAATTGACATGGGAAAATGAAGAAGATCAAGAGGGTGATGATATTCAAGATAATAGTAATTCTGCTCATGTATAATGCTTAAATTTTTTGATTAAAATTTTAACATTAGGATTTAGGTTGTTTTAGTTCATGTATTATCAGATATTGCCATTTTAGGCTCATGTTTAAAGTATGATAAGTTATTTTGTTACTGTTAATGTATTATTTTTGTTAATACAATGACTACTTATAAGTTTGGTTGGTTACCTATTGCAGTGTAAAAAGATGTAATAGAATGAGATTTTTTTGTTATGTTGAAAAATTAAGTATTTTGCTTTATAGCAGTGTTAGAGTATACTTGGTCTTAGTAGATTAGGCTAATTGTCATTTAAAAAAGGCTTGGATCATTTTAGGTGCACTAAACTTACTATTTTATAACTTGACAAATGTGGTGTTATTTTGGCATAAGTCCTTCCCTTTTGTATTTTAATTCTCACTAGATTGCATCACAAATCCTATGGAAAAGTCCTAAATTGCTTCACCGGTGATTCGCCACTATTTCACAGTATTCTCTAATGCTACATATGGGATGTAATATTGTATATAGTAGGTGATATTTTTATATGATTCAATCCAATTTGTATGATAAGTCACATAGAGACACTTCACAAGCCCTACGGGACGGTCCTATGTCGTTTCACAAGTGATTCGCCACCGCTTCACAACATCTCCTAATTCATCAAATTTGGGTCTGTTATTTATCCTTTTATTAATTTAGATTTTCATAGCATCATTTTATGGTTTCCGCATGTTTGGTCAAACAATTCACGAATTTAACAGCTCTTGGATGGGTTATGCCCTAATTAGTTCAAACCAATTAGAAGGTGAGTTCAGACGAATTGATTGTTTACATTTCGAAAGTGTTATAGGCTTGGATGATTGTGATTTATTTACATGATTCAATTTGATTTGTATGGTAAGTCATATAGTAACGCTTCACAGGCCCTACGGGATGGTCCTAAGTCGCTTCATCGGTGATTCGCCGCCACTTCACAGCAAGCACCCCCCTTATTTATCGAATTTGGATCAGTTATATACCTTTTCTTAATTTCAATTTTCATAGCACCATTTTACGGTTTTCCTCAGGTTTGTTCAAATAGTTCACGAATTTATCTACTTTTGGATGTGTTATACCCTAATTAGTCCAAACCGATTAAAAGATGAGTTCAGAAGAATTTATTGTTTACATTTAGGAAGTGTTATGGGTTCGGTCTTGTGGTTATTTTTTTTACATGATTCAATCCCATTTGTATGGTAATTCACATATGGACTCTTCACAGGCCTTGCGGGACGGTCTTAAGTCACTTCACTGTTAATTTGCTACCGCTTCACTCTATCCCTTAATTCATTAAATTTGGATCCGTTATTTACCCCTTTTTTAATTTTGATTTTTACAACACCATTTTATGTTTTTTTTTTCATTTTTGGTCAAATAGTTCATGAATTTACCTGCTCTTGGATGGGTTTATGTCCTAATTAGTCGAAAACCGATTAGTAGATGAGTTTGGACGAATTGATTGTTTACATTTGGGAAGTGTTATATGTTCGGTCTTATTGTGGTTTTTTAACATGATTCAATCCCATTTGTATGGTAAGTCACATAGTGATGCTTCACAGGCCATACAGGAAGGTTCTAACTCACTTCACCGGTGATTCGCCACCACTTTACAGCATCCCCTAATTCATCAAATTTGGATATGTTATTTATCTTTTTTTTTTAGTTTTGATTTTATAGCATTATTTTATGGTGTTCCTCGTGTTTGGTCAAATATTTCACGAATTTAGCTACTCTTGGATGGGTTCTGCCCTAATTATTCCAAACCGATTAGAAGATGAGTTCTGATGAATTGATTGTATGCATTTGGGAACTGTTATAGGTTCGGGTTTGTGGTAATTTTTTTACACGATTCAATTCCATTTGTATAGTAAGTCACATAGGGATGCTTCACAGGCCCTACAGGACGGTCATAAGTTGCTTCACTAGTGAATATGAGTTCGTCTTTGAGTTCAAATCTGAAGGTACACGGCAACGACATTTAGACTAAGAAGCGAGAGCCTGAGATGCGTTCAACGAAGATGAATACTTTGTTAGGGGTCACATATGCTGCTGTGGTAGACACTCTAAACCTGGTGTGTGGACAAATGAGTTATTCACTGATAGAAGATACTGGCAATGCCATTTAGAGGTAAGTGGAGCACTTTTAATGTAATGTATAATCTAAGACATTATGTATGATAATTTTTATTGATGATTAACAGGAAACAGGCTGTCACAACTTCAAATTGAAAGATGAATGGATGTATGAACGGATGGTTCAAATCCTTTTAGAATTGAATTTAGTGAACACTATATTAGAGTTATAAATAAGTTGGAACTTTAAAATCAACATATGAGGAGACAAGTTAAAGAGGGAAATGACAAACTCAAGAAGGTTATGCAATTTGGATGTCCATTTGTAATGATTTTGCGTTCAGTAGCATTGTATTTTAGTATTATGTGATTAATGAAATATTTAATTAGATGTGAACATATGATATCTATTATGAAAAGGTAGGTGAAATGTTTTATCAATCGAATAACATTGAAAAATTTGCTACAAAAATGGCTCAAACTATTTTACTATGTTGTTGGAGACTACAACAGTCTGCCACATAATAGGACCTATCTAGAGGAATTTGAGTCATTTTTTTGGTTTGTTGAAAATAAGTTCCTAAACTTTTTAAAGAAATGGTAGTCTTAAAAGATAAAACACAGTGAGACATTTTATAAGGCTGCCATAAAAAAGGACCCATGAGGTTTTTTTTTAAAAAAAAATGATGTCTCAAAAGATGAACCACAATGAGTCATTTTCTGAGACATCACAAAACTGGATACATCTAAAAAAAATGGATGTTTCAAAAGATGAACCACAATGAGTCATTTTCTGAGCCTTCCACGAAATAGGAGACATCTGGAAAAAAAATAGTTGTCTCAAAAGTGAACCACATTGAGTCATTTTTTGAGATTGCCATAAAACAGGACACGTCTAGATGATTTTTTTAAAAATAAATGTCTTAAAAGATGAGTCCAAATGAATCATTTTTTTAGATTGCCACACAACATGACACATATAAAACAAAATGGATGACTTAAAAGAGGAATCACATATGAGTATTTTCTCAGACTGCCATAAAACAAAACATAGCTGAATCTGCCAAAATAAAAGAAAATATCTACCAAGATTCTTAATTTTTATTTTAAAATAACAATCTCAGAAGATAATCCACCATGAGACATATTCTGAGTTTGCCAAAAAGCAGGACACTTTTGAAAATAGCAAACCACAATCTAAGTAAATTTGCTTCACAATGTCCAAAAAAAACATAAATACATCCAGAAATAATATCACTATTAAGAAAAGCAAGAATTTTTTTTTTTTTTACTATAAATTAAGTTATAGTCGTTAAGTATTTGCTTCACACAAAAAACTATCAAAACTAAAATTCCAAACAATACAATTGAATTTACTACTTAGTTACATGGCTATGCTTCATTATGGTCCGAACAATATCAACTCTGGTAGACTTGAACTATCGTGAATCAATAGTGCTGAACGACCATATTGAGTTTTCCACTACTATGTCTTCAATTAACTTGCATACAAAAGGACCACATGAAGACCTGGAAAAAAAAGTCACTATTACATATCCAAATACTTGAAAATTCGGAGTAGATATAAAATTAAAGAATAAAATAAACTAATATCTCTTCAGTTCAACCCCAACACTCGAAATAACATAATCAGAACAAAAAAAAATGAATTACATAGGAAAAGATGAACCTGAAAACAACAGCCTCAAAAGAAGAGTCACTCTGAGTCATTTCTTGAGGCTACCACAAAACATACATCATCAAGCACATTTCATAAATAAATAAATAAAAGCAAATAATAAAAAAGAACCACTCTAACTCATTTTTTGAGACTTCCACAAAACAAAACTCATCTAACATAACTCTTAAACGTTTTTATAAAACAGTAGTTTCAAAACAAGAACCACTCTTATTTATTTTTTGAAACTGTCGTACAACAGACCTCACGACAATATCAAAATAAGATTCAGTTTAAGTAATTTTTGAGATTACCAATCTAATATAATGGATTTTCTACTTCCCTTATGAAAGAAATTGATAAACAAATCAACTAAAACCACAACCAGTTTGATAAGAAATCGAAACCAAACCCAACAAAGCTACAGAAGCAACTAAATCAAAGTTAAATGTAAACCCAAATATCATTGATATCCAAAAAAGAGCAACATATACCAACACATATAATTATAGAGGATAAAATCGATAGTCAAAAACCTACTTTGAATTAACTAAATCAACACCAAAAATCCACTCCAGTACAAAAGAAAATACAAACTCGAAGACCCATATCAACAAGGACAATGAATATGGAAGAATTATTAGAAGATGGAGGAAAATTGAGAATAAACTGAAAAAACTAGATTAAACATAGGCGAAGAACAATATACATACCTGAAGATGGTGGTTGCAGTGTTTACAAATGCGATTGGAGGCGGGTGAAGACAAGATTCGAGGCCGGAATATCAAACTGAAAATCTTTGTAAAATTTGAATAATATGATGCAATGGTAAAGTGATGAAGTGCATGTCTAATGCATGTCTGATGAAGTCGTACATTAACGTTCAAGAAGGTTATTTTTATTTCTTTCCACTTCTCCTAATTTTTTTTGAATTTTTTTATTTATTTTGTAAATATATTAGTAAATGAAGGGTATTTTTGACAATCTGGTTCATTAGGTAAGATTTGCAACTTTCAAAGTTTATAAACTTAATTTATACTTTTGAGACTCATTTACTTAATTCACTAATTTGAGTGGTTTAATTCTTGTAATGGAATTCCATTTTTTAATATTGGGACATATCCCATTTTTTAATATTCTATTGTAATTCCAACATTATTTGAAATGGAATTTTTTATCCAATCTCAACTTAATTAGGTTGATATAAAATCATAAATTACATAGGTGTTTTTATTTACTTTATATCGGTTTTTACAATTTTTTTAGAACCGTTCTCTATTTGAGTGATGTGAGAAATAATTTATATCATTATTTTTTAAAAATGCTGTAGTTATTAAAAAAATATCAGTTTCTAAAAAAATCGATTTATTTTTATTTTTATTTTTAAAATATAATACACAATAAAAAAAATTATATTAAAAATTAATACAATAAATTGGTATTTTTACAATAAATAACGAACTATCCTTTAATTTCTTCAAAAGTAATATTTATATAATTTAAAGTTAACTGTAATATATACCACTAAATATCATAAAACGTAGTTAAACAAAACTTTGAACTAAAAAACTAAACTTCAAAATACATCATTCTACCAAAAGTACATTAAAGCATATTCTTCCAATTCAAAACAAAGTACTGAATATAAAAGTTGATCAATACACTAATCTGTTCGCTCCTTGATATATCAATATCCACTTGATTGTAATTCTTCTTCTCTATTATCTGTAGAAAATATTTTAAAAATTAAAAGACGACACAATATAAAACTTTATGTAAAGAAACTTGTAGTTAGAAAGTTTACCTTAAGTGGAATGGTTTTGTATGTGTCCATGATGATTTTTCTTATATATTTCATTACATAGTATCCACATTCTTGATTTCCAAATTGTTGAGGACACTGTTAAAAAAATAAAATTGTATGGTTATATATAGATAAAACAACTCGTAAAAAGCATCAAACTATTATTAATGTATCTAATATAATAGTAACATAAAATAATTCTACACATTATATGATTACCTTCAAGTTCTTAAAATAAGGAGAATTCGTAGGACTTTTCTGGACTGAGCAACTAACATTCTGTTTCACTACAGTAATAAAAATATATAAATATTTTTTGAAATAAAATAATGTATATACAATAGCAACAATACCATATATTTTAAATATTATTTCAAAACAATTAACAGTAAATAAAAATGTAAACAATATGTAAAGCCATAAAACTAACAAACTGATTAACTTACATTGTAATTACATTCTTGAGGTCAGACGGAATGTCTTTTTGTAAGAAATCTAAATAATACACAATGTTATTAGTTGGATCCAAAATCACTAACGTCCCGTGAACTTTGCATAGTATTTTAGATGATAAAACTATTACTTAAAATGCATTCAAAATGACAACAAAGTCTTTAATATACGTACTTATAATAATAATAAAAAAATAGAAAAATATGTTTAGGTGTAGCATTCTCCAATATCTTAGCCAGATTTTGTGCTCGATTATCAATTGTGCGAATAGTTAAAGCATTTGTATTTTTATCAATAAATTTATATCGAGCATTCAACTTATATTCTTTCATTAGGTGATAAAGGCACCTGCATTTATTGAATAATATATTAAAGACAAAATTGTATAATATTATATGAAACATAGTTTTGTTTGATTTACCTCAGATAGAATACACTACATTGTATTGATATCATCTGCATTGTGTAAAACTGAACAATGTCTTCTTGAAATAGAAATGCAGTGAAGTCATGTCCAAACAACTCTTTCTAAAATGGTATTTCAATTGGAACATTAGGCAACATAGCATTAATGGCATATTTATGTAAATCATCCATATAAGATTGCACGTCTTCTAAGACTTATTTTTCTCGATCATTCGGATTTCTTCTTCCATAGCCTTTACTCATACTTGTTGCTAGGAGGCAGGGTCATAATTTTCTGGCTCTAGAATAATGAAATTGCAAGTCTCCAATATTTTTGATAGTGGCCTCGTTATTCTTGGAGTTGATGATGGTGAAGAATCTTCTAGAACTTCATCTTCTCCTAGTTTGTTCTATTGTTGGAGCTAAAATAGTTCTTCGTTCCACTTCCTTCATCTCCTAATTGTACGCAGGATCTTCATTAAACTGGACATCTCTACTAATGATTATATCTTTTATCTTTAGACAATAAACTCTATATTCCTTTGATTGAGTACTATAGCCTATAAATATCCCTTTTTGGGTTTTGTCATCCAATTTGTTTTTTTTTCTCCGGAATGTGTACGTAGAAAATGCTCCCAAATATTCTTAGATGTTTTGCTGAAGTTTTTTCCCACTCTAGACTTCTATTGGTGTCTTATCTTGAATTACTTTTGTAGGATCCTTATTGAGTCGATAAATTGTCGTGGAGACAGCTTTCGCCCAGAAAGTATTTGGCAAGCCTTTCTTCTTGAGCATGGATCTACCCATCTCCATCACAATCCTATTTTTTTCTTTCAAACAATCCATTTTGTTTTGGGGCATAACCGATCGTTAATTTGTGTTGTACTCCTTCACGAAATCTATTGAATTGACAGAAGGTGTATTCTTTTCGTCGCTTACTTGTAATTGTCTTCAAATTTTATCCATTTTGCTTTTCCACAAAGTTCTTGAACTTCTTAAAGATGTCGAAGACTTGTGACCTCTCCTTCAAAAAATACACCCATGTAATTCTTGTATAATCATCAACGAAGAGAATGAAGTACCTATTTTGGTTGTGTGATGGAGTTCGCATTTGACTGCAAACATATGTGTGGACTAGTTCTAAAGACTCCTTAGCTCTCTAAGCTTTTCCGGCTGGAAAAGAATATCGATGTTGTTTTCCGAGCATGCATCCTTCGCATATGCTGTTGCTTTCAGCTATGAACAGAAGGTGTCTCATCTTATTCGTCTGGTGGAAGATCTTCAGGCCATTGAAGTTAAAATGCCCAAACCTTTTATGCCAAAGCCATATGATTCATCCATTTGTGCCTTCATGGCTGTATCTATACCATACCTCCACTCGATGGGAAAAAAATCTATTCTCCATCATTTTTACTCTTGCAATTTCAAGGAATTTATTGTTCTTCTCATATATTGAACAATGATCACCCACGAAATGTAATAAGTATCCTCGTCTATCATGTTTGCTACACCTAAAATATTTTGAGCTATATTTGGGACTAAGAGTGTATCCTTAATGTACCTCTTACCCTTTCTTGTATTAATGGTCGTGGTACCTTTCTCAACCGCTTCCACAAATTCTCTATTTCCAATACGTACCTTTGTTTTAATATTATCAAGGTTGTAGAATATACTCTCATCCTTTAACATATGATTGCTCCAACAACTATTTAGGTACCATATACCTTTCTTCCCCTTATTGACGTTTTGACAGACATGAAATAAATAATTTTCACCTCCTTTTTCTTCACTGAAATTAGCTTGATGATTTTTTCTTAGCCTACAGTCTTTTGCCAAATAACCAAATTTTTTACAATTTTGCATTGTGGCTTTCCTTTATGACAACAATCTTTAGCTAAATGACCTTTCTTTTTGCAGATTTTACAAGTAGAAATATTTTATTATTAGATTGTTGACTTTTATTAATTATAGAATTTTTTGTACCATTTTTAGAGTTTTGAGACCACAAATTAGTTTTAGATTAAAAGGTATTTTTCCAAAGAACCTATTTATTATTAGATTACGGCTTTTCAATCTTTACTCATGCACTTCTAGAGAACCCATTCATTTTGCTAGTGACATAGTTTCAATATCTTTAGATTGTTCTGTAGCTAATATTACGAAATCGTATTTTTCAATACAGGTTATTAGTATTTTTTTACACTATTATTTTATCCGTAATATTTTCTCCATAGGTTTTTATTTGATCAATTGTCTCCTTTATTTTGTTGATTAGAAAATATTTGTCTTTAAGTGTTTGTTCTACAAATAAATCGAGAAGAGAAACTTTTGGGTTTATGACTATGGTTTAAGATACATTGAAATTAGATTAATGATATTAGGTACTTGAGGTAAATCCACGTGGATATTTTGCTGAAGTTGTAGGCATTTCACCACATGCAACTGACAAAGTTCTTTTCTGCCATGGACAAATGTGAAAAAATACCAAATCACAGATAGTGCCTAGTGATTTTGTTTAATTGTGACCTTAATTATCTACTTGTATTTTTATAATTTCATTTGGTAAATGTGTTTCAAAATTAGGGACATTCGATGAGAGTGCTGAAGAAAGGGAACGAGGAATAACTATGATTGTGGCTAACGCGTATTTTGATTCCAAAAACTATGAGAATACTATTGTTCCAAACATGATATTTGGGACAACACGGCCTTATACTGCAATTTCAAGGGAATAGACAAGTATGCTCTACTCATTGATCAAATTATAATTGTAGTAAACAAAATGGATTCTATTCAATATTTAGGATCGATTTGATTCGATCAAAGAGTAGTTTGGAATATTTCTCGTACTTCTGATTATAAGGATTGCAATATTTCATAGACCTCCAAATAGTGCAATTAAAAATTAAAATTTGATGACAGCTTCATCTTATGCTTTGCGGACTATAATTATATTATTATCTTATGATTATGAGATAGAACATGAGATTTAAACATCAAATACCATTTTTTTTTCCTGAAATTATTCTTATGTACACACTTTCAAAGGAATATATATGTTTTGATTCTATATAAGTGAAGTGAATGGTTTTCATTGACCATAAAAATGATGTGTTGATTACATCACTCTCTTTGATTACAAATAATTAACATGGTTATCTAATAGTTGATGGGGACACACTTAGATATAAATAATTAATAATTAATTGATATATATCTTTATATATATCGTCGTGCCAAATAAACTATAGCCAAATTATAAGATTAAGATTGCTTGAAAAAAAAAATAGCTTAGAAGCTTACAAAGATACTTAGCATTATTTGCTCTAATGAATAATAAAAATCGGATCTCTTTACAATCATCTGTACCTCCTATTTATAAGAGGTATCTGAGTCCTATTTCTATATGGATTGGGACTCTTTATCTTTCTTGAACTCGGTCTCCTTATTGTATTTGGAGAATGATATCTCAGTTGAAATTGATTCAGGAAACCATATGTGAAGCGAATTGGGCTTGGGCCCTTTTATATTCTCTAGAAGGTTGCTGAGTTTGTATCATCTTTCTTTGGCTGCAAATGGAAATTGGGCCTCTTGGGCCTGCTTCGGCCGAAGGGCTGTTGGGCCTTCTTCGGCCGAAGGACTGCTAGCCTTCTTCGGCCGAAGACTTGATTCTCGACGTATTATTTTTTGCTAATATAAATTAATATATTATTATTTTAATTATTATTTTATAAGATAACATATTTTTAATTATTTAAAAAATTGAATATAATTTATATTAACATAATTTAAAAATTTAAAAATTTAATAAAAATATTATTATATTTTCACGCAATGCGCAAATAATTTTACTAGTTTGATATATAAACATGTTACATGATTCATTGATATTTTGTGTTCTTATAAAATATCATAAAATAAAAATTTATTTAAAATTTAAAATTAGTTAAATTTCTTAAAATTATATTTTCAAAACTATATTATTAAATATATAATTATAAAATTATTTATATAATATAATTTATAAATAAAATTTAGTCAATAATTATTCATTATTTTTTTAATAATAATCTAAAAAATCATTCTACTTTAAAATAAAAAAATAAATTATTAAATTAAATTGTTATAATAAGAATTTTTTTAATGAAATTTATCCACTAATTTTCAAAATTTATAAATTAGTTTCAATTTTAATATTTATTTATTTTTTAAAAAATATCCAAAAAATAAGAAGTAAATAATTGGCACACGTGCCAACAGACCTAGTCCTAAAAAATTGCTGATGGAAAATAACAATCATGAAATTTTCTCATTTTTTAAATATGAATTTAGTTGGGCCAATGGGCCTTATAGCATATAACTGAGCTAGTGTGACGGTAATGGGCCTTATAGTATATACAAACGAGAGTTACCTTTCTCATAGTGCACAATACTCATTGCTGCCGTTATTTAGTTATTGGGAAAGTGTTAATAAAAAATTAAAAATTAAAAATATATAAATAATAATAATAATAATAATAATAATAATAATAAACTCTTGCGGTTTAGGTTTTTTCTTCATTTACCATCTATGTTTGATAAAATAAATAAATAAAAATAAAAATTCCTTCGTTAGATTTTAGATGAAATAAAAATTTTTTAAAAAAATAAAAAATTTACTGTATCTTTTTTTGGGTTATTTTTATTTTTGTTAGTTTATAACTTTTATTTCCATTGTATAGTTGAACTTTAAAAATTTTACAAAAATAATCTTTCAAATTTTCACTTTTTAAAAATGAACCAAATTAATCATTTTACCTTTCTGTGAAGACTTTTTACATTGATCTGTGAAGATGTGAATGTGGTCTTTGAAGAGGATTTGTGAAGGTATGATGGTTTATTTTTGAAAATCGAAGTTTGGATGGCTCAAAAATAGAAATAAAGTTTTATTGGTTTAGTTTTCAATTTTTAAACTTTATTTGGTTATTTTATATAATTTTTCCTTTTTAAATAAAATAAATCACAAACTCTTAAGATTTTTCTTTTTCTACAATTTATTATTGGTGTTTGAAAATTACATATTTTACTTCAATTTAAATAAATTCAATTATTTACATATTAGTTTAAATATTATGTCAATTATGGGTAGATGTGTGTATTTTTTATAATATATTTATATCGTGAAATTATTGAACTAATCCTACTCAATCGATCAAATATTTAATATTAAACAATACTAGATTGATTTAAACAACTCAAACTTGGCCGAAATTTATTAATTCATTGTACAAACAATACTAATTCATCCAAAATTTTAGGACCAATTTATTTACCGATTCTATTTCGTCCCATCTCTCTAAAACCAGAGAAGTTAAAAAATATTTAGTGTATGTTTGGCATTAGATTTTTAATTAACTGTTAGATCAACGTTTCAGATAACATTAGCAGTTAGCTGCTAGATTAAATTTTAAATTAGTTGTAAAGTTAGCTGTTTGATTGTATGTTTGATATTGATTTTAATTTTTAAATTAGTTGTTACATATAAAATTACTAAAATTTATTATATATATAAATATAATTCAGAAGATAATGATATAATTAATTATAAGATAAAGATTAATATAGTAAATCACTATTAGCATTTGGGTTGAAAGTTATCTTTAAACGCTAATTAAAATGCTAAAAAGGCTAATTGAAAAGCTATTACCAAACACACATTTTTTTAAAAAGTTAATATATAATCTAAACGCTATCTAAAACGCCAATTGAAAAGCTTTCCCAAACACACACTTAGAGTATGTTTGGCATCAGATTTTAAATTAGTTTCTCAATTAGCTGTCGTGGTTAGCTGTGACGTTAACTTTTAAATTAGCTGTTAGGTCAGCAGTTACATTAGGTGTTTGGTATGACGTTTAACTTTTAAATTAGCTGTTCAAATATAAAATTACAAAAAAAGGTATTATGTATAAAAACTATAAAAATAAATAAATAAATAAACGTGAATGATTTATTCCACAAAGATAATTATTGAAACTAATGATTTTTCTTTATTGGATTATAGGTATTGGTAGTGAATCCTTTCAACAATCCTCTTGTCAAAAGCATATACCACCATTAATGTTTTGGTTAAAATTCATCTAATCAATAATTCATTCAAAAAAATTTAACTCCTAAATAGATACAAATACAAAAATATCAAATCAATTAAAAGATTTAAATAATAAAAATACTTGTAGAACACGATTAAATAAGATTTTTTATAGTTCTAGTTCACCTTGTAACAATACTGTATCTAAGACAAATAAAAAATATACATCGTATGAGATTGGGTAATTTACTTAAAGAATGTATAAAGATGAAAGAACAAGAGAATAATGTTGAATTTACCGAAATGATGAAAATCAATGGAAATAATATTTGTAGAATAAAAATAAAATTTGTAGAGAAAACAAGTCGTTAATGAAAATACTAGAGAAGAGAGAATGTTGGAATTGTAAGGGTTATAAGGTATTTTTAAAACAGCGTTTTATGAAAACGTTAATTGAAATAGCATTTTCAAACGTTGTTGTAAAATCTAATTGAAACTCTAAACGCTGTTATATAACTGAATGCCAAACACCTAAAATAATTCAAACGCTATCCAATAATCTAAACGCTAATTTAAAATCTAATTAAAAATCTTTTCCAAACACACACTTAATATATATATATATATATTAAAAGTAATATAAATGCAAACAATTATGTATAATCACTTATTAAATTATTGAATTTAATTATTCAGTAGATTTAATAATATTTAATTATATTTATATTTTAATTTTTGTGGTGTAAAAAAAGAATGATTAAATTTAATTTTATATAATATGTATTATATAACATATATAAATTTATTTTGGGAAAAAAAAATTATAGACCATAAAAGGTTTACTATACAATTATAGGCCATTTTTGAAAAGTTTGCAAAACTAAAGTTTGATTTTCACTTCATAGGTCATTCACAGACTGTGACCGTAATTCATAGACTGTGAGTGTAATTTACAAAATCTGTGAATTGTAAAGATTCAGGGATATTTTAGGAAACTTGGCCTATGGAGTGAAAACTAAACTTTTAAAAGTCTGTTTTTGTATGTTTTTCAAAACATATCTGTAATTGTGTTTTGAACTTTAAAAAGCTCATTTCTTAGAATTTTCACTTTTATTTTATTAAAAAAGAAAAACAAATATCCACACCAGTTTGATCTAGATAGACCGGATCATGCCTACCCCATTTAAAATTATGGTTTTCGTTTAATTACAAATCTTTTAAAATTAGTTTTAAAATGATAAAGAAAAAAAAGAGAGAGAATATTCTTCAAATATTGGTGGTAAATTATGAAATAAGTAAAAATTAGAAAGTTTTTTTATATTATTTATTTATTTATTTATTTAAAACTAAATTAATTTTAAAGTCAACCCATCAATGGTTAAAAATGATGAATTCCATCTAATTAGAAAATTTTTTATTTAAATTTTTATTAAAATATTTTAAATAACTTTTAATATCAATGGTAAACTAATGAAAAAGATCAATCTATTGTAAAAATAAAAATGGAATCGGGATAAAAGAGAAGAAAGCAGTTCAATATTAATTGAAAATAAATTGGGATCAGAAAGTAACCTGATAATCTTGGATTGGATCTTGAACTATTAACTAAACAACTATAATATGGAGTACAGAAGAGAACACAAGAAAAGAAGAAATGCAACACAGAAGCAAGAAGCAAATTACGTGTATATATATATATTTTTATTCCTTCAGAATATTACATATATAGAGAGGGAAGGAAATGAGAAGTGTCAATTTGCATGCTAATATGTAGTGCATGTCTTACATTTGTACATGAGGTAGAGATCCACTCATAATGATATTCACAACACTCCCCCTTGGATTTCCACAATTTCAAATATTTGACCGCCTCGTTAAAACCTTGCCAAAAAAAAACCAGTGGGATAAAAACTGGACGAAGAAAAAAGAGTACAGTTGGTGAATCCAATTTTACAAAATTCTCCCCCTTATTTACAACACCCATAAACCTAATTTTCTAATTTGGAGAGCTTTCGCATTCCGATCTCGTAAACGAGTTTCTCGAACGTAGATGTTGATAATGATTTCACTAATATATCGGCTAGATTATTGCAGGATCTGATTTGCTTCACATCGATTTGACCAGTGTTCTGAAGCTCGTGGGTGTAGAAGAATTTCGGGGAAATGTGTTTGGTTCGATCTCCTTTGATGTAACCTCCCCGAACTTGGGCGATGCATGCAGCATTATCTTCAAAAATGACAGTTGGCCCATTCATAGTTTCGGAGATACCACATGAATTCTAGATATGTTGGATCATCGATCTTAACCAAACTGGTTTCATGTAATACCAAAATTTCAGCATGATTCGAGGACGTGGCTACTAAAGTTTGTTTCGTAGATCTCCAGAAGATTGCAGTACCATTATATGTGAAAATATAGCAAGTTTGAGAACGTCCTTTATGTAGATCCGAAAGGTAACTAGCATCGGCATAACCAGTCAAACCTAGAAATTTATCAGAATTCGTATAAAATAATACCTAATCTTTCGTACCCTTCAGGTAACGCAAAATATGTTTGATTCCATTCCAATGACGACGGGTTGGTGCAGAACAATATCTCGCTAATAAATTTACAGCAAATGAGATATCCGGTCTCGTACATTGAGCCAAATATAACAGTGCACCTATTGCATTCAGATATGGTACTTCAGGACCAAGTAATTTTTTGCCATCATCCTTCGGTCGGAATGGATCCTTTTTGGGATCAAGTATTCTTACAACCATGGGTGTACTCAACGGATGGGCATTATCCAAATTAAACCTTTTTAGGACATTTTCAAAGTATGCTGATTGATAAACCAATATCCCATTTGGTTTATGTTCAATTTCCAGACCAAGATAATATTTCGTTTTTCCCAAATCTTTCATTTCAAACTTCTTTTTCAGATATTCAGCAGTTTGTTGGATCTCTTCTGGAGTTCCAATGATATTCATATCATCGACATAAACTGCTATAATGACAAACCCAGACTCTGATTTCTTTATGAAGATACACTGACATATCGTATTATTCAGGTATCATTCCTTAACAAAATACTCGCTCAGACGGTTATACCACATTCTCCCAAATTGTTTCAATCCATACAGGGATTTTTGTAACTTTATGGAATACAAGTTTCGAGATTTTGATCGATGAGATTCAGGTAATTTCAGCCCTTCTAGGAGCTTCATGTAAATATCAGAATCAAGTGATCCATACAGATACGCAGTAACTACATCCATTAAACACATTTCCAGTTTTTCAGCAACTGTAAAGCTTAACAGAAATAGAAATGTGATTGTATCCATGACTGGGGAATACGTTTCATCGTAATAAATTCCAGGTCTTTGTGAGAATCCTTGTGCAACCAAACGTGCTTTGTATCTCACAATTTCATTTTTTCGTTTCGTTTTCGAACAAAAACCCATTTGTAACCAACTGGTTGAACATCTTCAGGTGTTCGAACTATGGGTCTAAAAACTTTTTGTTTATTCAATGAATTTAATTCTGTCTGGATTGCTTCTTCCCATTTTTTCCAATCATGCCTACTTTTACATTCTTGAATATCACGTAGCTCATAATCATTATATGAAATACTAATTGCCACTGAATATGAAAATAGATCATCAACGATTGTTTCATTTCGATTCCAAGTCTCTTGGATGAAGTCTATGGAAATTTCTTAATTTTTTTGATTCTGGTATTTCCGTATTATTTTCTCCTTCTAGGGGCTATTTGTAGGAATCTCATCAACTTTTGGGATTTCGTCAAATGTGGTTTTAGGATCCAAATCATTTTTATTTCATTTTCTTGGGATTGTATCTTTTGAACCAGAGGGTCCACCATGCTTCTAGCGGGGAATCGGAGTTTCGCTTGTTATTGTCTTTTGAGATTTTCCTTCTAGGACTATTACCCTTACTGGTATATTAGCAACTTCAATATAAGAATTGGTTATTTTCGAAGCATCATTGAATGCATCAGGCATTCGATTAGCAATCATTTGTAAATGTAGGATCCTTTGAACTTCGAGTTCACATTGCGGGGTACGCAGATTCATATGCGCCAAAGTTGGAACCTTCCAGGCTAATTCAGATTTCTCTTCTGGAGAATTATTTCCTTTTCCAAGCGATGGAAAATTACTTTCATCTAAATGACAGTCAGCAAATCTAACTGTAAATAAATCTCCCGTCATTGGTTCCAAATATCTGATAATTGATGGGGAATCAAAACCCACATAAATTTCTATACGTCTCTGCGGCCCCATTTTTGTTCTTTTAGTTGGGGTAATGGGTACATATACAATACCCAAATATTCTTAAATGTGAGACGTTAGGAGGATCCCCAGATACCAATTGTAATGGGGAATATTGATTATAAGCAGTTGGACGGATACGAATCAAAACTGCAGCATGCAATATAGCATGTCCCCAAACAGAAATGGGTAATCTTGAGCGTATTAACAATGTTCGCGCAATTAATTGAAAGCGCTTAATTAATGATTCAGCTAATCCATTTTGAGTATGACCATGTGGAACTGGATATTCAATATCAATACCAGATACTTGACATTATTCATCAAATGCTTTCGACGTAAATTCACCGGCATTATCAAGTCTTATACTCTTAATAGGGTAATCTGGAAAATGAGCTCGTAATTGAGTAATTTGTGCTAGCAATTTTGCAAAAGCAGCATTACGAGTTGATAACAAACATACATGGGACCACCTCGCGGATGCGTCTATCAAAACCATGAAGTAGCGAAAGGGTCCACTAGGTGGATGGATAGGTCCACATATGTCTCCTTGAATTTTTTGTTAAAACGATGGAGATTCAAAACCTACTTTCGTAAACGATGGTTTCGTTATCAATTTCCCTTGGGAACATGGGATACACAGGTCCCTATCATTCAGTAGGATTTTATAATTTCTCAGTGGATGCCCTTCTGAATTCACTATTATTCTTCGCATCATTGTGGATCCCAGATGCCCAAATCTATCATGCCAAAGCTAGAATATTCTGGGATAAGAGAATTTCTGGTTCTCAATAGCATGTGTTTCAACATGCCTAATGGTTGTATAATATAATCCAGATGATGAAATGGGTAATTTTTCAACTACAAGCTTCTGGCTTGATTTTCTTGAAACAATACATAGATATTCAATACAATTTTCATCAACTGTTTTGATGTGATAATCATTCATTCGTATATCTTTAAAACTGAGCAAATTTCTTCTGGATTTGTGATAGTGTAATGCATTTTCGATTTCTAATTTAGTGTTATTTGGTAACATGATCGAAACTCTTCTGAAACCTTCAATCAGATCTACAGGACCTGATACAGTATTCACTTTCACTTGAATTGGAATCAATTCCAGAAAATATTTTCTATCTCTCAAAATCATATGGGTTGTAACACTATCTGCTAAATAGATATCCCCATGTGAAGTCATTTCTTGGTTTGAATTCATAACTTCAATAAAATAACACACAAAATTAGCTGAATGGAAATGTAATATCTTTCATTAATATTTACAAATATTTACTACCAAAATCAAAATTATATTCCATTCTATTTACATTCTAAAATAAGAAAATACATTTCATTTATAGTTAAGGTTCCATCACCAATCAGGTGATCTATCCTCCCATCAGGATCTTCAAAGAAATCAGCGGTTTCCAAATTTGATATGTCGACAGGGTCAATATCACCATCGCCAAAAACATCAGTCATATTCGCTTCATTATTCTTTTCTTTTTCTTGTTCACGCCTCAGCTTCTAATAAGCTTCAACTACATGTTTGGGAGCGCGACAAGTCCTCGAATAACAAGTGGGGAACCACATCTATAACAAGGACCACGATTGAACTTTGGTGGTTCCTGAATTTCTTTCCCTTTACTGGAATTAGCATTGTAAATATTTCACTTCTGGGGAGCATTTAGATTATTATATGGATGTCCATAATCCCTGTTACGACCACGTCCCTGGCCATTTCCAGATCCTCGACCACTTCCAGATCCTCGGTCATTACCACGAATATTTCCACGTCCATTTTCCAACGCTCAGAACCACGGTCACGACCACGACCACGATAACCACGACCACGACCTGAGTTTTCATTATAATATGCATTCACTTCTGGGAATGCTTGGGTGCCAACAGGACGTCTTTCACTGTTTTTCAGCAACAGTTGGTTGTGTCTTTCAGCAATATCTAGTAAAGCAATCAAATCATCATATTTCACAAATTTTCTTTCACGATACTGCTGATGTAGAATAGTCTGAGAATGATGGAAAGTGGTAAATGTCTTTTCCAACATATCATGGTCAGTTTTTATTTCCCCACACATTTTTAATTTGTTCACAATCATGTACATGGCAGAGTTATACTCGCTCACACCTTTGAAATCTTGGAACCTTAAATTGGTCCACTCATCACGTGCTTCAGGCAACATGATTTCCTTTTGGCGATCATATCTGGATTTTAGAGCTTGACAAAGATCTGCAGGATCTTTTATATTCATATACTGATTTTTTAGATCCTTAACCAGATGTGTTTTAATTATATACATGACTTTGCATTTTTCAACCTCAATTGTTTCCTCCTTATTGAGGGTCCCAAATAATTCTTTGGCTTTTAATATTAACTCGCAATCATCACACAATTTCATATAATTTCTTCTAGAAACTTTCAGCTCATCAAAATTCAGATTTTTCATTTTCTGCAAAATAAGAACACATTTTAGTCACCAAATTCCAGATTCAATTTCAAAAATACAATTATTCAGCTCGGGTGAATAATATTATCATTTCAAACTTTTCAGATCCACCATTTATTCAACTCAGGTGAATATTGGTATCTTTCAAAAAAATCCAAACCCATCATAATTTCCAAAAATTTTCAGCACACAGGGAAGAAAGGAAACATCATTACCAGACACTTTCTGATCTGGAAGATCTGGCAAAGCGGCAACCAGAGAATATACTCGTGCTGATAACGTATTGTAAAAATAAAAATGGAATCGGGATAGAAAAGAAGAAAGTAGTTCAATATTAACTGAAAATAAATTGGGATCAGAAAATAACCTGATAATTTTGAATTGGATCTTGAACTATCAACTAAACAACTATAATATGGAGTATAAAAAAAATTGCATCACAGAAGTAAAAAGCAAATTACGTATATATATTTTTATCCCTTCAAAATGTTATATATATATATATATATATATATATATAGAGGGAAGGAAATGAGAAGGGTCAATTTGCATGTTAATACACAGTGCATATCTTCCATTTGTACATGACGTGGAGATCCACTCATAATGATATTCACACCCTTCCAAATTTTAACAATTCCCCATTTTAGATGGATGTTTATTTTCAAGTTAATATCAATCTTCATCAAACCCAAACAAGCATTTTTAATACTGAATTGCATTGAATTCAATCACATTGACTTCACTGCTGCCCTCCAGTGATGACGCGCTCGAACCTATTTTGCAAAAATATTATATTCTATTTATATTGAGAAAATAATCGGATTCCATATAAATCATATCTAATGAATGAATATGAGTTATCCGGTAAATATTGGTTTAGTATAAAGGGATAAACGGGTGGTAATATCATGGATACACATATAATCATGAATATTTTTATTCTAAAAGACAAGAAGATAAGGTTTTATCATACCTTATTTTTACTTCAATACAAAAATGGAGAGACAAGAAGATAAGGTTGGTTCCCACTAAAAGACACACAGACAAACGACTTCTTATATCTGTGGAAATCAATGTCCATACAAAATCTTCTTCACGGCTGTGTAATTTGTTCTTCCTCATCGTTGAATATTATTGCGTGCGATGCAAGCAACCTTGTAAAATGAATATGAACACATTCGCATTTTGAATTGAAATTGATTAACGAGGACATCATAGTTGTAAAATTTCCTGAAATCGCAAACCAAAATGTCAAATGCATTGTACTCGACAGCACCAATCTCACTCTATCTACCAACTCAGATTACAAAGTCCAATGCCGACATTGACCATAAGCAATGGTAATATAAATGTATATATATTTTACAGTAGGAAGTGTAAAATTTTCTCCAAATACTAATTACATGGTGGATTATCGAATCAAGTTGCTAAAGTGGACTGATTTATTGCGAAAATGAAAATGAAAATAATAATAATAATAATAAATAATTTTTGAAAAATTCCCGAAATTAATACGGATTCATTTTTAAATATTATTATTTAAATCAAGAACGATAAGAATATCTTCCATGCAGGTCTCTCTACGGAGGTTTTATCATACCTTATTTTTACTTCGATGTAAGGTCTCTCTGTGGATTTTTTTTTTTGGGCCTATATATACTACATCATCACCCAAAAAAAACTCATTTTTTACTCCAATGTAAGGTCTCTCTACTGAGTTTCTTTTATGTGAGTCTATATATGTGCTACATCTTAAATAAAAAAAATTAAAAAATAAAAAAAACAAAACAAAACAAAAAAAAAACTCATTTCCATACCATACTTTATTTTTACTCTAATATAAAGTATATTGTATTTGGATTTTCAAGAGTTCTCTTTTTCTATTTAATATTAAATCAATATTATATATTTTAATATATCATAATTTAAATTATTAATTTAATTAAAAGATACAAAATAAAATACAAATTGAATAAATAATATAAATATAGATTATAAAAAAAATTACAAATAATAAATATTAAATGAGAATTAAAAAATACTTAATTAAATAAAAAATGCATAATAATTAAACAAAAATAAAATAGAAAAAATATAACCAATGACTTTTTTTTAACGGCTACATAACAAAACTATTAAATAATAAAAATTTAATATATAAATAAAAATAAGAAAAAGATATAATAAAATTATTAAAAAAATTAAAAAGTAAAAAAAAAAATCAAAATCTTGAGAATGTCAGGCGCATTTATGTTTTCTTCACGCATTCTCTCCATCTCACATTTCCAAGTGTCATAACTTTATTGTTTGATGTTAAAAAAAAAAATGGTCTCTCGAAAAACTTGTTTCTAAAAATACAATCTATTCCACCGCAAAAGAGAAGGTATAGTCGTTTCTTTCTCAGATTAGAGATGGTGGAGAGACACTGAGCTGCAGTGATCTACCTCTCGTCGCTATTTAATCTAACAATCATTGAAATAAAGAATTGCACATCGCGTAGTCGGTCTCCTCTTAATATAATTTAGGGTTAATCCCAAAAACCCATATACGTTTGCTGAATTTCCCAAAAAACCACAGCACTTTCATTTTTCACTAATTTCCCACTTTTCTGTTAACTGCCGTCACAGTCACTGTACTCTTTCTGTCAACCTGATTTTTTTTCCTTTTGAAAGGGTAATTTTGTCTTTTTATAAATAATTTTTATTTAAAAATAAAAATTAAAAGATTTAATTTTTTTTTGAGTTTCTTCCTCGATTAAAAAATAGAAAAAATATTAATTGTTTAAGTAACTCCTATTTATTTATTTATTTTCAAACTAATTAAATTAAAATTAAATTAAGGTGGAATCATCTCATCTTCATCTGCTTCCATTAGAAAACCCTAGCTGCCGCCACATCTTCTTTGTGCAATGCCATCGTCTAGTGCCACCATTCTTCCATACCCACGACATCCAGCCTCCGACGACTACCAAGGTGTATATTCGACACCATTCTTCTTCTTCCTCCAAATTCACAAATTAAATATTCTGTTTCTTCTCACCTCCAACAACTGTCTAGCTCCTCTTCACAAAAATTGCTCAATCATATTCCAATTGAATAAATCAAAACCTTTTTTTTTTCATTTTCAAGAAGAGTGTCAACAACTTATTCTCCAACGTAATAGAAGATGAAAGAGTTGTGATGAAGAAGAGAAGACTAATGTTGTTGATCATCACTATTATCATCAACAATCTTTACCTGTTTTGAATTTTTTCTTTGACAAAAAACAGAGAAAACTTTAGAAAATTCAACAAAAAGAATTTGTAACAAATAAATTGTAGACTCTTTGTTCCTTTCACTAAACTTGAAATTAATTTCTTCTTCCTCCTCATGTTTGCTCCTCTTGTCTGATCTCGATTTTCTTTGTTGGGTGTCATCGATTCTCTACCTCTAAAGTTGGATTATTTTTGTGGGTTTTGATTTTCTTTTCTTAATTTTTCCTTCTAGGTATGATGTGGATTCTCTACTAGTAAAATTAACTTGTATTAGTGGGTTTTGATTCTTTTCTTAATTTTTCTTTCTAGGTGTGTGCTTGTGAACTTAACCTGTTCTTTTGGGTTTTGATGAAGATGATGCTAGGTGCACTGGTTTGTTGTGATTTAATCGGGTTTTTGTGATGTGAAATTATTTTTGGCTTTTGGTTTGATTTGTTTTGTTGGATTCTTCTGCATCTTCTCATTTCATTTCAATTTTAAAAATTTTGTTATTAAGAAAATAATTAAAATAGTATAAAGATAATATTGCCCTTTTGATTTAAACACTTGACAGAAGTGAACAGGAATACTAACGGCGGTTAACAGAAAAGTGGGAAATTAGTGAAAAATGAAAGTGGCGTGGCTTTTTGGGAAATTCAGCAAACGTATATGGGTTTTTTGGGATTAATCCTATAATTTAATAGAGTAAATTATTAAAAAAATTATATTTTAAATTTTTTTTTATTAATCCACTAGTTTAAAATATTATTTTAAAAAATATATATTTCTTATTTTGAAACGGTACTTTTTAATTGAAAAAATATCTAAAACCGGTTGCAAAAGTTTGCCTCACCTTAATTTTTTTAAATAACGTTTGAAATAAATGGGATAATATAAAAGGTTAAAAAAATGATTGTTTTGTAATTAACCCTAATCAAATATTCGTCAAATTATTTTACACCATTGTTATGACGTAACTAGTAACCAAATATGTCGCCTTACCACTCTAATCAATAACACTTTCTATACAAAACACACTAAATTTAGATTAAACTTCTCTCTGAACCAAATTTTAATGGGTTATTTCCGAAAAAACCCTAATTTTTTCAAACGTTTGATTTTAAATATTCGGTTTTAAAATTTTTGGAAAACCATTCCCAAATTTTAAAAACAACTAATGGTTTTGGTTTTTGAAGTGGTTTTGTTGTGGTGGAGTGGTTTTGAGAAATAATAATCTTTTAATTATTTTAAATTATTTTTATAAATTTATTTAATAGTTTCAAATTTTATTATTTACATTTTATTTTCTTAAAAAAAATATAATTTTTTAGCAATTTTTATTTTTTATATTTAATTTTACTCTATAACGACTCAAAATTATGCATTTTAATTATTATACATTAATATTTAATGAAATAATATTTTTTTATTTTTATAAGTATTAATGTATTATTATAATTTGTATTTTTTAATACTAGAATTGAATACTAATAATATTATAGGTATTTTTAAAATAAAAATTAATAAAATAAAAAAAAAAATTAAAATAAAAAATAATGTAGATGGACTTGAAATTCACTTATGAAACTCTATTTTGAGTAGATGTATTTAATTCAATATGATTCTGCATTTTGAAATTTTTATACATAATAGATTAAAGAAAAATATTTTTTTTTATCAAGTTTATTCATAACTTTAGTTGGGTAGTTATTTTATGTAATTAATTAATTTCTGGAAAATAACAAACTATAGTTTAAAAATTATTAAATTTACATTTTCTATTATAATTGATTAAATTAAAATTTTAATAATTTTTTTTTAAAAAAATCATCAAACAAATTTTTTTAAAAAATTATTAAATCTAAATATTTTTTTTTTCAGTTTATTAAATATAAAAATTAAAAGTAGAAAATTATTAAACTATAAAGATTACAAAACAAAAATTTTTAAAAATTCTTAAAACTATTAAAACTTTTTTTTCCAAAAACTATAAATACAATTCAATATTATTAAAAATCATTAAATAAAAAAATTATGAAATATTTCTCAAAATACATACTTATTGAAAATTATTTAAATTATGTAATATTTGGTTGTATTTGAATAATATTAAAAATATAAATTAAAAAATATTAAACCAAAAGAATTTTTCAAACCCACTCTCAAAAATCCAAAACCACTCCAAAAACTAAAACCATTAGTTGTTTTCAAATTTGAGGGTTGTTTAGGAAAAGTTTTAAAAAAAGGTGTTTAAAAATTAGTGTTTTTTTTGGAAATACCCAAATTTTAATACCACTTTGTTGAAACTATCACAGCCACTCTTAAACTATTACTTCCAAACTATAATATCACATTAATAATATCATTTTTATATATTATCCATTCTCTTGTACTATACAAGTGGTATTCGCCCGCAATAAGATTATCTTATCATTGTAATACGTAATTGTGAACAGTTGCATACTATTTGGCAGAACACAACATAAATGTGATGTGTCTACGAGAATCTTGGAGAGAAGAGACGTGAATAATATATGATATGATCCGGGAGAAGAACATATACAAATAAAAGAAAATGTGTTAAATTTGGTCAACCTATGAAGCTGCACGCGAGGCAAGCCATTGACTTATTGACTTCTATTAATATTAACAAAATCAAATCTTTCTTCTACACGAAATCAAACTCAATTTCTTATATAATCAAATCAAATCAAATCCATTCTGTTGATTTGCTGGCAACTTTATCTCATTTTTTAATTTGAATTTAATCACCTAACTTGTTTAGATTATTCTCTACATGTCTTCCATGATCCTACCTACGTGTTTCCTTTGTAAATCTATGTAGTCCACAAGAACAACTGTTATTTGATCAATTAAATATCATACACTTAAGTTGACACTTAGGTAAAGTTTAGTTTGCCGTATATGTCGTATAGTTATGACTTTCAGAAATGTTATTGTTTTGAAAGAATGAATTTTTATTTATTAATTTTTTTATATTGTTTTGGAAATTATTTTAATTTTATTAAGAAATCATCTTTTTGAAAATTAAATTATTTTTTAATAATTATAAAATTTTAGACCAAAAAAATCTTATAAAAATATATTCAACACTAAACTAACTTTTTTTTAAACAAACTTTCAAATAAAAATAAAAAAATATGAATGGTTCCTTAATATCACTTTTATGAATTTAACTAAAATTTTTTAAAAAAAATTATAGCATTTTAAAGTGAAAAAAGAGCATATTACCATTATGTTTTTATATTTAAAAATAAGAAATTTTTAAATAAAAATATATTTATAATTTTTTAAAACTAATTTCACAAGGATTCATCATTTAACTATCCGTACAAAATATATGAAGTGATTTAATAAAATATATAAATATAGAAAACTTCATTATTTTAAAATAAATTCTTAAATTTTATTGTATATATAAATTTTTAATATTTAAAATTAAATTTTATTTTGTTTAAAAATATTTAATGTTCTAAATATAATTTTAATAAATATAAATAATTTAAATCAAAATATACTCTTTCGAATAAAAATAAAAATAAACGTTTTAAATTAAATCTTTTCTCTTTCCAGATAAATATATTTTCACATGAAACTCTTCTAATAAAATAGAATAGTAAAAATCTTTTAAAATATCTTAAACTATGTGGTAAAGCAACAACTAGAGAATTTTACCATACAAATTAACCTAATTACTTAATCATCAAGGAACAAATAAGTTTAAATTTGAATAGAACTTCAAACTTATTAATCAAAAAAGAACATCATGTGACAGAGAGTGTAGAAGGACAAGACAACCACCTAATTGCATTACAACAATCTTTGTAGGTGGGAGAGTGGGGTAGGTGTGTTTCATCAATTCACTGGAAAAGAAAATGACTTCTCTTTTTATTTATTTATATACACACTACACAATTACATTTATTACAATTTAGAATCATCACCCAACAACACAGATTTTGACATTCTCATACTCTCCATCCAATCACTCTCCTCCAAATCATCTTTGCTTTCAATTTTTTCCACCATTTGTTCAACTGTCTGTAAAAAGCTTTTTAAAAAGAAATTGATAGAATATTCTTATTAGTTTAATTTCATTTAATTAACTCAAATGGTAGACCAGTTGGGTGCCACTTGCTAGTAATATATTTCAGACAAAGCAGGTTTTATAGATGTAGATTTGATGCTGTTTTGAACAGTGGAAGTAAAAAAATATCTATATACTGTTTTTGTCTTGTCAGTGCCTTTGTCATTTTGTGATAATCTTGCATGTGACATGCAAAAATAAAACATGAAATTTAAATTTAAATTGCATAGTATACTAAAAGTTACAATTTTATTCACTTGACTTATAAAGAAGTACAAATAACAACATAACCAGGTCAATTATATAAATTAACCACAAACATTAACATTAATCATCTAGACACACATGAGACCTAATTATAATCTCACTAAAAAAAAATCCATGAAATATGGAAAAAATTATTATACTAAAACAATAATATTAAAGCTTTCGATTCAGGTCCGAGCTCGTACGAGAGGAGAGTGGGGAATAGAAGAATGAGGAGACATAATATGCGGAGAAGTCACACTTTCCTCGTAAATCCTATTTGAGAAGCTCAAACGTAAATTATTCTCATGCCAACGCTTGTTATTATTATTCAAGTTTCCGAAACTACCCACGAAAACCCTAATTCTCTGTAGGGCAACTTGAACCGTTTCGTCATCCATATTCGCGAAGCAAACCCTAAACCAACCCGGTTCAGTACAACTAAAAGACGAACCGGGCGAGACATTAAGCTTGACGTCATGCACAATCGTCTTCCAAAGCTTCATTTCACCTTCCACCGTTTGTTCCTTCATCAAATGCTTCAAATTCATCCAAAAGAACAACCCACCATTGCTCTTCAAGCACGTGATCCCCACGTGCTCCAACCCTTTCGTAAACGTGTAATATCTCTTGGCCAACCTTTTAGAGCTCTCGGCCAAGAAATTGTCGACGAAAGCGTCGTCGTTTAGCATGGAGGCTAACAAGTACTGCGTCTGCGACGAGACCAATCCGAAGCTCGACATTTTGCGTCCCATGTTTTCGACTGTTCGGTTGTAGGAATACACTATTCCTATTCTGAAACCCGGGAGTCCCATGTCCTTGGATAAGCTGTAGATTATGTGAATGTTGTCGCGGTTGCATTCCACTTCTTCGATTATTTCGGCTATGCTTATGAATTTCGGGGAGTTGAAGACTGTGGCTGCGTAGATTTCGTCGACTACTAAGTGAATGTTGTGGTCGGTGATGAATTGGACAATGTCTGTTAGGGTTTGTTTGGATAATGTTGTTCCTAAGGGGTTTGATGGGTTGGTTATTATTAATCCCTTGATGTTGATTTTGGATTGGATTGCGGTTTGATAGGCTTGTTCCAATGCCAGTTTTGTTATTTGGAAATTGTTCGAGCTGTAGCACTTAACCGGGAATAGTTTCACTCCTGTTCTCCATCCCAAGTCCCTGTTGAATCTGTACAATAAAATAAATCATTTGTTAGAATATAGAATGGTGTATTCTGGTGGTGTCGGTATAATGTTTGGAATGATTACAAATATTGTTTTTTAATTGGTTTAGTGATGTAAAGTCAATAGTGATATATAATATATAGTCAATTATGTTTGAGTGGGTTTTTAAAATATATATATTTGAAAAAATAAGATAAAAAAGGTGAGATTTGTTCACATTGAAAAATGATGTAATTTGATTAGAGCAATATAAGCCTGATTTTGATTAGGAAATGGAGAATTGACTTGTTTCTATAAATAGTAGGTGAAAACTAAGTTGACCAGTTTCAGACGAAAATTATAAAAACAATAATAGTAAAATAAAAACCTCATTATCTTCAACTGCTCCGAAAAATCAAAAATTAATAGGAATGGAAATGAAGAACGAAGACTGAAGGCGAATAGGAATAAAAAAACTATTCAAAGGCGGAATAAGAGAGAAATAATCACGTACGCTGGGTAATAGGGTGTGGGTACAAGATAAGCATCTCCTGGATCAGCGATACAAAAGGTGATGAGTTCATTAGCTCCAGTGGCCCCACCAGCCATGACTATACGGTCAGGATCGAATCTGACTCGACCACCTCTAGCTTTACTCATGAACTTGGCCACACCTTGGCGAAACTCCGGTAGACCGTTATAGTCTTGAAAATTCGCTATTTCTCTGAACTCCTCTACTCCTTCCGGTGTGCATATTGACGCCTCCGGATTTTTCTTCATCCAATCCTCGATTTGGTCGAAACACATCTAAATCCATAAATAAAAAATATATACATAAATTAATATTAATATTAATATTAATATCCGACAGTTATCCAAACACCATTTAATACCTGATTTTCAGCGAGACCCATTTGGATGATACCATGAGGGTTATGAGTAGGATGAAAAGGGTTTTGTTGGTAGGCAGTCCAGCCGTCGAAGTAAGCAGAGTTTTCACCATGGAGGCCGTTGGTTGCTAGTCTTGATAGAGTGGCCATTTTTGGTTGTTTTGTTGTTGTTGAAGAAGAGTATATAATTGTGAGGTTATGAAGAGAAAGGAAGGAGTGGAGGGGGTATTTATAGGGAAAATTGGATAGAGGAGAGAGTTTGGTATGGTATGGTTTGTAGGGCAACAAAACAGAAGAGGTAAAAAAAAAAAGGATTGAAAAGTCTTTTTTTCAAAAGTTCAAAATCAAAATGGTGGAAAACCGACTATTGAAAATGGAAATAATAAAAGGGTGTGTTGTGTTGTGTTGTGTGGGGTGGTCAAGCGTAATTGCTTATGTATATGTGTGTATAGATATAAAGAACATGTGACGAAATAGTTGGATACCATACCACGTGTAAGTGACCACACTCTACTACACATATGAGTCGCGTGTTCACAGGTTTACTATCCACTATATTTCATATTTAGATTTTTATAGTAGATTTGATTAATTATGATTAATCATTAATATTTTAAATAATTAATTATTTTAAAATTAATTAATTATTTAGTATCAAGCCATCCAGTTCTGATAGAAACCGAAATCAAAGTTGAGAAATAACTTTTTGGGCGGTTTTTATTCATCATGCATACATTGCATACACATATTTAGTGAAGTTGTCAATTTCTCAATCTCTTGTTTTGGATTACAATTACTTCTATTTGTTTCCTACTCCACAGCCCTCGTTTTCTCCATACCTAATTATCGTCATCTGAACATACATTTTATTTTTCTCATTTAACCAAATCTCAACTTGGATAGATTTGGACTATATTTTTCATTATAATTTTAATAATTATATATATCTAAACTATAGTTAATAAGTTTTTTTTAAAATAAAAATATATTTGACAATAACATTTGAAAAAAAAAAAAAAAAAAAAAAAAAAAAAACTTAAGTTTAATAGCCTATTTCGTAATTACAAACAGTTGGTGGATTCAACATCACATGCTGATTGGCGGATTCAATTAGCGGTTTGACCCATTATTAGAGGTTAGCGGATTGATGATATAGTATTTGGTAATTAGCGGTTTAATAATAACACCATTAGCATATTCAATTATAAAATGACGTAAAAAATTATTTTAAAAGAATTATTTTTATTTTTCACAAGGTATATTTTATACTATTAGATAGATAATACGATGTGTTAAATATTTTAATATTTATTAATAATATTAGTAACTAATAGTTATAATAATATTTATTATTTTTTATATCAATTACTAATTAAAATAATATACTTACTAATAGTAATAAAAGTGTATTATACAAATTTTTGATTATACAATATTCTAATAAAAAATAATACGGAAAGTATTAAATATTATCATAATACGCCTAAATTATTTTATTAACATAAAATAAATATAATTCTAATTAAAAGTGAGGTAATTTGGTCTTTTTAACAAACCTCTAATTTTAAAACCTTTCAAACGCTCAAATCAGCTGACTAAGTTGCTATTAACCAAACTAATTGTTTTACATATTAGAGGTTTGATGTTGGTCAAATCTCTAAAACTCTTGAAAATGATAATCTCTAATTGAAAACGTTGTTTATTAAGCAGACTCTAAATTTAATTTTTAATAATAAATTATATTATTAGATTTATATTTATAATGAATTATATTATTATTTTTATTATATTTTTATCTGAATAAATATTTAAATTTTAAAAATAATTTACAATTTTAAAAAAAATATATCAGATGTTTAATTCAATCATTAAATTAATTCAATAATCAGCGTATAATTGTTATATT
This sequence comes from Cardiospermum halicacabum, assembly GCA_031304145.1. Lineage (NCBI taxonomy): Eukaryota > Viridiplantae > Streptophyta > Magnoliopsida > Sapindales > Sapindaceae > Cardiospermum > Cardiospermum halicacabum. Next base: position 4,163,738 of record CM062399.1, on the reverse strand, counting down.
AATTTAATAGTCAATTAAAATTTATTTTTAAATATAATATTATATATATTTTATATTTGAATAATAATATTAATTATATTTTTTTCTAACAACTAAAGATAAATGACATATATGTACATTATAAATATCTGGCCCATTTTTAATTCAATTCATAAACCAAAATGACATAATAAAAAAGAAACATTATATTACATTTATACAATTACTTTTTAACTAAAAATAAAATATTACCAACAAAAATCTTAGTCAATTTTGTGTAATTATTGGACGGAAAAAATTCACTATTTTAACCTTCTTATAATAGAATGCAATCATTCATTACACAAAATAATGGACGGTTAAAAATTTACCAAAATTCACATGTGAAAATCCAACAAGCTTGATCACTAAATAGTCAAATTTACACTACAAAATTTCTATAACCCCAAACTAGAATCAATTTTATTTCTTTTCCAAATTATTCTCATTACCATAACAAGAAAAATTGAATCACAGAAGCTAAGTGATAGTGTAGACACTGTGACTAGACTTCATCTTTTAAACGTTGATCATGGATTACATTGACTTGTATTATTTATTTATCTTAAAATAGTACTATAGTCAGATTGCACCGACCACATAAAAATCAAATTATTTATAGAAGTAAATTAAATAACACATTGAATAGGTCAAAAACCAGCGATGATATTAAATGCCAAAAATTTTGAAATTTTATTAGTGAGTTTTTATTCTAAAAGTGGTGTATGTGATATTGGGAAAAAAATTACTGGTTGTTATTGGTTTATTAGTCTAATTTTACTGTTGTTGTTTTAATTAAATAACTCGTTATTATTGCATAGACTTTTTTTACTGGTTGGTCGTAATTGTTCTAGATGGAAGTTGCATCGTGAGTTAATGTAGATGGCGGGTGAGGTTATTATTCGATGAGAGTGGGTTAAAGTGTGACATTAACCTTAATGTGGGTTGGGAATAATTTAAGGAAATTTGTAAATGGGAATTCAATTTGTTTAGTGTTATATTTGGGATTAATTTAGTTAATAGTTAATTGAACGATCACAAAATATATATATATATATATATATATATATGAATATTTTAGTGTGAATATACAATTATATCCTTTTTTTTCATTAAAATAAAGGTAAACTCAATTTTAAATGAGTAGTATATAATTAAAATTACAAATTTTATTGTTATATAATAAGTTTTGTTAATTAAATAAGGTTTTATAATTGGATAAGAAGGTCTGAATATGTTAAATATCAAAATATTCATTTGTATGTAATTTACCATCGTTCAAGGATGTGATTGTAACTAATTATTTAGTTAATTATAATAGTTAACGGTTTAAAATAGTTATTAAAGTAATTATTAAAATAGTGGTTGTAATAGTTATTTGATGATAATTATAACAGGTAACGGTTAAATATATAATAAAAAAATACAATAAAATTGGTGTAATTATTTGACATTTGTTCGGTTCTTTTTTTTTTTTTTTTAATTAAAGGTAAGGAACTTCAATGATTGAAAAAAAAAAAAAAAAAAAAAAAAAAAAAAAAAAAAAAGAGTTTCTTTAGTATTTGTGGAAGCTCCTTTGCGATGAATTTGTTTTAGCCCAAATTTTTTTGTTAAACCCATGAAACTTCATATTTTGTAAATTATGAATATAAATAGGTGATGTCTTTTGTAGCCGCATGTTTTGGGGTCCGGACAGTGCAGTCTCACGTATCCCAAATAATTGTACAATTGTTTTAAAGCTGACCTCATGAATAAAATAATTGTCTAACAAATCCAAACCGGTCCAATTAGATCAGTTATCTAAATCTATTAAATTAGTAATTGGATCGCTCCGTATAAATAAATATTGTGATTTATCCATCTTCACACTTCAACATACCACAAATAATTATCAATCGTTCGAAAAAAATGAAAAACTTTAAATTCCATCCATTCAACTGCATTAAAAAAACTAATGACTCCATTGAAGAAGATAGTACGTTCACCAAAGGTTAAAATCCTCCGAGAAATTCAACCCAACAATATTAAATATAAAAATATGTTAATAGTTTTTAAATAAGTAACTTTTTATAAAAATAATTTTAAATTATATTTATTAAATAGTTAAATACTATTTTAAAATATTACTATAAAATATTTACTTTTAAAAAATATGATCTAAACCACTAAATATTATTTAAACGGGTTATTATCGTGATTTAAAATTCGGTTCGAATTATTCCAAAAAGATATTCGGATTGAGTTAAATTTAAAGAAATCAATTAACTAACTTATAAAGAAGATACTCAAAACAAATCTATTATATAATCATACACAAAGACAAATGCTCTCACTTTTTAAATTTAATTTTCTATTATTTAAATTATTATTTGCAAACTTCTCATTTGGAATTACTATATTTCATTTTATGGTTATGTAATTTATATATATATATATATATATATTAATTCAATTGATAGAAAATGGTGAAAAATTATTAAACAATTTACATATTTTTTAAAATTTAATTAACATATTAAAGAGGACAATGAAAAAAAAAAAGGTCAACTAGATTTTTTTTAATATATTTATATAAATTACTATTTTGATTAAATATTTTAATTATAAATTTTATTTTATAAAATTAAAATTTTGCATGATTAAGTTAATTTTTATTAGTGTATATACATCTAATATAACAATAAATAAATTGGTTTAATAAATATTTATACTTGAGCAAAATGAAAATACATCTTCATAAAGAAAATAATCATTTTTAACTATTTGTAATTTTGAATTAGGGCAATATAAAAGGTGCTTAGTAGCACTGCATGTTTTAAATTCTCACGCTAAAGACGTTTTAATGGAGTGTTCAACTTTACTAGCTTAATTTCCGTTTGGTAAAAAGGACTTTTGAAATTATAATCATTTTAAAACAAAAAGCTAATCTACTTTTTGTCCAATATTTTCCTTTTGATAAATGTAAATTAATTTAACACAAAAATCATCACCTGGGTTTTTAAGGAAAAAAGAAAATAAAAGACAGCACTCATATATAGAAAAATCACATCTGTTTCAGTAGTTAGAGTCAATTAATCAAAGCGTCGTCTACGAGGTGGTCTCAGTATCTATCTACCGTTAAAATTCTATATACCAAAACCATTTGATTTCATCTACAGATCAATGGGCTGCTGCTGGTGTTGGACCACAGATTATATACATTACCTATAATTTTAGTTTCTTGAATCAACTGCTCTACGCAATGGAATCTAACTGCTACTTCACCCAATCATTGAACAAAATAGGGTATTTTCAATCTAAATAAAACCATAATTGGCAACATGCATGCATTAGATTTTGATTTTGGTTTCCTTTTTGACTATGTTATCTACACTACTTTTTTTTTAATTTAATTTTTTTTAATTTAATTTATCTTAATTTAATATTATATATAATTAATAGCTAATTAATCATTAATCTAATAGGTAACCACTGCATCTATTCGAAATGCTAATCTAATTGATAATTGAAAATCTAATATCAAACATATTTTAAATGTTCAAATAATTGAAAATCAGGCGTGAAAAGAATATATTTACTGTTATAATTTATTTATTTATTTATTTATTTTACCACAAAACTTTTTATATTTTACTTTTTAAAAATATGATCCACAATTTTCACATTTTTTAATAATGATTGTATTCCCTAATTTAGTTTAATAAAAGAACAAAAGTGATAAATACCGCAAGCAAATTGATTAATACCGCATTTATTTTCCAATTATATCCTTAACATAATTAAAAATTAAAAAATAGTTTTTTATTTTGAATGAAACTCTTTATTTCTTTCTCTCATCTCAACTGATTTTTTTTTTCATGATTTAAACTCTTCAATTTCTTTTTATCGTCCCAGCTCAAATAAATTTTTTCATGATTTAAACTCTTCAATTTCTTTTTATCGTCCCAGCTCAAATAAATTTTTTTTCAATGGTTTTCTTTTCATTATCTCAACCCGTTTAATTTTTTTTTTTCAATTACATAATCATAGAAGACATAGATGGAAGTAACTACACCTTCGTATCATTATGTTTTATTCAAAGAGATTGTTAAATACCGCAGCAAATTTTTTAATACCTATCTGTCAACTCTATGGATATGCCAATGTTTCTCAAATCCCTAGAGGAGGAGAGGGAAAATAGTCAACTCTATGAACATGCCAATGTTTCTCAAATCCCTAGAGGAGGAGAGGGAAAATAAGGTGAGTGGACTCTTTTAAGAGGGAAAACTGTTTTTGTTTTTGGAATTCTTGAAGAATACGGGAGATAAGTTGTGGAGAAGAAATCAAATCAAAGGGTAAAAGTGGAATAATATATGCGGTATTAATAAGTTTGCTGTGGTATTTAACAATCCCCTAAAAGAAACCCTACCAATTTCATCATGTAGTTTTCCAACGTAGAGTTTGCATTGTATTTGGCTATTATTGAACTTGTATTAGACGCTAAATTAAGACTAAAACACTACACTAAACACCAATTGTTGAAGAGTAAGAATTTATTTAATTTAGAAAAGTAAAATTAATTTTTTCCTCTAACACTGCTGAATAATAAAAATAGGGGATGATTATTTCACACATGTAAATTACTACGCCTAACATCTTTTTCCAATTTTATCTTTTTAACAATTTTTTTTTAAATTATAAATTTATTATTATTTAAATTATTTTAATACAATATATCAATTAAAAAGTTAACCCTTTTTTTCTAAATACAATCTTATAATTTTTTCTTAATTAAATTTAAATTTTATCATAATAAAATAAATTTATTTATTTAATATGTTATCTAAAATTTAAAATGAATACGTAATAAAGCAATGAAAAGACTAAATAACGACCATTCATGATACGAATATAAATCATATATCAAATAAAGCTTTGGTTGTATTTTTAAAATTTTCATTATTTGCTTTCATAATTTTCAATATAAAAGTTTGCATTATACCAAGGTTGTATTAAAAAAGAAAAAATTTATTATATATTATTAAATAAAAATAAAATCAATATTACAATAAAAATAAAATAAATAATCAATTTTATTCAATATATTAATTGTTATATTAAAATTAATTAAGTAATTTAAACATTATTTAAAATAATTTATAATTTAATAATTAAAAAAATTAAAGACAATTTAGAAAAATTGATGTTATGTATTAGTAATTTGAGCGTGAGAAATAGCGATCATTAAAAATTAAAAATAAGTAAATAAAATTGACCGGAGTGAAAGTATATTAAGAGTCTAATAATTAAGTGTAAGTACTGTAATTAAAACGTGTTAAATCAATGTGTTCATAGTCCAATTACGTTGTCTATTCGTCTTCTTAATTCCAAAAATTGAACTCCACGATATTCGGCAATTGCATAAGAGCATTATCCTCTTTGATTTATTTTATATATTTATTTTTCTCAATAAAAACAAATGTGGTCTTTGACCAGACATTTTGTAGAAGAAAGTGTTTCGAGAGACACAAGTCTTCAGGTAGTATTTGTACAAGTCTACGCTACAAGTACATATCTACGTATAATAATAGTTTGACTTTGCTGCTGTTTTTTTTTTCTTATATGGATATAATCAAATTTCAACTCTATGACTTGTTGTATGTCTCATAAATGCATCGACTTTAAACTATTGCTAACACATAACCTATACAATTTCTCTCTAGGAAAATAACAGGAAAATTACAATTCAAAATTCAACTGTGTACCAATGTCCTAAAACATGTGGGTTCAATTTTGGACTTCAATTTTCAATCAAATAAGTCTCTGAAATGTCCATTTCAATAATACAAAATTGACTTTACACCTACATGCAATCAATTATCAAATTCAAAAAAATAATTTCATACCACATATGGTTAATACTTTTATTCAATATAAATAACTTAAAAAATCGAAAAATATATTATTAACTATAAAATATAATTAAAAATATATAATAATTATACAAATATTTAAAATTTTTTATATAATTTCATATATCTACCACCTTATAATTAATATAAATAAAATAGATTGATATTCAACTAAATAAGTCATATACATCTAATGATAAATTTTTAATTTTTAATCGAATCTATACAGAAAGGAAAGAAAATATATTGGCGTACATAGAAAATTTTATAACACGAAATAGAATATATCATTCTAAACATAAATCTACACTAAACTAATTCAAATACAAAAGTATTTTATCCTATTACTTATATTTTTCCAATCTAATCAACTGGTGTAGTGGAATAGTATGAGTTAGAATGGTAGATAAGGAAAAACCAAGTAATATTCAAATGAAGAACAAAACATAAGAAGGGTTAGATTGAGTGGTCAACTGAATTTCATAATGAAACTAGTTGATCAGATACTAGTGTGTAAAGGTCATAATAAAAAAAAACATAGAGAGACATCGGTGGCTAATTTGACAAATTATTTTAATAAGGTCAGCTAAGTAAAACAACCCTTGAAGGTGTTTAGTTGGACCCGCTTGTCCGGCTGTTCTCCATTAAGTTGTCACAGCAAAGTCAAGAGTCTGGACACGTGTGTGTGATTTGTGGTTGTGTAATTACACATGCAAATGCAATCTAGGCCGCCAGATATACCTACACTAATATTACTAGGTTTTTGAGTTCAAGTATGAAATGTATACCTGAACACACACTGTCAAATTACGCCAACTTAGTTTGAGTTATGGGACCTTATACTGTTATTATGGAAATTCAGGATTGGTATATAAAACTAATTATGAGTTGTGTTAGTCATAGTTTATAAACTCATTTTTCATAAATAGGTTCACATGTTCCTAGTACAGGACCACCTCGTGTTTTAGAATTTTTGTGATTACAATACTTATGTAATTTTTTAAAATGAGGTAGCTGTTCATATTGGAGACCAAATACTAGAAGAAATAGCCTAGCTGAATACCTATGTTTCAATACACAAATGGTAGGCTGGAATTCTTACAGTTTTCTATTTGTCTTTGAAGAAAATAAAATCAGTCTTCATTATAAATTTATTTAAATGACAGAGTCACCTTTTGATACTTTCTACACTCAACTAAACACATGCATTTTTCCTGCTAATGCAATTCCCCCAGAGGAAAAATGAACCTAGTAGTTTCTTCGTTTCTAATGGCTAATATATATAATAATTCTGTTTAATTTTTCCTAATTAATAATTTAAATCAGGTTTAAGTAGGTAGAGATTCTAACCTGTCTCTCAGAGAAGATCAAGTCAATCACCAGTTTTACTTGAAGCTCAAGGTTACATTTACAGGCACCGGGGAGGAACCTGCAAATTGTCTAGAAGGGTAAATGCAGTAACAATTCAAAAGCTTGCTCAGAAAGAATCCATGTTCCACAGCAAGAAAAATAAATGATATTTGAAATTTTAAAATGATATATTTGGTTTGACACCAATGTTTTCCAGAACTTAATGCAATTTCTTTAAGCAGGTAGAACATATTAAGAACATTTTTCTAAATATCAAGATGTTGAAATATTACCTCACCCCCAAGGCAGAAGAAACTGCTGGAGAAGACCGGTCTGCCGGCCAAGATAACAAAATTAAAAGTAAAAATTACTAGGCTCATCATTTTCACACTAGAGGTTTTGACTATGCACACGACTGCCACATTTTTAACATTGCATGTGGGCTGACTAACTATAGCCATGCGAGATGTGCTGAGCTTTGAAAAACCTCATTTTACATGCCGGGTAACAGAATCAGCTACAAAGATTCAAGCCCTAATTTTCAAAGTTAGGGTATTCATTTCAGTAAATACGATCAATTAAATTCCAAAACGATAAAATGTACTGCAATATCAACACAATGTCAAGGCATCTGCATATTGTTACAGAAGGCAAATTATTCACAGCAAGGTTACAAAATGTATGCATCAATCATTGCAAAGATTACCTCAATTCAAACATCCCATGTCAAGCTGTCTGCATCAAAATACCTGCCTCATTGGTTAGCAAAGAGCATAATATCATAACAGACGTAACATTGAACAAGACAGGACAGACATTCTGCCTAAGAAACTCTAATTGAAGAATAGACTGCATCTAGAACAAGTCAAAAATCTAGGGCTTTGTACTCCTCTTCCAGTCATCAAAGTATCATTATACGTAACAAAACTACACAAATACAACAAAATAATGTACTTTCAAATTTTGTGGTGCTGCGAGTTACCAACTAAGCAAAATCTAGAAACTCCCTGTCAAAAATGGATGCACAAGTGAACTTCAATACCACATGGGCGGCTAGGACTGAATCGTGATCACTTTGATGTCAGAGCCTTGAAAAGAAAATTTATCGTAACTCTATATCGAACAACATCAAAATTAGACAGCAAAGCATGACTTATATGTGAATAACTTAAATGCATTACAGAAAATAATGTCAACACCATGACATACTGCCAGCCAAACCAAATGAGATACATCCTTTTCCTGTGAAGGACAGAATACCAACAACATTACTTCAATAATTTCAGTGACTGGCCCTCCCGAAGAAGTGTTCAATTTGCAAACATCCTTGAGGCGGCGCACTACTTGCTTTTGCACCAATTTTCAACCTTTTAGCAGAAAACACATTACGCTTCCCATCCTGCATTAAAGAGATATATGCAGACCAACACCTTAAACTCTCCATATAATCAACCATAGAAAGATTTAATTTCCTATCAAATGACATTTAAGGAAAAATCAAGGATGACAGCCAAAAGAAACAACAAAAGTATATTTATTTCTTGAGGAAGTTTCAGAATCCGAGAGATCAATATGCAAGATGCTATCCTTATTGTCATTTACAGAGATTTAAATCATCCAATAGTTATCCCTATTAAATTAAATTAATTTGCTTTCCTAGTATTCTGTTGCTGACATTTCAAATTTAAGTTATTAACTTAATCAAATTTGTCTGGGTTACCTGATTCCTAGTTCCTGTATTTGAGAAATCAAGGCAATCTAATTTTCCTATTATTTAATCAATTGATTTATGAATAATAGACGAAACAAAAAGGTCTGTCTCTCTAGTGAATAGAGAGATCTTGGTTCTTTCTCTAAGAAGTCCAAAGGCCGAGTGATTTTCTAGACAAGCTACAAGATCCAAAGGTCCCTTCACTTAGCTCCATATTATACCATATTCTATTGATATTATTATCACATGTGCTGCCTGGTCACTGAATCCTGAGACCAGCACCATAACACCTTAACACAGGTATGATAAAGATTTTTGTCAAAAGAAAAGTGTAATGAATATAAAATGTGGCTGCGGTCTATACTTGATAGGTATGTATCATGTCTCATAAACAATTGCTAAAAGACCAGTCACGAATTCCATGTACATAATGTCTATTTGCACCTACCAGTGAAGAATCGTTTGCAGATCTCAGAACTTTGACTCTTCCACCTCTCCCATCAGCTCCAACAGCAATCAAGTCACCACTCTTTGTAGTTAAGCCCTCCATCCCCAACGGTCCCCTATTCTGAGTACGCTTGCACCATTTACCCAAATACCGGTTTGTCCCATCAGGACCAAGCAATCCACCAGAAAAACATACATCACCTGAACGTTTGTTTTTAGTAATTAATTTGTGTGTAAATAAAAAATAATAACAAATTTGTTAAGCTACATCATTTATTTAGTAAAAATATACCAAGGATCCAAGTGTCTATTACCTAAAAGATTTTCATTTCGAGGATATCAGAAAAACGGAAAAGCATTGAGGTTCACCTATTACCTAAAAGATTTTCAATTCAATCCAATATAATACATAAAGTTTCTCGATTTACTCAAATGGTAACATCGTACCTGGTTTGGAAGATGGAAGAGAAAATGAAGACTCTTTTCTAATGTTAAGAGAGGGCTGATCTGTTCCACTATCATCATCCTCGATCACTGTTACATCATTATCCACAGCAATAACATGGGGAATGTCCTTATTGCTTCTACTATTAACTCCTAAACCCATAGAACCACGAAGACAATCATGTCCAGTCACCTCATGTTCTTTGCTGTCACTGGCAACTGCATCCATCCTAGGCGGAACAGATTTCACAATAGTCTCCAAACTAGTTTGATGCTTAATATCAGGACTGAACTTCTCTTGCATAGCTGAATAGCTTGAAGTGTCCTCAGTCACTTTTGCCTTTTGCTCCTTTTCACCAGCCACATTACTGATAAAATCTTCGGTATGTTTGGCACATGTGTTATGAACAAACTTCACATTGTATCCTTTAGAAGAACATGACAAATCACTGGTCACTCTGTTAAGCAAATCAACATCATCCATTGGAGCAGAGCGTATATCCACTTGGTCATTTGATGAAGTACTGTTGATAAACAAAGGATTAGTATTCTCGTCAACATCAATAAGAATCTCCCTTTTTCGACTAGCTTTCTTCGAAACTTTCAGTGACCTCAAAGCTTCATTATCTTTTACTTCCACTGCTGTCTCCAATTCCTGGACCCTAGTCTGGGTGTACATGTAACAAGAGATTTTCATTGAGTACCTTAAAAATCAGCATCCTTACCACTCAATGATTCACTTAAAACTTACCTTTAGTTTGGTTACTTTTTCTTTAGCCTTTTCAAGTTTCCTACAAGAATGGGCTTTCTCTCTTCCAAGAAGATTGCACTTGGCCATCAATTCTGTATAATTCCTGTGTGTATATCAATTGTTACACATAAAAAAAAAAAAAAAAAAGGATCATCACTAATACTTGTGCACTGTAAAAGTTGGCCTACTGTGGCACACAAGAGGATTAGGAAAGTTATTATGATAAAAGTAAATGCTAATTCTTAGTAACTACCAATAATATCCTAATGTACATCACAACATTTAAGTTCTTAGAACTTGGCAGTTACATTCAGTCTAGAATCTTTCAGAAATTGAAATATCCAACACTTGCTGTTAAATAAAACTCTATACAACAGAACTCACCTATTTCGTATGACCAAGGACTTTCTCAGAATATCAATGGTATCTCTGTTGTTAGCTCCATTACCCAAAGAGGCAAACTTTAAAACCTCATCTTCATCAAGGTTCAAATCTGATACCCTGGATTCATCAACCAGACAACTAATCAGCAGCAAGCACAATTTAATAATAGGGCTCCTATTCATCAAACAACACTCACAATTTTAATGCAGCTAGCTCTTTGGCTAAAGCCATATTCCTTTCTTGCAGTCTCGAGCTCTCCAATGTCAATTTATCAAGCTCCTAAAGTACAAATCAGACAGATTATAACTGCAATATAAACATTATCTCCCATTCACTCTAAAAGAAAGTCCAACGCAGCATAAATTTACCAGGGATTTTGAACGAAGCAGCTGGTCAGTAAGTGCCTTTTGTACCAAGGCTTCTCTCCTTGTAGCTACTTCCTCCTTCATCTGCTCCCTGCAAAGACATAGCTAGTACAACATTCCCTATCACTATTTAATTCAAATCGCAGATACACCAAAATAACGGACATACAACATATAACTCTACAATGATTGTTAATAATCGAAGTTGAGATAAACATAACAAAATCGTTAACCAGAAAATTCACCAGGTACCTCCTCATTGACTTCTTTAAGTTCTTTCCCTTGAGCCTCCACTGCCGAGTTGAGCCTGGTGACCTTTCCTTCTAATCTATTTACTTCACTGCGCAAAAACTCCGGATCCTCAGCTTCACGATCTTTAACCTTTTGTGAGGTGGCAGTATCCAATTGATCTCCAACTGATTGAAAATAAAGTCTACTAACATTGCTCGTCGAACAACCTTGCTTGCACACAGGACACGTACACTTCTTCGTGCTCGAACAATACTCAAACCACTGCTGCAAGCTAGGGTTTGTAAACAACAAATAAAATCACTAATCGAATCGATCAACAATATATTCTAAGACTTCAACTTAACTAAACACGAACTTTACCAGAGCTCATGGAAGACGTGGCCGCAAATGGAGATAACTTGCAGGTCTTCGACAATCGGCTTAAGATCCTCATAACAAATCGAACAAATTGTCTTGCCGAATTTGTTGTCCGTCGACATTTCTAAATTTTTATCCTCTCCTCCGTCTCCGGCCTTTTATTTTTAACTAGTTTTCGCTTGGAGCCAAATTGTATGGAAAATCAAAAAGCGCGGGAAGAGAGAAAAAGCTAAAAATGTACACGTGTCAGCACCACGTTCAAACAAAATATTTGTTTCTTTTTCTTTCGAATGTATTGAAAATGAAACTAAAAATTTTAAAAACCCTAAATCTGTCAGAAATGGCGACGCCAAACCTTGGCCTACGAGATTCCGATCGCGTCGGTGAAACGGGAGCGGATACTCTAAGTGACTTGCGACGAAATGAATTTAGAGTTCAGTAAGATTGGAGCAGCCAGGGACGGCGGCATATAGTCGCCGTCGGCGGTGGATATCTGTCTGACACCTGTAAATGAAATTGATAAGGTTTCGGGTGGGGTTTGAACTGAATCACGAACGGTTATTTTTTCATGAATGTTTTTCGGTGAACACGAAACGCTGGTTAGGGGAAACTACAGTGGGAGCTTTACGAGAGAGATGTTTAAACATGAAAGGCCGGGCCGGATTTTGTGTTTGGGTTGGGCCGGTCCGAAAAGCATGGATGATTCTCTACTTGGTTATGTCCTCACTATCCTCCTCTTTTCAATGATTTGATTAACATATTCCATTCTCATTATTATAATTAAAACAAATTATAATATTTAAAATAAAATAAATCCCATGGCCTCAATACCCTATAACACTATTGAATAGGGAAAAATATATATATATATATATATATAAATCCTAACCTGTTATAACTGTAGGAGGGAAAAAAAAAACTTAAAATTGCAGTTTGGGTTTTCTAAGAAAAAAAATGGAATAAGAGTGTGTTTTTAATGAGATATTATTAGTGATTATATTAGTCGTTGAGATAGCGATCAAGTGTTGACTATTAAACTAGCATCGAAGTGTCATGTTGGATGGTTGTTTAGTGAAAATAATAAAATATTGAAATATTTGATAAATATAAAATGATGTAAAATGATTATATATATAATTTTTAATTTATAATATAATTTATTTTATTTTTTAGATCTATATTCATTCGATTTTTTTAAAAGATTTTTAATTAAAAATATTTAATAATATATTCATTAATTAATTAAATACATATTATATCATATTTATATTTATTAAAACAAATTAAAATCATGAAAACATATATATCAATCCGTGTTAAAATAACACATGTATGACTTTTATATATATATAAAAGTGTTAAACGAG